>NMXI01000001.1:0-683858 GCA_002851675.1 Verticillium nubilum
TGTTAAAAGGGTGGAAGCTGAATACCTATAAGGTAGATAGATAAGTAGAAGGTAGAAGGATCTACTTAGTTAAATAACTAAGTAAGTAAGAGGGAGGATAGGTAGGTAAGAGAGATAGATAGAAGGCAGGTCTGTATTGCTTGTGTGTGTAAGGCTTATTCCTTCTATTCTAAAGTATTACGATATTCTACGTATATATAGAAGATTCCCTCGGGGTCTCGGAGTCTTCTACTAGGCCGACGGATAGTTTATTCCACCGTCGGATATAGATATTAGGTCTAGCGTAGAATTAAGATTCTAGCTAGTACCTCGTATTTAACTGCCGAAGCTCTTAGTATAGAGCTTATTCTATCGGCAGTTATTCTAGCCTATCGGTAGTTCTTATATCGGCAGTTATTGTATCGGCAGTTTCTTCTACCGGTAGTTATTCTATCGGCAGTTTCTTCTGCCGGTAGTTATTCTATCGGCAGTTCTTCTGCCGGTAGTTATTGTATTAGAAGCTTCTAGAAGCTTCTACCCTAGACGTTCAGTTAGTAGACTTACCTACCTATATCGTAGGGTTTTAATATAGTATAGAATATAGTATAGTATAGTAGTAGTTTATATTATAGTTAGTATTATTCTCTAATAAAGTATAGAGCTTATTCTATCGGCAGTTATTCTAGCCTATCGGTAGTTCTTATATCGGCAGTTATTGTATCGGCAGTTTCTTCTACCGGTAGTTATTCTATCGGCAGTTTCTTCTGCCGGTAGTTATTCTATCGGCAGTTCTTCTGCCGGTAGTTATTGTATTAGAAGCTTCTAGAAGCTTCTACCCTAGACGTTCAGTTAGTAGACTTACCTACCTATATCGTAGGGTTTTAATATAGTATAGAATATAGTATAGTATAGTAGTAGTTTATATTATAGTTAGTATTATTCTCTAATAAGTTAACTAGGAGGCGTATAGCAGTAGCGCGTCTCGCCTTCTATAGCTTCGGCGGCGCTGCGTTAGCAGTTACGGCAGTAGGTACGGGAACAGGGTTTGCGAGGAACTCCTCGACGTCCTCCTATTCACAGGCAATAGTAACGTTGAGTTGCTAAGCCCGGAAATTCGATTCTCCGACTAGTACTAGAACGTTATAAGCGTTTAAAGAAGCTATAATAATAAAGGGTTAGGTATTAGAGCCTATTAAGGAGTAGTAGCTGAAGGTAGCTTAAGGTAGCTATTAGAAGCCGAGCGTGGGTGGCGAGAAAACCGGAAATTAGCTACTAGGAGCCGAAAATTTATAGGTAGTTATTAGAGATGCGATACCTCCTATAATACTATACTAAAATCGATGAAAATAATATCTAACGATAGAGCTAATAAAGCTCTTAATAAAGGTATAAAAATCGTCGTAGTAACGATAATACGCGGAGCGTTTTGGGGGCTTATAACCTATAGAGGCAAAAAGGGATAGAACTAGTAATATATATGTCTATTCCCCTAGAGGCAGGCAGGTGGGCCTAGAACTACGGACTTAGTGGGCGACGGGGCGCACGGACCCTAGGGCGTAGGGCACGGACTACTAATATTAATTACTTACTAAATAAGCTCCTACTCGGGTTTAGGCCGAAATTAGTAATTAGATAGATTATAAAGAATAACGAGAGTCTAAATCCGGAAGTACTAGAAATACTATAGTATTTATACTAGTAGGAGGCTCGGGTAGCGATAGCCTATACGTAAGCGGAAATAAAGAAGGTCTACGACGCGGGATATACTCTAGTCTACCTAGACGCCGGCAATAAGGTATTCCTTAAACTTAATAAGGGATATATACTGCCCGGGAAACCTCCTCGGAAATAGAGCTAGTAGAGAGTTAGTGTTAGAAGGGTGGAAGCTGAATACCTATAAGGTAGATAGATAAGTAGAAGGTAGAAGGATCTACTTAGTTAAATAACTAAGTAAGTAAGAGGGAGGATAGATAGGTAAGAGAGATAGATAGAAGGTAGGTCTATATTGCTTATATGTATAAGGCTTGTTCCTTCTATTCTAAAGTATTACGATATTCTACGTATATATAGAAGATTCCCTCGGGGTCTCGGAGTCTTCTACTAGGCCGACGGATAGTTTATTCTACCGTCGGATATAGATATTAGGTCTAGCGTAGAATTAAGATTCTAGCTAGTACCTCGTATTCAACTGCCGAAGCTCTTAGTATAGCGCTTATTCTATCGGCAGTTATTCTAGCCTATCGGCAGTTTATTATATCAGTAGTTATTATATCGGCAGTTTCTTCTGCCGGTAGTTATTCTATCGGCAGTTTCTTCTGCCAGTAGGTATTCTATCGACAGTTCTTCTGCCGGTAGTTATTATATTAGAAGCTTCTAGAAGCTTCTACCCTAGACGTTTAGTTAGTAGACTTACCTACCTATATCCTAGGATTTTAATATAGTATAGAATATAGTATAGTATAGTAGTAGTTTTTTATTATAGTTAGTATTATTCTCTAATATAATAACTACCGATATAATAACTACTAATAGGCTAAAATAACTACTAATAGAATAAGCTCTATACTAAGAGCTTTAGTAGTTAAATATAAGGTACTAGCTAATTATACGCTAGACCTAATAGCTATATCCGATAGTAGAATAAACTACCTGTCGGCCTACTAGAAGACTCCGAGACCCTGAGAGAATCTTCTATATACACGTAGAATATCCTAAATACTTTAGAATAGAAGTAATAAGCCTTATATATATATAAGTAATATAGACCTACCTTCTATCTACTTAACTTACCTATCCTCCCTCTTACTTACTTAGTTATTTAACTAAGTAGATCCTTCTATCTTCTACTTATCTATCTACTTTATAGGTATTTAGCTTCTACCCTTTTAATAAAATGCGAAAGAGACTATTAGGTAATCTACTTATCCGCGTAGTCTACTTATCTAGAAAGTATATTACCCTATTAGAGAGGCGTTTAGTCGAGTAATATTATATAATGCCTCTAAATATTATATAAGGCAGGGGTACTGCTTAGCCTACCCTGTTTGCAAAGCGAAAGCAGTATAGTGCCTAGTTGGCGCATGGATTAGCACCCGGCCGTTCGCACACGGCCGCAAAAAGGCCGTTTTCTAGGCCTAGATCTGTCTCACTGCAAGCCAAGGGCTTGGCTGATGCAATTCGTACCTAGTCGTCCCGACGGCACCATGAGCCTTGCTGTGTTCAACCCCTTTTCTTTTCGATGCGGGCCTGGCATCGCCGTCACGATAGACCTTCATTTCCATTTCTCGCATCGTCAAATCTTTAATCATGCGGCACTGGAAATACCCCCCCCGGGTTTCTATCCTGACTATCACGGCGCTGGCAGCATTTTCTTCTCTATTTGCCTTATATTACGCGTTTTCTCGCGTCACGCCGATTCCGATTGAACACCACGCGACCACGCGACCACCCGCGCTGCAAGATGCGTCCAGAATCGCCAAAGTCTCTGTTGCTGCCAACAGACTCGATAACAGTATGATCCACAGAGCTCTGCAGTCGCACCAGGTTCAAAATGAGATGCATGGTTATCATCATTACATCGCAACGAACCAAGCAGTTGGCGACCTCATCGAGAATGAGGCTGACAGACGACCCCGAGGTGCCTGGACGAAACCTGCATACCTTCTATCATTGATAGTTGCCGAACTGGAGAAGCCCGAGGATGAGAGGCTCGAATGGATCTTGTACGTCGTCATAAAGGTGCCTGGAGGATATATTTACCATGCTGACCGATACTGCCAAAGCTGGTTTGACGCAGACACAGCTGTTGTCAATCCATCGACGCCCCTTGAGGTATTCCTCCCCCCTAAATCAGACGAAGACTTGGCCAGCGTACATCTTCTGATCGCTGCGAACTGGGACGGTCTTAATTCTGGAGCTTTCGCACTGCGTGTTCATCCATGGTCAGTCTCGCTGTTGTCGGCTGTACTCGCCTATCCCATCTACAAGTCTGGTAGGATCGGAAAGGATCGTTTTCGCGACCAGAGCGCATTCCAGTACCTGCTGCAGGATGATACGTCCCCATTGGCCGACTCGTATACCAAGGGCAAAGAGCACTGGGCTACCGTACCGATGAGGTGGTTCAATGCGCTCCCTGTCAACAATGCTTTCTCCAAGAACGGACAGGGCTGGCTTTTTGGCAAGAAAATGGAGGGAGGTCTCTTTGATAATGGCACGACGGAGATATACGATGATGGCAATGGTGGTAAGATTCAGCCTTGGAAGATCATGCAAGGAGACATGATCGTACATTTTGCTGGAACGACCGCTGGTGGCACGCGTGACAGCTGGATGGGACCGTGGCTCGATAGGGTGGAAGCCTTGCTGCCAGAATGGAACAACATCACTACACAGCACCGACTGAGAATCGAGGCCGATGAGTTCTGGGCTGAGACAGCCGCCCGCATCTCATCGGAGAAGGCGATTGCGGATGCAAAGATGAAACTGGATGCTGAAAAGAAGGCGGCAGAAGATAAGGCGGCGGAAGCCAAAAAAGCAGAGGAGGAGAGAAAAAAGGCAGAGGAGGAGGAGAAGAAGGCTGACGAAGAAAAACAGTCGACGCAGTAATGATTGGCGATTGCCATACACTAAAAACCCATCCCATGGCGGGAACATGATCATGAGCGTGTGAGGAGGCTTGCTGGCCCTATGTATTTCATGCATCGATACAAATTGCGTATCGAAGTCTTCAAGGAAACGTTTAATGAAATGCAACAGCGGAGGAGGAGTACGTGCGCTTATGAACACTGCTGGCGTGCAACATCCTTTGGGCGGACTAGGTCTTCTAGTTACAGGAAGCCTGACGAAGATGGATTGTGAGATTTACTATCTATCCTTGGACGTAGCCCGGCTGGTCGAAGGCTTAGGTTTGAATTAAATTTCCTTGCTCTTGGATAGGACTTGAAGATCATACATCCGATCAATCGTCGCTAGATCAAGCGCTTCGAATCATCATATCGGGGCATTTGAAATGCCTTCACCAAAAGCGCACGGTTCGCTTGCTACAAGTGGGTCATAGTGCCAACGTAGACCCAACCAACACTGTGATCTTGTCGCGTCGCGAACCCGGTCCTCGTCCTGGTGTGAACGAGACCCGTTGGGTACAATCAGCACCGCGAATTAAGCATGTTCTGCTACGCGACGAAGTCTTCTTCGGTCTCACGGTTCGTTTCTTGGGCCAAGGGCACGCTGCCGGGTTCTTCCTTCAGCACGTCGAGCCCAACTCGTCTCAAACTTGCCTATGACATCCATGAGCCGTCAGGTTCGCGGGTTACCGGACGTGATAGTCGTCCTATTATCTTCTTGCATGGAGTCTTCGGCTCCAAAAAGAACAACAGGAGTATTAGCAAGTGAGTTGTGGCCAGTTTTGTTCTTGCGCCGGGTGGCCATCAATCGCTATAGGTACAAGTATGCTGAGATGTGGCCGCTATTCCAGGGCACTCGCTCGCGATCTTGGACGACCAATCTTTGCTCTAGTTCGTCCTCACCCCACGCATATATTATTCAATACTGACACATGGCAAGGACCTACGGAACCACGGGGAGTCGCCTCATGACCGTCAGCATGACTACGCCTCCATGGCGTCAGATGTGGCAGGTTTCATCAGCGAACACAGTCTGAATGAGCCCACGATCATCGGGCATTCGATGTCAGTTTTACCCTACTAATCCACAAATGGCCGAGGCTCGAGGTTATGAAGATGATGCTCACAACAACATGGTACAGGGGCGCAAAAACCGCCATGGCGCTCGCATTACAGTCGCCGGGATTGGTGAGGAACATTATCTCGGTGGACAATGCTCCCGTCGATGCTGTGCTCGAGAGTGGGTTCGGTAGATATATCGAAGGCATGAAGCGCATTGAGAAAGCTGGTGTCATGCGACAAGCCGAGGCGGAAGAGATCCTGAAAGACTACGAACCGGTATTTCGCTTCTCCTTCCCTCCTAGCTACAATGCTACCACGCATCGGTACCCGTATATTCCCACCGAGTTTCTGGTTGCTCACGTCAAATAGTCTCTGCCAATCCGGCAATTCCTTCTTGCAAATCTGCACCGACCGCAGCCAAACAAGCCGCAACAGTTCCGAATCCCCCTCGATATTCTTGGCCGCTCCTTGGGACATTTGGGCGATTTCCCGTTTAAGAACCCAGAGGAAACTCGCTTTGAGAAGCCAGCGCTCTTCATCAGAGGCACACAGAGCAAGTACGTCGCAGATGACGTACTACCCCTCATCGGACAGTTCTTTCCCAGGTTCCGGCTTGTGGATATCGAGGCCGGCCACTGGCTCATATCAGAGAACCCAGAAGCGTTCCGCGAAGGCAAGGCTGGCTGTCTGATTGATAACTGGAGATACCATGTTTGCTAACGCACCTGCAGCGGTGGTTGACTTTTTGGAAAACCATAATTGAACAACGGGTTAATTACGGGCACTCGTGAGAACCTGGTTTTTGCTGCTAGTTGCTTCGATCTCACTATGCATTATAGACTGTACAGTAAGGGTGGTCCTGGGCAGTTGCCGTTAACTGGCTTGACGACCGAATCTGCTGCGGCTGACAGACGAATGGATTCAACACTAGGGTAGCATACAGAGTGCCCGAACCTTTCAGTGTTTCCACATCGAACTCGCTGCAATCTTCTAGGGGCAACGACCCATGTCCCGCACCACTATACCCGAATGTGAGCCCTGAAAAACTAAGTTGATTGGAACTCACGGTCATCCGCGACTCCAACACTGATCACTGACAGGCTGAGATCGGTCAGTCGCCGATGGTGTAAGCCCTCACAAGCACATAACAGTCACTCACGTCACGGTGCCCCAGATGATTGTTTTGTGACCGTTTACCATTTTTCGGTAACCTAGACCCGCAGCCGCCTGTATGGTACGCCATGTGCAACGACTGAAACAAATGCCGAAGCTGATTGTCGGCCAAATAGAAGCCGGAGTCTTCATGCTGCCGTTTCCGTCTCCGACCTTGTCGTCATCATTCTTACACGTCCTCGAGGACGCGCTCCTTGAACTCCCGCTCGATCTTCTGTCCCTGCTCATCGGTGACGGACTCACCGTGGAGAGCCATGAGCGAACCCAGGTCAAACTTGGGGGACTTCAGGAGTTTGACCTTGCGGATGTGGACCTGTGGTGACGCGTGTCAGAGAATGACATGACCAGGGATAGCGCATAGTACACTTACGTTCTGAAGGGGGTAAATGCCCTGAGTCGACTTCTCAATCTCACGGCCAATGACCTCGGGAATGAGCTTGTTGGTAAGTTGGGTCAGGGTGCACGTAGAAGCCTCGCGCTGGATGATCTCAACCATCTTACGACGGATGGCGCGAATCTGAGAGGAAGCGGCATAAGTGGTCTTCTTGACCTGGTTCGGCCTGCGGCGGGTGAAGGCGATGGCGAAAAGTCTGAGAAGGTAGTCGTCGGTCGTCTTGACAGTGACGTTGGCCTCGATGAGGGTCTGCCACTTGCGGACAAGGGAGCGAAGCTTGTCGGAGGTGAAGTCGAGGCCGTGGAAGTTGGTCAGGCAGTTCTTGCCCTGAATCTCGTCGACCCTGAGCTTAACCTTGCGGAAGGCGTGGTCCTCATCCTTCTGTAGGTCGGCCAGAGAGACCTCCAAAATACGGCCCTTCAGCGCATCGTTGGCGTTCTTGAGACCGGTGGTACGGTTGACGAGGGTCTTGCCGACGCTGAGAGATTCCGAGCACGTTAGTTATGTGATCCTGATTCCATGCGGGCCACAGGACCACGCCCTAGGTTTCGGGCTGTCGGTTACACTCACTCTCGAACGGCGAAGGGAGCGGGCGCCTGCGCGAGTTATTCGAATCAGTTTGGGGTGAACCCGGCTAAGGTTGGGCGCCGAAGCGACAGTTTCGACTTACCTTGATCTGATACCAATCCTTGCGGGAGAAGGGGTCGACGGTCTTCTTCTTGAGGCCCTTCTTGCCCTTGGACAATCTCTTGTTCCTGGAGGCAAAGCGTACGTTAATGATCCGATCGCTTCGCTGCAATTCATGGTGCGTCTTACTTTCCAACAGCCATCTTGACGGTTTGTCGACTGGCGGATGAACGTTGTGTGGTGATGAGAGGTTGTTGGGAGTGGAGGGGTGAGTTTTCTCGCAAGGGGGATGAAATTCGTTCGGATTGTGTGGAAGAATTTCTTAGCGAGCTGGATGTGGGACAGGTGTTGGTGAGTAAGCCAAAATCACATCTAGATTGGTTAAAACTCAGTTTAGTGGGCCTAGCCTCTTGGTTGACGTCCAAGTCCCTCCGCCCGCTACATGCATACACTTCATTGTCAACCAATCCATGCACGTTAAGGAACGCCGCGCTGCACCGTACCTCAGTATAACGTTTAACACAATTGCATAGATACATATATCTTGAGTAAAGATATGTTATGTGACACTCTGCGAGAAACAACACCATAGACGTAAAAAAAAAATCAAGATGATAAGAAAAAGCGGTACGATCACGTGACTGGCGGAGATAGGGCGCCAAGGGCGCCCAACAGGGCGGGGCTTATACAATGGACACCAGGTCGCCTTAACTCCAGATGGCCTCCTTCGAGCCACTCCTCAACAATCTGATGTCACCTTGCTATATAGTGACGAGAATAGATTGGACTGTCTTGGACTTATTTGACCACATATGTACTGTCCAAGAGCTTGAAATGCTCGTTCTGACGAGTTTGTGTACGTTCTGCTCCACATGGCTTGACCACCACCTTAAACCTAGTTCGATGACAACTCCAAATAACTCCAAGGAATTGATAGCCCGCCCCTGTTACACGCAACGCCTCCATCGCTGCAAATTACCAAATCAAACCACACTGGCCACCTGGCTCAGTCATATGTGCTGTACAAGGTCGTCCGGAATTCCGAGACCACAATGAACCCCAGGATGTTTGACGGTCTTTCAAACTTCTTTCGCCTCAGGTCAGACTCCCGATGAGTGTAAGAGACCAGGATGCGAACGTTTACTCCTCCGTGTGTGGGCTTAGGACATCAGGGACGATTACCCAAAGTGAAGGCCATCGTCTTTGGCACCGGCGTCGTCTTCGCCATCCCAACCATCGAAGCTTGGGAAACTGAAGTAACAATCGGAATCTGTGATCCGGACATGCCTGGTCAGCCTTCACCGCAATCTCCCTGCCACCGGAGGCCCTTCGTTGGACGAATTTACTGACACGGGTGAGGATGACCGCCAATTTCTGTGCCTGATCGGCTGGTCTGTGGCATCGCGACAACCGCGGGGCTCAGGGTTGAACTCGTTGCTACTCGACAGTTCATCGGCTGGGGCGCGGGCTCCCGTGCGAAGTCTGCCGTTGGACTTGAGATAACAACCCGTGTGAGTATCTCTGTTGCCCTTTGTGAAGACTGAGGCGAAGCGAAGGCGCCTCCACTGGCGTTGGATGTGGTGATGGATGGCTCAGTGACACATGACCGTAACCTTGGCCTCCGTGGTTGTTCGGTTCGTGGTGAGGAGTCTCTTCGGCCCATCTCGTACATCGCCTGCAATTTTGCCAGGCAAGAAAGAGCACTGCAGGATCCTGATGTATGTAGGTTCACGAGGATATGCGTTCTTTCGTCCCTTGGTTCGATAGCGTTTGGGGGGAAAGCATGTTCATCAAGCACCTCACGACGGCGGGATACTTCGCCGGTTATCTACACGCGGCCCGGCCCATCAGACCATCATGGATATGACATCCTCTGGGCGGCCGGTGCCTGATGAGATGGCCTTGCTATGTGGCTTGCGTTGTATGGATCGACATGCCGGCCCTTGGGCATGCACGCACCAGAGTCTGCAGGCCTGGCGTCACCAATGCAGCTCTGCGGGGTTTGGCGGTCTACCGGTGAACATGGCAGCTGCAACAAGCCAGTCAGAGCCACCCATCCGTCGACTGTCATCCTGCCGATCGCGGCGCCGCACATCTGGACTTGGGCATTGCCATACACGTCACAATGGTTCCGCCCAGAACGTCCATTGCCTGGATGTGTGACGGATCAACGCTCTCATCCCCTGGCCACATGTCTTTTTTCCCTGTAAATCAGAAGGGGCTCGTGTGTTGGGCAAGTCGAGTTCATTCGGCACGACGACACCGCAACTCTTGATCATCCCTTTAACGACCAAATTAACTTCAGTACAAGGTACGTACCAGGGGATCTTCAGGTCCATGCAGAACATTATTCATCATGATGTTAGAACCCAGAAAAACCCAAGAAAGCAGCATTTTAAACGGTGAGTTCGGTGGCAAATTACCTATTAAGCTGAAGATCATTTCCAGTGCAAACGCGATGAAGTACTGAAGCTAACTTGGTCGTTAAAGGGATGCGTGCGCCATGCCTTAGCTATCTATTCTGCACCATACCCTTGATAGCCTCCTGTATCGAACGGCCTGGGACACTGCACCGATCTGCATGAAACTGAATGTGCATCTCAGCACACCGATGACACATGATTTCGCCGACCAGCTCAATGGTCAATACTGGTCATCTCGTTAGTCAAGAGTCGTCGGCGGCTGGGCTTTCTCCCTCGGAGCGGGGTTGTAACGTACTCTTCCCATAGCCTACCCTGCACTGCGCTCAGCTCCTCCTCCGTCATCCTCTTGCCCGCAGTAAAGTAGCCTGAGTGGGGTGATTAGCTCGCTGGGGTTCCTATTGCCCCAAGGCTGCAATTGCAACATACCCGCGGTAATTTTGGCGTCGATCTCAACTCTCGAATCCGCTGGGATCAAGTCCTCAGGTAACTCCACACGCTCGTGAATGGGAATCCTAGAAGTCTCGTGTTAAACACCATTCTTCGGCCATGTTGCTGCGTTACATACCCCTGACCGACAATCGCATCATGCTTCATGCTAAAGGGTATGTCAATTAACCCCTAGTACGCATGCTGACCGTGCCAGCGCTACTTACTTGCTCATGCTGAGCATCCGGTCAATCTTCTTTATGCCGAGCCAGTGCAGAACATCGGGCATCAGAGCCTGGAAGCGCATGTCCTTCACACCGGCAATGTTCTCAGTCCGGCGGAAGTAGTCGGATGCTCGGTCTTCGCCGCGCTTGCGAGCGTTGTACACGACTGTAATTCCGGTCAGCGCATCATGGTACTGTTGAGTTGTCAGAAGCGACAAGGGCACATACGATACTGGGTTCGTTGTTAGCTGATTGCTCAATCGATGGGTCATTTTGCGCTCCCTGTGATTTACCTTGGTAACCTCGCCAAGAGCTCTCCCCTCCTTTCGGAAGTAGATGACGACGCCGCTTCCCCCGTTTTGGGCTTCCTTGACAGCCTCTTCAATGCCGAAGATTAGGTACGGGCGACAGGTACAGATGTCGGAGCCAAAAACGTCGCTTCCGTTGCACTGAGTACATGTTAGCTGCGCGGTAGGGTCATGTGCCATCGACTTGAATGTTAGGACATGCCTCGTCGTGAATGCGCAGGGCTAGCCTGACCGACTCATCAGACATTTTTGCAGGATCTCCAAAGCAATAGACAGTGAGGCCGCCTGAATGACATGTCAGTAACAAGTAGTGCAGTTCTAGACAGTTGACAAGCGAGTTTACCGATCGGAGGCATGAAGACCTTGATGTCATTTCGCGTGATCAACTACGCAATTGTAAGGTTAATCCACTTTGGAAAGTCCATGATGAGATTCCCAGCACCTACCTCTGGGTAACTCCCTCCGGTATGTTCAAATAGCGACCTTCGCAATGACCCCTCGTCTATGTAGAGTCAGCCTGTGAAAAGCTCACCACAGCTTTCATTCTCTTTGACTGACCGATGCCGAATCGTTCTGCCACCCCCGGCAGATACCAGACCTTTCGCAGAATTAGCGCCGTGTACTTGCAAAGAAATGGAATGTTTAAGAGGGGGGGGGGGGTTAATACAGGTTCGACGGCGAACTTGGTCACTGCAAGCTCGCCTTGATCGTTCAAGCAAACTTTTCCATCGGGGATCCTGAAGAATCAAGGTCAGGGATCAGACATTGACATCGAGGGCTTCATAACTTACAGCCTGCCACTCTTGACGCTTTCAGCAAGCTCAGGAAGCTATATAGAGATCAGTGATGTTCATGGCAGTGGCAGTGGCGTTGAGGGCAGTTGCGACCTTCATATGAGCCTTGGTAATGGCGATCGTAGGACGAATGTCCACTTCGTGGCGAGGTTGGGATTTAGCTATGTCACAAGGCGAGATGTTTGACGAGCGTGACTTACCGTTTTCAGTCTCGATGGTGTCCTTGAATAGCCAGGGCGCGAGATGTCCCCACGGGTCCATGGCTACAATCTTCTTCTCGTCTCCCCACTGGGGAAAAGGCCCGATCCGGGAGGCAGGCTCCGTGTTGGTAAAGTCCGGCCTACACAATTTGCGTCGTTTGCATGAGTACCGAGCATTGTAACCGACGGCGATATTGGGCGAGATGCCGTACCTGTGCTCCAAATCAAGTTGCTTGCTGGCAACAGCTAGCGCATAGTAAATCGAATAAGAACCACCACTGCAAGTGCCTTGGTTAGTGGAAACAATGTCGTGCAATGCCTCGCGATGTTCAGGGGGTAATTTGTGATAGCTTACTGGGCTACTGCGAGTTAGCGAATGTGGCGGATATGACGAGCCACGCATGATATGCTTACCTCCAACGGCTGTGAAAGTAGAGTAAACAAGGTCAGCTATACACAAAGAAGCGAAGAGGGTTCGAGGGTTCACCATTTCGGCGCCTAAGTGTTGACGACAGTCGGGATACGACAACCGGCCCTCGCGAGAGAGGATCGGGGTGTCCCCACCTTAGGGGAATCGGATTAATGCCGCTCTGCTTGGGATACGTGCTGTAGCAGTAGTGAGCAAATGTTCATGATTGAAAACAACGTGATGTAGCGAGAAGAAGGAAGAAACCAACGTCAAGATAATTCGGGAGGTGAAGCCTGATCGCGGCCCAGGTGATGATGAGGCGGGCGCCTGCAGCACAGCACCTTCTGAGTTACCTTCCTGCTGCTGTGAGCTCTGCGCGTCAGCGACGACGTGGGAATCGTCATATTTGTCCAGATCAGCAAGACCGGCCCCCAGGGCATGAGATGTTGCTCCTGCAGGCGTTTGCGGGGCTGCGCGAGAGAGAGATTCGACAGCGGTGACTAGATTCACCTGGGTATGCTGAATTGACCTGAGCGTGGTGAGCACGTCGCCCAGACCACCGTCAGTAGTGGCTGACGCAGTTGGGTCGGACATCTCGAAGGATAAGATGGGTTTAGAAGTCCACTGAAATGTTTATTCTCGGAGATACTTGCGTCTGCGCAAGTGTCAAGCTGCTTGGGGTCTGAGAAGTTGTGTTCACGGGTTGTTGAAGAGACAACAATTATATGCGGTGAGGCATAGGGAAATGGAGTCGTCCTCACGCGAGGGTGCCCGACTGGTCCTGCACTAGGAGGCCGGGGTAAGGACAAGGACGGACCAGAGAGCGTCGGTGTCGGCTACCTGAACAAGGCACTGATTGGCATGCCAGACCGGCCACCGCATACAAACGTAGGCCCAGTACACCAGATAAGGCGACATGAATTCATGTACATATACGAGCTGGCAGATAAGCGGGAAAGCAGGACGCAGCCGGCCGTCGGCATGCGCCGTCACGGCCGATCCGGGTCTAGCAACCTGCTCTTCGTTCCTCGTGATAGGAACGAGGGGTAGGTAGTTCGCGGCTTGGGCTCGACCTGTCAGGAGGCCGGCACGTGGCCCGGTCGCGCCACGAAGCAACCAATCGCTGAAGAGGCGAGACACAAGATCCGACAATCTATGGATCGTTTGAGGCACCCTGCACGAGGCAAGTAAACAGAGCCAGGTTCGTTGCATCGGAGGTCTTTCGAGCAGTCCAGGTGCCGGGGTTGGAAGGGCCGCGGGGATATTTGAAATGCTAAATGCGGGGAAACTAGACAGAGCGCAGTAGATAAGATACCAACTAATTAGTAGATCAACGGGGTCCAGCCAACCCCTCGCTCACTGGGTCGACGTGAGTACCTATCTAGGTAGGTAGGTACCGTCTACCTCACCCTTTCCAACAATTGTGCATGTCTGTCTGAAAAGGGAGGGGGGATGGGGTCCAGAGCCGCATGCCAGCTCTGATACCTGAGTACCTACCTAACCGGACCAAGGTGTCGCCCCGCTACTGAGACCTGAGTGTCTACGGCATCATCAAGTCAGGATATCGGCATCCCATCGCTAGGTACCTGAACATGCGGGTGGAAGCCTGATAGGATGGGGAGCGGGCTGGCCCCTGCCTACACCGCCTCTGCTCACGTGCGATGCACCATGTCCGTTCGCCAATGAGCATGACCAAAATTGCTAATATTTATGGGCCGGGCGCATACCCCACAGCAACATCGCAAGGCGACAGTGAGGCAAGGCTCCAGAAGGTATCGTCAGCCAGAACCGAGTCCCGCAGGCATCG
The DNA here is from genome assembly GCA_002851675.1 of Verticillium nubilum. Lineage (NCBI taxonomy): Eukaryota > Fungi > Ascomycota > Sordariomycetes > Glomerellales > Plectosphaerellaceae > Verticillium > Verticillium nubilum. The sequence goes on from NMXI01000001.1 coordinate 14,449, forward strand.
CGACATCGCAATAACAACAACGTCACCCCAATCAGACCGAACCGCACTACTGCCAAAGACGCAAAGTAAGACCGCTGGAAAGTCGTTGAATTTGTTGTTCAAGAAGCGATAGGTCGCCCACGTACCCGCACAACAGCGTCGAGCACTGTTCCCACGGCCGACTCCTACTCAGATCCTGCGCTGCTTGCTCTGTTACACACCATGGGGAAAAGAAAGAGTTCCAGCAAGCCGCAGGGACCTAAAAAGGTCAGTCGCTTTATATCCACTTTTGCGACTGGCAAGAAATATATCCCGTCTCGTCACGCCACGTCCCGTTCAGCAAGACGAAGATCTCAACAAGGCGCAACCTCAGAGTAGGCCTCTGAACAGATGTGCTAATCGTAATGCAGAAGGATCCCCTTCCTGAACTATTCCCTTGTCTTTTTTGCAACCACGAAGATGCCGTGAAACCCAAGGTCGATAAGAAGAGTGGCGTGGGCAACCTATCCTGCAAAGTGTGCGGTCAGACATTCCAGTGCAGCATCAATTATCTGTCAGCCCCCGTTGACGTTTACTCCGAGTGGGTGGATGCTGCTGGTAAGCTCTTGGTTAACTTCAAACCCATGCATACACAAAAAGCTGACTCGTCGAAGACCATGTCTCGTCAAAGCAGAAGGCGTCCTCCGCCAGTGGGCTATCGCAGGGCTTGGGCACCAGGCGAATGGAGAGGCCTATCGAGGAACGGTACGAGCAGGACATCGTGGCCGATGACGATGACTACTGATACGATGGACGGAACTTGAGTGGCCGAACCTGCTGCGAAGTATTATGCATGCAAGAGGGCACCTGTAAGAAATCACGAGAATATGAGACTGGGACCGGCCGGGAAAATTTGAATTTGATGCGCAATCCAACAATGCCAGAAAATGTGAATAGAATTGGCCAACGAATACATCCTGCTACATGGTATAGAACCTGTCGCCGAAGTCGCCGAGCCCGGGCACAATGTAACTGTCGAGACAAGTTAGTAGAGCGAAGATTGAAAAATTCGGGTAGGACAACACACTTCTTCTCGTCAAGTCCCTGTATATCGTCAGCACTGATTCTGCTGGTGCGGTGTGTGGGCTGTGACCAAGACGTGTGCTCACCTCATCTACGAAAGCCGTTACAACACGGAGCTTAGGGAACTTGGTCGTGAACGCCCTGACGCCCTCCGGGCTGGCTATCAGGTTGAGGAACAAAATGCGCTCTTCCAGAACGCCACGGGACTTCAACACCTCCACGGCCATGATGGCAGACCCGCCTGATATGTCATGTAAGCGAAGCTATAGAGTGGCCAGCGGGGAAACCATCACATACCTGTCGCGAACATTGGGTCCAAGAGCATAACCCATCGCTGTGCGATGTCCTCAGGGAGCTTGTCGTAGAAAAGCTTCGGCTGAGCGGTTTCCTCGTCACGCTGGATCAGGATCTTGCCAATTCTCACAGACCTGCAGCAATCCCGCAGTCCCTGTTCCATAGCCTCACCAGCACGCATGATCGAAACTCCGCAAATCTTGCCTTGAAACAGGAGTCCCGAATACGTCCGTCCGATGGGCGTGGTAACATCATGTTCAATCGTGGGCAGATGGTTCAATCCCTCCTCAACGAGCAGGCGGATGATTCGATTGGAGTAGAAGATGAAGTCCCCCCGTTCTGTGTTTCTGTCACGGATGATCCTACGACAGATGGCAGTGAGTTACAGGAGAATGGTGGGATTGGGAATAAACCGTGGACTGTTTGCGGGTGAAAGTATAACCCCACTTACGTGAGAAGTGCTATCAGTTGAGGGGTCTGAGGCAGAATATGAACATTTTCGACGTTCATCTCCGTGGACACAGTTGCGGATGGTTTCTGGCTCTCCGAACGGTACAACGGACCAACACACTGCACTGCGCCCGATGGCTTCTGCAGCTTAGCCGATTGTGATGACATTGCGGTACAGAGTTGTAATGTAACAAGTAGGAAGGTAGGTCGGATTGTGTGTGAGGATGCCACTCGGAGACAGGTGTATGTAATGACAGAATTCAATGCTTTACGCAGAAGCGAGATCTCCCACTTGCGTGTCAGTGCCTCGGTCTCAAGCCGTTCTCCACGAATATGCGCGAGGGGAAGGGAATGGCCGAGCTCTTATCTTTATCTTTGTCGCACATTGAGATAAGGGCCAGTTTTGCCAGGTTGGGCTGGCATACCTACCTACCTAGGTAGCCTGCATAAGATGCCCGGCGCTTGTAAACTTTCCCTGTCCGCTCTCACCTCAGTACGCGGCGGGCGCCGACAGCCTACGGTTCACCTTCGTGGCCATCTCGAGTGTCGCAGGATCTTGACCAGCGAGTCAGATAACATCTCAATGTCCTATTGTCTAGCGCAAGCGAGGACCAACACCTTTATTAGTACTGGACAGAATGCTTTTTTGAGTGGAATGAAACCTAAGATTTGTCTGTAATGGCCCTTCCAGGCAGCCTGGTGTGTACAGGCAAGACCTAGTAGGGTGTATATAACAAGCTGCACGTGCCGTAACACACACACGCTTGCAGCACGTCCCTCGACGCGACAACGGGGTGGCGCAACTCCAAGTTACGTGTGGGACTTTGGCTTCGACACCGATCTCGCGACACGCTCGTTAAAACAAGACCTTTGGATTCTGGACATCAGCTTTTCTGACAGGCAGGATCAGAATGCCATTAGCCCCCCGATGAGGCGCGCTCTTCTTGTCGCCGCCTTTTGAGCGCATCAGCATCAACTCGCAATCAGAAACCCCATCTCGCACACATCTATGCGCACCTCGGTCCTCCGTTCTGAATCAGCCGACACGCGGCTTGCGCAATTCACTCAACCCGAGAACAAGATACAGTGCCTATCAGCCACTCTCCAGTCCAATCAATCCGAGAAACAGTCATGGCGACTCGTGAAGCGACGGATAGCGGGAGGAAGAAGCTTACGACGTATGGAAAGACCTCTCGCAAGTCCTCAAAACCTGTCTTCTCCATTGGCACAGCATCCGATCATACCCAGGATGTGGTTCAATCTCGGTTGAAGCTATCCAACCGGTCCAACACGACAGCAGTTGCAGGCGCGGCTGCCGAGAGTAGCGACAATATCATCCGGCTGTTGAAAAACAGTCAGCGACCACAGGGCGCATCGCCCTCAAGTACGCCGAAGTCTGGAGGGACCAAAGAGTTGTCTGGCACAGCCCCAGAATCAGCGGGCACTCAAAAGGCGTTACATACTACTTCCGAGACGGTAGCCCACGCAAGGGCCCCCAGAGCTACGTCGCGACCGGCAGACGTCCCGGCGATGTCTGGCCTTGTAACTCAATCCGCATCGCGAACCGAGCGAGCAAAGGAGGCCACCAACAACAGAAGGGTCCGTCTCATTGACCGATTAGCTGCACAAGTCGTCGAGCGCGCTGAACCTGATTCTGAACAATCAAGTCAATTATCCGACAGTCTGGAAGGATCTCCCGGACAGGCATTAGCAGTGAGCGATAGCCACGGCGCGACACCCAAAAGGAGCCATGACGATACAACAAGGTTGGGAACGCAACGCTCAACACCAGACTCGAGAAAGCGGAAGGCCAAGGCGACATATGGACATCAGCGGACCATGCGCACAGCAGTTGATGCGATGGGCGATAGCGCAGGGGATGTGAATTCTCCCTACGCGCGGGCCGGCGACCGCAATTCCTCACCTCCTGCAAAAGTCATGAAAATGGACTCATTCTCGCTTTATGATGAACATATGGATGACGACGTACGACCAACCAAGAACGGTATACTCAGCCTCCATGCGCTGCGGCAAGCTGGCGCAAATCATCGTTTTGCAGATGAGTTGAGTGACTTAGCAGAGAGGATAGGCACTCCGAAGTCTACGCATCCAATATCGACGCGCTCAAGGAGGACGACGATCTTGGAGCTCGGCGGAAAGTTACAGGATGAGAAGTTTGTCGGCCGCTTGTGCGATTACGGACCAAAAGAGACGTTCTTCCAAGATTTTGGAGCTGAAGGCGACACCGTCAACATCATCGTCTTGTTGTCGACCGTCCTGGTCCTAGTGGCTTCCTCATCAGCCCCCCAGCTTATCAATCATCTCCTGTCGAGTGGTGTTGCACAAATCTTGTCCACGATGCTGTCCTTGAATAAGGATATCACCGAGATAGCGCGACAGAAGGCAGCCAGTCTTTCGAAGCGTGGGCTAGCTTCCATGGACATCTTACGGGGTGCGATGTTGCAGCTCGATGTGTGGGATGGTTCGCCCCCTGCCGTTTTCTCCCCCAAAACGCTGGCCCTCAAAGTTCTGTGCGTTGGCCACAAATCATCTAATGCAGAGGCCCGGCAGGACTTGATTGAGCCTCTAGTTCCTCAGCTGTTCGCGCTTGTTGCAAATACTGATGGCGAATCATCTATGGCCACAATGGACACCCGCGCCCAGGTCAGCATGGCTCTGTTGTTGTTGCAGGATCACTCTATAGGCGCGATGGAGTCGAAAGCAAGCGATCGGTGGACTGAGGAATATCTCCCCATCGCGGCTTCCTTTTTATCTGATATGCTTACGTCGTCGGGGGAGGGCTTCAAAGAAGCGAGGTACCTGACACTGAGACTCGCCATGAACACGACGAACAACAATTCAGCATCAGCTTCAATCTTTGGCCAAGGCCACCTGGCGCGTCAATTGGCAACTGCGAGCCTGTCGCAGCTTCAAGAACTACATGCGTCTATGGAACGTGGAGTGTTTCCGACCGATATTCATAGGACACTCGTGTTGCTTCTGGGGCTGTTGATCAATATTTCCGAGCACTGTCCTTCGACACGACGATCTCTGGCCGACGAAGTAGACTCCCGGGCCTCGCCGTTGGACGGGCTGGTAGCAGTTTGGCTGGAGAATCGAGAATCATGTGGTAAAGTACGAGGTCTCTATCTTCGCGGTTGAGTGTGACCACCGGCTAATCACGCGGCAGGCCGAAACCGTTGAGCAGACCTCTCTTGCTGTGGCTTATGGCTATCTTGCCATCCTCCTAGGCTATTTGTGTTTAGAGCCTCGTGTACGCCAGCTTTTGGCGACTCAGAGCAATAAGAAAGGGCTCGCCCACCTGCTGGATTCCATACAAGAATTCATGACACTCCATGCAAGAGCGGCTGATGACGACCTGGCCGCTACCTTGCAACCTCTTGTCAACGAGTTACGACTTCTAATGAACGGACGCTGGGAATAGGTCGGCGCTCCTCACTTGAGCATACACTCCTATGGACCACGAACCCATGTGCCACAGCTTCGCTTTGCCTACATCGCCTTTGATTCACGAGGCAGGTTTGGAAGATCTGGCTGTGTTTGGAGACACGTGGTCGTTGGAGAACATAGTTGCAGGATAAGAGACGCAGCGCTTCCTCATTTGCCATGCTTGCTCGTGAACTAAGGTGACAGAATGGCAGAATCCTGTCCGATTCCTAATATTGACTCAACTGGGACCCTTGTAACAAGGTTGGTTTAGACCCATGACAGCACAGACCTAGAATACGGCTTCTGAGCCTTTCAGATAGTGCGTCTGGTCTCCTATTGAAGTGGCGCATAGTGCCAATTTGCACAGCGTAGATCAACACAGCAAAACGCAGCTGAAGGAAGTGAGAGACGTTACATCGACTTCTGTAGTGCAGGAAACTTCATATTACCCATGCAAGCTAGGGTGGTCGGCAAGCACCCACGGCTTGGTGGATGGGTGAAGCGGCCACCCCGCATGAGTGGGCTAGGTACTTCTGCCAGCTTATCTTATCAGGTGACGGATGGGCCGTGGCGCATGGGAGCATCCCGCCGTCCCATCGTCATTCTCCCAATCCGCATCATTACCTGTCACGCCCTGCGAAGCAACCGCAACCCCCCCACTGTGAACATAATAAACTATCGCCCATCCTTCCAGAGCGCCTCAAATTCGATGCCGGCACCGAAGAACAGAAAAGTGGCCATTGTCGGCAGCCGCTCCGTCGGTGTGTTCCGCTCGTTCACTTCGATATCATTTTGTCCCAAGTCTCAGGGCCAGTCGGCCACTGGCGACATGCTGCCTTACCTGGGCTAACCGCAGGTCCATAGGCAAATCTTCACTGGCCGTGCAATTTGTCGACGGCCACTTTGTCGACAGCTACTACCCAACTATCGAGAATACGTTTAGCAAAACTATTAAGCACAAGGGCCAGGAGTTTGCGACCGAGATAGTTGACACAGCCGGCCAAGTATGTTACCCGATGCAGCAGATGATGCTGTGCATAAGCACAGTTCACTAACTTGATTCGTCGGCTGCTAGGATGAGTACAGCATCTTGAACTCGAAACACTTTATCGGGATTCATGGATACATGCTCGTTTACTCGGTCTCGTCCTTGCCCTCTTTCGAGATGGTGCAGGTCATCCGCGACAAGATCCTCAATCACTTGGTAGGTCATACGTCTTTACCATGTCTGCGGAGGCAGATTACGAGAACTGTCATTGACGTTCGGGTTACCAGGGAACTGATTCGGTGCCTATCGTCATGGTTGGCAACAAGAGCGATCTACGCCCAGAACAACGGCAAGTCAGCGCCGAAGAGGGCAAGAGGGTCTCCGAGCGTATTCAGTGTGGGTGGACCGAGGCCAGCGCTCGATACAACGAAAACGTTGACCAGGCTTTCGAACTCTTGATCGCCCAGATTGAAAAAGCCCAAAACCCAGACGAAGCAGCCGAAGCAGGAAAATGCTCCTTGATGTGAGAGGCCTGGAAAATATACCCGATGAGGAGGAGAATCCCACTGGCACTCATGGCTTCACCGGCGCTGGTCATTGGTGCCTCCAGGCCTCACCTGTCGAGGCCATGAATACAGACCGTTGTGTATAGCGCGAGAATGATGTTTGTTCTACGCCCAAAGATCATTCCATTTCCCAGCACTACACCCGAGTAGCCGAAGATCGTTCCTACATAGTTGCCGCTGTTAAGCAGCAGCAAGTAACAAGGTATTTGCCAAAAGGTTATGCTCTCCTGGCGCTTTTCAGAGCCTTTCGGGTGGGTGCCGCTGGGTGGGGGATGCATCTGTCTCTCTCCCCTTTCTGTGCCCATATCAGTTGCAGGAAGCACTTCCTGCAACAAGGTAGCTAATGAATCCATTGGTGATCAATGTAATTGGGGCGACTTGATGGAACATTTGTGCATAGTTTGTGTCTGGTAGACAGTCAACGTTAAAATCAATCTTTCAAAACAGCGCAAGCTCAGTTAGTCGGCCAACACCCAACAAGATGATCGCTGCTTTAGTCATCAACCACACTGCAAGCTTACTTAACAAACACAAGCCCAAACAACAAAGACAGGCATCCAGGTAACAACGACTTTGATCGAGACGTTTGTGCATGAACAGGCCGACTGTTCAGTGCAACCACTGTTTCCATCCCGCCATCCAACTTTGCAGAGTTGCATATTCATAGATGCGCTGGAATCAATCGATGTCTCTGCCGTGGCTCCGAATAAAGGCTGCGACGAGAACGAGTGCCCGGAATGACGACTCGCGCGAGAGACTAGGGGCATGCGTGACTCCAATTGTCATATTCAAAACAGTGGACTAACGATCGCGTCAAGAAGTCGAACCTTGGTAGGTATGCCCACGAAGACTCGATGCCGGACTGGCTCGCATCTTTACTCAATGCGAAGGGCGAGGTCAAGGCCGAAGGTATGCGCTCCCGGATGACATGGTGATAGGATGAGTAACGCATACCAAGATTAACATCGCATGGCAGGAATCATTGCTGTCCTTCAGCAACTGCTCGAACAAAGCAGATCAACCAAGCATGCCTACCTGTGTCACGAATCCGTCAACCACATTTCCAAGTTGAAACTTGAAGGTAACTAAGCTCCAACCAGATGCAGATCACCATGCCATGCGGGCGATTAATTGGCAAATAGGTGGGTTTTGCGGCTACCGTAACATCCAGATGCTTGTCTCGTACATTATCGCAGCAGGTGCCGATGGTCAAGAGCACTTTCGAGGCAGGCTCCCTACAATTTTTGAGATCCAAGAATTCATCGAACAGGCCTGGGATCGTGGAATCAACGCCCGGGGTCGCCTCGAGACAGGGGGAATACGGGGAACCCGCAAGTATATTGGGACAGCGGAAGTACATATTAAATGCCACCGGGTCGTTAGCTTGCTGATCTCGCATACTGATACTTTCCCAAGGCACAGGCGCTCTGTCAGAGCTTGGCCATACCGTCAGTGCTCTGTTTTTTTCTGACGGCATCAGCTAACCTCGACGAAGTTGTACTGCTCAAGCCTTTTCACATACAGGAGTTGGCGAGTCGGAGGCTCGCTTGCTGGAGGCTGTCGAGATGTACTTTAAGAGTGGTGCGCCACCAGGGTCACCAAAAGTCGTCTGCACTTCTCTTGCCCCCATATACTTCCAACATGCAGGCAAGTCAATGCTATACACCGTGTGTGGTATGGTCTAATATGGTTGCTCCCGTAGGACATTCGATGACAATAATTGGCTTTGAAAAGCGGAAGCATGGACATTCCAACCTCTTGGTATTCGATCCAACCCACCGCGACAAGCCAGCCATTTGTCGCTTGGTTGGAACCAACTTCGAGCACCAAGCACCAGACAATGCCTTAGAGGCCTACCGTCGGGGGCATAGATATCTTCGTCGATTTCGGGAATTTGAGCTTCTGAGGCAAGCTGAAACCAGCAAACGCTCCTTCTCTGCGCCACCTCATTGCTGACTGTAGCACTAGGCTCGGAAAATCGAGGCTCGAAAGTCCACAGCCTCGAAATACCATTACCTCGTAATTCCCAACGAAATCAAGTCCTCTTGGTCAACGTTAGGCGGCTTGGTGCTCAGAGAACCATTGCTGTAGCTTGCCCAATGCCAGACCGCGGTGCGAAATTTTGTTCTTCGCGGCCTTCTCCATCTCAGCATAGCTGTGATTGATGAGCTTGATGAGACGCTATACTGATGAGGGTCACCTACGTCTGGCCATCATATTCAAAAACAGCATCCCAACCTGCATGTGGTAGGCCATGGTCAGCCTCTTCGTTCCCGAGTTGAACAAGTCCAGGAACCGTGCACTCACCAAAATCTGGCGGGCCTCTTGCTTGCACAATGGTTCCCTGTGATGGTCTGATCAGCACACTGGAGGCAGTCGTCCTGGTTGTCTGCTCAACTCACCCTCGTGCGACCCTGGAATAAGATTGGCTTGTGACCGGGGCCAGGCGAGTATGCAAAGGTGCACACTGCATCGGCTGACTTATCGTCGTACGCAGCGAGGAGATTGTTCAGGCCTTCGTGCCCAATTGACTGCATGAACCATTTGCTTGCGGTGCGTCAGTGAAAGCAGTGGTCAAGTTCAGCCCGCACACGGACAGATGACGCCTACATGTAGGGCCCTGGCAGGTCTCCAAGAGCCTTGAAGCAAAGGCAAGTGTCTTCGACCAGCACAGGGCCATTGACCTGTGCAGTGAGCGTTAGCAGACTGAGCACGTCCCAAGAAACATGGATGGGCTTTTGCGCACTATATCAGCAGCCTTGCGACATTTGGCCTCAGTCACCTCCTCGACTGATCCTTGGACCTCTTCTAGGTCAATTCCCTGGCTCCGCACCGTGATTGCAGGCTCGAGAATGGCCTTGACTTCACGCAGTTTATTGGCATTGCCTGTGATAAAATTTACGACGGGAGGGGCGGCCATGGCGAACTGGGCCCAAATTAGACCACAGTCGGTCAAGTGAAGGTGTGTGTGTTGTGTTTGCCTGTGTGCTCGGAGGGAGAATGTCCTTTTCGCAGAGTAGTGATCACCACCGGACGATGTACTGAGTATTGTACAGTTAGATATGTGTATTAAAAACCAGGTGAGGTCAGATGAGAAGGAAAGGCGGCGTTCACGGGGATGTGGTGGGTCCATCACCGAGTGAGTGGGGTTGTCCCGCCACTACAGACAGCTACTACACCACCAAGCGGACACCAACGACAAATAGAGGCTACAGTCGGAGTGAAGACCCAGTGTCGCCGGCATCGTCGTCACGCGAGTAGATCTACAGGAGGTAGTGACTGCAAGCTATATGCCGTGTGATAGTGAGTTCGAGGTTTGCAGAAGGTCCCTTCTTCTGTATGCTCGTGCCAAGCTGCTACACCTGTGTGGCCAGGCTCGAATGTGGAGTTGTACATGGGCGGCAAAAGCTCGCTTCATCATCAAAATAAGCGACACCTGGGCCTTGAGATCAGGGCCCAAAGACGCATCGGCACCATCGATGGGTGCCAACAGGTCTACAGTTCATATCCAGATGGCACTCGCGACTTGCCTTCATCGGCCCAGGACTGCCATCATCAGTTTCAATCATGATTCAGAGCGGGTTCCGAGGCTATTGCTGGTCCTTCTTCCACTGCTCCAGCCAACTCACAACCCTTTCCACATTGCTCTCCATTTCCTCGGCCGTGTTACTCGTCAACTCAACCACGATCTGCTCCTCGAAGCCTTCCCTCGCCTCCGACAACAAGACCTCCATGATCTCGGAGTCCAGATTCTCCTGTAGTTTGGCCTCAGCGTAGTTCCTGTTGCGTCGTGTCAGCGGAACAGGGCCAGAATTTCCGACACAAGATCACTCCATACCTTGCTTTCAGGCGATCATATAGCGTGCTGGAGTCAACGCGAAGGACAATAACAAGATCGATCCAGCTCTCGGGGAAGAGATCGCAGGCGTGCCAGTCAATGATAAAACCCCCGGCCGGTACTTCGTCCTCAAGGGCATCAAGCAACTGGTAGTCACCTGATCAACGTGATGCCCAAGGAAAGCTAATCGCCACGGCGGCGACTTACCTTGTCCTCGTCGACGATCCAGCACGATCGATCATCGTCCCAACCATCATGGCATTCCTTGTCCTTGACGATTTGATTGATTGTAAGATGTTTCAAGCCCGTTCGTCTTGCAAGCTCCTCGCAGTGTGTCGTTTTGCCAACACCTGGCGTGCCAGTCACAATGATGTTTGGAGATGTTCTCGTCATTGCTGAGGTCTCATTGAGTGTACCCAGGTTCAACTTTCTATGAACAAAACAATGGTCAGGGTGTACGATGCACGTTAAACCTGGGGCATACTTAGTTAGAGTGCGTGGGCCAGTCCACCCGACTTTTTTTTTTTTAAACGCACCCAGGGCGACCCGCTTTTCGCATCCCCGAACTCTTTTCCTCATCACTAGACGGTATGTTAGTGCTGTCTGTGCCTCATCCATAGTCTCATGACAGGTCACTCGGGTTTGTGCCTCGGACTTGATGCTTTTATCTTACTGTTGCTTTGATGTTTGCAGAAGAGAGACTGATTGCGGAGCGTTCGAGACCATATCGGAAGAACCGGTCAAAGATTTATGGGGAAGCGACGCAAGTCATAGTGAATACAGACTGTGTTGCGAGATCACTATGATGACGATGACGCTGCAGTCACTGTCAAAACGCCAGACCAGGCATTCATTATCTCGTTCCATCGCGAACAAAGCGGTGATATCCTCAATAACACGCGGCGCCCATAGATTCCTCCTCCACACGTTGTCAATTATACATGATGATCCAGACACTCGGCGTGACTCACGGCTGCCCAAGACAGACTGTAGGCGATATGTTCAATGCCATTCAGTGTACGCTGGTTTGTCCATAGGACAGGCACCGTGCCATTGAGGCCTGGCCGGTCGGTTTCCGCCAGACAACACATCCAGAGTCGTGAGTGCTGGCTTCCCTTAAGCTGAAAGACGCTTAGACGTAAACTCCTGCTCGTCCTCATCCACCTCAGCGAGGTCGCCGTTGTTGCCGAAGCCATCGTCCTCCGGGCCGTATTCGAGTTTTTCCTGCTGGGCAATAGCTTGTGCAGACACGATCTCGGCGAGGCGTTTCAGTCTGGGCGTTTGCAACCCTGTGCGCAACGGACGTTAGCTGTGTTCTGGCGGAGAAAGGGAGCTACAGAAAGGAATGTTCAGCGTACAAGATGGAGTGTAGGTCTCCAGTGCTGTGATCGCCCTGGGTTCTGCGATTTCATATGGGCCACTGTCATCCATGTCGACAGCTTGAAGCAACAAGACGTCGCTCTTTTCCGTAACACGTGAGGCAACTGCCTTCATGATTTCGCCGTTGATCGGCTGCTCGTAGTCGGCAACCAGGTATTGATTAAGCAGCTTTTGGATCTGGTTTGGAGAGAGCCTAGTACGTAACTTGTCAGTCAATGTTTGATGGACAATAATCGAACGGCTGAACCTACATCCAGCAGATATCCTGGATGATCTCGATATCGTTCAGGGTTGCCTTCTTGAGCTGCAAGAGTTTTGTGGCTTGCTATTGACCAGGTCAGAATCGTACTGCGTTGCGACAGCGGGCGTCAGTGAGTGAGCTTACCATGAGGTGCTCCAGCTGAAGGGTGCCTTCAGGCATGTCGTGGCTCTTGCACCATTCCTCGATCCGAGTGATGTTGTAGTTGATCTGCAGACCGCGCTTCCACGAGAGAAAATTACGCCGCATGAGGAGGTCATTGAACGCTGTGACTCCAACCAGTCGGAGAAGTTCAGTGATGGTCTGCGTGATGATCGAGTCCTCCAGATAGTAAGCCTTCATTGCCCTGAAGACGTTATTGAGAAGGCTCAGAAGGTTGTCCATGCTGTAAGCAGGCGTCGAATTTGACTGAAGTAGCTTGCCAAGGAAACGGCTGCTTTCGTTAGTCACGAATCCCGGCAAAGACTGCGACTCAATGATAGCCGGAATAATCATCTTTTGCAACTTCTTCTTCAACACCTTCATCCATGTGTGGTAGATGTTGAACTCCAGACTCTCCAGATCATGCTTGACAATCTCGAGCAAACGGTCGTACTCGTAATTGTCCGACTTCTGGGCCTCATACCAGTCTTCCGCCAAGAAGACGAAAGATAGCATTTCGTGCACATTAGAGAGCCAGAAGGCGCCTGGGTTGATAGCCTCGTCGCCATCGTGCTGCATCACTTCCTGCTGAATTGACTGCATGACATTGGCCAAGAAGCGCTCTGACTCTTTCACGAAGCCGTTGTTCCACATCTCCGAGGTGACCAGGTTGATAAGGTACGAGGGGAAGAGAACTTCCTTGTCAGAAGGAGGTGGGTTGGTGTTAGGCGACGGGATCTTCAGGTTGCGGATCAACCCCATCGTGACCTCTTCATTGAGACCATCCTCGTCAGCCAAAAGCGTCTCGAGCTCCATCTCAATGTTCTCAACACCAGGCATAAAGCCTGCACCGCCAACATTTTGCCTATGTGCGATGCTAGTAACAGCCATCGAGACAGGGCGCGGGTTGTAGGCAGCGCTGAAGCGATCCAACTCACGCGGCTCAGCACCTGCGCTCCTGCGCTTCGGCTTCTTGGATGACACGAGGTTGATCAAGCCGCTGGCAGCAGGGGCGGCAGGTGCCGTGCCGTTACCGACTTCGCCGTTCACGGGTGCCATCCTCCTGGCCAGCTCCAATTGGTCTTGCAGCTCTGACAGTTGTTGGCGGAGTGATGACTTCTCCTCATCAATCTGAACGCTCTGCTGCCGCACACTTTCCAACTCCGTGTTGGTGGTACGCAGAGACTCCCTGAGCTCTCTTTCCTCTTCCTGCATCCTCTTGATGTTGGCTGTGGACTCCTCAAAGCTCTGTTGGAGCTTCTTCATCTCATCCTCCATCGCTTGCAATCGTGCAACTGCGATACCGGCTTGATTAGCCTCGGTCTGGAGTTCCTTGGTGCGCGTCTCCAGAGCGTTGTGCCGGTTCTTCCAGGCCTTGATCTGTCCCTCATAGTTCTCTACTTGTGACACAAGAGTCTTGTTTTGTGCCTTCATAGATCCCAGGGACTGGGTCAGCTCAACAACCTTGTTCTCCAACTTGTACGAGATCTGCTTGAGATCGCGCGCCTCCTCGCGAATCTTCTTGTATTCATGCCTAGCGAGCTTGCCACGCCAAAGGCTTTGAATGAGTGTAACCTTCTTGCGATACTGTCGCCATGATCGCAGCTGGCGCCGGGACCGCCACACGCGCTGGATGAGGACTGCTGCATTGCCGACACGCGTCTCCATGATTTCGCGACGACGAAGGTAGCCCTTGGCCGCAGCCTGAGCAAGCACCAGATGACTCCTGATGCGGAGGAATTGCTTTCTTTGTTTCTGGCCGCGCCAAATGCGCTGAATCGTCGTCGCGGCCTTGATAGTGCGAAGTTGCTGCGCCGCCTTACGTGCCAAGTATGCCCGGGTGGCCGATTGGAAGACGATAATTGCGCTGCGAGCCTCGAGATAGCGTTGCCGGTAGAACTTAGCCCGCAAATTCTTCTGGATCAGAATCGCGCAGTCGTTCAACCGACTTGTCCTGAGGTTCTCGAGGAAGGCAAGCATGCCTGCGCGGAAAAAAATCTTGGTCAGACCAAGCTGGTACTTGTCCATGCCCTTGCCCGAGCTTGTGCCCAGCGCCTTGGTCAGGATGGCGTTGGCCATTTCCCGTATTTCTGACGTCCACTGGTCGGAATGCACGAGCATGTAGTAACGCAGCGCGAACTCCTCATATGTCCAACGTGTCGGGTAACCTGCGCAACTAATGCGAACGGTTTCCAAGACACCGCACGCTCGGAGCTGGCTCAGAACCATGGGCCCTTCAAACTTCCAAGATTCCTTTGCTTCGTTAGGCTTGATACAGCGGATGTAGTGGACATCCGTGTTGTTGATGGTGTTCATGAGCTCGATGAGCGATGAACGGAAAATGCCTCCCAACGTCGGCTTCCGGTTCACTGCCACACCAATTTTCCTCCCAGCGGCAGGTTTCACGGCATTGGACGATGCAGAAGCTACGTCCTTCTCGCGAACGGCAGAAGCGGCATCCAGGACCTGGCGGAGGAACTTGTTGGACGTAGCTCGGAGGACCTCCATATGCTCGTCAGGTACCGTGTCCCGGTTCTTCTCAATGAAGCCCTCTGACTCGTACGTGACATCTACGGCGTAGTGGCAGATGGTGAACGCCGACTTACCGAAGCGCGGCTTCTTGTAAAACTGGTGCTTGTCGGCAGCGTAATGGTGGTGAAGTTTGGTGACAAACTGCTCATCAGAGCCCATGGGGAGACGAGATTCTTCGTCCAACAGACCCAGGACACCCATCTTGCTTTCGATCAAGTCAATGCACGGTTGGTTGTCGGAGAAATCGATGAATGTCCAGTCGATCTCTTCCCTCAGGTACTCCTCCTGCTCCAGTTTGAAGACATGCTGGTTGAATTCCTGCTGCAGCTTCTCGTTGGCGTAGTTGATGCAGAATTGTTCGAAAGAGTTCTTTGCGAAGTGCTCGAACCCGTATATATCAAGAACGCCAATGAAAGAGGTTACGCGACCCAGAACTTCGTCGGTCGCCAAGCCCATGTTCACAACCTCGACTAGCCAGTCAAACAGGCTTGAATAAATGAACTTGGCGACAGAGTCTCGCACGACGATTGCCTGGGCTTGCGTCAGGTTTGATGTTATTTTTTCACCTCGCGTCACCAATTGTTTCTTGACGATCCACCTGGCAAACTGCTCGCCATTGACCCCCAAGATACCGCAGGCTCGATCGAGGGACGGTTCGTTCGGGGCCAACACGCTGTCGTTGCGGGATGCGCCAATCTTGACGTTGCCAAGATGCAGGAGACCGGCGAGTAGCTTGAAGATTTCTGACTGCTGTGCATCCGTAACGCCGATGGTCTTGAGGGAGCTCTTCGTCGCTTCGAACTCGGCCTTGTCGTCGACTCCATCGATAGTTGGACAGTTGCCCTGGTTCAAGTAGTCAAACTGCTCAATTGGGAGAATATTGAGCTCTTCGCGCTCTCTTTCGGAGGCACCAGCGACAAGCTGATAAAAAATGTGGTAATTTCTCTCCTTCAGAGGCTGGAAAACAAGCCTTGACCTTTCAAGAAGATATGTCCGGATCTTGGCGCCGATGATATTCGTCTTGTCATCGAACATGATCTCGATGTACTTGCCGAATCGCGATGAGTTGTCATTTCTTGTCGTTTTCGCGTTACCGAACGCCTCCATGATGGGGTTTGTGGCAAGGATCTGCTCCTCCGTTTCGCTCATGGCTTCGGCGCCTTTCTTGGATCGCGCACCGGGGTTATCGGGGGCCTCTCTCGTGGCGAAGTATCGCATGATGTACTTGGCGCTGACGGTTTTTCCGGCACCGGACTCTCCCGAAACAACAATAGTTTGGTTCTTGGTACTTCGCAGCATATCCCTAATATTGTCAGTTACAGTTCGCCCAGCGGAAGCCAGACCTTTAGGAGAACGGCGGCCTCGTCAGGCGACTCGCTTACATGAAGGCTTCTTCCGCGATGGCGAACAGATGGGGCGCCTGCGTCGCCCTCTGTTTGCCGGCGTAGACCTGCACCATTCCCGGGACATAGAGTGAATCCACCCTGGCGAAGGGATTTGTTGCTATCAAAACAATGCCACTGTACGTATAGATTTCTTTCTGGGCGTATCGAAGGCGAATCGCCTGGAGGACTGACGTAGACCGTCAGTAAATGGAGCACGGCGGCGGTGGCACGGAAAGCTTGGATGCATATGTACCGGCAGGTTCGTTGAGATGGGACAGATTTGTCAAGTCATCGCTCGCTTCAAGCATCGTTGGGTTCATTAAGGGGGGAAGAGAGGCGTCGCCGTTCTGCAAGGCTTCGACCGATACTTCGATTTCCTTGGTCTGTATTCATGGGGCGATTAGCATTTCGGCCAAGCCGCATAGACGGAGATGGCCCTGTGCCATGCAAATAGACAGTGCGCAGAGCAGATCCTACCTCGCCGTTATCGAGTTGAAAGACAAGCTTCGCCTTCGAACCATCGACAGTCTTGCTGGCGACCTCCGAGGCCACCCAGCCCTCGGTGACATCAGGCTGCCACGCCCTCGTGCCGACATCGTAATTCTGAGCCATGGCGACCCGTCGAGAAGGAAAGCCGTGATCCGGATAGGCGTCGACGGTGCTGATGTCAAAGGGAGCGGTCGGAGTCGAGGCCTGATGCAAGCGAAAGGGGGCGTGGCTCGCTGATGGAGAGACTCATTGGCAGGCCCGAGGTAGACGGGCAGAGATGAGCTTTGTGACTCGGGCTGCAAGCTGTAGATGCAATGCAAAAATAGGTAGAGGATGTCGTTGCCTCGTTTTGCCAGACAGAGGCATGAAGAAGTCGAGTATGTGTCTGGAGCTGTTGCAGCAGGGTTGGACGGATGGGTGGACTACTTTTTGAGTCCCAGGCCTGGAGACAGGGGTTTTCGAGAACCAGAACGCCCCGAGCGCATGGGCACCACTCACAGCACTGTACGGCGCAGCTGGACGCGTTCCCCGTTGGCGTTGGGAGTGGCTACCTTACTTTTCTGACAGGCACATGCTAGTAGCTTGCACAGTGCATCACAGAGGTCAAGCGCCCTCTACAGACAGACTTCTAAGCTTAGACGACCCACGTATATTAAAGACGAAGAGCCGTGCCTGGTATTCGAGAACGCACTGTTACCCACTAAACGAACTAGCAGCTCATACATTATGCATCTGCATTGGCATGCAGGAGTACGCTCCAGCAATGCCTCCAACCCCCTTTTTTTCTCTTTCATTTGATTCATGTATCAGGATCAGTGGAGTGCTGTCACCGCTCTACTACATCTACCACACCGACCCAGCCGCCTCAACGGTTTTCCTGGCCTGCAACATGGGCGTCTAAAGTCATAATGGTAAGGGGAAAGGAGGTGAGGCTGGTGCTCTGTAGCAGCAATCGGCGCCACACACCATACCCAGCTATCATATTACCTGGTAGCTACCAGGTCCCGGTTCCTCCAGCCAGGCTCAGAAAGGTGCAAGCATCGTGCACCAGGAATGGCGTTCAAATGTCCACGGACTTTTTGTTCAAGACGTCTATGATAATCAAAGCTCAAACCAGTCCTGTTCCTCGGCCATTTTGCTCGTCTCGCAGTCTGCCCCGAACCTTTCTTGGCGTCATCATGGCGTGCTGTAAGTTGAAATCCAGCATTTTGCAGAGAAATCATACAAAGGTCCATACCTCGACCTCCCTTCTCGACTGGATGTCAGCTCTGCCTGTCAACTTGTTGCCACCATCCACATGTTGAAATGCTACATCTCCTTCCCGTCCAACGGACGCTTGGAGAACAGGTCCCGAATAAGAGCACCTAGTAAAGGACCCGGGTCAAGATGCGAGCTGAAAGTTCCCAGATTGTCAATAACCCATGCACACAATCAATGCAACGTAAGATTGAGACTCACAGCTCAAGGAGTCTAGCCCATCGGAGATCTCCTTGATGTCATTGACCTTGACGCTGCTCACATCAGCCATGAGGTAGGCGATCTGGCAAGATATTAGTACTGCTCCGGTGAGTTCACTCCGTGCACTTACGTCACCCCTGCTGTCCGTAATCTGCTTGTCGACATTGTGGTTGCCGAGGATTTCGTTGACTAGGATAATATGAGTGCCTGTGGACAAAGTACAAAGTCTGTGGATCACCAGGCCTGTGGCATACCTTTTCGCAAAACACCTGGAACATTCTGGTGGATATAGATTACCTGCGACGTTTGTCAGAAAGAGAGCTTACGAACAAGAATTTACCACGCTATCAACGAGCCCGGGAAAGGGGGCCGCGGATATCAGAGTGGATTAGCAAAGGGTGACATACCCGAGCATGCTCTGGCTCATCCAGTGTGAGAGATCTGAGGTTGACCTCTGGCAGATTCACGCTTCCAAGCGTGACACCCTGGTTGATGTATCTGACCAACGCATCGGCAACTATAAACTGTCAGTCGTGACGGCAAATGGGCGTGGTTTGCATGATGTTTAAATAAGACATACCTTCGACACCAATCGCCCTCTGCGCCTCTTCTGTGCTGCCGCCGATATGCGGCGTCAATATGATGTTGTTCAACGAACGAATGTCGTCACCCCAGGCGTTGAGACTGGCATTGAAATATTCGCCGTTGGCCGCAGGCTCATTGGGATACACGTCCAAGGCAGCACCAGCAATCTTGCCAGTGCGCATCGCGTTGACTAGGGCCGGAATGTCGACAACGCTGCCGCGGCTGGCGTTGATCAAGTAAGCGCCCGTCTTCATTTTCTCCAGCTGGTGAGTTGAAATCAAGTTCTTCGTTTCGGGAAGCTCAGGCACGTGCAGGGTCACGAAGTCGGCTTCCTCCAAGAGCGCATCGAGAGTTGGGACCTGCCGGGAGGTGCCCATGGCCATAAGGCTGACGACGTCGTAGTAAATGACAGTCATGCCCATGGCCTCGGCCAGAACGGACAGTTGCGAGCCAATATGACCGTATCCAACGATACCTTGACACACGGGTCGATTAGTACGAACAGCGTGCGAGGCGAAGGGGAGGGGACGGCTGGTGCAGTCTGGACATGCCGTCTCGCAAAGACTTACCTAGCGTCTTGCCACGGATCTCCCAGCATTTCGCGCTCACCTTATTCCAGAAGCCGCGGTGCATCTCATTTGAACGGTCACCCAGCTGGCGAGCTAGGGTGATAATTTCCGCAATGACCAACTCGGCAACACTGCGGGAGTTGGCGAACGGAGAGTTGAAGACAGCGATACCATGCTTCGCGGCGAAATCCAGATCGACCTGGTTTGTACCAATACAGAAGCACCCAATAACGAGAAGATGCTTCGCCTCGCGCAGGACCTTTTCAGTCAACTTCGTCTTGGAGCGGATACCGATAACGTGAACATCCCTGGTAAAGGCGTTGTGCGTGAGAATGCAGCCCGGCATGGATATAGCGGACGGAATGTGCGGGGCGAGGCCACATTGGCTTACCGAATCTTCTCGATGAGTTGATCCTCCGGTAGGGAGGTCTTGAGCACCTCGACTTGATAGCCTTGACCCTTGAGAATGTCTTGGCCGGTTTTGTTGACGTTTTCCAACAGCAGGATCTTGATGTCCTGAGTCTCGAAGGGCTTCAAGTGCTTGGGAGCAGGCCGGCGCGCCAGCCCCTGGCCTCCAAAGCTGGAGGGAGGGGAGTGGAAGGTAGCGACTGGCGAGGTGGACAGGCCTTGACTGTATGAGACACGGCGAGCGGCGGGGAAAGACCCGGCAATGTCCTGAGCTGAGGCCATGGCGACTGCTTGTGGAGGAGCTGAGAAGATGCGATTGGAAATGAGGCCTGAGGGCCTTTTGAGACGACAGTCGAGGGTGCTTGGACTGCTTGGGGGTGCTGGTCGAGGCTGTCAACACCTATCTGTCTACTCACGAAAATTGTATTAGTGTGGACTAACGTGCGTAGGATTGGTTGTTGAGCGTTGGCACTGGTCAAGGGCAAACAAAAAGACGGGCGTGAGGTGTGAATTGGTGACCTCATCAATGTGATGGGGACGATGTCAGTTGGTACTTGTACTATTATTCACCTTTGATGGGCCATGATTGAGTCACTTCCTTAGGCCGAAAAACTTTTGTCAGAGAGCTCCGGCTTAGGATGGGTGCAACTCGTAAGGGAGTCCCGTCATCCACTGGCAGACTGGTAGGCAGGGCCAGTCCGCGTGCTGTAAATGGCGCGACTGGACGAAACTCGGCGGAGGCATGCGTGGGTCGTCCAATCCGCCCGTCCTTCACTTGCGAGTCGAAGGAAGCAGTCGCCGATTGGACTGAGTAAAGACCAAGAATTGCGTTTCCAAGGTACCAGATACCTTCCCTGCCCCATTGTACTCGGGGTGAGATCAGGTATTATAAACTACCGGTACCTATGGTTGTGTGCCGCATTACTTACTCTAGGGGCCCGCCCAAGCGCGGATCGGAGGCGTAACGAGGCAGAGCACGTGTGATGAGACGCTTGCGGGTTGTGCGCCCCTCCAAGTATCATGACTGGCCCGACCTGCCCGCCTCCGACAAACAGCAGCAAAAACCTATCAAACCCCGTTGCCGTCACTGCACCCCAAAGCGTCGGAGCTGCTGTTTGTATCAGGCCCCGCGGCAACGGCCTGGAACTGGCAGGCCAGCAAACCTTGCGACCCTCTGCGGGCCCCAGTCGCCGAAGGTCTTCTTCCAGCCCAACCCCACACCAAGGAGGGGTCAATCGCCGTCGCCGATTACGGCCATATGATATGGCTCTGCAAGCTTGCCAACTGCCTTACTGATGTGGGACTGGGGAGATCGCTGGCGGATCTAACCCGAGTCTTCAGTGAAGCTGCTGTGACCAGTTCGCGATATCAACTTTGCATTCGCCGATGTAAACCCAGAACCGACATGCATGCAAGAAGGTAGTTTACGTCTCGATGTATTATATGCTTTCAATAGCACTGGGTCTTTCTACTGCAGCGTTGCGCGTCCCAACCCGGAACAAGAGAAATCGAAGAGTCATGCAAACTCGATGCAAACGTCAAAATGAACAACAGATATACGCATTCCAACCGTGTCCGTGGTACAGCACGCGTCCACAACCCGAACTGCACTTCCCGTCTATCGCGTCAAAGTCAAGCCAGGTCAGCAACGTAAGGATCTGGTCTTTCTCAGGCCGTCCGCCGTCCGCCATCCGGCTAATGGTGCCTAACGTGCAGGTTGCGCGCGCGTCCGATGAAATGATCCAGTCTCGACCCACCGTGACTATATTGAAGTCGAATCGGGGAAACGCACGCGATGTGTACTTCCCATGCCGCTTGACGACTGCACGGTTCAGGTGTGGAAGCTAATCAACTTTGCTTACACTCCGCTGCCTCCTGTTTCGGCTTGCCAGTGTCGTCCTGTGTGCAACAATTAGCTTCTGGCCATTACATTGAGTGGAGTCGCGGGTGGAACATACATCCTCCTCGGACTCCTCATCGTCGTCGCGATCCTCGCTGAGGTCGTCGTCCTCGTCGTCATCGTCATCATCGTACTCGCCCTCCAGCTCGTCGTCGTCCAGCTCCTCGAAGGCGAGGGCCTCGCCGGTGAACCAATCGATGGCGCGGGGAATGAGCTTTTCCTTGATGTCCTCTCCAAGCTGGTAGTCAAGTTCAAGGCGCTCCTCAATGTCCGAGGCAGCGTCATCCTGGTCTTCTGTGGGGGCCAGAGGTGGGGTGAAGAAGTTGAAGAACGACTCGGTGGGGACGGTCTTCTTGACGATGCGCGTCTGCTTCGTGTCTATCATTCATTGTCAACAAGGGGGTGGTTAAGAGGCCGACCGCAGGTAAGCGCTTACTCTTGTTCCTCTGCTTCTTGCTCTCAACACGAACTGTGAGGTCTTGGCTCTCCTTCCAGTTGATCTTGTCACCTTCAGCATGATCATAAATAAAGTCACCTCCGTAACCACTCTCGTTCTGGTAGTAGTAAGTCTTGGTGATGGTCTTGTTGGTGAAGTAGTTGTTCTCGGCGAATTCGAAGATGAGACGGAATCCGGGCTTGTCGAGGTACTCCATGCGAATATCGACGAGGTGCTTCAATGCACCCTCGTCTCGGTCCGTAATCATCTCAGCCAGGGAGATCTGGTTCTTCATGGCCGACAGCCAGAACTCGGGAATGCCAGAAACGTCAGATGCCTGGCCCTCCGCAGGCTTCTCCTCCGTCTCCGTCTTAATAGCCTCCTCGCCCTCTGCGGGGGGCTCCTCACCTGCCTTGACCTCGCTGTCGCTGGGTTCGGCAGCACCGTTGACGATACCGGCACGCTTCTCGTAGAGGGGAGTGAACTTGGCGAAATACTTCTTCTCCAGCTGGAGAACCTCCTCCTGGAACTCAGCCTCGAGCTTGGAGTGCTCCTTTTGAATACCCTTCAAGCCCGCGACACGCCGACGGACCTGGGGTGGGAGGGACTCGACGTAGCCAGACGAGCGACCCACGAGGGAGCCGAGGCGACCCTGAATCATTTGAACGAGCTGAGGGTTTTGGGCGAAGATAGAAGCGGCGGCTGCGCGATCGAAGTCCTCTGATGGTGGCCTAAGCGTTAATAACGACGACCAAGAGTGACGGATCGAAGCATAGGTGGGGGCTCAGGCGGGGGCGGTCAGAGAGCAAGCTTACCTTCCTTGATGCTGGCAACGCCAGGCTGCTGGGCGTGAGAGGAGATGGGCGCATTGTTGGCGGGGGTGTTTTGAGGAGTACTGCAAATGTCGCCATTTAGAAATGTGTGCTTGCGATGAAGGTAGGGGCGTTTGATGGTGGACTTCGAAATATTGCCACCAGGAAGAGGGGGGGGGGGGTTAGCACTCACGGGGCCGTAGGCATGTCAGGTCGCTTGTTCCGAATGGGTTCCGCCATAGTGTCTGATGCGACTTGATGTCGTTTGGTTTTGTATGTTGATAGGTGGAATGCGTGGCGAATGGCTGCTTGAGAACCACGACGATTTGAGAGTTTAAAAAACAGATGTCTCGACTAAAGCCTGTGATGAAGGTCTCTAGAAGTTGCCGTGGTGTGCGGCGGTGCGGTGCAGTTTTCCAACTTGTGGTGGGGGAACAGGGATAAAGAAAAATGGTCCAGGCTCACTCAACCCCCCGACATGCCAGGAGAGTTGTTGAGTTGGGGGCGTTCGGAGAGATGCTTAGGCTCCCCTCTCTTCTAGCGCCCCCTTTAGACGATATGCATATACCCATGCTTTGTTGCATGGCCCATACAATGAGCGGTTCCTGTTCCTGCCTCAGGGAAGGGTGTTTACCTCATCCCGACGAATGGGTTCGAACACAGATAGCAGGAATGATAAGCTTCTATAGTGGGTCAGGCCAAGCATTAACCAGCCGCAAACCGCATCGGTGACTTCATTTTCCAGGTCCTGGTGAATTCTGCTCCCCGCGACCCAAGGTTGCTCAAAAAGAACTCTACCACCGAAGACAGCAACCTCTCACGGCATTCTCCGCTACGAAAATCACGCGTTCGAGACCAATCAAGGATCGCTTTTGCACACCTGGACTTGACCCCGGCAATCATACAACTTGAGGAAGACGCGTAATGTTCTTTCTATCGCGATGAATGCGTATTCCACATGACATCAATTGAGCACACAACATGGACGGTACAAGTCCGATGAACTCTACGGGGCCCGAGGGCGGCCGCTCGAGATCAGGCAGCCGTGTACTGTATCGCATGCATTCTAACCAGAGCAGCACAAGCATCTTCGAGGATGTGGAAATGGCACACGACGAGGTTTGACCTTCCCTTTCCCTCAAGACTGCATGAGATACGCCTACCATGCTCTTGCTAACATGATCATCTGGAAAGCTTTACTCCGGCCCCATCGCAGAAAGCCTACCCACCAGCGTGTCAGCTTTCTCTCACCGCCGACCGCGGGCAGACTCAACAACTAGCTTCACGTATTATCAAGATGAACCAGAAGAAACGCAGAGCCAAATTACCTACGACGATGACGACACCGACGAAGAAGTAATATCAGACGACATAGGCGAATTCGCATTCGGAGTAGAAGACGACGATTCATCCGACATCGAAAATGGACGGCACAGTGGGGACTTCGCTCTTCGAAGAAGGTCCTCGACACAATCACGTTCATCGGTACACGATAGACTATTGCGCACTGAAAGCGCTCGCACCACCGAAAGTCAAAACGCCCACGGACGACAGAGCCAAAAGGTTTACATGGTGAATGAGGACCTTACAATTGCAATCGCCGGCTTTCGCACAAGCCCCGTTGGATTAGTAGCCTACATATTGATGAGCGTGTTGTCATTGGGGCTCGCCTGGTTGCTCCTTCGCTGGTTGCCACGATGGCATGTGAAGCTGCTCGGCTGCCCAAGTTCTTTGAGTGACTGCGACTGGGTTGTCATTGAGGTAAGGAGACATTGCGTAGCTCAATTGCAGCAGGTCACTAATATCCACAGAACCAATGGGGGGAACTCACCGTCATGAACGTCGAGAAGAAGCTATACGGCCGACCGATGTCCACCATATTTGGCTTTTCAGAAAAAGCTCTCTTGTTGGACGAAGAACATGATCCGATTGTTACTGAGTTACGCATACTCAACTATCGATATGTCCGCCTTTACTTCAATCAGCAGAAAGATTGCTTCATCCTTTTCAGCGGTTGGAAAGATCCCAACTGGACTGACGTCAAGACCGTTCGCTCTGGGTTGGACAGCGACGAAAAGCACGTACGCGAGGTTGTGTTTGGCAACAATGACATAGACATTGAACAAAAGTCAATACCGCGTCTATTGATCGATGAAGTACGTCGACCCAAGTCATACCTTCATCCGCGGGAAACGTAGTTGACAGCTATAGGTTTTCCATCCTTTTTACGTCTTTCAGATCGCCAGTCTTCTGCTGTGGTCTTTGGATGAGTATTACTACTACGCGATAGCAATCTTCCTCATGTCTTTTGGCAGCATCACTTCCACTCTCATCGAAACTCGAGCTGTAGGTTTACCGGTCCTGCAGCACATCGAACACACTAACCGGTTCTGAAGACTATGAAGCGGCTTCGGGAGATTTCGCGCTTTGAGTGCGACGTGCGAGTGCTTCGCAATGGCTTCTGCAAGTTCTTATCTAAGGCAACATGCTGGCGGTTATTAATGATTTTGAAGGGCGTTATGTGTCGTCCCGTGAGCTTGTGCCCGGCGACATTTACGAAGCCAGTGACCCCAACCTGGCACAGTTCCCAAGTGACGGGCTTCTTCTTAGCGGCGACTGTATAGTGAATGAAAGCATGCTCACCGGTATGTACACATGCTCCGCGTTTCCTCAGTATAAACCGTCTAACCGTGGCTGATCAGGGGAATCGGTACCGGTCTCTAAAACGCCTGCAACCGAGGACGCTCTTCAGGAAATGGATTTAGGTGCACCGACTGTATCACCAGATATTGCGAAGCACTTCTTGTTTTGCGGCACAAAGATCATTCGAGCACGGCGTCCACAAGATGACCAGGGCGGCGGCGACGCCGTTGCACTTGCTCTCGTGGTTCGGACTGGCTTCAGCACCACAAAAGGCTCATTGGTCCGGTCGATGCTTTTTCCTAAACCATCTGGCTTCAAGTTTTACCGGGACTCCTTCCGTTACATCGGAGTCATGGCCATGGTCGCGATGCTTGGATTCGTTGTCTCGCTGGTCAACTTTATTCGGCTAGATCTAGCTTGGCACTTGATCATAGTCAGAGCCTTGGGTGAGTACTGAGCTCCGATCTGCTTTGCTATACTCGGGATCCTCGACTAAACCAATGTACAGATGTCATTACCATCGCCGTGCCTCCTGCTCTGCCTGCTACCCTCAGCATAGGTACGAGCTTCGCACTTGCGCGCCTGAAGAAGAAGCAGATATTTTGCATCAGCCCGCAGAGAGTCAATGTTGGGGGCAAAATTGACATTATGTGCTTCGACAAGACAGGAACACTCACGGAAGATGGTTTAGACATTCTAGGCATACGCGTTGCGTCAGGCGGGCGGTTCTCTGACATTATGGGGGATGTCTCAAGCCTTTACAAGGCCATCAACGCAGATCTCAAGAACAGCTTTGCGGCGGCTCTCTTTACAATGGCTACATGCCATTCGCTGCGGGTTGTGGACGATGAACTAGTTGGCGACCCACTCGAGCTGAGAATGGTTGAATTCGGCGGATGGTCCTTCACAGAAGGCAAACAGTCGAATTCTGAACTTGACGAAGACGAACAGGGGAGCCTTTCGCCATCTGTTGCACGTCCACCCGTCGAGTACCAACAATACTTGGGTGCGACTGGTACTCAACCCAATTTAACAGTGGGTGAATTCTTGCAACCCTTATCAAAGAGGAGAGAGAGCATCCTTGAACTAATAAGCGAGTGTAGACTTCCTTCGAATTAGGTGTCCTTCGAAGTTTCGAGTTCATCTCGCAGCTTCGGAGGGCCAGCGTCATTGTTCGCCGTTTCGGTCAGCAAAGTGGCGACATTTACGTCAAGGGTGCCCCTGAGTGCATGCGAGATATCTGTCGCGAAGGAAGTTGTAGGTTCACTGTCTTGTGCCTGGTAATGAAGGGCTAGCTTGGATGCTAACAATCAACAAGTTCCTAGCGATTACGAGGAACAACTTTCCTACTATACGCACAAAGGATACAGAGTTATTGGATGTGCCACTCGGCATATCCCGAAACTCAACTGGGTCAAAGTCCAGAAGATGAAGCGACACCAAGTGGAGTCGGACCTTGATTTTGTTGGCTTCATCGTCTTCGAAAACAAATTGAAGCCTACCACTACCAGCGTCCTGCGGGAACTTCATGCCTCGAGTATTGAGGCCGTTATGTGTACTGGGGACAACATATTAACCGCTATCAGTGTGGGAAGAGAATGTGGGCTCATAAACAAAACAGCGCATTGTTTTGTGTCCCGGTTTGTCGAGGGTGAGTGCGAATGTGGTCCAAATATCAAAACTACGCTCTAACTCTAGTTGGCAGGTCATCCAGGGGATACGAAGTCGCGACTGCTTTGGGAAAGCATCGACGACAGCTCGTTACAACTTGATGAGCATACTTTACTTGTAAGAGTACCAAAGTCAATAGTGTGACTTGATCTAACCTCTGTCGATAGCCGCTGCTTCCATCTGCAGAAGTTGACGTGTCACTGCCTTATAATATCACTAACCTCCGAAACTACTCGCTAGCCATCAGCGGTGATGCATTCAGATGGTTGGTCGACTTTGCCGAGCCACATGTGCTGCACAGGGTCAGTTATTCACCAGGTTGCTGGCTGCCGCATTGGTTCAGCCCTGATAACAGTACCACAGATGCTTGTCAGCGGCAAGATATACGCGCGTATGTCGCCCGACGAGAAACACGAGCTTGTTGAAAAGCTGCAGAGCATCGACTATTGCGTCGGCTTCTGTGGCGATGGAGCCAACGATTGCGGTGCCCTCAAAGCTGCAGACGTTGGCATATCCTTGTCTGAAGCTGAGGCGTCTGTTGCCGCTCCCTTCACTAGCCGAAATTTCGACATAAGGTGCTGTCCCGAGGTCATAAGGTGAGCTATCTCTCGACCGAACCCATTGGACCAATTGTTGACTCGCAGACAGGGAGGGACGAGCAGCACTTGTGACCAGCTTCAGTTGCTTCAAATACATGAGTCTGTACTCGGCAATTCAGTTCACCTCGGTCAGCTTCCTCTACGCAACCGCTTCCAATCTGGGGGACTTCCAGGTATGCAGGGCCTCGTCTTGGGAGCTGTTAAAACCACTAATATAATATCTTGTGACAGTTTCTGTTCATCGACCTTCTGCTGATACTTCCGATCGCGATTTTCAGTAAGTTATCGTGTTGTCATGTTTGATGTACCATGCTGTTCTGACAAGTAATCCAAGTGGGTTGGGCGGGACCGTACCCTGTCTTGTACAAGAAACGCCCGACGGCCAATCTAGTCTCGCGAAAGGTCCTTATACCTCTGCTAGGCCAAATGATCATATGCATCGCCATTCAAGCGACCGTCTACGTTGCCGTTCGTAGGCAGCCGTGGTACATACCTCCGAAGGTCAGGCACGATAAGTCAAACATCAAGAATTCAGAGAACACCGTGTTGTTCCTGGTATCATGCTTCGAGTACATCCTTGCAGGCGTTGTCCTCAACGCGGGGCCGCCCTTCCGACAGAAGGCATTAAAGAACTGTAAGTGCCCCTTCGACTGTACTCAAGGCAGTGCTGACGCAGACAACGATCAGGGCCTTTTCTGGCAACGATAGCAACTACGTTGCTCATCACACTCTACATGATCATGAGTCCGGCCCGATGGGTGGTGCATCTGATGCAGCTGACGTCGACAAGCTGGGACTTTCAATTGTTCGTTGTAGGCTTGGGTGTGTTGTATCTCGTGTGCGCATGGGTCGCTGAGAAGGTGGTGTTTCAGCGGTTGGCACGCTTTGTTGGGCGCGTCAGACAGAGGCTCACGCGACAACCTAAAAAGCGAAAGGTGTACAAGCTCATACTGGAAGAGATGCGCATAGATAGTCTGTCGAACGTTTAGGTGCGGTCGCATCCAAAGACTCAATGCTTGGCTGCATGATCTGTACCAATACGAATAGATCGAGCTATTTCGCATGGCTTAGAGTCGTTCACAGTGAGGCCTGGGCGTGACCTAGTACGTTACCGAAGTATGCTATGCTGACATGGCACGGCGGGTCGTCATGCTTATCTCTGTTCGAAATGGCACCTCCTTCGTTAAGCGGATAGGCAGATAAAACCAGGCCGCCAATGTAACAATCGCAGCACGCTGTTGTGGCATTCAAAGACCAATGGTGACAGGGCTGGGTCCGATACACGCGGGCCGATAGGCGCACGGCGCACGATTCTACATGTACGTGTCATAGACGTTTAATTCGGTTTAGATTCGACAGAGGCATGCAACTTGCATGGGGTCCGAGACAGCCGACGTCCCACCACGATCGGCAGCCCAATGTTCATCCTCACCGACCGTGACATTCGTAGAATATTGGCACGAAGTACTTGATGCGGCCGACGTTACCCAAAAGCCCGAAGCCAGATCTACGATCTAGTTAGTTCGTGGCACCTATCACTCGTATCCCTATCGTCAGTATAGCCGACGAGACTCGTGAAGCAACCATGAACATCGGTGAGCGGGCCTGTAGTGCGATTGAGCAGTCATACCTGGACATATCTTCTGACGATACGCGACACAGACCGGGTTCTCGACGGCGGTTACTTGCCACATGCGGTCATTCGCATTGGCATCCGACGCCAGCTGCAGGAGCGCTTGAATTCCATTAAGAGCACGTCTCTAGCTGCTAGTTATGAGCGCAAGCTATCATACATCCAACAACTCTGTGATCAGCCTATTGCAGTGGAGACCGCTACCGCCAATAAGCAGCACTACGAAGTCGGCACTGGCGTGTTAGCTGCTTGTTTGGGGCCGCGGATGAAGTACTCATGCTGTCTGTATCCTCAAGGCCAAGAAACACTGGCGCAGGCCGAAGTGGCTATGTTGCGAACGTACGTGGAAAAAGCCGACTTGAAAGATGGGATGAGCATTCTAGATCTCGGGTGAGTCCGCAAGAGTGTAAGGCTTCATAATGGGTCGTGTCGTTGTGCTCACCGATTGTAGATGCGGATGGGGATCTGGAGCTCTCTACTTCGCCGAGGTGCTTCCCAATTCCAAGATTACGGCTTTCTCCAATTCCAAGACGCAGAAGGAGTACATCGATGGCAAGGCACAGGAGAAAGGGTTGAAGAATCTCGCCGTCATCACCGGTAACGTCGTAGACTACGAGTTCCAGCCTGAATCCTTCGACAGAGTTGTCTCGATCGAGGTCCGTTTTATTTCCCTGCTCAAACCGTAAGACCTTCTAGGTCACCTTCCCAGGTTGTGCTGACCAGGCATGTCGCGAAAAGCTATTTGAGCACATGAAGAACTATGATCTACTGATGGCCAAGGTCGCTCGGGCGCTCAAGCCCGGCGGCAGGCTGTTTGTCCATATTTTTGCTCACCGCACAACGCCGTATGACTATGAAGAAGGCTGGATGACGACTCATTTCTTCACAGGAGGCACCATGCCTTCTGCTGACTTGCTCCTGTATTTCCAACGCGACCTACATATTCGCAAGCAGTGGTGGGTCAATGGTGTCCACTACTCCAAGACGTGCGAGGTAAGAAGCGTACTCCGACTGACAAATCGCCGGCTCTAACAGCAATAGGACTGGCTTGCCAAGATGGCAGCCAACAAACAAAACATTTGGCCGCACCTTGTCGAGACGTACGGCGAGCAAGATGCTGCAGTGTGGTACCACCGCTGGCAGATATTCTACATGGCATGCTCGGAGCTCTTTGCATACGAGGGCGGCGATACATGGGGGATTGCTCATTATTTGTTCGAGAAGCCAGTGGCATAGTATGAAGCCGGGCAGCTCACCACAATAGCACATATGAACATGATGAACGGGTCAAGTGAACACAAATTTGCCACTGTCAGTATCGGTAAGGGGACGTGTTATCGATATAGACAGCCCCTCCCCCCCCTTCTCCCCAGATGCCACGGCATTTTAATGATCCCAAGGGTGCTTCCAGCCCAGAAGAACCGCACCTGGGAATATGTCAATACATGCTCGTATTTGTATCGAATGCTGAGCTCTTACCATCCTTCTTCGCCCGATACATCAACTACAATCAATCGTACATGGTCAGTAGGGCTAATTGAGTCCGCTCGTTGCCCCAAGGTCAAGGCCAGGGTTGACAACATACGAAGAACCACATTCCGGCGCCCAATGCCGTTCCAACGAAGTTATGGACGCGAAGAAGGGGAAGACCCCGTGCCATGCCGGGTTTGACAGGACCTGGCCCAGCCATTGTATGCGTATGTATGATGGGGCGTCGGGTCGGTGTTGTCGATCGATAGGGTGCTGTTCGGGCAATCGTAAGACTAGGAACGTTCAATTCAAGAGTCGGATGGCTCACCTTGTCTTTTGGTAGGCACGGCTCCGATTTCGTTCTTTGAACGACCGTTAATGTTGAAGGTGTCAGATCCGGTCGGCTAGGCGCGCTGCTGAATCGATTGCGCGATGAATACTCGTTGATCCAATTCGGAGTGTATTATGTAATCCACTGACGGGATATCCACTGGTATTCTTGTATCCGACTTTTAAGATAGTCTTGGCAGAGTGGGAACGGGCGGCCCCTCCTCCAAAGGTCACTCTGCCTGTGGGTCGTCGGTACGTACCTACCTGACTGAGGTAGGTAGGTACAGAGGGGAGCTTGCCATTTACTGCTACTCGGAACGTCAGAGGTGCAACATATGCCACATCTGAATGTGTATACTTCTTCACCTCTTCGGATTTCGCCGTGACCGTCGACCTCTATTCTATTCGAAAACCGCCCGCATGTCCATGGATAATCTCCCCAGGGACTCGAAATACCGCTACAGTTCAAGTCAGCATGGCGACACCCAAGTTCAACTCCAAGTCACCGACAATACGGCGCATACGTAAGTCCTCGTAATTGCACTGCTTGCCAATTCTATTGTACTGTTTTGACAGAGCTTCACATCAAGTCAAAGAAGCTGCGGAGCTTTCCAACGCGCCGTCCTCGGACTACACTGCTACCCCTCTCGAGACCGACTTGTTCGAGTGGCACTTCACGTTTCGAGGGCCACCCAACTCCGCTTTTGCTGATGGCATCTATCACGGTCGCATCGTCCTACCACCTACCTATCCACTTCGCCCGCCGAGCTTCCGCTTCACCACTCCCAGTGGCCGTTTCGAAGTAAACCGAGAGATTTGCCTAAGCATAAGCGGCCACCACGAGGAGACATGGCAGCCTGCTTGGGGTGTTCGGACAGCACTGGTTGCGTAAGGTGTCCCCTTCCCCCTTTTGCACGTACTGCGCAACACGCCAGCTGTATCGGCATGGTGTTGCCAATTTGAAGCTGACGGGATTCCTAGCTTGCGAAGCTTCATGGAAACAGATCCGAAAGGACAGCTTGGCGGCCTGGAATCAACGGATGCCGTGCGAAAACGGCATGCACTTGCCTCTCGGTCATTCAAATGTCCAGCTTGCGGGAAATCCAATGAAGACATCATGGCGGAGTCTCAAGTTGCAGCTGATGCAGCAGCTGCAACCTCCCTGACTTCGAATGAGATAGAGGTCCCACCCGAACTGAAGATGAAGTGGAAAGACGAAGTGGCCCAGAGCCCAGGAACAACGACGAATTACACGACGACTACAAAACAACTCGGTGTCGCAGCGGGTGACACGCAGGTAGATGACGAGGAAAGCGCCGAACTTTCCGAAGCCTTCGTTGCAACTGGACCGGCCGCCGCTCAAAATAACAGCATTTCCAGTCAACATCAACCAACAACGCCACAGACCCTTGTTCCCGACCCCTCATCGTATTCTCACGCTCAACCCGCCGAGGTTATCGCCACCACTCCAAGGGATGTCTCTCTTCCTCAAACTCTAAATCCACAAAATGGCCCTGTCACGGTGCAGCGACCGTTGGATGCAGGCGTTCCCCCGTGGGTAGACCGCGCCATCGTTGTGCTAGTTGTCATGCTCGTGGCTTTGATTATTCGAGCGATTATGGACATGTAGGCGGGCACTATCACGGCCTATCGTTCCGTCAAGCATCACTTGCACTCGTGCTTTCCCTCGCCACTCGTTCAGGAATGGGTTTGTGCTTTAAACCTTGGAAGTTTGCCACTCCTCCTTCGTACTTTCTCACATCCGTGCGTACTGATTTCTGGTCATGCCTAATGCCGGGATGAAATTATAGAGAATGTCTTTTTTTCATCTTGTGATCGCTACTTGGCGGTGCAGCGAGGCGCAATATGTCTTGTGAACAATACATGGACCACTCTCTACAGGGCGACTTGTACAAGTCGGCTCGACACCTTCACGTGGGAGGAGGAATGGTCCTGGGGAATTGTTATGAAGCAATTCATTGAGCTTTGATCTGCTTGATCTCTTGGCCGACCGAATCCTTCATGCCGAAAGAGCAAAGACGAGCAGATTGCAATGGGATATGGGGTTTGAAACACATCATTGGAATAAGAGGGACCCTGCCTGCCCTTCGTCTATCTAACATTATGCATCGTGACACGTAGACAGTCGAACGACCACAGCCAGCTTTCAAACGGCCACCTCGGTCTCCTCCACAGCGCCCTGACTACCGACAACAAGCCACCACCATTCTGCTGTTGTGAAGCTTGTTCCATGAGGTGTGGCACGCTCTAATACTTCATTGCGTAAGCCCCACTCGATGACCAACTGAACCTCAAAATCCTCGAGGTTTGGCTTCAGGGTGGAAACCACGCCACCAAGATCCAGCGGGCCGCGCATAGCGATCGCGAACGCGACGGCACCAAGCACTTGTCGCCATCGGTTGACCTTGAGCGCTCCAAAGAAATCAGACCAAAGTGGCAGCGCACCCTCCGGGCTCTGGCTCGCTGGAGCGTTCCTTCGGGATTCTTTCAGGACGCGGATCTCGTCGTCGTACATGTAGGTAGATGTTGGCGTGATTTGCAGCCCAAAGTTATAGAAAGTCTTTGGGAATTTGCGACTCTCATAGACACCAGGCTTGAATCCAAGGGGGATTTGGGGCATGTCGACGGGAGAGATTGTCACTCTACCGTGGGCCTGTAAGTTGATCATGGCCATGACTTCGCCATCTCTGATAACATATGGGATCCTGACCTTTTCGTTCAGGCGGAACTTCGTATCTAGTAGTGCCTTGAAGGCAACAGCATCAATGAACTTTTGTTCATGGCTCTGCTTGGCCAGCCGCGGCAGGTACCACTCTGAAAGTCGGTACGATCTGTTCTCATATCGACGCCTCCTCGTTCTCGCAATGACATTCTGACCTTGTAGAGTGTCGATGGCCCTCTCAAGCAGGTCGTTGTTGTATGTCTCGCCATTTTCAGTGAGACTAGCCATTTTGGTCCTCGTTTTCTGAGGGGTGTATAGCCCCTGCTGCGTGGAGCAAAGAGACCGTATCCAAGTCTTCGCCTTGACAAGATCAGAATCCTTCGCTCTGATTGCCCTGCCTTCGTCAAGTAGGATTACAGCCGATTTCGAGGTCACGGCCTCGAGCCTACTGTATATAGAGGACTGCACATTGTAGTAGTCCTCTTGCCAGTCGTGAACATCAGCCACGGCGTCCTCCAGCGTAAAGTGCTGCTCTAGGTCTGCCCGGGCTGAAGGGAGAGTGACCGAGTCCTCGACGAGACTTGCAGTCCATCTAATGAGGCTGACCCAGTCATAGCGAACGTAGTCGTTGAAGTCAAGCGAAGGTACTTCGTTCCGTTCATACGCTGCTATGAAGCGTTTCTGGAACCGTTCGGTCAGTTGCTTCACCGACGCTGGCCGGTCTCGGCGAGTTTTTGACCAGAATTTCCGCAGGAAAGCGAGCGATCTGCTAGGGAAAAGTTTCATCATCAGACCCCATTCGATGTACTTGTCTGCACCACCGAGCAGTGTTCTTGTGGCAACGAATGCTGCAATGACCACGGCATCATCTTCCCCGTCCAGAGTCTGACCCTCCAGCGTATCTGTTTCAGCACCAGGAGCCCGTGACCAGGGCAGCAGAGTCCTGTATTTCATGTCCATCTGCGCCGTGGGCTCCAGCCTGGATTGTGTACGGGGGATGTATTTGCGCCGTTTTGGAGGGTGTGCGTCTGCTATGGCGTCTGGCTCAGGTTGATTCGCACCAACATGACTGTCTCGGAACGCCAGCTGGTTTTCTGGGCTCCATATGAGAGTCTGCGTGCGCCACTCAATTTGGGTGTCCATTCGATGGTTGATGAAGACGTAATCGGGTGCAATAGAGCCGAGCGCGGCCAGGCCTTGAGCTTCAAGAGAAGCTTCCCATCGGCGGCACCCATTGACTTGTTTCATGAAGGCCACAGTGCTGCCAACAGACTGCTCGTGTGTTTTCCTCTTGCCCGTTGTGATCATCTCGTCCAGAGTGTGTGGCAGCCCGCATTTGAGGAACCACAGTGAGTTTGGCATCCAACCATCCATGACGAAGCTGTGATTCTGTTCAAAGAAGGCAACATCAAGCGGGGGCCACGTCTTCTGATGCCGCGAGATCTTCCTGGGTGCAGTAAACTCGAACTCGCGACGAGGCAGTCTGCCCTCTTCCCCAGACCACAGGCATACTTGTTGATGCGCGTCTCTAACTGTCGGTAGATCAAAGCCAGGCTCGTCATCTTCCTCGAGGCATGTATTCGGTTCCAGGAAAGTCAACTCGGGACAGGATGATGTTTGTTTTGATGCAGCCATCTGATGAAGAGGTTCCTTGGCGTGTTGCCCAGCACCTCGAGCACGGTGACTAGTATTACCACCACTGACTCTTTTGTCGTCCATTTTATGTGAAGTATCGAATGCAGCATAATCTGCTCTGGGCCGCTTTGAAGGGGAACTTTCGTCTGTTTCCACGTATTTCGGCTTCCTTCTCTTGAGACTTTCATTGATGTAGAACGGTGCGTCCAGTACCCCCACGTCATTCTCCAACTTGCGTCTGTTGGAAAAGATTGGTTCTCCTTTCCACATCTTCTGATCTTGTCCAAACATCTCTGCGGATGGCGTAAAAGCAGCCAAGACGTAAGGTCGTGGATGTTCAGCTATGATCTTCTCCTTCACTGCCACTGCTGCCGGACAGAAAGGATCCCTGCCGCGTATTAGGAGCACATTGGCAGATTTGAAGGCACCCTTAGCGTCTCTGAATGCATGGGTGGTTTTGATGATTTTGTTCCTGCTCACTAATTTGTTGATCGCGACCTGGACATTGTTGTTGCTTGGTGGCGGGTCCGAAGGAAAAGCCCTCTCCCATACTGAGAGAAATCCAAGATATGCAGACCGATCGCCTGGAAACACCCCATCGTTTGTTTGAATCAGATACATTATGATCTCAGAGGCACGGTGGAGGCGTGAATCGGGAGCGTATCCGTTGGTGTCTTGCTCGCTTGATATCGCGGGCATGCTGAACGCAGGGTACGTTGACGTTTCGTCACCTGCTCCGACGGTTGAGATCGCTGTATTGCGTGGTCCCTCCGTTTCTTTCTGCGTGACTGATGTGCCAATGGAACCGCCAGCTGGAGAATGCAAATTTGATGCAAGTCCGCTGCCCCTGAGGTTCCCAGACTCGGTGAGGCTGTCTTGTTCCTCGATAGCGAAGCCCGCGGACCCTGGACGCTTTTGTCGCTCGCTTGTCGGTTCTTTGGGAGACCTTTCGTGATGGCTGGGAGAGACACCTGCCGAACTAGCACGTATGAGACTTGCATCACCCCTCTGATCGGCCTTTCTCGGCGTCGCGGGAGGCCTTAATCGTGCACTCCGATCTGCACCCGACCGAACATGCCGCTCTCCGTCTAGCACGTTCCTGGTGCTTGAGTTCGACACATCAATCAAGCCACTGTACTTGAAGCCATCTGTCTCCAGGCCCCTTTGAAGAGGTGGAGACAGTGTATCACTCGAGTCTTCTTGAAGATTGGTCTGGCCCAGCAGCACTCCAACCTGGGCGGGACGAGACTCTGTCGAAGGTTGGTTCCGGCGATGTGCCCGTGCATGTAAAGCCGAAGTATTGACCGGGCGAGGGCTTCGATATACTGGTTTTGCAGGTATGACATGCGACAACTGGGCTGAGTAGTTGCGGTTCTTGGTAGCCCGTGTCGACCTTGCAGATCTCTCCAAACCCGAGGCTTCTTCTTCGAGTGGTTCTTGTACCGAGGGTTGCGCCCTTCTTGCCTGGAAATGGGACACTTTCGGTGGGGGTGGTTCATATGTTGTATTGCAGGATGAGCTGGATCTCTCCAGGTGGTACTTCAACCCGTTGTCGTTCTTCCACACGCCACCACATTTATCGCACATGAACACCCCAGCCTTGATACCCTTCTTGAGATTCCTCGAAGAACTGGCATTCTTTGCTTTGGGCCGCCATCGCTTTCCGGCTGGCAATGCAGCCGACCGCGAGCCATTCAGCTCATCACCCGGATGCGTTGATGCAAGCTTGACTGATGAGCGAGACTCCAAGTCCTCTGATTCGTTGGCTTCATCAACATAACGATTATCGTGAGTTACATCTGGCGTCTGCCGGCTGGAGATAACGTCCAGAGCCGTCTGGCCCAGGCTGGAGCCGGACGATTCTAGTATTTGTGAAAGTGCCGGAGGGCTCACCTTTAGAGTCACTATGAACGAATCTCGAGGCATGTTGAGCTTTTGTGGTCCGGAGTCCTTAGCATCATAGCCTGGGCGTCGGCGTGGGGTCGTCGTAATGGGCGACTCGCCTGAGCTGTCGAAGAGCCGACCATTTGGAGACGGACGAGGCATCAGATCTGATGCGTGATGGTGAGTCGGGAGCGCCGGTATATCTTCGACATCATTTTGTGAGTCCGAGTTGTGGTGCGTATTAGACGCCACTTGAGACTTCGCTCGGATGGATTTCCACTGCCGCCTCTCATTCGCTACATGTGCAAGCGTGCTCAAGTCAAGCGATACCTCCAAAAGGTCCCACTGCATAGGTACGCTGAAACCTTTGTCCAGCTGGGGACTGGTTATAGTGCCTTCGACGATTTGCGCAGGCTCCTGGCGCACGCCTTGTGTCTGCGGCTGTGCTGGCGTAGCCGAGCCTTCGTGTCTGTTGTCCGCAAGTTGGGGTAGAGAAAAAAGATAGATTGCCGACTTCTCGACCCTATGCAACCGGCTGGATACTTGGAAACGAGTCAAGTGCGCGGGCTGGAGGGCGGGGGTTGCAAGCGTTGTCGAGATTGACGATACGTATCGTGTGAACGGGGGACCCATGGTATGTTTGCCGATCTGCTTGTTCGGGACGCCCTTCGCGTCGCCGGCTCGAATAACATCCATAACGGTAGTTGATAATGGCTTTTCGGGCCTCCATGGGTCTTGGCAGGCGATACTCTCGCGGCTTGGTGATGAGCGCGCTGCGGTGCCATGGCGATTCCTGCTCGCGGCGATGGAACCATTCTTATTTGATGTGCCAAGATTTGTCTCCTTATATTGCGCCAGGCCTTCAACTTCAGGTTTTGCTCGCGCTTTGACTTTGCCGGTGGCGAGATACGAATCCCAGTCGTCGGGGGTGAAATCGCGGCTGAACTTCAGGCAATCTTTGAAAAGCCGCTCACCCAAGGTCGCGGCGACATACTTGACGATGCCCCTCCTCACCATCCACCGGCAAAGCCTCGCTTGAGTCTTCATCTGCCATTTGAGGCCTTCTATCCCGAGCTTACGGCGCAAATCGTCGTATCTGATGATGTTCCATGCCTTGATGATCTCGATGGCTGTTTTGGCCAACATGTGGGTGTCTATGGACTTGCCAGTCCAGCGGTCACACCATGCAACTGGTTCCATGTCGACTGTAAGTGCCTCCCGGGACCACTTCACGCTCGCGCGCTCACCAACGCCAGCCTGCGTGGGATCGGCCGGCATATTGGGAGCCAACCTCCGGAGCCACATTTTGCTCGTCTTGACGCCTCGGACAAGAGTCGTTCGTTTCGTGATGTACCCCTTCTGAGCCAGCGAATCAGTCCTTCGCGGGAGAGACCGCTTGTCCTGACCAATAAGTCGGCACAGATCTCCCTGGAGGATTCCATCACTCTTAGTTGTGGCGATTCCTACCAAAGCTGCCCATTCCAACCTTGGAACTCGCTTGAAGTCGGCCGAATGCCCAGCGATTGATTCCCACATTCGATTCGCTGAGGCGTAGATTCTGGGCCGGTGGACTGTGACTGGTGTTTCTCCGACGCGGAGGCTACTCGCTTCACCGCTGACCACGGCATGGGAGGACGTCGATTCGGCGCTCGGCACTGTTGGTTTAAGGTCTACTGCACCCCTCTCCTGGCCAGTTCCCGAGGGGAGTTCTGGTTCTGGCATCGCGAGGATGGCCGTAAGGGTAAGATGATTCCATTGTCGCTTTTCGCCAATGGAAATGTCATCTCTCTCACGGATCCAGTCCCACATCGACGATAAGAGAGCTTCGTCTGTAGGCTCGATCTCCCGATATGCCATGGCTGGCTCGGCCGGCTGTACAGTGTCATTATGCAAAGGACCATGGTGATAATCTCGAATAGTGGCAAGCGCTTGCGAGACAGGGTAGCCTACAAAGTCGTCAGCACACGAGACCTTGTTTTTTTCGACATGCCCCAAGATGTGCTACATGATATGGACGACTCTCCCTCCAGGATTCACCGGATTGTTAAGTCCTGTCTCGAACTCGGACTTTGTCGATGCAATCAATGGATGGAGTGGCCACAATGATGGGTAGAACACTAACCTCGATCGCCATGGCATGAGATGTCGTCGACAAGCCATTCGATCAGTCTCTCGATCTCACCAGCCATGTTTGCTATCAAGACTGTGCTAACATGCTTGTCCAAGGCTGAAAGAAAATGATGAGTGATCTGGCGACGCGTGTTGCGAACGCGAATTGAACCAGCGATGTCTGGTTTTTGCTGGTCGAGCAACGCGCCAGAGACGATTGATGTGGCAGTCCCAGCTTCGCGTCACGTGAGCTGGTTCGAACCAGATAGCTAGTAGGTAAGCAGTGTTGGTGGTTCGTGAAGTAGTCACGTAGCCTCTGGGAAGTCGCGTGTGATATGAATTGAGTTTGTGAAATTATGCCAAGTTCAATCTTGTTTGTGAAGGTTCCGAAGGCGCTGAGGTTTTCAATTGGGCAAGTAGGAAAATGGGTCTGTGTTGATGGTTAGATGGACAACAGCCCGCTAACGAGGGTACAGTCGTCCAGGTTGCAAGCACGTCCTGACCTGCAAGCTAACATACAGACCACACCCTTTTATTTCAATACGATCACTCAAATCCATAGGACCGAATTCTAGCTAAAATAGTGCTTTCGGGGGTTCAAAATCCGCTGGGAGGTCTCCTTACGAGGCAGGGTGACGCTATTTGAGGCGAAAGCCAACCAGAAAATGCTCAATCTGAACAGGGTGCAAAAGAGACCTATGCTATCGCCAACATGGACATGCATACATGGCATTCTTCTTCAACAGCAAGCAATGCCGCCTCTCTCAGGGCACGCCAAAAGGTCAACCCGTGTGAATCCGTCACCCACCTACCAAACCTGCTTGTTGTAGTATATGATTGAATTCATCAAGAGCTACCGACTCTAGGAGTGAGCATCTTCTGCGTGCTCTTGTTCAAGACGGGGGGTGCTAGCACCACGTCATGAAGTCCAATCTTGTTCTGTTTATGGGCCTTCTGGAAGGCATCCCAAGGATCCTCGTCTTCTGCGGCCTTAGTTTTGCGTCCCTTCTTGTTCTTCTTGCCTTTTTTTGCTGTACTCGTGGATGTGCCACCCAAATTAATGGGCCAATGGGTATGATTGCCGTTTTCGAGGTCTTCATCCATCTGGCGCTCAGCAGCCTCCTCTAAAGCCTCCAAGCGCTGCTCCTTGATTTTCTTGTCCTCCTCTCGCCACTGATCATACAGTTTGTGCATTTTCCTCTCTTTTTTGGTTCTGCGCACCTTGACACCCCCGGGGTCCTTGCCGTCCCTGGGTGTCTTGTTGACAAGACCGGAAAGTGGCAGCGCTGTGTCGACGCGCGAAGCAAACTCGGCCATCTTCTCGCCGGGTCGAATGGTGGGCATCTCAGGAGCCACAACTTCTGCCGGGGCTGCCGCAGTGGATGCAGAGCGGCGCTTCGACGTGGTTTCGCCATTGTCCAGGCCAGACCTTGTCTTCTTGCCCTGGGCAAAAGCCATCAGACGCTTGAATGCGCGCGGAGCATCGTCGGGGTTGCTTCGAGACTTGCGCTTCTTCCCTGCAGTCACAGCAGCAACGTTCAAGTTGGTTTTGGCTTTAGCTTTGGCTTTGTCGTCGTTCTTTCCCCCTCGATTCACGGGAAGAGGTTTTGCGATTTGAGATGGAGGTAGGTCGAACCTACGCGACGAGTCAGCACACTCATTGCTGGCTGACCTGCAAGGACAGCCGGAAGTCAAGTTTATGGGTGTACGTAC
This sequence comes from Verticillium nubilum, assembly GCA_002851675.1. Classification (NCBI taxonomy): domain Eukaryota; kingdom Fungi; phylum Ascomycota; class Sordariomycetes; order Glomerellales; family Plectosphaerellaceae; genus Verticillium; species Verticillium nubilum. The sequence continues at coordinate 55,800 of NMXI01000001.1, forward strand.
GAGGAAGGATCATGGTCCTTTCGAGTGTGTTTGTGCGGCATGATGGCTCTGAAGCTGGAGCTTGAAACTTGGTCGCAATGCTTTCAAAGCTGAATAGGTTCAACGCAAGAAGGAACTCTGCATGTCGAGGCAAATTATCACGGCGGTCGGGGTTTGGCAGTACCGATAGTGGGCCCGTGCAGTTCGAGGGCGGGGTTCAAAGCTCTCCTCTGTCTTGTTCCACAGGCGACCTACCTTACCTACATTAGGTACCTTCCTGGAGTGGATGGCCCATATGGTCCATGGCGAGAATCTGCAAACCCCACCTCCGACTTACCGGACTATCCCCGAGTGCAGGCAGGGGGGGTGCAGAGTGGATTTCAACCCCAAAGTCGCAGGGTGCTTTTGTAAATCATTGCGGGCATACGACTTGCTGACGCCTACCCTTGCTACCTACCGATAGCTGCTGCGGGGGGTCCTTTCTACTAAGAGATGTCCGCGCTTCACTCATATGACTGACGTCTAGATGATGGGGTTTCCTAGCTTCCGCAGCATGTGTGAGGAAGTACTTAAGCTTGATCGCTCGCCGGTTCATTGCTCTTTCCATCTGCCACCTATTCCATCTCCATCGCCATCCGTCGCAGCACCAGAAGCCGAACATCATGTCGAACATGTCTACGCAAGCAGGACTTGCCACATTGGACGTAAGTGACCAGTAGAAACCTACGCTGCACAGCATGGTCATTTGTACGAACTGGGCATGTCGCTCATGATACGTCATCAGTCCTCCATGGCGGAACGACTGCCGTCTGTCAGCCAAACGCTATTCAGCGCCAAAGCGACCACTGGCGTCAGTTTCGAGGACATGGCAAAGGAGCTTGGACGAAGTGAGGTGGCCGTAGCCGGCATGTTCTACGGCCAGGTACAGGCCTCGGCCGATGATGTTGTCAAGCTCTCTGGATTACTGCAAGTGTCGAAGGAAAGCCTCGCCCCCCTCATGGCTTTCCCCAACCGGGGCCATGCTGGGCCCATGCCTCCAGTCGAGCCTCTTATCTACCGCCTATATGAAGTGGTCCAGAACTACGGTTATGCTTTCAAAGCTGTCATGAACGAGAAGTTTGGCGACGGCATCATGAGCGCCATTGCCTTCAATACGAAAGTTGAGAAGGAGGTAGATGAGGCAGGCAACCCCTGGGTTATCATCACTCTGAAGGGTAAATGGTCTGTAGCATGGCGTCAGCTCCACCATAACACCATGATGACTGACAAGTTACAGGCTTCCATTCACTCGCTTTTAGGACAATATATCAATGCCCTGCGAGTATTGATTTATCTCCGTGCCTACCACATGCAGACATTGACCCAGTTTGCGTTTGTTAGCGTGGCCGAGGCTCGTGCATACCACCTCTACATTCGCCGCTCTTTGTGATCCGCTGGATGTTTCTTTGGTAAGAAATATGCGACTACAACTTCATCAACGAGTCTCCCTGGAGTGGCGCTGGACAATGTTAAGCTGTAGGAGAACAATATCCAAAAGGGCCATTACCTCGACCAGTCTCCATCCAAACTGGAAGTTGTGAATGCATGCAGGCCTTTGAATGCTCAAGAACAGCTGAGTGCAATCGACCTCCGCTGCCCATATTACAACGACACGGTAAGATTGAGTCGGCAACAGGACCACCTCTAGTCGTAATCAATTACATCGAAATTCAAAGGAGATGCCGGAACAATACCAGCCCTTGCTTCGAACAATATCAACGAGACCGCATGACTGCAGTGCCATTCAATGTGCCTTTCCAACACAGTTCTCACCATATTCCCATTGTCCCGCCAGGGCTGGTGAGCTTGGGCCGTATTCCAACTTGGTCTGTCACAGTAATTTGAAGTTTGTCTCGACTACCTATATAGAGGACCACCAACTCACCATCCCAGGCTTAGACACAATTTCATCGCACTCAACCGCAGATCAGTCATTCATCGCCTTTTCCCTCACTTCACCCCTCGCAAGACCTTCAGCTTCACAACCCACCCACCCTCGACATGTCTTCCTACACCCAGAAGAACGGCGGCGGTCACTCTGGCTGCAGTGTCATGAAGAACGGCGGTGGCCACTCTGGCTGCAGTGTCATGAAGAACGGTGGCGGCCACTCTGGCTGCAGCGTCATGAAGAACGGCGGGGGTCATTCTGGCTGCAGTGTCATGAAGAATGGTGGTGGCCACTCTGGCTGCACCGTTATGTAAGTGGCGCTCGCAAGGCCTACACCCCGGCGCCCTGAAGCAACATGTCGCCGAGTGCCATACCGAATGGCCCAGCTCGCTCTCAACTGCTGGTCCTTCCACCAACGTACATCACCTGCAATCGCCACCCATTTCAAGTATAATTTCACCTCTCGACGCGGCCGCTTCAACCAAACATGACCGGTCGAACCAACCAACAAGACGTCATTCATCGGCATTCATTTCTGCACTACCACTTCACCACATCATGGCAAGACATGTCGTTGTCACGAGACAATGTGTCGACAAACCACCTGTCTTATTCATCCCCAAAAGAACGCTTCTCAATAGCGAAATCTGTGTGCATCGGCACAATTCCAGACTCGGCCAGGAAGGTTGCAATTTTGGGGATAGGGTTCAAATTCATAGCATCCCAATACAAGCCGATGGATTTCTTCATTTTTTTCGGTGACATGTTGAACACACCCATGCGCTCACTAGTACTGTCCTGTAACCATCCCTGATAACATAGGGGTTTTGGATGGTTTGAAAGACCACGACCGGCTCAGGTATTGCTAAAGACGTCGACGCTTAACGTGGATCGAGCTTGTCCCCGTGCTTGGCCACATTTCAGGATAAATGTGCTTGCTGGGTGTTGGCACCCGTTCTTGAAAGTCTGGTTACTGAAGCTGTCTTCAGTGCAGTCATATGTGTGGGTATACATGCTTGGGGCGAGAGCCACAGGCTGGAACGAATCACGGACGCAGCCCCACTGCCTCTTCTGACACCGCCTACTATTCTTGACCGGGCGCAGGCAGAAAAAGTTCATCAGCAACGAAATTTCTGGGAAAGTCCCCACCACAGGTCAAGACGCTGTACAAACGAGCGGATAGCATCTCCTCCGACTTTCCGCAACTCGCAATCCGATACTCACCACCACCGACCAAGTCGAAAATGGGAAGGAGCGCCTTGAGGATGGCCCTTGCGGCCGAAAAGGGCAGGGACCCGAGAGACAGGAAGATGAAGCGCGTTCTCAAGCAGAAGCACCGCGAGAAGGCTGAGAAGAAGAACATTGGAGTCCAGGAAGTTGACGAGGATGAGGACGACGAAGACAAGACCAATGCCGAAGCCAATTCGGCTGCCGAGAGCGAAGACGAGGAAGATATTATGGACGAGGACCAGGTACATCATATTCCAAATGTACACCAACCGACCCTACCTCAGACTGACTTTCCCCTTAGCCCTTTGATCTCGATGCCCTGAACGACACAGACAGCGACTCAGAGTCTGAAATTGAAATGGAAGAGAAGATCATCCGCCCGAAGAATGACCCCCCCATCAAGAAACGGGCAACCAAGGTAGTCGAGGAGGAAGAGGAGGAAGACGAAGAGGACGAGGACGAAGAGGATGTCCCGCTCTCGGATCTCGAGGGCGAGGAAGAGCGCGATGACATGGTCCCCCACACAAGGTTGACCATCAACAACAAGGCCGCTCTCCAGGCCGCACTAGCCCGCATCTCGATCGATACTTCGTCTTCCGCCCCCTTTGTTACGCATCAATCCATCGTCTCTTCCAAACCAACGGCCGATGCCATCCCCGACGTCTCCGATGATCTGCAGCGTGAGCTGGCCCTTCTCTCGCAATCCCTGGAAGCTGCACGAAAGGGTCGTTCCCTGCTGATCAAAGAGGGAGTGCCATTCTCGCGGCCGGGAGACTATTTCGCCGAGATGGCCAAGGACGACGGCCAGATGCAGAAGGTCAAGGAGAAGCTCGTGGAGGAGGCCACTGCGAAGAAGGCTGCCGCGGATGCTCGCAAGTTGCGCGACCTCAAGAAATTCGGCAAGCAGGTACAGGTCGCCAAGCTGCAGGAGAGGCAAAAAGCGAAGAAGGACACGCTGGAGAAGATCAGCCTTTTGAAGAAGAGTAAGTTCACGAGAACTCTCCGCTTGCACATCCACATATAAACCCTCTTCCTGGATCTACCGCTAATCATTACACAGAGCGTCAAGAAGGCTCGTCTTCAAACCTGGGCACCAACGAGGGAGATATATTTGACGTCGCTGTGGACAACGAGATCAAGGGATATGGCAACTCGAAGGGTGGTGCGGGGCGAGGCCGCACCGAACCTAACGCAAAGCGTCAGAAGAAGAACGACAAGTACGGGTTTGGAGGCAAGAAGCGGCACTCCAAGTCAGGTGATGCCATTAGTTCAGGCGACGTCAGTGGCTTTAACAACAGGAGGGGCCCTGGAGTCGCCAAGGGACGGGTCACAAAGACGCAGCGACCAGGCAAGAATCGGAGGAAGGCCATGGCGAGCAAATAGAACAGGTACCATCCTGTGTGAGAGTGAATACCCATACATTTCAAAGTGTTTGCCCACCTCTTCATTATACAGATCCTTGGCAAGCAGGTGATTGTGTCCGTGACTTCTCCCCTCATCTACCGAGACCGTGGCCCTGCGTCAGACGGCGACAGCCTTTTAAATACTCGTACGAGGTCCAGCAGAGCCTGACCCGGCAATGTCGAATATGTAGGAAATAATTGAGAATACGTGTCTTCAGGTTAATCACGAGACCGATCTAGCACCAATCATCACAAGCTGTGGGTGAGCTGGGCAACTGGAAGTAGCGAGCAGATTTGACATTACGCCTCTGCCTCATAAAAATACGTACATCGTCGACGTAATCCTGTCCTGCTGTCCATGGAGCTGCTACTGTCGGTACGAATCAATGCCCCCTGCACTGTAGCAGGTTGTGCATCCACTCTGTGGGTGGTTGAAGGCAAGCAAGAGGTTCCGTTACTCCTGTATTCGAGACCTCGCCTGCCATCCTGTACATGACTCCATACAAATTCGTTTCCCTGATTGGAATGGCGCGCACAACCTCATGTGTTATGCCTGTTCCAGGCAAGGCCACTCCGAACTGAACAAAAAAGATGCATTCATCGACTTGGTTGCTAATCAGCCAGCAGGAGAATATCCTTCCCCGTTAAATTCTGCCCACGTGGCTGGTAGGGTGATCTCAAGCCAGCCTTAGACTATATGGGTGTCCAAGAGGTGATTGTATGCGCCATCGACAGCGGCAAGCCGTTGGTCGGGCTTTTACGAAAGGACAAGCGACGGTACAAAGTCCTGGAGACGTCTCTGACAGCGTTGAGCCACCCTGGGGCAATTGATGTCCGGCGTCCGCCATGCGTGGAGAAAAAAGAAGAATCCGTGGTATCGAGAAAAAAACGCCATGCAGATGAAAATGCTGTTCTGCGATGCAGTGGCCGCCTGCGCATGGAGCCCAAAAAATATCAATCAGACCTGACGCCCCTATACACATTCCAAGGAAGAGACGGCATATGGCTGTGTGCACGCCGAGCTTATTGTCCATATCACTGCGATGCAGCCACACACCAATGTCGGTGGAACGCCCATGCGCTTTTCTGACACTCCTTGCTGCAGTACTTCGTGCGGCGACAGCGCCGGCACTTAGCAAACTGACGAGTGAACTCTTCCCATTTGCCGCATTGATAGTAGGCACACTGTCGAATGCCACCACGAGTATCGTCCTTGCGACAGAGATTTCTCATCACGACGCCAGCCCAGTATTGCATATCTGGGCTGTGGTGCCGTACCGTGAAGTTCTCCACAAGGGGGAAAATGTTGAAGTCATTGGGCAAGAGATACTCCTCCTCCGTATTTTCCTCGTCGGGTGAATCCAGCACTGACTCGTCTCCATCGAAATAGCGTAGTTGCTTGCCCATCTTCAATTTCGGAACAAGATGGCTTTTCTGGAAATATGAGCGCAGGCCGCAGTACTTTGAAACGTATGCCAGCAGTTGAAGGGACATCAGCACATCCTCTTCGCGAGGCATGGAAGCCAGGATTTGTGCGTTTGGGACGAAGTGGCGGTCAAGGAGATAACGCGGCACACTGGCATTCGGCAACGAAGGCTGAGGAGGAGTTACCATCGTAGGGCGGTTTGGCGAAAGGCCCATTGGGGGTACGGGCGCAGGTGTGGTGTTGTTGGCAATGCTGCCATCCACAGGACCGCGGTGAGAGATGTTGAAAGCGCCGGTATCCTGGGTCTCGGACACGGTAGGAGGCGTCAGTTCGATGGCAGCAGAACTCGCCAAAATGTTGTCACCTTCCTCCATCGTGATGTCCTGGATATTGACAGCTGGCGGAATGTCACCAGTTCCCGACATCTCCGCATCGGCAGGCGAATCGTCAGACTGCACATCGTCTCCGACCAAATCATCAGAGTCGGCCGTCGAATTCTGATGTCTGATAGATGGTCGGCGCCTCGAACGGCTGTTAGGACCTAGGATAGAGTGGGGCCGGACCGACGGAGAACGAGACTGGGGTGGTGGCAAAGGCGTTGTAGGAGAGGTTGGCTGCGATGTGAGGCCGAGGGGCCCAAAAGGTGCCATTGAAGCCAGGCGGTCGACATCGCGAACCGGACGAACAAAAGCGTCGGTTACGTCGCTGGGGGGCGGTATGGCTGTTGCGAGAGGCTGGATGACCTGGCGTGATGTGCTGGCGATGGCACTTCGAGGCTCTGCCGATCTGTAGTGATGGTGGTGGTGATGGTGGTGATGGTTATGATGATGATGGCGGTGAGAGCCCTGGAAGGCAGGCCTTTCCGTCGATGGTGGGACGGCGTACTGTGGAGCGTTCGAAGTGGGCGTCACATCGCTCTGCTGGTTTGCGGCAGCAGATGAGGGGCCAGCGTAGGTGGCGGAAACGTCGATGGAAGGGGGCGGTGCTTGTCGCCGGGAGCTTCGTTGATCAGTCTCGACACGACTGGAGCGGTTCGTGAATGAAGACGCCTTGGTAACGCTGCGATGATCATGACTCCTGTGTCGGTGGTGCTCCTTTTCCTTGTCTTTGGCTTCTTCTGCCTTTTCGCGGCATTTCTCGATGACCTTGATGTAGTTATCCAGGATTGTGGCGATGACGGGAACCATGTCGGCTTCGACGACGCGAGTGCGGACATTCTCTGTACCCCTGACACCAATGTTGACCACACATTGGAAGGCTAAGTTCCATTTCCACATGTCCATCATGTCCTTGCTCCGGCCGCGCTTCAGGATGCATACCAAGCGCTCGATACCGCCATCGACGGTCAGGATGTCGCGAATGCGGGCGGACGATGTCGTCAGGTAGGCGAGATGGTTCAGGGAGTTGATTAGGGGTAGGGTTGATGTGCAGTCGAGTGCCCTACGGTCATACAGAGCGGTGGTGATGCCGACCGACGCCTTGTTGACGTTGGGGATACTGAAATTAACTTCCCTCATGATGGGCGAATGAAGTTTTGTGTGTCGGGCAGGTTGCAGTCCTATGCCGCCCCACGAAATGCGAACTTATTGAGTATGGAACGATTCGGGACACCGGAAAGTCGTGGCGCTGCGCCAGGCGATGGCCACGGTCGGTCGGTCGGTCAGATAGGGGCGTATGAGGGATGGAGCGATCGAGAGGAATGAGGTCGTCGCCCGGCACGGACGATGGTGGCGTGGATGGGATAGATTGTAGAGTCGGTCTGTCCCGCCAGGCCAGATGAGACGAGGTTGGGGGACCTAGCGGAGGAGGTAAGGCTGGAACCAAATGGTGGGCGACCTGATGACAGGGCAGGATTGGCAAAGCCGCGATGCAAAGAATCGGTTTTTTCGGTGATGGGAAGGATGGGATGAAGCGACCAAAAATATGAGAAGGGAGGAGAAGCAGGAGGAGGGGAAAGGGGAAGAGAGGAAGCAGAAAGCTGATGCAGATCCAATCCAAATGCCTCAGACTCGGACGGTGTGTGTCGATGAAGATCGGACGAGGTATCGACAACGGAAGCGGAAGCGGAAGCGGAAGCGGCTTCAGTCAAGCATGGGAACCGGGGGCGTGGGTGACAGAGGCTGAAAAGCAAGACACAGCACACCGCGATCTTCGAACGATGGGGGGAAAGGTCGGCAAGGAGGAGAAGGCGACAAGTGGCGGCCGATGAGGATGAATCGGTGGGCAGCGACAGATGGGAGGGAGGTGCGAGCGGGAGGTTGGGTTGGGGGAGATGTTCTCGTCTGCCCTTCTGCATGCACCACACACGACGAGACACGAGGGTGGGTAATGAGGGATGGGCAATGGGAGTCGGGGTCCGGGTCAGGTCAGGCTAGGCCAGGGAGGAGGAGCAGGAAGAGCTAATAAGCGGGACTTGGGAGGCGAATGTCGAACGGCTGGGCTGGGCTTGCTTGGACTTGGGCTGCTTCCATTCATAATCAGCTGGAAGGAACTCGGTGACCAAGCCCGGGCGCCAGCTGAACGGGTGGATATGCCTCGAGGTACTTCCAGAGACCAGCATGCATCATCAACGGACTGTGAGCATCGACCTGTAAATACTGCTGCGAGCAGGGTGAGCTGTCATAAATACAGTGCATGGACTGTGGAACCGAGGTAGCGCGCCGCTCAAATTTCCAAGGGCAAGCGCGGCCCAGCAGCACCCTCCCTCCTCTCGGGACGAAGTACCTTTGTTTCCCCTTGAGGCACTTGACGGTTGGTTCTGCTGGAAACGTGTCTGACTGGAAGGGAGTAATAATAAGCAGCCAGGTCGGTTCCAAGAGGGGACCCCTTCCAAGAGGCACGAGCATTTCAGCATGCCAACGCCGCTGCAGAGGAAAATGCCTATACTTCTTGTCACGTCCTGGACCGCCTCATGTTGTCGCATTCGGCGGCTCGACCCACTGATCTGCTCGTCGATTTGACCACCAAGGCGAAATGCATCAGAATTCATTCTGGGCGCCCTCCGGGTACCTGTTGATTTCAGTCTGAGCTGGATCTCAACATGTCACGTATCTCTCACCGCGTCACAGACATGGTCTACCCGAAATGTGAAAACCTATTTCTATCACGCTCGTCGAACCTGAATGAACTTCGAGAGCGAAAAGGCTCAGGCCCCTTAAACCTTGCCTTCATCCGCCCAACGTTGTCTTTACCACTGCCACTGCCGCTGCCGCCGCCTCCCTGATGTGTATTCATCATCGCTCAGGCGCTCGCCGAGCAGCGTGTTTGCCGATTGGGCACGACGCCGCCGGATTACCGCTTTGAACACCCACAGCGCTTACAATATCCAGCCACATCGTCAAAGTCGGCGTCTGGCATGGTCGTAGGTCTTACGTTGGGGCCAACGGCTGTCTCGCGCAGTCCACCCGTCTCGTGACGGCATGTTTATAGTGTCAATCGGTATTTTTACTCTTTTTGAGATTCCGTGGCAAAAAAGACATACAGCCAGTCCCCGGTTGTCGAACTGCTCATGGCATCCTCCCCCCTTCCCGGTTCCTCCGTCTCGCGTTCTCAATCACCACTGATCTTTGCATGTCGGAAGTACTTCATGCCAACCCAAGCCACAACCACCCAAACCCATGCCATTATACATGTCAAGATAATGAGTGCTGGATAGTATCCCACGATTGGCAACGTAGGATCGTCTTCCAGCTCCGGTGGCGCGTAGGGCGTCGTGCCCACATCCCATGCCCAGCTCCAGACGCCAAGGCAAGATCCCATGCCTACCACGAAGACAACCCATGTTACGGCCAACACCACCCAACCCCACCACTCCGTGTCAGAGTAATCCCAGTCTGAGTCGGCGGCCGGCATGGACGTGCTTGCCATGCCGCTGTATGCTAGAGGAGACCGCCGTCGGAGGGGCTGCTCGCCCGCTCGACTGCCAAAGTACGATTCTGACCCGGAAGAAAGCGAAGGGTCTGATTCAGGTCGCGATGTCGCGACACTGCGATTCGATATTTGCGGGAGATCGTCCTCATCTGTTGTCGAATTGGTGGACCGGGTGGGGCTGGCGACATTCAGCTCACCTTCAGGGGCTTTGGACGAGCTCCTTGATGGTTTTTGTACGTGAGGTTCGCTTGTTCTGTTGGCCAATTCGCCCAAACTGTATTGTCGTACCGTGGCGTTGGATATCCTGAGACCCGAAGTAGGATGCTCGGGCGGGACGTCTTGCGCTGGACTCGCTTCCTCTGGCCTGTGACTCGCGGCATGAGTCGTGTCAATCGTGAGTTGCTTCGCGTCTCGACGCTCTCGCTGTGCCCCTCGGCCCATCAAAGCGACCTTTCTAAGGGAACCGGTTCGGCGACGTGACTTTTGCTGCTGCACAACAGTGCCCATGGCGCGAGACGATGAGTGTGAGTGGCCTTTTTCGCCGTCCCCTTCAAGCCTTGATTTCGCCTCGGATGTCGTCGGTCTCATGAACGATAGCTTGGAGAACAGAGCAGCTCCAGAGCCGGAGCGCCGGTGGGAACTGGCTGCAGAGGAGATTGATGGATCCTTACGATGAGCGGAGGTTGCGTGATTCTCGGCGTCCCTCGTCTTGTCTGCCCCTGGATAGTCGCCACCAGTAGGTTGCTCCATGGTTGTCAAATGGCGTTGATGGTTTCTGTGTATTGCAGGATCAGAAAAGATCTGCTGACGAGTCTGAAACAGATTGACGAGTCCTAATCATATCGAATCGATACTCTCCTGGTTCAAGACGACCAGGGACAATGCAATCTTATAGGCTTGAAAGAGTTGGATCTACGATGAACCACAGCCAGAATGTCGCGGGCTTACAATGGCGCTGACTAATGAGCACGGTCAATTCAATGAATGCGGCTGTAGTGCTTAACAGTTTGTGTGAGAGCGGGGACTTGGAAGCAATGACATTAGGCGAACCCAAAATGGTACAAAATGATATGCTCATTGCCGTTCGTCCTGGTCGTTAAATCAACACAAGCTAGATTGGTTATCAGGCAAGACGTCGAAATAATGGTGGTCAATTGCCTCGTTCTCAATCATTCAATTGGGTAATCCCTACCAAGCCTACCTACCTTTTGCAGACACCCAAAACAAGCGTCTAACGCATCAAGTACCCCAGAGATGGGCTTTACCGAGCCCAATCACAACTGGATCGGTCCCGGAGCCCCGCCGCCTTAGACTGAGAGCTGACCCTGAGCACCCTTGAGCTTGGATCGTGGCTTAGCGTGCACAAGTCAGCCACACTTGCACAAATTCACCGTTAAGTCTCCATCCACCCTTGCCACCCAACCGTAAACTCGGGGATCATCATAATGGTATCATGAATGACGGGCTACCTGTCATGCACCTATCCGGGAGGAGGGAAAATACACTGTTGAAGTAGATGACTGGTAGCAGTACTACAGGGCCACCGGGCCCTGCAACGAAGACCCTGGGCCTATATCCACTGCTTGTTTCCATACTGTGATACAAACGCACCACCATACCCACCTTCGATGCTGGCCTTCTCGAAGGTCTCCGTGACGAGTCGGACAGATTCCTCTGGAGTGAGTGCACCCTTGAAGTCGGGTGCATAGGCTGGAAGCTTATTCGTAAATGATGCGAAGCCCTTGAGCTGCTCTGGAGTAGCTGGGGTATACATTAATAAAACGAAATCTTTCAATCATAAAGACGAGGGAATTCTCACCATCTGAATAGCGGCCCACCTCTACCAAGCCCGGGCTGATACTCAAGAAAAGTACACCGTCTTTCTTGTACTGCGTGCTGAACTTGGACATGATAGCATTCATAGCTGACTTGGAGGCAGTATATATCGGACTTGTATCAACGTCCAAAGCGTTGGTAAAGTCGAGGTCGGCGTGCCCAGAGGAAATGAAGATGACCTTCTTGACTTTGCCCTTCAAAACAAAGGGCAAGAAGAGGTGGATGAGGTGGATATTGCCAACGACATTGGTCTGCCACAGCTCTAATCCAACGGCCTCCAGCTCCTCGGGCCTGTCGCTCCTGTTGAACAAATAGCGTTTAGCACATGCCAGCTCGGATGGCCGCGAGAGGGAGGCGGTGCACCTACAAGTCACCGATGGGTCCGTAGACGTCGAATAGGGGCACCACGCCTCCGTTGGCAATCAGGTAGTCGATGCCACGCTCGCCGACGATCTTAGCCGTGTCGGCAGCCGCCTGCTTTAGGCTGGCATACATGGTGAGGTCTGCGTGGAGGATGTGGACATTGGGACGGCTGCCGAGCTCCGTCGCTATCTTCATTTCCGTTCCAGCCTTGTCGCGGACCAGACCAACGACCAGGTTCTTTGAATCTTCCGAGAATTGCCTGAGAAACTCGAACTGACCTGGATTAGGTACATGTGGCACGTAGCCTGGCAAGAGGCAGACTCACCCCAATTCCCTTGGATGCTCCGGTGATGACGTACACGGACATGGTGATTTCGACGAGTGAACGATATTCTCCAACTCCGATGAATTGGTGGATAACTACCTACTTCAAAGTGACCACCATGTCAGACGTCAAGTTCTTAAGTAGTGCTCGCTTATTAATGGAATGGGAAGGTCCTTTGTTTCTACCTGCCAAACTCGGTGTGTTTGTCCCCCGTGGCATGCAGACCTGCCTCCAACACGCCTTGGCATCATGCGTCGTAAGTCACACAAATGAGTTCTGCGGCTATTCACCCTGTCGAGATGAGACGAGGGGAGAGGGGGAGGGGGGCAAACTTACCCTTTCTTCCCATTTGATGTTGCACTGCACTATCTGCATCCCACGCATGCTTATAAAGCATGTCGGTGAAGACGAGCAATCGGATCGGATCCCGGGTGTTTACCGAGAGAATTGCGTGACTTGGTGCGCCTCCTCCTCTGCGGAAATTTAGCCGGGGCGGAAAAGGGGGTCAACGGTTGGATATGCCCAAGTTGATGAGCGCTGCGTCGGCGTCCCTTTGCTCGCAAAGCGAGAGCGGATGAACAGTCAGTACCGATACCTCTGAAAACCCCCACGTATTAGTGCATATGCAAGTCGTGCACCAAAGGGGATTCGGGGCAACTATGCGCAAGCCTGTATGTACAACTTGACGAGATTGCAGGCATGCAATCCCCGTCGAATACTCTCGCGAGCTTGCCATGCCGAGCATCTGTTAGCGTTCCAGTCCGTGGAATCGGCCATTTACTTGTTGATCTGATTCAAGTTCTGGAAGAGTTGGAGAAAGGTAACATCTCTCCTCGTCTTACTTCTTGTCACGCAAGATATTCACATCTTAACCCTTCCTCCGTCTTGAGACCACCCCAAGTCACCATTAAGCCTTCGAATTACATCCGAAAATGGCTTCAACAACGTTAACCCAACTCCCAAGCAACTACAAGGGGCTTTACTTCACTTCGCCATCTACTCCCCCAGAGATTACCTCCTTTCCCACCCCTACAGCAGATGTCGGTTCAGTGATCGTGAAACCACTGTACTGCTGGATCCCAGGGTACATCAACGACGTCTATTCCAGGGATAACCCGCGCCAGTATCCTGTCCCCTTCCCTCTGGTGGGCGGCACCAACGCGGTAGGGCGCGTCGTCTCCGTCCCCCCGGATGCCGCCAAGTTGAAAGTCGGCGACCTCGTGGTTGTCGACCCCACGATCCGCCCGCGTGACGACCCGGGCCAAATCATGCTCCTAGCGCTACTTGCTGCCACAGGTGAGATGCAAGCAATTGCGAAAGATGTCTGGCATCACGGCACCTGGGCCGAGCTTGTCAAGGCCCCCATCGAGTCCGTGCATCGCTTCGACGAAGGAGCTTTGCAGAAACACGGCGTCAGTCCCCGCGACCTCGTATTCTTCGGACAGATGGCCGTTCCGTACGGCGGCCTCCGGGACGTTAACCTAACGGCGGGCGAGACCGTCTTGATCAGTCCGGCGACGGGGAACTTCGGCGGCGCGGCCGTGCACGTCGCCCTCGCCATGGGGGCCCGCGTCATCGCCATGGGCCGCAACGAGAAGGTCCTGGAAGAACTCAGGGACCTGGCGCCGGGACGGGTCGAGACGGTCAAGCTTGGCGGCAGCTTGGAGACGGACCTATCCGAGATCTCGAGATTCGGCCCTGTCGACGTCTTCCTCGACTTGACCCCGCAGACCGCCGCGAACACCGACCACATTCGCGCAGGGTTGCTCTCTCTCCAGGCCGGTGGACGGGTTAACCTGATGAGCGGCGTCCCCGAGATCTCGATCCCCATCCCGCTCCTCCAACTCAAAGGCATTACCGTTCGGGCGACAATGATGTGTACCTGGAGTCAAGAGGAGGATCTCGTCAAGCTTGTGCAGACGGGGGTTTTGAAGCTGGGCGAGAAGGCGGGTTTGAAGATTCAAAGGGCCTTCAAGATGGAGGACTTTGCCGAAGCGTTGCAAGTAGCCGAGAAGGAGTCTAGTGCTGGTCGATCTGTTGTGTTCACCCCTAATGAAGAGTAAGGGGAAAGAAGGGGGGGGGGGGGGGGGGGTTAAGCAGATGGCTGATTGAGCAAAGCAAGCCGAAAGCGCCTGATGACATACGCTACAACGTTGCTGTTAGCTGCCTAAGCTTGCATGTTGTTGTTGTGCTTGCTGTTTGTCCCGGAAAGCCATTGGATTGAGTCGCATCAAACAGCGTGAACTTCGGAGGCAGGCTGCACTTCAACGGCGCGTAAGATTGTTGCGCCTGACGAATTGGGTTTGGGAGAGGAATGCGATACATCTTCGCTGGTGACTATGTCCTTGTTCTGACGAGGAGATATCACTCTCGATTGACATCAAAGCACAGCAATGTAGAAGTCGTCGGTGTTGTCGACCACCGCGCCATCGTCCCAAGGGCTGGCGTCAGGCAAATCACGCCATTGTTGATCCAAGCTTGGTATTTTGCCATGTCTGAAGCGACTACCTACATCACGAGTGGATAAGGGTAAAAAGATCAAGTAAGGAGGGAAGTATTGATCATCGTTTTGTTCGAGCATGTCGCTCAGATGTGGCTAGAATCCTGGCGGTTTTAAATTCTCGCAAATCGAAGAAAAGCCCTCTTGGAAAGCGTAAGAGTACCTTATCTTCAAATACTCCCCTTAGCCACCCCTTCCAATAGAGTACCTACCTTACGCACACACGGCTTGTGCTCTCCGTTTCATTCAACAACGATGGGGTTGTAGTAGCGGAAGCGGTTGTTGGGGTCGTACTGGGCCTTGAGGCCTCGCAGCCTCTCGATGCGCCAGCTCTCGTGGCCGTACCGCTCCTCGAGGGTCTCGAAGCTGGTGGCATAGTTGACGTAGACGTTGCTGGTGCGGCCCGGCTCGCCCGCGTTCCACTGGTCGCTGACCTCGGCGGCCCAGGCCCAGGCCCTCTCCTCGAGGGCGCTATCGCGGTGTGCTACGGCCGCGTTGAAGAACATCAGGTGGCGGTCGGCGCGGAAGGGGTAAGCCGAGCTCGCCGAGTCAACGGCCTCGACCCCAGCCGTCGCGTAGCCTTCGTGCATGATGCCCGTCACAGCCGCGAGGTCTGGGTCTTCGATCGCGCGCTTCTTGAAGCCCTCGTAAATGAGGCGCTCGGCCGTCAGGTTATAGACTTGGAGACCTGCTGTCGACGAGATGTGTACACCGCCATGCTGGCAGATGGGGTCGGACATGCTTGTGCCCTGCGCGTGGGCGATTTGCGAGTAAGGCACGTCGCCGAATTCCTCGTAGGCGGCCTCTATAGCGTTCATGGGGGCGAGATGTTTCTCGGCCTCCTCGGAGGTCCCGCGATAGGCAAACGTCCAAGAGAGAACAGGCTCCTCACCACTCATGGAAGCGTTCATCAGGAAAGTTCCAACGTTGAAGGCCATGTCAATGGGAGTTGAGCCGTTGCCATGAAACTGATTGAGGGCATTGAAGACAGCCTCCAACTGTTCACCGCGCCAGACGTAGTTGTGGTAATGCCAGGTTTCGGGGCCCCGGGGAAAGATGTTCATCTCATAGCTCGTGACAATGCCGAAATTGTGCCCGGCCCCTTTCATGCCCCAGAGAAGGTCGCTGTGGCTCGTGGTGTTGATGCGGATGGTGGAGCCATCGGCCAAGACAACGTTGAGCTGCAGCATATTGTCGCTGATCATGCCGTACAGGCCTTCGTAACGACCGTGACCACCCCCAAGGCCGGCGCCTAGCATGCCGACGCACTCACACCCGCCCGTGGTGGTGACAAAGCCCTTGTCCCAGAGATATTGGATGACTGGGCCTACGACGGTGCCGCCTCCGAACCAGGCTGACTTGCCGCCGGGTTGGATGGTGATGTTGTCGAGCTGCCGCATGCTGATCAGGATGCCACTAAATGTACTAAGACTTGCCGCCACGCCGTGTCCGCCATTGAGTGCCAAAAATTCGATACTGTTCGCGTTGCAGTATCGGACCTTGGGAGGCAGTGTCAGCATGCGGGATCAGTCTCCTTGTAGTCGGTGGTGGCCTGAAGTCTTACAATTGTCGCGACGTCTGATTCACTTCCTGGCTCAATCACAACTTGGACATTAGGCTTGGAAGAGTCCGTCCATCTGGAAGTGGCCTTGTCGAAACGGCAAGCTTCCGGCCCGAAGATCAAGGTGGTGTTGGAGACCCGGAGGCCAAGCTCCTCTCGGATTTGTTTGGCGGTCAAGTCACGACGCGTGGTCGCGTGCTTCTCAAAGTATCTGGGGACGCTGGCACCAGCTGCAAGGGTCCAGAGAATACAGGACAGAGGAAGTATGGAGGCCTTCATTGTGAGACTCGTATTGTGGTGATCAACCTTGCGGTGGTATCGGGGCCGCGGTCAGTTCGAGCTATCTGGCTTGATTTTCACTCGGCAGGGCCTGAGAACTGACCTACATGGACAAAAGCCTGGGGATAGCTGGTTGATGGCGAGGACCGTATGCTCGCCCCGTGTGCCAACGACATTTCATCGGCGGCACATGCCGACAGGCAGCAAGCTGCCCCGAAGGATCCAAATGCTGGCAGCGAGTATATGGGCCATGCCAAGCAATATCGGTGCAGACAGTTCCCACTCCCGGAGGGGGATTCTTTTCCCGCCGGCACGGGCCGTCTCACCCAACGGACAGGGGTAATAAAACTTGCTATTTCTAGGAATCTGACGTTACTCTACATGAGGTAGGTAGTACGAGTCAATGACACTATCAGAAGGATTCGGGCGCATACTTGCTTGCTCGTAAAGTTTGCTTGCTGACTGCAGCCTTCTCGAGCGGGGCTGCCATCATTTTGGATTGCAGTTTTCACCCCCTCCCTTGGATCTATGCAGGTAAGCCGGAACAAGGCCTGTAAGGCAACTAATGATCTCAAGTTAGACCTCCATGCTGATTCTGTGCCATTCTTCGTGCATGTCCCCTGATTTGTTGCTCCTGGGAACACCTTGGGCCGAACCGAAAGTGTCTACAGACTCTTCTGTAGCTGATAAGAATGCGATGATGAATGATAAAGATGGTGATAGGTCCGGTCTCTTGAGCCTCGGTAATGCCACAACAGCCCTTCCCACTTCGATCCTTCAGCCCGCGGCTCTCTCGGGAATCCCACACATCACCCATCATCATACCAATTCAACCGATTGTCAGCGACCCTAGAGATTCCGCATCAGTTCTACCCATCATACTCCGGAGGGCACCACTCTCTTCCTCCGCCATGGATGAAGTCAAAGTCTACAGCAGGCCAAGTCATGGCATCTTTCGCTTCATGCCAGACGCATGGGTCCCGTACGCCGAACTCATGCGTCTCGACCGCCAGTCAGGGTTCTGGGCCTTCTACTGGCACTACTTGATAGGACTTGGTTTTGCCATCAATATCCCCCCATTCTCCAGCGATCTTGATCTGAAGGCGCTTGTGCTCCTCGCAGCGTACTTGGGACTATGGACTACAACCTTCCGCGGCATTACCTGCACATGGAACGACAACCTAGATCAGGACTTTGATCGCCAGGTCACTCGCTGCCGACTGAGGCCCATCCCACGGGGTGCCGTCACAACGGCGCAGGCGCATATCTTCACTGCTGCACAGACCGCCCTTGGGGCCTGCATCTTGTACCCCCTCGGCGACTCGACTCGGACTCACGCCATCGTAGATGGCGTTCTCTTGTTCATCTACCCCCTCCTGAAGCGCTGCACAAACTACCCGCAAGTCGAGCTGGGATTTGGGCTGTCCTATGCTGTATTTATGGTAGCTGCAATGCTCGGGAAGGATCCGTTAGCACCTCTTTTGGATCAGTCGTCGTTGGACCTCTCAGCTGGCGTGTCCAAGGTCCTTGACGCACCTCTAGCCCAGTCAGCGGCATGCCTATATATCGCCGGGATCATCTGGACCGTCATCTTTGACACCATTTATGCTCATCAGGATTACACTGATGACCTGAAAGCTGGTGTCAAAGGACTCGCCGTGCGCCTCGGAAGGAAGGGAACGAAATCAGCCTGCTACATAGCAACCGCCGTGCAGGTCTACTTTCTCATCGCGGCGGGCCAACTGGCAGGGTTCGGTGCACCATACTACGCCATTTCCTGTGGCGTAACTGCTCTCCTGTTGACCAGGATGATCTGGGTTGTCGATTTGGAAGATGGCAACAGCTGCGCTTGGGCGTTTGGTCCTGGTAGCAGCTATGTTGGCACCGCAATCTTCGCCGGGCTTTTGGCCGAATTTTTTGCGAAGAAGCACGGATATTGACTGATCGGGTTGGGCAGGCTGTATGGATCGGATTGGAGACGGGCTGACACTTGAAGTAGGCATCTCGACATCTGCCTCAATCTAGTGACGGGGCCGGGGTTGCGTTGCGTTTCCGGTAATGTGAATATCAATTATAATATCAACATCAATATCAATTCGGTTTAGATAGGGGTTGAATGCAGAGGATGAAAGGTGGAATATTTCTCACCTGGCAATCTCAATACTTTGACAAATCCCAAGGCCCAGTTGTTCACCTAGACTCCCCAAGTGCAGAAATTGACGCCCAGAGTCTGGATTACGACGTGGCGGCATCTCGTCGCATTTCCCTCCTCCTAAACCACTCCCAGAAAGACAAGTACCGAACGCATTTCACACACTTCTCCGTTCGTTATGCGACTTGTTTGAAACCCTCGAGAAGAAAAGGGATAATGGCGGCTATCGTGCTTAAGAATCAACAGGTCAGTCGAAGCTGGCGGTGACCCTGCTTCTTCTTTTTCGACCTGCTACATTGATAATAGCCCCATGCTCCAGGTATGTCGTATCATGACCGATGCGAATGGTAGACCCGGACATATCAAACCAGTCATTCCCAGGCTCGAGGGCCGTTTGAATCCATTCCGGATCAGAGGCGAGGCTCTTCAAGCTCTCCAGGTCTTTGACCCAATACTCCAACACGAGATCGCAGTCATTCACCTTCCAGCCAGGCCGCACTTGGCCCGCCTCGGCCTGGAACGCCGCGCCGACTTGACTATCTATCTTTTGCTTGCCATCAAGTTGTGTCAGCGAGACTCATCCTGTCAAGATGGTTGTTTTGCAATCACCTACAACCGCATATTTCAAGACATTGTGCTTCTTCAGAACAACGACCGCCCGAGGAAGAAATTGGCCAGTGAACCAATGCATAAAGGTTTCCTCGTATACACCATCTTTACGGCGGTGCTCCACTGTGCACTTGATAGGGTGGTCTGTTGTCGTCTTTGGAGGACATGAGGTAACCCCGTGCAGGGCCATCCTGACTGAAAGTGATTTCAATGACAGCCAGTCTTCCTTCTCAACTCACTGTCGTAGTCCGCGGTGAGCTAGCAGGGCAGGGAATCAAAGACGATAGCGGGCAAGGGGGCAGAGAAGAGACCGGCGGACAGGCGGGGACAACGGATATGTATGGAAGGAAACCCCCGTTCCGACAAGCAAGGAGGCAGACATGTGACTTGCGCGCCCCTCCTGGCTAACTGACATTCAACCTAGGTACCTTACCTTAGGTACCTTACCTTAGGTACCTTACCTTAGGTACCTTACCTTAGGTACCTTACGTTTCTTTGGGGTCACAAGGTGGGATTTAGCACGGTTTCCGCACCACGAAGAATCCAAGCACGAGACTCTCCGCTGTTGAGTGGGCAGGTTCATTGTTGCATGGACCATCCGACTCAAGATGACTTCCGGATGAATCTGATCTTCCCGGAGGTGTGGGGTCGTGCCAAGTCGGGTATATGTTCCGAATCATAAGGTAAGGTAGCCTCAAGCTCCCCCCCCCCCCCCCCCCCCCCCCCCACCCCCCCCCCTTTGTCGATGTATCGTGACGTCCTGGCACTTTCCGGCTGGCTGGAGGTAGTATGCTCGAGCCCATTCTACTCTACTGTAGGTATAACATGCGCTGCGTGTCTTGTGGCACGGGAGATTGGAGGCAAGTCTCACGGTCTGGTCTGCATGTATGCGCACGGCGAGATAAAATCGCCGAGCTTACGCGTAGTGACCAGCGGCATCAACCCGGCCCGGCGTCTGTGAGGACGGGCTGGGTATTTCCGGGGTGGTTGGTTGGGGCGGCGACTCTATTCTGACAAGGATGACTGCATACAGTAATTACCCCTCGGCACATCACCCGGAATCAAAAGGCAGACTCGAGCAGCTGTCAACTGTCCATCCCGCAGGGCCCACGCCTCCATGCTCCCGCGTCTTGTCCCGCCGCAGGTCAGATCATGCGAGATCCCGCCCGACCAGCCAGTACATGCCTAACCCTGGATGGAGAGGGGTAGCCAGAATGCCCCCCCCCCCCCCCCCCCCCCCCCACACACACAACAGAATAGAGAAATTGCAGTGGTGGAAATCACTGGCCAACTGCCAACATCAATAAAACATCAACATATTCATAGACCTGCTACTTTCGAGGAATCAGTGTTGCACTGCATAACACGAGTCGGCGCATGTTGCCCTGGGGCAACTTACTACCTCCCTCGAGCCAACCAAGCAAGCCATCGCATTAGCCGCATCGCCTCACACCTCAAACAAGGTCTTCCGTGTTTCCCTTGATGCTTTCCTCCAAGCTTGTCCATCCGTCCCTGCCCATTTCGCGCAATAAAGCCTCAGCTCGCTTGCGGGGCGCAATATCGGTCAGATCCTCCTCAGCCCGGAAGTTGTCGGGAAAGCCGCGGCTCGGATAGAGCTTGCGGAGAACGGCCAGGACTTTGTCCCCGTTGATGGGCTCGGCGAAGGCGAACACACGCTCGGACTGAACATCGGGATGAAGGACGGCAGCGCAGTGCAGTAAGGCGTTGTCCTGCACATCGACAAAGTACTCTGGGGTTTGCGGGTCAGCGCCTGTCATTCTTCGCCTCTTTTGTGGTGTACATTGTTGGAACCTACGAGCCGTAATTCCGCCTAGGTAGGTGGTGTTTCCTCTAAAGAGCTCTGCAACGATGGCTGAAGTGGAAGGGTGACCTTGGTTGACGAAGTCGAGGCTTGCGCCGAAGTTGATGTTGGGCAGAACGGCGTTCAGGGTGAAACCAGGCTTCTTGTCGTCCATAAACTTCCAAGCTTCCCGTTCGGACAGGGCCTTACTAGCGGCGTAAACAGGCAGCCCGCGCTGCGGCTCATAGGGCGGGTCGCGATACGCCAACTCCACAGCCTCGTCGTTCCATGTATCGGTGGTGACCTTCACGGGGTTGTTAGGCCTTGGGATTAAAGCGGCAGTGGAAGAAGATGTGAGGACGAAGCGCTTCACGCTTGGCTCCCGGGCGGCTGCTTCCAGTGCATTGACTGTTCCCAATATCGTCCCCGGGATCACTTTGTGAGGATTCGGGTCCATGGAGAAGATTGATGCTGTATGGACGACAGCCGAGACACCCTTGACAGCTTGGGAAAAGGCACCCTGCGCGCTCATGTCCGGCACAGCCATCAACTCGAAATTTCCTGGGCCGTACTTTTTGCTGAAGAGGGCGCTGACCCAGGCGTGCTTCTCGGGGCTACGAGTAGTACCGCGGACCCTGTAGCCGAGCTTGAGAAACTGGTCGGCGATGTTAGATCCAATGAAGCCATTGGCACCCGTGACAAGCACGATCGAGCCTCTGGGAACGATAAATTGCTCGATGGGGAGAGGCATGGTGTTTGTTTGCCAGTCGCACGCTATAGAGTGAGTTGGGCGCAGATGAAGGAGATACAAATGGGAGGGGGGGGGAAGATGGATTGATTAAATATAGATATACAGGGTGGGTAGGTACGTAGAAACTTACCTATGTAAGATTATTCCGCCAGCAGAAACGGGACATTCCTCATCACATCCAAGTGTTGCACATGAACGGATTATTTGAATACCGCGCCAAGGTCTCTTTTCATCTTCTGAGATCGTGTTGAAACCGGTGACTACGGTTCAATGGCAAAGGACTATTCAAACGTCCATGCTATTTATTCTTCACTCAAGTTATGAATAGAACAGACATATTCATATCTTGTGGGACAGGATGTTGCCTGAAATGTACGATCCATTCAATTTGATATGCTATCTACCAAGGTAGTGACGCTCATGACAAGGGACTGAACCCTTTACGAATTTCTGGTGTACTCGGGGTACGACTTCTCATACCTGAGGTTCACAGAGCGTCAGCGAACTCGGGCGAACACTTGAATCGGTTCATGCGAGGGTTCGTGGGGGTTAACCAGATGCTTACCCTAACACACTCTCTGCGAACGAGGCAAGCCCGCGGTGTACCCAAATGAGCAACCAGACCGGCATCCAATTCAGGAACGGCGGGCACAGAAGGGAGGATGCGTGCTCAGTGAACAGAATAATCTGAAGGACGGACGGCTTCAGGCCTGCCTTGAGGCAGTCGTCGACGTACCCAGAAAGGTTGCGGAGGAAGTTCACGTCAAGAATATGGTCAGTATCCTTGCAGGGATCCAGCCAGACGGAGAAGACGAGAGTTTCCGTGGCTGATTTATGAGACCAGAATCGATGGCTGCAAGCCCAAAAGCGCTGTTGGTCAGTCGAGGCGGCTCTCGAAGCAAGCATGTGCAACGCCTAGTCCGTCGGGACGCAACTCACCGCGTGCCGGCGGGTATGTGAAAGACTCCGTCATCCTTGGTGACGGCGTATTCCACCCCATTCTTGACCGCACCCAACACGCCCTGCTCGACCTTGAAGTGTTCATCCTGTAAACGATGGATGTGTCTGCCATTCGTGCTAATCAGAGTCTCGTTTCTTGACTGTCAAGATCTGATGCTTCTCACTTACAGTGGGGGACCAGTCAGTCCGGCACGAACGAGTGGGTTTTCTATGTAATGCGTCTCTCTGACGTACCAAAGGCCGTCAGGTTTCGAGAGAGGTTCGTACAGCGCTGCATCACCGAGATGCTTGAAGGCCGGCTGAGAGTTGTTTCTGCTGCGATGCTGCGGTCGCGGCGAGAGCCAAAGTTGCCACGCTCGCACCATTTTGGATAGGTATGATCAAGAGAGGTGACAACGGAGCAAAGGCCACGACAATCAGCTGGATGCCGAGGAGGAGGGTTCATTTCTAGCTAATCTCATCATCAGGCGGGTGCTGTATGCGGCTTTTCTAGCGCTCTACTTCATCTCATGGGCCTTTTACGTGCTCGTGCTCGTTCGTACCTCGCACCAGATGCCCCCGGAGATACTACCCCGAGCTGCTTGGCCGTCCGACTTGCATTGCGGGAGGGCTGCCAAAGAGCTGAGATGTGCCAAGTCAAGTGCGTAGTACCCCCCCCCCCTGACTGCTGATACAGAGATCCTGCGGCATTCTTGCCTTACTACGCCCTTCCGACACCAACCACATAATCACACATGAAGTTTCCACACATCCCGGTTTACCCGCCGAATCCTTGCGTTGGCTGGCCATGCATGTCATGTGGGGGATACTGATACTCCCTTTCAATCTTGCCTGCCTAATCACGCATAGGCACACCCACTCACGCATCTATCTACCTTACCCCAGAACATGTTGGTAGAGTCGCCCAGGGACACGGCCATGTACCCCGCTTCCTCCCTGCCTTCCAGCCGATCACTCCTCCAGACGTCTTCTTCACATCATCAACATGAAAGGCCTGTCTGCAGGTTGGAGCAAGGCACGAGGGCGGGAGAGCCCAGCCCATCATCTCGTTCAATGTCCCACCAACGTGCTTCGGATGTACGCCTAATCTCTCAAAATGCAATGCAACGCCGAATCCTGAGAAAAAGTAAGTTCGTAGATATAACGTCGTCGCTACTAGCTTCTGTGCTCGCTAGTTCCCGTCGGCTCTTCACATCTTTGATTTGCTCATCAACGACTACTGCTCGTGACCATGGGGGAATTGCAGACAGCAACAGCCCCTACCAGGAGTCACGCATGCCAAGGTAAGGTAGGTGTAGGACCTGTGAGAAAAGCAAGAAGACCGCTAACCCGGCCAGGTCGTGCCACCAGCTGCGATCGTGCCAAGGAGAGGAAAGCCTGCACGAACTGCTCTCGATCCAGACGGAAATGCCCAGGGTGCGGCCTCAGGCTGTCCTGGCCGCGCCCCAACGATCTACGGCGTGCCGTCGTCTCCAAGTCGTCTCTGCCATCCAGGTCACCTGTCGCCCCGGGCCTGATCTCCGACGCGCGGTTTGTCCACACGTCGAATTGGGACATCGAGTTGCATCACAGCTTGACGAGCTCTGTTCCGGCACGCAACAACCTGCCCTTGCTCAGCGTCCCGATGTTCTGGAACCCATCTAAACTGGGGGCTCTTGACCGAGACCTGCTAGAATACTGTATGTTTGTAAATCAAGGATAGCCACCAACCGGCCTGGTCAGGGGAGGCAGAGCTAACGGCTTCGTGTGTTCATTCGCGTATACAGTTTGCTGTGTAGCCTCCATGTCCCTTGCTACCTTTGGCTGCAACACCGCCGCTCTCGGGTGTGCCCTGGTCCGGGTTGCGCTGCAGGGGCAGACGATCACGGCTGCGCCGGTGCTCCAAGCGCTGATGGCCTTTTCTTCGCTTCATCGCTACGGCCTGCAGTCCCAAGCTTTGGAGCTGAAAGTCGCTGCGCTGGGAAGTCTGGCAAAAGAACCAAGAGCGCCAAGTCTGGGCGTGGAGGCGACCCTGCAGCATGCCGCCACGGGCATGCTGCTTTGTTCGTTCGAGATCCACCAGTCGTCTTCCACTTCAGGCCACTGGCCCTTCTACCTCGGAGGTGTCAAGGCCGTCTTCGGCGCGTGCTCTATCAAGACGCTGCATCAACTTGGCTCCGATGTGGCCGTCCTGCTGGACTGGGTACACTACCACGACGTTCTCGCTCGTTTTTCCCTACTACACTGGAGGAAAGGTGGGTGCCCGGACCTGCCGCCGACTCCGACAGACCTCTTCTGTTCACAGGTTCGTGCACGACAGAGACTCCCATGGCGCCACGCAGAGTCAGCCTAACATGCGAACTCTCCAGGTATCTAATCTGCCGCCGCCCATATTCTGTATGCTGAATCTGCTGTCCCAAGTATGCGACGCGGTATCTAGCAGCGCAATCCCGCTAGACACCAGCGGCGGCGTGGGTGATTACAAGAGCTTCCTGGAAGTCCTGGATTGGAGGATTAGGAGCCTATCGATACCGAAAGTCCCGGATGATGACAATCGTGCTTCGGATGACACCACATTGGTAATGCAACTGTACCAACTCGCGATACTGTTGTTTCTTGACCGATGTTTCGAGGACCTGATCGACCAACCAGTCAGGACGCAACAGAACATCGACAAAGCATTCGCTATCCTCCCCCGGCTGAGTTTCTGCAAGCAGCAATTTCCCATTCACGTCATTGGCTGCGAGGCGCGAACGGATGAGCAACGGGCCGCCGTCCTCGACGTCATCTCCAGGACAGAGAAGATGAGCTCGTCGCGGTCTTTGAACTATTGCAAGAGAATATTGCAGGCTGTCTGGGCCCAAGACGACCTCGTCAATGGATGCAACATTGGCTATCGCGAAAAGTTGTCTTCAGTAATAAGTCATTGTTCGATGGTTCCTAGTTTTGTATAACTAAGGTAAGGTAGTAAAACGGAACCAAACACGGTGGCGCCTTGCGTGGATAGACATGGAACAGATACTTCGCACATATCCTGTATGACCTACCGCGCGTGCTCGGAATGTTCACGAGGGGGGAGGGTCTTCTTGCCGAGAGTCGGCAGGGTCCTGTCCTGGTTACGGGATAGTCAATGGACTTCTGTGAGGCCAAGGATGTGCCCCCCCCCCCCGGGCGCGCCAAGCCAGGGTCGCTGTTGACATGGGATTCCTTCCGTAACTTACCTACGACCATGCATGGCCTGTATCTCCGGGTAGCATTCCAGCAGCCGAGTCAAGCAAGTGACGGGAATACATGGCTCCTTCATCCTGGTGCCCTGGCTGCAGATGGTCTGACGTGAGCTCCGGAATGTAAAAGCTGCCAGCACCCCGTGCTCTCTCCGGGGATTCTAGGGAGTAATAGAAACCCATCATCTTTCATCTCCAACATGACAGATCCATGCAATTCTCGGCCCCTGTTCTCGGTCCTCATTGTGGGCTGTGGTCTTTGTGGCCTGGCTTCCGCATTGGCTCTTGCTCAGGCCGGTCACCGTGTGACGGTATTTGAGCGAAGTGCTCAACTACAAGAAGTAGCTTGGCGCTTTCCAGATTCCAGATGTACCGGTTTTCTAACACGGCCTAACAGATTGGTGCCGGAATACAGTTATCCCCCAATGCGACGCGTCTGCTTCAGCACTGGGGCGTCTTCGAGGAGGTCCTTAAATATGCAGCCCAACCAGAGGCCGGGACTTTCCGCTCCTATCGAGGAGACGTGCTCTCGCAGTCACCACCTGTATCTCATCCGAAACTGGTTCGCGAGGAGGCCCCTTACATCGTGATTCACCGTGCCGACCTCCTGAGAGCCTTGCTGTCGGGGATAGGGAGGCATGGGATAACTCTCAGACTGAGCAGCGAAGTCAAGGAGATCGATTTCAACAAGCCATCCATACGCCTGTCCAATGGCGAGGTCTACGGGGCAGATCTGATCCTGGGCGCGGACGGGGAGAGGTCCCGCTGCAGGGGCATCCTGCTGGGCCGTGAGGACCCTCCTCACAGTCCTGGCGACGTCGTGTACCGGGTCTCCGTCTCTACCAAGAACATGGCGGAGGGCCATCCCGCTTGGGACCTGAAAAGAAGATCCAGCGTCAACTTCTGGATGGGACCCGGCGGTCACGTCGTCTCGTACCTCATTCAGCACGACATGCTCAACATGGTTCTGGTGTACACCGAGGGTGCAGGCGGCAAGGTCATGTACGGGCCGCAGCGAGCAGACCTAGAAGAGTTCAGGAGCAAGATCTCGAACTGGGACCCTGTGCTTCATGAGCTCATCAACGTTCCAGGGTCTGTCTGCACCAAGTGGACTCTGTTCCAGATCCATGAACTGATCCAGTGGCGCCATGAGAGTGGACGATTCGTGCTGGTTGGTGACGCCGCTCACGCGATATTGCCGTGCTTGTGAGTAGGGTATCGAAGGATTGCAATCTCCCCTACCAAAGCTGATGATCCCTTATTTAGAGCGCAGGGGGCCGCGCAGGCATTTGAAGATGCAGGCGTCCTGGGAGCGATATTCAGCCAGCCGGTGGGCCGTGACCAGATTCCCGATGCTCTCCGGGTGTTCGAGGAGGTCCGCAAACCACGAGCCTCGGATGTCCGACATCGCACATTGGACCAGAAGGCCATGTTTTCCCTTTTCGATGGCCCAGACCAGGAGGAGCGCGATGCGGGACTTCGCGCGGGTGCGGACTATGGGCTGTTCAGGTGGCTCTGGGGGTATGATGCCGCCGAAAGCGGTAGAGAGGCGTGGGAACAATTCTTGAACAAGACCCGCGAAGACGGGATCGAAACCCGCCATGGCATCTAGGGAAAAACATGGAAACACGAGCAAAGCCCCAAATGGGAGGGCATTCTCAAGCATGGCACCCGGCCAGCCAGCCCTTGATGCCGGGCTATGCGCCAAGCAACAAACCAAACCATCTTAGAAGGTCAATGGCCGTACACAGGTGGCATTTACCCGTTGCGCCATTTTTACGCACAAAAGCTTGGTTGCTCCGTGGTATTCTAGCATGGCGGATATGTCTGGTCTGCATGTCTGACAACGGCACACGCTGGCATCCGATATGTGACACTGAGAGGATGATCTCGGCCATGCATGTGGCTTACCAACCCTCACCAACCCTCGCCGTCATTCAGAGAACGCGCAGATTAGATCTAGGGAATGAATGCGTTATTAGCTCCGATCGGGATTCGGGGTGTTGCAGCCGGGCAGGCTGTTGTTGCTACCTTACCTTACCTTGAGGTAGTCAACGCGGCGGAAGACCCTGGCAACGTCCTTCCGCAAGGGGTTGGCATCACTATCAGTGCATGTATGGCGACCCCCAAGAGCAACACGGTTTTGTGCAGCAACCCACATGCGGCGTGGGTGGGTGTGGGTGGGTTGAAGACGACAAGAGCGTCCAACATGCATACACGGTTGGCCAAGTAGGATGGACCATGAAGGTGGCCGAGCAACTCACATGTCTGCCGCCCGCCGGACTCGAGGCCACGCGGGTCGTCATCTCATGCGAACAAGGGTCTGTCTGATTGATATTCTGCTGCTTGTCCTCTGCGCCCGCCCTGGGGGCCACTACTCCCCCCCCCCGGCGGCTGCTTGCTTGTTGTCAAGGTACGAACGAGAGACCCAGGAGTCTGTCACCGTGGCCATGCCGCCGTCTCTCCGGTGTAACTGAGAAGTCTACTCTTGTGTACCTACCTTATACAGATACGATAACTACTGTGTGCTCCTCGGTCTTCACGTGCCGATATCCGTCAACACCTGGTGTCTTTCTAGTGTGGATTCGTAGCATGATAAGCCGGCGTGTTTTATATGTGATTTCCATTCGTGGTTCGCTGCTCCTCCGCCTCTCGGAGGCTCTCCAGGACGACGGCATACAGTCGTCCCGACCTGATGGACTCGTAGATCCGCGTGTTATAGAGCCCGATGCTCGGCGTGACCCCGTCCGGCGTCGCGGCCTCGGTCGACGCCAGGTGGGCCTCGCCCAGGAAGGGGATACAGAGGTCCTTCCGGACGAAGCGGTACATGCGCCGCGAGGCCTGGCCGATGTAGGGCGCCGCGTTGGGCGGGACAGCGTCGTCGTCGTTCCGCCCCTCGATCTCGATGGTGCGCAGGTCGAGGGCCTGGCACAGCACCAGGAGGTGCGCCGAGGCCATCTGGGACAGCACGTCGACGGCCTCGAGCGTGTACCGGGCCGACACGAGCGCCAGGGAGTTGAGGGCCTGGTTGCCCATCTCGGCCGTCTGGACGTGCGAACCGACGGGGTTGGCCAGGAAGCCCAGCTCCGAGGCGAGGGCGGCGACGACGACGTCCAGCCCCTTGAACAGGAACGAGGTGCCGGCGCCATCGGAGCACAGGTTCGGCGGCAGGCCCCAGCTGGTGGCTGGGTTGATCATCTCGGTGCACTGGGCGAAGAGCATGCGGCCGATGCCCTGGAGGCCCTGGCGCAGCTTCTCGACCGCCGACGTGACGGCGCGCGCCTGGAAGTTGCCGCCGTGGAGCACGCGGCCCGCCCCCGTGTCGACCAGCGGGTTGTCCGTCACCGAGTTGATCTCGACCGTCAGCTGGTCGTACGCCAGGCCGAAGTCCTCGAGCACGGGGCCGATCCACTGGCTGGCCGTCCGCAGCGAGTAGCGGTCCTGTCGCAGCGTCGCCACGTCGCGGCCGTCGTGCCGGTTGAGCAGCCGTGACCCGGCCAGGAAGGCCTTGATGTTCCTCGCGCTGTCCGTCTGCCCGGGGTGCGGCCGCACCCGCGCGATGAAGGGCTCGAAGCTCTCGTCACTGCCGCGCAGCGCCTCAACGCTCATGGCCGTCAGCACCTGCGACAGGGCCGCGAGGTGGAGGGACTCGTGGGCCGCGAGAGCAGCCACCCCGGCCGACACGGCCGTGCCGTTAACGATGGCGAGGCCCTCCTTGGCGAGCAGGCCGATGGGTGCTATGCCGGCCCCCGACAGGGCGGCGTCGGCCCTCGTCACTCTTCTGGCCCCCTCGACATCTCGCCGGCCGCTGAAGGCCGTGGCGGATGTCTTGCCTTGCATCACCGCGCAGATCCACGCCAGCGCGCTGAGGTCCCCCGAGGCCGAGATGCTCCCGCGGACGGGGATGCGCGGGACGACGTCCTCGTTCAGGAGCTCCACCAGAGACTCGGCGATGTCGACCCGGATGCCCGACGCGCCGCCGGCCAGGGAGTTCAGGCGGACAAGCATAGATGCCCTCGCCCACGACTCGGGCATGCAGGTAGCCGCGAGGGAGTCGTTCAGGGGAAGCGGGCTCGGCGCCGACGCTCGTTGCTGTTTCTGCTCAAGCTGCCCGTTCGATTTGCCACGGCCACTGCCGGGATGGGCCTCGCCGTTGCTTCGGCTTGAATGTCCATTGCTGCTGCCCGGGGCCATGTCCTCCTGCTTGCCGTCCGCGACGATGCCGCACGTCAGGTGGCTAATCAGGCTTTGCTGGACCCCCTCGACGTCGTCGGACCTCACATCGGCAGTGCCGCCGAACCCCGTGTTGACACCGTAGATGATGTCGCCCTGGGCGAGCTTCTCCGGTATGACTTTGCTGCCCGCTTCGATGGCGGCGATGGACGCCGGGATGAGCTCCACGCGTGCCAGGTGCCTCGATACTGCCACCACGTCGGCGATGGTCAGGTCCCCTCCGCCGACTTCCAGCGTAGCCTTGGAAGATGACGAGGGATCGCGCCAATGCGATAGGATTAAATCCGTGAACATGCGTGGTGAAGCGACCATCTTGTTCCAGAAAGAGAGGAAAAGGACACAGTTCGGAAGCAAAACAACTAAACTTGAGAGGGAGGGAGAGCGTCGATGAAAGCACCCGCTGTTCTTAAGGTACCTTAGGTACCTACCTTACCTTACTTATTACATCCTCCCCACCTGGAGACAGCAATCCGTGGTTCTTATGGAAAAGCTCGACTGACAAGAAGGAACAACGGAGCACGTCCCCCCCACTCAACGTCGTTGAGCATACCCAAGGTACCTTACCTTAGGTAGGTAGGTACCTTAGGTACCCAGGCAACTCTATCAGCCATGCTAGGATTCCAGAATTCCCACTACATCCATCCCATGCTACAGCTGGCGAGTGCTGCGGCGAGCATGTACACGACCATCTCGAGACGCACCCATTTGGCATCCACCGCCCACGCACGATCACAGCATGGGGGTTTCCTGCAAGGTAGGTAGGTGCAGGTCTCATTAGACACTTGCAGGAAACACGACCAAGTGTACAACCGCCATGTCCGGGGGCTATTCGGCTGGCTCACACGACGGGATCTTGGGCATCTCGAAAGGGCTTGACGGCCTGCACCAACGCGGCGGAGTATGCAGGTGGGACAAATCACGCACCGCAGGGCAACTAAGGCAAGGTATGAATCGCAGTTCTCACAGGCGGCTTGCTGTGACCATCCTCCATGCGTGGACTCACGGAGTAGACGGACCCAAGCGGATGAGCAAGGTAAGCCCGACCAAGGTAATCAATCAGGCTGTGCGAGGTTGGCTTGCTTTCTAAGACAATCTTCCCTGGTAGTTTCCTCCGGGCAATGATAACTGCATACCTACCTTAGGTACCAATAGTTACCTCAGATCCTCCTTGGCGTACCACATGCATAAGACTGACATTCACAGTTGCCCTGAAGCGCTTGTTCCAGCTCACTTGCATAATGTAGTAGTAACGGCCACACGCTTCCTCAAGTCCCCGCATATGTAAGCTTCCATACTGAACAGGGCGGTATTCTCTGCTTTACCGTCGGAGGAACCCCCCCCCACCCCCCCCACCCCCCCCCCCCCCCCCCACCCCCCCCCCCCCCCCCATCGACGAAATTTCTTCCCTTCTCAATACCCCGAAAGTATCAAAACCACCAATGCCGTCTTCTCTTTCAACTGTGATGGCTGCCAGCATGTATGCCGTCGAAACCTCGTACTACCCCTATCTGGGTCTCCTTCTCCTCCTATGCAGCAGCTGCGTGGCGCTCGCTCAGTTCTTGAAACCTACCGACTTGAAATGGTCGCTTGGCACGACGAGAGTGGCAATGCCACCGGGGCCACCAGGCGTTCCGGTCTTGGGAAACTTGCCACAGATGATGAGAGCCCGTCGCGGAGCCCTTCCGTTCAACAAGTGGGTGAGTCTCAAACCTGCCCTGCCCGCCAGCAGAACGCGCGCCTTGGACCTAAACGCGCCGGCAGCTGGCCTCCCTGATCCCGTACGGCGACATGGTGACGCTGCACATGGGATCCAGGACGTGGGTCGTGCTCAACTCGGACCGCGTCGTGTCGGAAATCATAGCCAAGAGAGGGAAGATCACCAACGAGAGACCGCACATGCCCGTTGCCAGTGATCTCGTGAGCAACGGGAAGCGCACGGTGATCCGGCGGGAAGAAGAATGGCGAGAGGGACGCCGCGTGATGCACCAGTTGCTCAGCGGCTCGAACCTCAAGGTCTATGCCGGGATGCAGGAGCTCGAGAGCGTGGACATGCTGCGCCGATATCTTCGGGAGCCCGACATGTGGTTTGCGCACAACTATCGCTACGCCACATCCGTGCTTTGTAGGATCGTCATGGGCTACCCCCTGAACAAGACGAGAGCGCAGCTCGTCGACTATCAGAGGGTGACGATCGAGTTTGTCACGGCCATCAACCGGAGCTACGTTGATTTCTTCCCCTCGGTCAGCAAGCTGCCCGCTTTCTTGCAACCGTGGCGGCGTTCCTGGGCTCGGATGGGCTCGTTCCACCGCGGCGTCTTCCAGGAATGGTGGGACCCCGTCAGAACCGCCGTGGGTGACGGCTCGGCGCCGCCCTCGTTCGTCCGCGACGTTCTTCTCCATCCAGATGTCCGGTTCTCCGGGGATGACGAGGAGGCCATGTACCTGGCCACGTCCGTCATGGCGGCCGGCGGTGACAACACGCGCATGACCATCAACGTCTTCGTAATGGCCATGGCCACGCGCCCCGAAGCCCAGTCACGGGCGCGCGAGGAGATAGATGGCGTGTGCACGGATGGCGCATCGCTCAGGCTTCCCCAGATGTCTGATCTGCCGGCGATGCCCTACGTGTCCGCCATGATCAAAGAGGTCCTGCGCTGGCGACCGACTGTGCCCATCGTCCCACCCCACCAACTCACCGAGGACCTGGCTTTCGACGGGTACTTCATCCCTGCCGGCACGTGCTTCTTGATCAACTCGATCGGGCTCTCGAGCGAGTTTGACGATGCCCACGAATTCCGGCCCGAGAGATGGATAGACGGCTCAGGAGCCGACAAGATACCCAACTTCTGGGGGTTCGGGGGCGGCCGTCGGATTTGTGTCGGCTGGAAGGTTGCGGAGCAAGCTCTCTTCGTTGCATTTTCGCGTTTGCTCTATTGTTTCGAATTGAGTCCGGTTCGTTCACGTCTGCCCGTCTATTGCTTGTCTTTGTTGGTTCAGGATCAAGAGTTCGCTGACTTGTGAGGCGTCCAGAATGGGCCTATCGACGACGAGATACTCAACCACCAAGCCCTCGACGAGCCGTTCCCCGCGAAGGCCGTTGTTCGCAGTGCCGCGCACTCGTCGCTCATCGAGGAGGAAGCATCCAAGTACGAGTCTTCATTCTCTACATTCGGGGCCAAATGAACCCGTGAGCAAGACTCAGCAACACACATCAGCGGGTGTAGCAAGAGAAGGGAAGAGAAGAGAGCAGCATGGCAAGAATCCCGGCTCTCGTGACTTCCTAGGAGATCATTTCTGATGAACGGTGCGGGGACAGCATTGGAGCGGCGGGAGCTGCAATGCTCTCTAGTCAGTGACGCCGCCTGCGAGGCTCACCAGGCAGCCACCGTATTTTACACAAGTCAGCCGAAACGGTGAACGACGCACGCCGTTTTCAGACAACCGTTTCCATAGACGGGAATACATGACATGCACAAAAACCTCGCTAGCGACTTTGACTGAGCTGTGGCTGAGCTTGGACTGGGGCAAGAGCGACAATAACGCTAATCCTAATTAGGGTAGCCCGCCCAGTCGGAGTAAACCCGGGAACCTATATTGGAGTGTACGCTGGTAGTCGAGGACCCTTGTGCATGTTGACTGCCACTCCCACTTGCCTGTTTGGATCTTAGCACGGACGGAGCCTGGGCGCGTCATTAGACCAGCCAGATATCTGTTGATGAGACCTTGCCTTCCATCATTCTACGCAAAGCCTTGAGCCTTGAGCTCAGTCGACTGTGATCTGCCCAAGGGCTTAGGCTGCGACGCCTGCAACGACTTGTATTGGCATTTCCATGCCATAGCGTTGTCCCTAGACAACACCCAAGGCGGCCTTTTCGACCGTCTCCTCCCCGTCACCCCTCCTCGCATACCTCCCGCTTCGCCAGCCATGGCCGAACAGGATTTATCAGGCGCCGACAGGGCTTCCATCACCGCTAGTCCATTCAACTTTCAGACGCAGACCATCTCGACCTCGCCCGTCAAGTCGGTAAGCAGAAGCGTGACAAAGCGTTGGTTGTTGACTCAAAAGCTGACATTGGCATTCAGAACATCGGCCAACGCCGCGGACACCGCTACAAGCACAGCTCCATCTCAACACAACACCAGATATTCAAGGAGCCTCCTCATCGGCCGCCCCCCGTCCTCCCCGCCTCGCTACCGATACCGACACTGAAAGACGCTCGCGAGCGCATGACTGCCGAGCAATGGCATAGTCTATACTGGTCACTCTGCCATCTCGCCGTGGCATCCTTCCTTTTCTTCCAGTCCAAAGGCTCGCTCGGCATTATGGCACTGTCTCATCTCGTCTTCTTCGATGCTGGCAGCGCCCTTATTTGCGTCGCCGTCGACGTACTCGGCAACTTTGAGGTCTGGCGTCGCAGCAGCATCCGTCATCCCTTTGGCCTCGAGCGCGCCGAGGTCATTGCCGGCTTCGCCATGTCTATTTTCCTTCTCTTTGGGGGCTTTGATCTGGTGTCACATGGGTTGAAGCACTGGCTGGAAAGCAAGGGCGGCCATGAACCGCATCACGAGCACAGCCATGACTACGTGCCAACAGGCGAGGTCGAATGGGTCGCCTGCGCAGCAATCGCTAGCACTCTGGTCTCGGCGTACTGGGTCAAGAACCACGCGCGAATTGCCAGGATCATGCGTGCCTCGTGGCTGTCCGTCATCTCGCACCACTTCAGCAACGTTTTCCACGTCCTGACCATCTTCTTCTCGACACTGGTTCTCCTCCTGCCGCTACTGCCGGGGGACCCCATCTTCTGGGACCGAACTCTGTGCGCCGCCATCGCTTGCGCCATGTTCATATTCGGGGCTCAGCTCGGCACGGCTCAGGCTTCTATGCTTCTCATGGCCTACCGCGGCACCAAGAGCACGGGTAGTGTGTCTTCGGTCGTGAAGGAGATTGAGGCGGAGCCCAACATTACACGAGTAGATGAGGCACAGTTTTGGCAGGTACACTACGGGTTGTGCATGGCCAATCTCAAGATCTGCGTCCCGCGAGGGTGCGATGAAGGAACCATCAGTAAGCTGCGAAGTCGGATCTCATCGCTCATCCAGAACCGCCTTGGCGAGGGGTATGGGCGGGGCTCCAGTCTGCGATGGGAGGTTACCATCCAGACCAGCGTTGACCCAATCTGAAACTTGCCAGCGGGCCCTGGAATACGGCGGCGCCCGGCGCAACACATGGATTTCCGGGCACTATAGCGGAGGGCTTCTCGGGCACAGTGTCATAAATAGTTGATAAGAATCGAGCAGGGTATCCATGTAGCTAAGTACATACTGTTCTACCACCAAATCAAGGCAAAACCTGCCAATGCCACGCAGGAAACCAAGTGTCTTGCGAGCCCGTCGCCAGAAGAGACCTGGGGTGTGCTTAGTAAAAGGACGGTGGCTGGTTGACCGCTGCGTGCCGTAATGATGTCCAGAGACTCCATGAACACCCCAAAAACGCCAGTAGTGTGTGTGTATGTGCTGCCGTGTTCGTAAAACCTTCACAAAGTTTCCCTAGAAAAGACCCCATCGTCCCCTTTCCTTCTCCTTGTCCTCCATCTTTCCACCCGACTTTCTTTCTCGCTCGCGACCTTCAATTTGTCTTAGGCTTTCCATCTTGTCAAGAACGAGTTCGAGCAACTCTTTGCGTTGGATGATCTCCAAGTGATGCTTGATCTTGGGGTCTTCTCGAGCAAATTGCTCGATCTGCTCATCGCTCAGGTGCCTCCCAAGTTTGAGGTCTAGCTCTCGGGGGAAGTTGTAGTAGAACTCGGACAGCAGCTCAACGTTGAGGAATAGAACTGCCGTTGACGCGAGTTTTGTCGCTACCGCATCGAGGAATACTTCAGGACAGTAGTACTTGTTTTTCAGATCGGAGCACTGCTTGGATCTGACTGCCATGAGGCGCATCTTAATTATGTCCGCGCGATCCCGCAAAAACGCAGCCTCCCGTCCTGTCCGGATACTGTTGTCAGCATTTGTGCGATATGAAACGATCGGAAGGAGTGAAACATACCTTTGGCAAGTAAAGCTGCGCTGAACCCTCCGGCACCGCTCCGCCCATCTCCTTCAACGACAATATCTCCTTTTCGCGCCTTGTCCACGAAAGTCATGACCTCTTTCAATTTCCTTCGGCCGCCCACAGTGTTCTCAATTCCCTTCAGGGCTGTCTCGCAGTCCTGCAATTCAGTCTTGAGGACGACGCTGGCATGCTCCCTCCCTTTGCTCCATTCTCGCTCCTCGATATCAATGTCGAACTTGAAAGGCTTGATGCTGTTCTCCACCTGGTCGCTCGTGCTATAGAATCGCTCATTCAGAATGGTCGATGCAGCCTCGGCAATGGCTTGTCGCGCAAATGGGTGGCTGGAGAACGACGACTTGCCAATGAGGCGGTCTATCTGAGACTGAAGAGATGATGCTACGACCGTCGTTCCAAGACGTCCAACGCCAAGCTTGGTGAGTGCGGAGGTGGAAGCATCAAGTTGACGGCGCCAGTAGAGAGAATTGGCATCGGCTTTGGGAAGATCGGCCAGATTGTCCGGCTCCGGACGGGCTGGTGAGAGATCTGCGATGGGCTTGTTCCAGTAACGAGCGGCCAGCAGATCAAGAACCTTCTGGTCAAGCTCGCGCTTGAGAACTTCGTGCATCTCCGCTCGACCAAAATTTTCTGAAAACTGCTTAAACGAGTGCTTGAAGGCGTCAAGGCTCTCGGCCAAATATGACTCGGCTGAGAGAGGTCGGTCGTTGTACTGGACCTTGAACTCGTAGGTGGCTTCTTCGAGTTCCTGTCGAATCGCATCGCTCGTGGTTTGAAGGCTGGCAGACATAGTCTGTTCTAGGACCGTCATAAGCTTTTTCCTCAGTGTCACAGTGCCGACGCTGAGGCCACCATCTTGGCCGAACTCTAGAGGGTGAGAAGAGAAGAAGGCGCGCTCATTCTTGGAGATAGCCGACTGGAGGTTGCTCGGCCCCGCACGGAATAGACCAGTGGCTTGAGGGACCTTGGAGACGACGCCAACGTAACCCAAGCGAAGGGGATATTGCTTGTCATTTAGTATCGCCGCGCCTCGGGAGGCGTCCACGAGATCCATCTTTGTAATGACGCCAATAGTGCGCTCACCCCTTGGGTCTACCCGGCGACTGGCGCGCAAAGCAGTTGAGTTGGCCAGATCGACATCAGCAGCGGAGATGGCCAAGATGACGTTAGGAGCTTGGATGTACTTGTCGCATAGCTCAGATATCCTCTGTTTCAGCTCCAAAGGTTGGTCGTGACCAACTACCTGAATGTAGCCGGGCAGATCTATCAAAGAAAGATCGGGCACATGTGGGGAGTAGACTGTGAGGTGGATCGGGTCATCGGAGACACACTCCGAGTCGGGTACGGCCAGATTAAGCTCCGTCAGTGTTCTCTGAATAGAAGAGAAATCTGTGATGCGCCTGAGGCCAAGGTCGGGAAATTCGCCATACTCGGCGGCGGAGTCCGGGGTATTGACAAGAGTGAGCTCTATGGGTCGCCGTGTGACCATGTTGGAACCTTTGGGGAGGAACTCGTGCCCAACCAGGGCTTCAAGGACTGAACTCTTGCCCGAAGACTGAGATCCAATGACGACGATGGACGGCAGGGTGAGAGTGCTCGATTGCCCAACCTTTTGTAGCATGTTTCGGATCTCAATCATCTTTTTGGTCAAAAGCATCATCTGGTCGTCCTTGGCGGCTTCGCCAGGGTCCCGTGGGTCGTCTTCTTCGGTCTTGTCGTAACCGTATGCGGCCGCGGAGGCTCCAATGGCGACAGCGGCGCCGGCTCTGCTCTTGTGTGGCAGTTCACCGTTTGGCCCACCAGACCCGCCGCCGCCGTGTCCTGTGCCTACGTCTTCGTGGATTCGCAAGACCTTCTGTAGCCATTCGGGAGTTTCAAATTGATCCTTGGTGTTCTCCCACCCCCTCTTTGTTTGGTCGACTATATCTTTGGCGCTCCCAAACAAGCTGGACGCTGTTTCGGATACGCCATCCGCCGTTCTCGTAGCCAAGTCCCAGGCATTGTTGCTCAGTTCTGCAAGGTAAGGTTAGCAAATGGAGCCACAGGACGACGATGAGGGCAGTCGTCGAGGGTCAACGCACGGGTTGCCTGATACTGTACCCAAGCGAATGTCCCGATGGCAAGGCCACCGAACATGGCAGGGATACGGGCGAACTTGACGACAAGCTTAGGGAGGAATCGGGCGAAAGAGGCATTGCGGACGATGACTGCGTTGTGGAAAGCATTGCCGGAGAACCACATGCGGCGACGCGTAGCTCGGATTGCAGCGTCAGCGCGAAGCAGCCCGCCCGCTGGAAGGCGATGATACTGTCGAACGGTCTGGATGGCGGCGCGTCGCGTCGAAGGCGACAGGCCCGTGGCAAGGAGCCGTCCGCTCATGCTGCCAGTGGAGCGTTGCACGTCGTATGTGCTTGTGGCATGCAGAAGACTGAGTATACGGCAGGGGCAACGAAGCGGTTGTGGTTGGATGCTGTTGAGGGGAGGGCACGTTTGTGGCGCTATTGTTGATATCGCACTAAAATATTGTCGTCTGCTGGATCATGCAAGTGAGACGGGCCCTGCACGGATGAGGCTCGTCATGGATGCACTCCAGGATCGCGGCGGTGGACCTCAACAGGCACGTTTCACTCAACACGCTTATCCCACCATCAATAGTGGGTCGACTGCCTTATCGCTTACGTGGCGACCTCACACTGTTAGGTAGTGCGTAGCGCCTCCAGGTACCTGAGGTGGGGGCTCGTGAAGCAACGCGAGTCGTCTGTTACACTGAACGCCGGCCTCGCACTGCGTCGAAGCTGTGACAAACGCGGCCGTTGCACATCGCGTATACGATACCTGATTAAAGTATCATGAATTGACACCTCTGTATCCATTCACGAGCATCAAGCTCCAGGGCACGCCATCCTATGCACGCCATCTCGCCCGGTCCTTGTCCCGTTGCTTTTCCCATTTGGACGGAACACTCTGGACCGCTGCCCCAAGAGCGCCATCCGTCTTGTTGCCACTCAGGTCGTCCACGCCTCCCCCCTTCCAATACCACTGCCTGATTGCGCCATTCAGACAGGATTGACGACGGGGGTAGACTTATGACACACGACGGACACATCATACTAAACAAACTCTTGACGCTACTGGCTCTTGTTTCGCAAGCCGGCAAAGTCGAAAGCTTCATTTGCGCGGCGTCGTGCTTGGACTAGCATCCCATCTCGACGTAGCTCTTCAGAGCAACGGCGCGCCTTCCTACTCTCTCCCACGATGTGTCGGTTTCTGGTATGCGGCACCTCCTCCCCCTACCTGTCGTAAGGAGAGAAGCTTTGACTGACTGGCTCCGATCAGATGTATCGGGGCAGCGACGAGATCCTGCTCTCCAAGCTGATCCTTGATCCAACCCATTCAATCCTCAAACAGTCATTCGACTCCCGACTAAGACTAGTAGGGAGACCCATCGCCTTGCTGAAACTGCATGCACCTGCTGACCACTCTACTATCACAGGATACTCGGCGAGGACAAAATAACGCTGATGGGTTTGGCATCGGATGGTACACCGATCCCAAGCTCGGCCAGGCCCCTTGCCTATTTACATCGACGATACCTGCCTGGAACTGTACCAACCTTCAACGCATTGCGTCGAAGACTGCCTCACGCCTGGTTTTCGCCCATGTACGCGCTACGACAGAAGGATCCCTGAGCGAGGACAACTGCCATCCCTTTTGCCACGGCAGTCTTATGTGGATGCACAATGGCGGCCTAGGCGGCTGGAAATACATCAAGAGGAGGCTGGGAGAGAGATTGGCCGACAAATGGTACCTAGGTGTCTGTGGAGGGACCGACAGCGAGTGGGCGTTTGCTCTATTCCTTGATACCCTTCAGAGGATGGGTCACGACCCGAGCTCTCAGCCTCATAGCGGTTTCGGCCCTACCATCTTGAGAAAAGCCATGTTGAAGACGATCGCGCTCATCAATGAACTGATCGACCAAATCCCGGAGAGCGTTATTCAGGCCGAGAATGTGGACACCAGGAGCCTGCTCAACTTTGCCGTCAGTGACGGCCACAGCATCATATGCACTCGATACATCAGTAGCGCGACTGATGAGGCTGCCAGCTTGTACTACTCCTCCGGCACCGAGTGGGAGAAACGAACTAGTTCCGTAGATGACAGGAACTACCAGATGGAGCGTCGAGACAAAGGTGCCGACATTGTTTTGGTCGCCAGCGAGCCCTTGACCTTTGAAAGGGGTATTTAAACTCCACAGACCCGCACTTGCATAGCAGCATCTATACTGACGATCAACTTCCAGAGAACTGGGTGAATGTGCCAACCAACTCCGTACTCACCATCCACAATCAAACAGTCATGGTCCACCCCATCATCGACGAATTCTTTGACCGTAGCCCTTACCACGTTCGGTCCAGCGCTTTCGTCCAAGCCAAGGGTCTGACTGCGAATGAAAAAGCCTCGGCACACCTGAGCCCCTCCGTCTCTGCCTTGGCACCGAATCCTGAGGCACAGAAGAAGGCGATGCTGGGCTCATCTATTCCTTTTGGCGTCAGTCGAACTCACGACCCTGTGGGCGCTGCGGGCCAGACCAGGCCTCCGAGTGGGCTTCACGAAGCGTCCACACCGGCCGACTCGCGGTCCATCAAGACTTTGTCAAGCGGCCAAAGCGCGGCATCCCGTCCACAGGTACAGGGCAATATCAAGGTGAAGCGAAAGACCTTGAGCGTATCTGAACAAGCACAAACGGAAGAGGATAGTGATGCTGAGCCAATAGAACAACCAGCACAGGGGATTGGACATCCACACAAGTTGTCAAGGTTCTTTCCAGAGCTGACGATGAACTAGTGCATTGGCCTTTTGTGCCTGGTGTCCCGGCTTGCTACTTCAACACGGGTGAAGAGGACGGGTTGGTCTGCTTTCAAGGTCGAGACCCCCGTACATAGAGTACCTGAATTTGCATGTTCCCAATCTCGCCGATGCGGTAATTCGCATTGCCATTGCTGTGAGCGCGCATCCAGTCGCTTGCACATCCACCGTTGTTGACCACGGCGCCCTCGGCTGGCCTTGCGTATCGCTTCTTAATGCCCTCTTGATTAACGTCTCCCTTCACATTTCCATGATCACCCCCGACAGCTCTTCGCCCCTTTCTCTGTATCGTACCTTCGGAGACAGCTGTGGCTGCTTCAGCCTGATCCTTGGGTGGCGCAGGTTAAGTAAGGGTACCTAGGCAATTGTATGCCACAAATCTGTTTTGGCGTTGGCTGCGTTACAAGTTAGGCAGGCATAGCATTCATCATGAACAGTCAGCAGAAAGGGGCATGAGCTTAAGACTTAGGGACTTGCCTTGGAACTGTTAATTCGTATTGGCTTGGCCTTTTTCGAACCTAGCAGACTCCAGCACCGCGATGCGGTGCGAACTGTTCGCTGGGGGACGATTGTTGAAGCAGCCCCCGCCGCTCTGCTCGGTCAAATGGTGGAGGGGTTCTCGGGGGAGAACCTATAGCCTTAGGCGGCCCCCAGACTACATCAGAATTGCGAAGTTCCGTGGGGGGAGGGGGTGCTCTCATGTCACTGTCTGACGAACCGCTAAGAAGACTGTGCTTCGACAGGTCACCAAGACGACACACCACCTCCAGATTCACTTATGCATACAAGTAGATGCCCTCCGTCATCGCCGCTAGGATGGTGTTGAGACCTTCTTGTTGAGCTAGGATCTAGGACATAGTCTGAACTAGTTCGGTGGTCCCATCCATGGGCTGCTTTGCACGAGTGCTAAACAGATGGGTGATATATGGCATGAAGGTAACGAAAAGTGCCAAAACCCCTGCGGCCGCTCCAACAAATGTCAACATTCCAGCTGACAACTTGAAGAACTCCATAGCGAGAAAACAGAAACATAAGAGATGGAATATTGAAGAAGACAAAAAGAAGACGACAGGATCGCAGGCGGTCAATCGAGGTTTGGTACTGGCGAACCACACCCTCCTCAGTTTAGATCAGCGATTTTCACTGTGCTCGTTGAAGCCGGAAGGTGAGACCCAGTATGCCACGAGCTGCGCGGGTTTCTCCGTCAGGTAGCGCACCTGACAACGAATATGCTATTCAAAACTATGAAAACAGACGGCTACGTCGTGTAATATCGACGCTTCCTCCAGCCTTGGCGACTGGAAATAAAGACTAGGCCACCATCACGCACGTCTTGTTATGGACCGACACTTCTGCGGTGCCCCTTGCGGCTCATCACTTGACCACCTGAACGCGAACTATGTGCATGTGCCGCTCTTCCCCGACTGAAGGCAAAGCTGGTCTGCTAAAGTGATTGGCCACGAGCTGTTTCTTCGCTTCACGTATACGTTGAGAGGTTACGAGATGCCTGACATTGCTCTCCGACCCGCCGTCGATAGGAGATACGCATACTCCATTTGCCGCCATGTCGATCCTAGGTGTGAAATCTCTGCTCAAGGTGCCTATAGCATCATCCTGCAAGACTGGTGAACTATTTCTCCAGTGTAGGGATGTTGTCAGGGGAGTGGTTTGGCAATGAGTGAAGGACGAGCAATGAGTCTGTTGGTAGGTAGCTGTAGAGACGTAGAATAATCGATGGCCTCCTTCTCCTTGTCTA
The DNA here is from genome assembly GCA_002851675.1 of Verticillium nubilum. Classification (NCBI taxonomy): domain Eukaryota; kingdom Fungi; phylum Ascomycota; class Sordariomycetes; order Glomerellales; family Plectosphaerellaceae; genus Verticillium; species Verticillium nubilum. The sequence goes on from NMXI01000001.1 coordinate 98,900, forward strand.
GGCCTCCGGCCGCATCTATATATACATGATTCTGCTAACGCTCGGCCCCTTAGTCTGCCGGTGACCCCCAGGGTCCCGGCCCCCCCTGGCCCGTGGTCGCCCGTGCTCATGACATAACGGCCCTCCTCTCTTATTACTTCGTCTCGAAGTAATGGCCTTTAGTGGTTTCCTCTCCTTGTGGCCTGCTGCGTAGTGCCTGTGGCCCTGACTGGCTACTGCTATTCCGTTGTTCTGTTATTCTATTATTCTGCTATTCTATTGTTCTATTAGTCTTATTGTCTATTGTCTTTATTGTCTATTCTAGTCTTTCTTCTTTTCTTAGTCTGCTAGGTGCGCCTTAGTACCCGGCAGCCCCTAGGGGTTCTGCTATCGGTCTGCTGCGGATGTCTGCTATTCTATTATTCTATTAGTCTTATTGTCTATTGTCTTTATTATCTATTCTAGTCTTCTTTCTTAGTCTACTAGGTGCGCCTTAGTCCTCGGCTGCTCCTAGGGGTTCTGCTATTAGTCTGCTACGGGTGTCTTTGCTCTTTCTATTTCTAATTCTACGTTCTTTCTTTATTCTAGGTCGTTATTTAGTAGTTATATCTTCTAGTAGTCTACTAGGGGGGTTCTTATAGTTACTATTAGGGTTCTCTATAGTTATTACGTGGGTCGCTGCTTCTATTTATCTTGAAATTATAATAAGGAATAGCGTATTATTCTATTTCGTATAGTTATAGCCCTCCCGTATATCTAACGGCCTCTTCTAGTCTCTAAGTCTCCTATTCTCTTCTTCTTTAATAATAATAACGATAACGATAGTAAGTAGCTCTTCCCTAGGCTTATCTCGGCCTTAGTCTAGGAGTCCTAGGTCCTAGTAGTTAGTTACCTAGGGTTCTTTTACTAACTTCGTATAGATTTTCGTTTCTTTTAAATTTCTAATTACTTACTTATAAGTCTACTATAGTCTAGCGGTAGTCTAGGTACTAATATTACTAATATTACTATAGTTCGTTAAACTTAATTATATACCCTCTCTCTCGTAAGTAGTCCGCTAGTAATCCCCCGGTAGCTCCCCGCTAATCCGCTATAGAACTATAGCTCCCCTTATCCGGAACCCTACCCGTAACGCCGCTAATACGCCCTATACTACTAGAGGTATACTGTGCCTCCGCTATACGGACTATATAGCTAAGTAGTAGGTCCCGGCTAGCGCCCCGGACTACCCCTACTACGAGAACGACGGATATAAGTCTCTAAGCGGTCTGCTAGTACCCCCCCCCCCCGTACCCTACTAACTATAGGTAGCCGCCTCCGCTAAATACTCGTACTATAATATTTCCTAGAAAGGGAAAGTATATATCCCCGTAGGTACCTCTAGTACCCCCTTAGTAGTCTATAGCTAACCCGCCGTAGCCCCCTATTAAGGACTAGCCTATCTTTCGGGCTCTTTAACTAGCCGTAGAGGCTATAGCCGCTAACGGCTATACTAGTAACTTTAAGGTATATCTTCCTTCGTTATCTCCTAGTAGTCTACTACTAATCCCCTATAGGCTAACCTTAATAAGGCCAGGGCCGACGCCGCTAAGGCCCTCTAGCGGGGTAAGAACGATAAGGCCGCTAGTACTAAGAAACGGGCCGCCTCGGAGAAGGAGGACGCCGAGTAGTACTAGGCTCGCCGCCTAGCTACTATAGAGCGCCTCGCCTAGGCCGCCGAGCGCTCCGCCTAGGCCGCTAAGGCCTCCGCCGCTGCCCTATAGTAGATTGCTAGTAGGGTTAGTAATATTTTTACCGTACTCTCCGAAGTCCGTAAGAGCTATAACCTCGTCGTAAGTCTTTTCTTAGTAGTCCGCTAGTAATTAGCTACTAACCCGCTATAGAACTATAATACCCTTACTAACGAGGAGGAGGTAGAGGATAATACTATTAGTAGTAATAGCCTTAGGGGTAAGGATAGCCTAGATAGCTAGGATAGCTAGGATAAGTAAATTATACTATATACTCCCGCTACCGCTACTACTAGCCTACTAGTAGTCTACTATCTATTTTCTTTTTCCTTATTACTTTACTTTTACTTAGCTTTTAGTAGGGCGGGGGCTAGTCCCCTATTAATACCCTATAACTATCCGCCGCTACTCTCCTAGTAACCCGCTATTATAATCCTTCTATCTATTTTACTCCTCGTAGTAGCTATCGATTACGTCGTCCGCGATATTTCTAGCTAGCTCCTACGAATTTTCGCTCTCGGGGTAACTAGCCTACCTAATAAAGTACTATCTATTACGTAGCGGCCCCTTATAAGCTACGATCTCCTATACTAAGTATATATCTTCTATCCCCGTAATTAGGTTAACTTCTATCGTCTATAGGTTTAGTATCGGCTCTTATAGCCGCGGCTTCTAGTCTTCTAGGCAGGATACGTAGAAGACGTCGTAGATTCTATAGCTAGTAGGCAGCTATAGCCTATATACGAGGCTATAGTCCCCGACTTCCCTAACGATCTTAAATAGTCCTAGGTACTTATCCGATAGCTTCCTGCTTAGTCGCTACTATTTAACCGTTTTTACTAATAGTAAGACTATATCGCCTTTTTCGTACTACTTTAGTTTACGGTTCTTATCGTAGTATCTAGCTTATTATCTGCCGCATTCCTATAGTAGATTTTATATCCTTCTCCTATTCCCCTCCTATTCTATACTACGTTCTTCTGCCGCGACTGCGTTTCCCCGGCGTTACTAATATCGTAATAAGTTACCGGGACTAGCTAGGGTATACCCTATTAGGGCTTCTACTAGGGGCTATTAGATAGTCGAATAGAACGATATATTATATACGAACTCTACTAATAGGAGTAGCTAGGCCTAGTTCGACTATTCCGTATTATAGAACGTTCTAAGGTAGTATTCGAGGTTCTAGTTCTATCGTTCCGTCTAACCGTCTATTTACGGGTGAAACGCTATAGATAGGCGTCTCTCTATCCCTATCCGTCTATAAAGTATTATCTAGAACTTACTTATAAAGAGGGATCCTCTATCCGATACTATTCCTCTAGGGAGCCCGTATATCTTAAAGACGTTATCCTATAAGGTTATCGCGAGACCCTCTACTCTAAGTCTACTGCTTACGGGGAGGTACCGTATATACTTCGTAAATCGGTCTACTACGATAAGTATAGAGTCTTACTTTACTATTAGTAGGAGGCCCGTTATAAAGTCTATAGAGAGCTCTTAGAACGGCCCGCCTAGTAGCGGTAGACTAGCGAGGGTGCCGTAGGGCTTATATTATCGTAGTTTCGTAATTTAGTAGGTTGGGCAGGTCGGGATATAAGTCCTAACGTCTTTTAATAAGTTATTCTAGAAGTAAGTATTTCGTAGTCGTATAATCGTCTTTCTATATCCCTAATACCCTACTATTAGGCTATCGTGTGCTCGTTATAAGATTTCCTTCCTTAGGTCGTTATTCTATAGTATAAATACCTTCCCTTAGTACTATAGTAGCCTATCCGTATCCTCCTAGTCCTTCTTCCCCTTCTATTTCCCTAATAAATAGAATTTATCTCTTCGTTATTCGTCCTAGATAACCTTTTATAGTAGCCGGTTATCTCCCTGCTAGCAGTGCTCCGTAACTGCGCTAATAAGGTTACCGAACTATCGTAACTACGATAGTAGATATCTAGCTCGAGCCTCGTCTTACTCTCCTTTTTGCGGCTTATAGTCTAGTTACTATAATAGGCCGTCTACTAGGTTCCTATTACTAGCTCTAAAGTCGATTCTAAAGTTAAACTCTACTAGGGCTTATAGCTATCTAGCTTATCTTCCTAATATCTTCGGTTTATCTAGGAGGTACCTATAGTTTAGGTAATTAGTTAGTACTTCTATAGTATCTCTGCTATACGCTAGGTACTGCCTCTACGTTCTAAATAATTCTATAATCGCTATTATTTCTGCTTCCGGGGTATTATATCTTAGTTCTACCCCCTAGAGCTTCCTCGAGAAGAAGGCGACTAGTCTCTAGCTGTCCCCTTCTAGCTAGGAGATAATAGATCCGATCGCGAAGCTCGAAGCGTCTAGCTCGACTCGGGTTCTGAGTAATAGATCGAAGTAGCGTAGTACTAGTACTCTTATAAAGATAATTTTTAGTTTCTTAAATACTATAATCTCCTTCGTCGTTAGTAATAGGGGTACTATAGGGTTATAGTTACTTCTACTAGTAAAGGGTACTACGATCTTTAAGTAGTTCTTTATAAAGCGCCTATAGAACCCCGTAAATCTAAGGAAACCCTATAGTTCCTTAAGTATCTTAGGTATCGGCTAGTCTCGTACTATAGTAATTCTTTCGTCCGCGATTAAGAGTCCTACTAGGGATATTATAAACCCTAGGAACTCTACTATAGTTATATTAAAGGCGTACTTATCTAGGTTTACGTATAACCCCTATTCTCTAAGTCTCTATAGTACGGCTCTAGTACTCTTCTAGTATTCTATTATTATTTTCGAGTATATTAGGATATCGTCTATATAGATTACGTAAATTATATCTATAAGGCCCGCTAGTACTTTATTAATATACGCCTAGAAGGTAGCTAGTGCGTTTGCGAGTCTAAACGGTATAACTAGGTACTCGAAGTATCCGTACTTCGTCCTAAAGGCGGTCTTCTATTCGTCTCTAGCCCTAATCCTAAGGTAGTAGTATACGTCTTTAAGGTCGAGCTTCGTAAAGAGCCTAGCTATAGATAGCCTATCGAGTATCTCGTAGATAAGTAGGAGTACTATGCGATCCTTTTTTATAACTTTATTTAATACTCTATAGTCTATATATATCCTGAGTTTGCCGCCTTTCTTTAGGACGAATAGTACTAGGGCTCTAGCTAGGCTAGTAGAGGGCCTAATCTATCCCTTCTTTAGTAAGTCGTCGATATATTCCCGGAGTACTTTAAGTTCCTCTTCTACGAGTGCGTAGATAGGCCCGAATAGAACTCTCTTCCCTCCTTCTACGTCGATAGCGTAGTCCTACTTATAGTACTATAGTAGGGTAGCGGCTCTCTCTACGTCGAATACGTCTCCGAATTCTTAGAACTATTATAGGATTTATAAGGTTATAGCTTTATTTCTATAATAGTTATCCTACTATACCCCCCGTAGTAGTATCTAGACGTTTCCTAGGATAATTATCGCGATTATATCCGTCTCCTCTACTACTTTCCTAATTTCCTTCTTTAATACTACGATCTTAATATCTTCTCTCCGTAATAGGTACCTCTAGTACCTCGACTACTAGTCTTTTATAGGGTTCGTCTAGGTTAGCTAAGGATTACCTAGTATAATATTATAGCTATTCCGGATCTCGTCTACTACTTTATACTCGGAGGACTAGATCCTCGTAATCCTAGGGTTCTTAGTAACCCTATAGATAAGCTTCCTTATACTAAAGGTTAGGATCCGCTCGTTACTTAGGGGGGTAGCTAAAGATTCCTTATCTAGTACGAGCTATATTCCTAACCTCCTTAGTAGGTCGCCGCTTATAACGTTTACGTCTACTCCGTTATCTAGTATTACTTCTACCGCGACCTATCGGTTATTTAGCCGTATCTTAATCTTTACTTTAAATCTTCTTTATAATAGTCGCGACTACTTATCCTATTCCTAGTTATTATCTACTAGTAGCCTACTACCGATTAGCTCTTAGTTCGTCCTCGAGTTTTTTTAATAGCCCTTAAACGTATATCCCTATTCGCCGTATAAAGTATAGGCCGCTTCTAGGTAGTTACTTATATAGTAGCTAAACCTATTATAAGCGTAGTATCGGACGTTTTCTAGGCTTCCTAACCTCCTAATAGTTTACTATTAATCCGCTATTAGGGACCTTAGCTATATCTTTAGGGACTATAGCCGTATCTTAGGTACTTTCTATTCCGCGCTTTATCCCCTACTTCCTTACTAGTAGGTATCTATATACGCGTCGGGGGTACGTTCCTAGCAGGTTACTAGGTACTCGGACTATCTCCTTATCTATTCCTAATTATTCGCGTACTAGGGTTATTTTAGGGTCTGTTTCGTCCGTAGTAGGGTCTTAGCTCGTTTCGCGGCGCTATTTAGTTCCGTTCTTATACGGGGAATGCCTTAAGCTATAATCTACTAAACGAGGTCTAGGTCTAACTTAGCGAGGAGTAGGGTAACCCTATAGATCTATAGTAGGGGCTCCGGCAGCTCTGCCTCTAGACTATCGTACGCGTCCGCGAAGTCCTAATACTTCTACCTAGGGTTTTAGAAACGTTAGTCACGGCCGTATAGTTTAATAATAGTTTAGAGTACTCGGGTATTATCGTCGTCCGCGTCTTCCCGTAGCTAGGTCTCTATTACCTTCTAGGTAACGTCGTAAATTAAGTCGTAGCTTATCTATACGTTTACCGTCTATCTCCGCTATAGGTTATCTATAAAGCAGCTACTTACGTATACTACTTTATCGATATCTCTCCGAAAGCTCTTATCGTTAATTTAGAACCTTATATCTAGACTAAATAAGAACGAGTTAAGCTCTACCTAGCTAGCTCCCTTATAACGGATAGGTAGTAGCTAGATCTTAGTAAAGGATATACCCTTATAGTTTTCTTCGTTATAGGCTATCCTTAGGGCAGGGGCCGTTCTTCTACTACTAGTCGGCCATTAGGCCGAGGGGTCCTCCCCCCTTCTTAGTAAAGTTAGTTCCTCGATCTTCCTCTTATATACGAATTTCCGTCTTTCCTCTTCTAGTTACCTATCTAGTTCCTTATCGGTTATTATTAGGGTATCTGCCGTAGCCTCCTAGTCGGTTACTTAGCTATACTCCGTTAGCAGCGTATTGCCCCTAGTATCGACGTCCTCTTAGTACCCTGCTATAGTCTGGCTTCTAGTATTTCGCGTCTCTCTAGTTACTATTATATCTAACGGTCGTTGCCTCCTAAAGGATAGATCGATTATTATATTAGGGGAGTAGTTTAGTAATAAGTAAAGGATGAGTAATGAGTCTATTAGTAGGTAGCTATAGAGACGTAGAATAATCGATGGCCTCCTTCTCCTTGTCTAGGCCTCCGGCCGCATCTATATATATATGATTCTGCTAACGCTCGGCCCCTTAGTCTGCCGGTGACCCCCAGGGTCCCGGCCCCCCCTGGCCCGTGGTCGCCCGTGCTCATGACAGATGTACTCGAAACGTGCACTATATCTCTTGCTGACTTTTATATCACTATCGGCGGTAATAGGGTTTCAAAGGAACCATCGTGGGTTTGGGACCAATGGTGGGCTGCGAAAAGGGTTCGGACATGTACGTTGTTGCATTCTATCAACCTGGGAGTTGCCTATCTCCCTGGAAGTGTAGTTCAACAACAGGGGTAGACCGAACTACTTAGGACGACTGGAGGGCTACAAACCGCTAGCGACCTGGCTTGATCAAGGATAAATGGCTGCTACTGTCACAACCCAGCAGAGACCAGGCGATACGCGACGGGCTTTGGGAGCAGGTCGCCACTGAAGTTGACGGTACGGTTATACCGACACGTACGAATGACTCTGTGGAACCCGCACAGTCTGGGCACTGGTAGGGTGTTAGACATAATGGGATGCCATGGAATCATGTGTACGGCACCGTCAATCGATAGTAGAGCGCTACACGAGTATAAAGGTTTACAGCTCACTCACATATCGGAGCCCGTCCTGAGTTCGACCCGAAAAGACGGGTCTGACCGTATTCACGTCAACCAGGGAAACTACGTGTTTCAATTACAACCAAACAGGAATTGACCCGTGAATTAGATCACTGTCTTACAAGATACAGGCGTTTGTATAGGGCATGAAGCAGCTCAACAACGTAGTCCTTCAAACTCGAGAAGGCGAATACGAGGGAGCGTTCGTTCAAGGTCCACCATGTAGATAGCAAGCATGGCGACCGAGTTCTGATCTTGGGTTTGCCGAGTCCAATGCAGCCTTTCGTCCCGGTAGAAACTCTTGTTCTGAACGGCCTCCTTTGGACTATCGTTCGCTATCTACCTTAGATCAAGAAGGGTCAAGGTGGAAGACGGTTAGGGCTCAACATAAACCCAACATCTGCTAGTAGAATGGATGCCCATGGGAGTGAGTTGTCAGGTCTCATCGTGACAGCTTGCCCGTTCTTTGTACCAGGCGATTAACACTTTCGATTACAAATACCGAGTTATACACAAAGCCGTGGAGGCGGCCGAATCAACCATAGAGACAAAGACGATTTTCGTAGGTCACATCGCCGCCACACCACCATTTTTTTTCATTCCGTGATCTTCTACCAGTCCCCTTGGGTTTCAAAGATGCTCTCGATGATGGGCACGTAGGATATTGCTGCGTGCAGGTGATGTGGAGATGGTAAAAAGCGGCGATGATGATGATCAACCTCGTCAGAACACCGGTCGATGAAGTATCGTGGTTGAGTACCGATGTCGTTCCCCCTTTCACGCTCCAGGCGCCGCTTGATGCTCTCTGTCGGAAGTAACACCTTCCTGAATGATGCCAGGGCTGATTCGGTGCATCTCGGCCGGATGCTGCGCCAACGTCAACATGCCCTGTGCCGCCAGCTTATGCCCAAGTGTGCTGACGGGAGAGTCATCCACCAGAGTCGCACTACTGGCCCTGCTGCGCGCTGCTATGCCATGCTCCCCACCGATGTCCTTGATGATGGTCACGTCCCAGAACTTGACGCTGAGCATGTAGTCCAGCCGCTTCCGGAGCCGCGGTCGTTCATCCTCGAGCCCATACTTCAGCTCCCACATGATCCTACCGTACTCCTCGGCAAACTCGGCCACCCATTGGATCTCCTCAACTTGCTCAGTTCGCGACTTTTCCACGCGGCGGTCTATCCAGTCCTCCTTGATCCGATAGCTGTCGAGAAACAGGTCCTTCTGGTCGTTCGGCAGTTCGTCGCTTTCAATGATGACCCGCTCGTCTTCGTCGGCCCTCTTCGCCCGCCGCCGCTCCTTCTGGTCCCACTGTCGGGTGTGGCAGTCCTCACAGTGCCACTGGTAGTGGATCGATGCCATGACTTCCTGCTCTGAAAGCTCGCAGATGACGGCGCTGCAGTCATTGGTGCAGTGTATCTTCCACAGCTGCTTGTGGCCGCAGGCTGCGTAGGAAAGGAAAGCTAGGCAGCACGGCATCTTGACGGGAGGTCCTCAGTCGCGGGCCGGTCGTTTGATTAGGCGGAAGAGCACCGTCGTGGACCTTCCGGTGGCTTCGCGATGTGAGAGCGAATTCCGAAGGAAAGGAGGGAAAGGGCGGCCTGAGTCTTAGGCAGTGTTTGCCCCCAAGCCAGGGTCTTTCGTGATGGAAATATGCGCAGCAGTAGCAGGAGCGCTGAGGGGTGTCTTGCCGTCCATTCATCAAGTCTCATTCTGGTGTGTGAGGAGCTGGATGCGATTCACACCTCTGAAGCCGACTTCCGCTTTGGTAAAGAATGCGGGATGCGGCGAAGTAGCAAGTCGAGGATCAAGTACATGCCTGCGCCAGGTAGTGAACAAGTGGAGGAAGTCAACTGGCGAGGAAGGTGCAAGCGACGGTTGCACTGTTCAACACATGCACACCTGACCTTGCCGTGGAAGTGGCTGCCTATCGTGATGTCCTCCGACGAACGCAACCGCCAACCTCATTTTGACTTCCATCAGCATACCTTTGTGCTCCCAGATACCCCTTAGCTCGAGAGGTCAGGGGAGGGATACAACAGTGCCACACGCGTTAGTTTCTCGAAAAGTGGTTTGAATGAGTCTTGTCGGCTGAGACGTATGAAAATCAAATAGACATTTCCTTGGCCAGGTTTGACTTTGTCGATGCAGCATGCTGTAGTCTCTCCGCACGTCAACCAGACCTTACTCGGCGGACGGCGATCATCACCAGGAGCCCAATCACATGAACCCAACGGAGTGGTTCAATCGGATGAGGGTTATAACCTTCAGCACTTACAGGTAAGGCTGGGGCGTGCAATAGGGCCGATGAGATGAGCTGCCAGACCTGATCGGGCCAGATGACAACATTACTCATAGCTTCTGCGTATAGGCACGTCGAGGGCAAGACGGCGGCACTTGATGAATGGAGACGCTACCCTCAGGGACAAGTGACCGGTCAAGAGCAGCAAGCGTGATGGAAGAATCACGCCATATCACTGTTCCGAGGGTGGGCAGCTATCGTTTGAGGCCAACAAAGATGGCGTTGGTCCCAAAACCCCATCTGCCGGCAGCCACATCGTCAACGACTCGGACGACCCAGACGGGTCGGGGCAACGGAGCAGCAGAGGCTCGGATGATATACCTTGCTTCCGCTTCACTCGATTCACCAGACGCTATTTCTTATGCCAAGAAGCGGAAAACAGCGCAGTAAAATGTGAGTCTAACCGTTCGGATATCCATTAAAATAGAGGCATAAAATGGGAGCAAACCGGGTGTTTTTCTGTTCCATAGGAGATCCATACATGCCTGACAAGCCGTGAAATACGGGAAACCAAACTAGTCCAGCCTCTGATGCTCCTCATCACCTCGCAAAAGGGCAGATCTTTCTGCAGACTTGCTGTTTGGTGAGCGATAGAGCACATAGTGCTGGGTCATGAAGATCAGGTCGTAGACCATGGACACATTGCCGAGCGCAAACTTGACGGGGTTGCCAGTGATGCCGGACCAGTCGCGCTGTAGCAACGAGTCGATACCCTGCTGGGAGCAGGACAGGAGGCCGCCGACAAAGTCGAGGAGGATCTGCAGGATGGACCAGCCTTGGGTCGACTTATTGTGGTAGTTGGTAATGACCTGGGGCGTGTACTTGATGAGAGTGACGACGAGTTTGACATAGGACACAGCGTAGACGACATCGAGGGCACACCATGTGTACTGCGGGTCACCAGGCTGGGCGGATGCGACAATGAGCGAGACGGCAGCGACGCCAACGACGCACCCAAATGCGACCCCGAGGATAAAGCGGCTGGGGCGGTTGCCTGGACTGGCCGCAAAGCCCCAGATCTTGGGCCAGTATTGGCTCGTGGTGATGATGGAGAGGATGAAGCCGTGCGCCGCAAAGGTTATGTCGTTGAAAGCGACTGTCGGGTGCAAGCCGTGATTGCGTGCCGCGTACTGCTGGCGAACGACGGGAGAGTAGAAAAGCGCAGCGTTGGAGACGAAGTACGCGAGGAAACCTGTCGCCGCACAAAGTCAGCCAAGAACAATTGCATCAGCGAGCCACTTCACGCCATGCGACCAGTCTGTTAAAGGGCGAAGCCGCGAGGTAGAGTGCATACCCAGGCAGTTAATCAGCGGGAAATCTATCGTGGTGCCGGCGGTTGACTTCCTGCGATAATTCAGGATGGACTGCGGGTAGAAAGAGGCCGACCAACAGAGGAAGTAGACCCATCCGAAAAGCTGAGAGATGAAGACCAGGAAGTCGTCTCCAGTACCGAAAGCCATGGCTGCGGCGTTCGATAGGTTGCGACGCGATGTTGCGACGCGATGCAGGGACCGACGTCAATAGGAGTGTCGAGTTCCAGTGTATAGGTACCTTAGGTAGCATTGAGCGCAGGCTGTGGTTCTGCGAACGCCGATCAGCCACTCCCTTTCCCGCGTCTGCCCGCCAAGGGCCGATTCGTGGCCATGGCTGACGGTGTGGTGGAAGTGGGATGCTTACCTGAGGCACATGCCCTGGGGGGTCCCTGAGGGATGGGAGGAGCCCAGGGAGCCTGTCAGTTCCTAAACGAAACTCTGGGTCAGGGCTCTCGCAACCCCCCGCCATTCCCTTCCCGTCGCTGACCCCACCCACCGTCTCCCATGGACCTCACCGAAGCGCTTGGTGATCATCATGGCCCTCATGACGTCCCTCGTGACCGTAGCACATGGCACGTCAAGCAGTTCCTCTGTGTGTCGTGACTCTCCATGACGCCGCGAAGCCATTGAACATAATCCTCGAATCCAGTCGTGCTGCCGTATATCCTCACGCGCCCAACCCCCCTGACCCCTTCGAAAAGCCTCAGGACGCTGTGGTCTGCGCCCAGGAATGCGGCTTGCCACACCTCAATCGTCAACTCGTCCACGCCAGTAAAGGCTCTCGTCAGAGTGTCCTCGTCATAACCCGGATCGCAATCGAGCCGCACCCGCATGTGATACCGTCGGATACGCGACGCGGCCGCGACGTCCCTGACCGGCGGATACCCCACACGGAGCCGCGGGAACGACGTGAGCATTGTCTGATGAGCGAGGAAAGTGTTCTCTCCGTACAGCATCCCGATGGCTTCGGCATGCGTCTGCCGGCAGGCAACCACGATGGCCGTGTGCAGCGGTCGCGAAGAGTGCGCCCCCAGGAGGTTCCTTGTCAGAGGAGGGTGCACGAGGAGGTGTCTGTAAATCTCCAGTCGCATCTCGAGGGGTAGCCGTTCAAGGAACGGGCAATGCGACGCTGCTGTGCTACCCGCCATGTTGAGGAGGCAGTGCCCCTTCTTGGTACTTGTTGAGACTTGGCTAGCAGAAAGATGCAATACGATCAAGTGGCGTGTATTTGCTCGTCAGTGTTTAACAAGTTGATCATTATATTTCAGATCATGCTTGTCCAAATGCCTGAGATGATGCTCCGGTTCCCCCATCCCCCGCCATATGCCACCAGGTGGAAGGGAGCTAGGTCATCAGCCACTCTATGCCTGTTCCGTGATTGGGCCGCCCGCAACGACTCCGATAAAGCAGACAGACCCGACCACCTTGGCTTCGGATTGCTCTCTGTGGACTTGCTGATGGAAAAGATACATTCGGCCGATTGGAACAAGCAGTGGTCGATATTTCAAAGTCGTAAGAATCTTGCTCTGACCAACTGCTACACCGGTCATCTGATATACCTCCCCAGGAACAGTACGCACCCTATCCCTTGATCCCAAGAGACCACCCTTATCGAAGACTTTCACCATTGTCGGCATTGCGGGTGCCCTCATGCAGATGTCCATTGCGCCATTCTACAAGGAAACCAGTACAGGAGAGAGACTGCCGGCGGTGGAGCAGCCTCATGACCCTTCCCATGCAGTGGAAACAACGGCGAAAAGAAAGGAAAAGAAACCTGATAATTCGCATATGCCGCCTCAACGCCCGCAAAGAAATCAAAAGGGGGGTGACAAGTCGACGAGCGAAACACCTGGATGAGTGCCCATGTCATGCGGCATCGCCGCCCACCCTCTCTACCGCGCAGTCTCGTCTAACCAAGAGTGGACAACTTCAACTGCCTACAGGTCATAAACGCTGTACTGTGCCATACCATGCCATGCAATGCGACCAGAAAGAATGCACTGCCAAGTTACGGGAAGAACCTCAACACCACCTACGACCTGCCCGCTCCGGACTGCATGACCGCCGGCAGCGTCTTCCAGGTCTGCGAACTCGGCATCTTGATCTTGCCGAAATCTTCGTCAATGTCGAGAATGATTTTGAGCGCGTTGCGGCTGCGGGAATAGGGGCTCGTGTCGAGTTTCTCCTTCAGGGTCGATACAGCATCCGCCACACCCGTCGTGATCTTGAGCGACTCCTTCTTGCCAGGGTACGGCAGGGTCGTCTGCAACACCTCATACGCGGCCAAGGTGAAGCCGAATTGCGGCGAGGAACGGAAGATACGCGCCGGGCCACCCTTGAAGAACGCCCTGAAGCCCTCTTCCTTCCAGATGGTCGACGCGGCGTGTCGCAGGCCGGTGTAACTGGCTTCACCCTTGCGCGCCTCGACTTGGAGACGTGTCTTGATGACGTCGCACGGCGTCGTCAGATACGCCGCGGGCATACCTGCGATAGCGCCCGCCGTCAATAGCTGCAAGACACCGAGCTTTTTGGTGGGCGACTCTCCGAACATATCCTTCTTCAAGTGGCTGTATGTTGGAAAGTAGATGGCCGAGAAGGGCACATCACGCAACAGACAGGCCGAGGCGCCCTTGTAGAGACCCACAAGACCGAGGTTACGCACAATCCACATGGCGGACCTCTTTGGCGTACCCTCCATCGTCTTGGCAACCTCGCCTTGGATCTGGAGACGAATCTTGACAATCTCGAGGGGGTTTGTGAAGACCTAAGGACATCACGGCAATCAGCATCCGTCAGAATCGTGTATAGAGAGAACAAAAACTAACCACTTGACAGGCACCAGCCGTACCACCAGCGAGCACCTCCGACCCCCAGTAGATCTTGCCGTCTTTGTTGGTAAAATAAGTGCGGACAATGTCGTTGACTGTAAGCTTGATGGCCTTCTCCGGCGCCACTCCGACCAGCTGCGGCAAGACACCCGAGTACAGACCGCGCAGCCCCTCGTTGCGCCAGACCTTCTGAAAGCAGTCGATCGAGTTCTTGTACAGCCGCTCGCCCGGCCTGGCGCCTCGCTGGTTCTGCAGGCGCGTCTTGACGAGATCGATGGGATACACCATGAAGGCTCCGAATGCGCCAGCCAAACTGCCCAGCAGGAAGTTGTAGCTTGACTCCATGACTTTTGCGGCGGCGGCACCGGTGGCCCCTGCGGCGGCACCAGCCATGCCCCGGTGAGGCGCATCATCAGTATCGTACAGCGGGTTCCTCCAAGAAGGGTCAAGAACTTTGGCGAAGTCGGCGAGTCCAAGTCTGCCAGAGGGCTCATCGAGGCTGGCGAAGTGGAAGAGGATGTCAGCCTCCATGGGCGTGAAGAGGGAGAAGCGGGTGATTTTAGCGGCCTGGTTCAGGAACTCGGTCCTGGTGATTTTGCCATCTGTGCTCCGGGCGCACGCACGGCGGACAATCAGCTCAACGAGGTCCATCTCCTTGATCATGTTCTGGAAAGCGCGGACATTGGCGTAGGAGACCTTGCTGCCGAGGGTGATGTTGCACAGACTGCTGAGGTTCTGGAGGAGGTGGTCGGAGAGTTTGTGTTTGGACGTCTCGAGGATGATGCGCTCAAAGTCCTCAGGGTCGATGAAGCCATCGCCATCACGGTCGAACTGCTGGAAGGCCTGACGGATGCGCTCGCCTTGCAGACCACGCAGCATCTGAGAGAACTGGGGGTAGTCCATCTGGTGTCGCTTCTTCTTGCCGCCGATGTACAGCTTGGCCCACTCGCACTCCCAGTCGAAGGGGATGCTTGTCTCGCCCTTGTTCAGCTCGTACAGCTGGCGGAAGTCCTCATACTTGACACTGCCAGTCCTCGAAACGTCAAATAAACGGAAGGCGATCTCGTACTCGGCGTCGGGCTTCATCAGCAGGTTCTCGAAAGCAGCCCACTCGGAGAGAGAGATGCGACCAGCGTCTTTGCGATCGGCGACGCGGAAGAGTATGCCGTACTGTTCGCGTTTGATCTTGTGCTGTGGGTAGGAGAGGACACTGGTCAGAACGGCTGACTGGTCGCCGAGGGGCCCGAGGATTGACTCACGTAGTCTTCCGATGCAGGCGCAACGGCATTGACAAACTCGTCGGGGCCCATGAAGAGCTCGCCCGTCTCGGCATCCTTGACAGCGTTGGCATGGAACCTGGACTTCGTCTGGCTGGACAGCTGGACAGGCTCCTCCGCGCCCAGGAGGCTCTCTTTGACAGCCTCCTTGACAGCTGTTGCTTTGCTCATGTTGACGGTGGTTTTGACGAAGACGCACGATCCTGAAGAAGGCTCAAAAAGCCAGAGCGGTCACGGAAGCAGGAGCTAGGCTGTGGACGGAGCTTTCGTGGTGGGCAGGTCCAAGACCGAGGACCGAGGACCGAGAGCTTTCGACGACAAGTCTGTGCGGGACGCGTGGGACTAATTTCCGGGGAATGTCTGAAGGAACGGAATCAGACGGTCATACGAAGTTCGCAGGATAGTCCAATGCTGGCGCGTCGTGGCGGCTTCAGTGCGTGAGGTGAAGGACCGAAGGGAGGCTGGTACTCGGGGGTTCGTCGGGGCCGATGAGTCGAAAGAATAATGCGATGGGTGCAGATGCAGGCAGGACCGGATCGCCACGAGACTTTGCAGGGCGCGCCAATTGGTTTTTTTCTATACCCATGCCTGACTTGGTGTGATCTGGCCTGGCAAGCGGGCCTGCCGGCCTGGCAAAGCCGCCCCCTGGGTCGGACCGTCGCTCGTTACTGGCCAGGCACGACTAGTGGGCCAAGTCCAGGAACCACACTGTCGGAGACACTGTTGTTCCAGCACCTGTCCCTACTTTTCCCCCCTGTAACGGTTAGCATTCTAGCACATGTCTGTCCTGGAGATGTGATCAAGAGCTCCGCTTCCCCCAACTTTTCTCCTCTCATCTTCCGATTTTGCCATTTCACCCCCGACTCTGGTCCCAATAAGACCCCGCATTTTCGATTAGACCACCGAGGTCGGACTCATACATTCAGGTCAGGGACTCACATGTGTTTGTGTGTGCGAGAACCAGTATACTGAACGCTACACAGATTTTCCGACACACGCTCGCATGGTATAGCTTCTAGTTCATCTCTTCAACAAGTATTCAAGAATGTCTTGGATACGATTTGATGCACGTTGCAAATGACCTCCCACTGGTGAGACCGGCTGTCCCGGTTACACCGGCCTGCCCGGCAAAAGAATCACCAGGATAGCTCCAACGTTGACAACTGAGGTGCCCACATGTCGTCAGACAAGCCAGCCCTTGCCGCGCCAATCGCCGAGTAGCGCATCGACTTTCATGCCTCCTCCTCCCCCCGGCCCAGCCCAGGGCCCACATCAGCTTGCTGGCAGGTTACGATTGTTCTGTTTGGTAGCGATCATGTAGCGATCCGGGGATGGATACGGACCCAGAAACCCCCCGGCCGCCCCCCGGGACCGGTACAGCAACCCTGACCGGCCCGGGCTTTGTGTCTGGTTCATCTTTCCATTTGATAGTCCACTTGTTTTATTGCTGAACCATGTGGTTGTGACTTGTCCTTTACGCCCCAACATCTGAAATTCGTTATCAATGCTGTCAACCAAGATCCATCGTATCCCACTCAAAATCGCCACCTGCAGACAGGCCACTGAATATGTCGTCGGCTCCCAGGTCCAGGGAGCCGCCGTTGCCAGTTGCATCACCCAAGTCCAAATCACCACCCACACCACTCATGCCGAGATCCAGCCCAACACTGTCAACTGTCATGGCACCGGTCTGCGCCGCGTTCGCAGCCGCAGCCGCAGCCGCCATGGCTTCGCTCAGTGATCCTGCCGCATCGTCCAGACCAAGGCCCAGATCGCCCTGCAGGATCGCCTCTGCATGGATCGCCTCAGCTTGAGACACGGCCATCTGGCCCTCGACGCGCCGATGTAGTCGTACAATCAGCTCGGCTTGGCTCATGTCAGTCCTCTGGAGTCGCCTGCAGTCTTCCGCCTCGGTCTTCAAGACGTCCCGCAGTGTAAGTCTCCTCTGGACGGGTGTCGGCATGTTCCCTGAATCCTCAAAGAAAGCCAGCCCCCACGTCTGAGGGTTGTTGGTCACCTCCGGGGCGCAGACTAGCGCCGTGGCAACATCGTAGACAATGCTTCCACTGCCGGCCTCCGTTTGATGCTTCACTTCCTCACATATCAAGCGAAGCACCCGCTTCGCTCCCAGTAGCCGGAGCGCGGCCAATACTTGGCGATGCGAGTATGGGGTGGGCGTGATGTTGATACCGGGATGTAGACCCCACTGAACGAAACCTTGCATCGTATGCCGGATGGCCGTCGTCAAGCCTTCGCCCTGCGTGCTGGTCCACAACTCAAGCTCGTTGTGATCCGCTCCGCCCGTCCGGCGCGACAATGGTATGTTGTCTTTGAGCACACTGAGTAGAGGTTCAATCTCTTGATTCTTGGGATCTTGGCGCTGGGAAGCACGAAGCGAGTGCTCCAAAGGCTTGGCCACGATGTTCAGAACTGAAGACAGCATTGTCTTGGCCTCTTCAGAGATAGCGCTGGGTTGCAGCACCAAGTGAAGAATCCTGATAATGGCGTTCTGGTTGTGTCGGTCGACCCACAGCGAGTTTGCGAGGTAGGTGATCGCAGTGACCAGTGAAGGAAGTAGAAATGTGTCCACGAGGTCTACCAATCATGTCAGCAAATTTTCTCAAAGACCTGTTTGAGGCCAGCCTACATTCAACACCACCTTTCAGGCTCTCCTCGGAAAGATGACCCGTACCAAACGCGGTTACAATGTTCTGGAACAAGGTCGGGATCAGGAGGTAGAAGTCCTGTGGGGGGCATGATGATATCAAGTCGTCCGTTAAACCGCCGGCTTCCTGGTCGAAGAGGCCATGAATCCATCCGCCTAGGTGGCCCTTCTCCAGATCTGACAATTCTTCAGATGACCGGCTAAGATGACCCTGACACAGAAGCTTGGCCGCAAAAGAATCCGAAGATCGTACGCCGAGATCCGACGCCGAAAGGTTGTAGCGATAGGAGAAGGCGAGTAAAAGAAGCAGAGCGGACCCAAACTCTTCATAGACAGGCTGGTATTCGCCTTGGTCTTCGTCATATTTCCAGTCATCCAGTAGATCGCACAAGGGGTGGAGGATAGCGTTTGGCTTCTCGAACAACAGGATCACATCCAGTGACAATGGCCGTCGAGATAGTTGACTGCACAAATTTTTCAATGACATTGTCTCCTTGTTGCGGCACAACTGAGCAAGAACCTACGCGGACGTGTCAGTGCCAACCTTCACGTCTGCCTCGATTATTCAGAACTTACTTCTGTCAACGCATGGCAGACAGCGCCCACATTCCCATCCATATTCTCGAGCTCCTTAACAAGGGCTTGCATACGCTCTGGATCATCGAGGCACTCTGCGACAAGGGTGTCCTTGACGTATCTACCTCGGGAGGGCAGTGACTGGTAGGGCGTCTCCCCCAATATTGTTTCAATACTGCTTTCCCGCAGAAGGCCATGTAAGCAGCATGCCCAGCAAAACTCTTCACGAACCGAGTCGGTATAGGGATTGTTAGTCCTGCTCTCGTCAAACATGGATGACAGGGTCGGGAAAGCATTTGTGTCGACATGCCTGAGCGCTTCGGTGATGCAGTACTCAGCCGTCAGAGGCGGGTACATGTGTTTGCTCAAATTGGATATCAAGATGGGGAGCTTGTTCATGAGATATGATCGCAGCAGATGTGCAGCCTTGTTCCCTTCGTTGCGGAAGACCGCATTGGCCAAGACGTCGAACGAAGCAAGGATGAGATCGATAGTGGTGGATTGCACATCGCCCTGTAAGAGTCAGCTGAGGTCCCGGGAGGGCTGGGGGTTCTTGCGATGCTGACCTGGTAGCGATTATTGAGGTAGTTGAAGATGGCCGTGTCGTCGATCAATGGGCGACCAACAAGCTACACGGGCAGACTGGTCAGTACTAGAGCCGAATGAGATAGGCGGTCCTTGGTCATACAGCAGCATTCAAGTAAATGTATAGTCCTGCCCTCGAGTTGGCAATGGGTAGCTCCGGTATGACAAAGTTATTGAGCTCGACACCAGAATCGAAGAGTTGATCCAGTTCTGGATGGGCAACTGGTTTGCCCGCCTCCGCAGGTTCGAAACCGGCCAGTGTGCTGGTTCGGAAGTGGTCGAGCCGGGTTGCAATTTGACCGGCATTGTGCATGATGGTAGGAACAAATGTTGCGAGACTCTCGGACATTGCCCTTCGCGCAACTGCTACAGCGTCAGTCTCATGATCAGAAATTGTCGAGCCGGACATATATGGAGGCTTACCGGCGGCCTGCGGCCTGCTCAGGGCTTTGAGCACCACCTGATTCTCGCAGACCCCAAGCAGCAAGGCGACAAAAGCCGCACGCGCAGATTCCATCTCATCTCTGGCTTGATTCGCCTGCATCTGCCCCAACGTATCCACGGCAAAGGCAGTGGACGCATCCGTAAATAGGGTCATCCATTTGGAGATGATCCTGGCGACTTCTAGAGCGACTGCTGCGTTATGTAGAGCAGTCCCTTGTGCAACGGCCTTTGTCAAGCGGTAAAACATGACCTCCTCAGAGCCGTATGAACTCCCCCATCGGACAAGGCGAGAGACCTCGCCATCTCCCTCTGATGCTGGACCATTGGCAGGACGAGATTGCGTATGCGACGTCGAGTACTTGTATAAACCTTTCAAAATGGAGGGCGCGTCGATGTATTTTAACTTTGAGAGGCTTTGGAGATATTGCGGAATGCGGGGGTCGAGGAATTGGCGGCTGCTAGAGGGCGGGCGTAAGAACAGGTCGGCAACGACAGTCGGCGAGAGTGGATGTTTCGAATAAAGGATGGGAACGTAGGACTCAAATCGCTCTGGATCTAGGCGCCTTGCCAGTGAGTTGGCTATGAACTTGTGCCATCGTGCGAGCGCGACTTGCTGGGCGCTTCTAGAGGGGCGACCGTCCATGGTGACTGCGCAGCGATCGTGATGGCGAAGGAGACGACGAACGGACGCTCTAGCCTACGCCGCGACTGGGGCAGCCATTCGAAAGCGTGTTTTCGTGTTCCCCGAAATTGCGCGAGGGAGCTCTGAGAGATAGTTTGTCGAATGTGATCGCCAGGTGCTGAGCTTTTGGCGCGCGGAACGTTGGAAGTGCTCGAGCCACGAAAACTTCAAAAGGTAGGTAAAGTGAAGCTTCAATCCAGGGACCAAGCGCGTCGTGCATATGTACCTTTGCATTAGGTAGTTTGTCCAGTATGGTGCTGCTTAGAACAGTGTGCATGCTGTATAAGCCTGAACAACGTTGATTGGACTATTCTTTGTGAAGCCCCACATTCACCAATGTTCCTGGCTGGGTAAGGTACCTAGCTACCTACCTACCTACCTAAGGTAAGGTAAGGTACCTTAGGTAGGCACCTGACGGTCGTTGGCCTTGCTGGGCCCAATTACAACTATATTTCAACTCGGCACCTGCGGCCAAATTTCGACCTTTGGAAGAAGTGAGCGAGATACCAGCAACCTGAAGTTGAAATTGGTATTCAGATACTTGCATTCAGCAGAGTAGTTGGTCAGCAGCGCAATTAAATGCCGATTCGAGAGCACGCAGTAAATTGGTCACATCATGCGTCGCAATATGAGGTTGATGATGCTTTTTTTCTCCTCTTGCTAACAGCCTCTCTTGGGCGTCAGGAACAAAGCCCGGGCAGTCTACATCCACTTGGTTGCAGCGGGTATCATCCATCCGCGTCCGAGCTCGAGCTGCTGGTTCCTCCTCCACCTCCATGCTCAGACACACTAGCATCTAATAGCAGGCAGCTCTACCTCGTGGTGTCGAGCCGATGTGTTGCCACAACGGCTTCTTCCTCACAAGCTTCCTTGTCGAGCGCCGGATCATCGGCATCGGTACGCGCATTTGACCGAGCTGCATCCGGACTGAGGGTCACCACCACCTTGTTCGCCTCCGAACGGCCTCTCCACGGCTCATCACTCGTCACATCGTCTTCACGTCTTCTCTCGCAGGCTGGAGCTTTCAAGCTACCAAAGAACCTGTCTGCCACGCTATTTGCAGCGCTGACATGATTTGTGCATGTCCATCAAGCCATATTAGAAACGCCGAGTGCAGGGGATTTGTGTGTGTATTTGTCAGGGGGAATAAGGGATTTTGACGGCGATCAATCTACCAAACGTAGTGATATGTATGTGCCGACGGCTGAAAAAGGTGCGGGGTTAGGGGAGGTTGTCCATCGAGGATTCTTTCGAGGGGCGTCGGCCATGTTCATAGCTTTACATGTCCATCGAATCGCCACCGTTGGCAAAGCTGAAGCCACCTTGTTGGGCAGGAGCGTTGGCGCCGAATCCGAAAGTGCCGTTGGGGCCGGTGCCTTGAGCCATGCCCTCGTCAGCGTTCTCCTCTTCATCGGCGAAGTACTTCTCGATGATGTTGTACGCCTTCATGTAAATCTCCTCGTTGGCGTTGGTCTGGCATTCGTGGATCTTCTCCATACCGCCACACTCCTCAATAAATAGGGCGTAGCGGTTGATAGAGTCGGGACCTTCGCCAGCTGCCTGTTTGTCGAGATCGCCGACTTTGAGGATGTTCTCGAGACCATCCAGAGCAACCTGGATGATCTTGTTATCAGGGCAAGCGAGAAGGTCACAGAGCGGCTTGATGCAGCCCTGAGCCACAAGGTAGCGAATCTGCTCCGGCTTCTGGAGGCCGCCAGAAGTGGCATTGCTGATTGCCCAGCATGCCTCCTTGCGGGTCTTGAGATCGCCGTTGGAGAGCAGGTGGATGAGAGGGGGGATAATATTGGCGTCGATGACAGACTGAATCTGTGCCGAGTTGCCGGCCGTGACGTTAGAGATCGTCCAGCACGCCTCCTTGCGGATACCATCCTTGTTAGAGCTCAACAGAGACAGAAGGCAAGGCAGGGCGCCGCAGTTGATAATGACCTGAGTCTGAACATCGTCGCCAGTAACGATGTTACCGACAGAGCGGAGAGCAGGGGTCTGAACCGAGGTGGAGGCGTGCATGAGAAGCTCGACCAGGCGGCGGGGGATACCAGCCTCGATGACAGCCTGAATCTTATCGTTGGATCCATCGGAGAGGTACGAGATAGCCCAGCACGCATCGATCAGGACCTCGTCATCAAGAGAGTAAACAAGCTTAGACAGCACAGGCAGTGCGGGAGCAATCTGGAGCCCGGGGTCAGCAAAAGGAGCAATGAACGAAGAACTCGCTTTTGGCGGATGCGTCACTCACAGTGGCCCAGTCGGGCTGAGGGGTCTTGCCACGGCAGAAGTTGCTGAGAGTCCAGGTAGCGTTGCGCAGCATGCTGAGCTTACGGCTGTCGCCAAGAAGAGCAAGCAAAGGCTTCAAGGCGGCACAGCTGAGAACGTAGTCACGGCAGTGGGGGCTATCGCCGGCAATGTTGCCGAGAGCCCAAACAGCTTGCTCGCGAACATCAGGCTCGGGGCTGCCAAGGAGCTCGACAAAGATGGGGACGGCACCGGCCTCAATGACGACCTGGGTCTGGGTGGCGGAGCCGGAGGCGATGTTGGTAAGAGCCCAGGCAGCCTCGAACTGGACGAGGGTGTGGGGAGAGCGAAGGAAGGTCACGAAGCGGCTGACGACGCCGGTCTTGATGACTTCCTCAATCGGGGGGTTACGCTCCTTTGAGAGCAGCTTTCGGAACTTGGTCGTGGCCTGGATTTGGAGGTCGATCTGCTCGGAGAAGACACCCTCAACCATCTGGGGGAGGTCCTCGTTCAACTACTCGTCGTCAGCACATACACTCGATAATGGCAATCATGATGTATATGATCGACAAGCAATAGGCAAGGTAAGATGGATACGTGACAGGAAAGCGGTACAGCTCATGACCCATGTCGGCAGGCAAGCATCCTGTTGAAGACCCTGATTGTGCATGTGGGGCAGTGGGTGATGAGCGCGCCCCTGGCAACGAGCATGCAAAATAAGACGATGCGCATTTGGCGGGGTCGACCAAGAAAGGGGGTTCGTCACCGAAGCTAAGCCGCATTTATGGCAAAGGGCGAACGCAGAGCAAACAGTGTCGTAAACAGAAGAAATAAGGGAGATAGAAAGGGAGTGTGAATGAGGGAAGACAAACCTGGGATTCGGTAGGGGCGGTATCATCGTCGCTGTCGGGGGCGGCGCCGAGGGAGGCGCCGGGCCTGTTCTCGCCTGTGGCAATTCCTCTCCTCTTCGCGAGGTTCTCCTCTCGCTTGGCCTTGCGAATCTCAACCTGCTGCTCTTCACGACGGCGGCGGAGCTCTTCGGGCTTGAAGTTGCTCTTCGCCTTGAAGTTGGTGCGGCGGTGCTCGGGAATGTATCGATCGGCCATGTTTGCGGCTGATGAAGGCGGTTCACCTGTTGAAGTGGGGGGGAGAGTCGAAGAAGCGAGTGGTAAAGGAACAAGGTCGAGCGTTCGACTTGAGGTGGGAGAGAAACGCAGCTAATTCGGAATGCGTTGCGCCAACAAGAGTAGTCTCAAGGTCCGGTAGGCCTGAGCTATGTATGGCGGGGGTGTGCGTGAGGAAGGGCAGACGTGAATAGATGTAGTGGGTTGGGTGTGATGATGTCGGGAGCGGGAAGGGAAGGGGCGAGAGTGGGAAATTTATTCTGCGGGCAGTGGAAGGAAGGAAAAGTTGGGGGATGAATGCAGGCAAGCAGGTGCAAAGTCACTCCTGATAGCGAGGTACGAGCGAGTCTACGGTAGCGGGGTTTCAGTGGCTCGTGCTGTGTGCGTTCTACTGCGGGGAGGGGAAGACTTGGCCGCCCAAGCTCGAATCGACTAGGAGAGGGGCAACGTCCATCACAAGTACCGGTCTATCACGAAATGACCTGATCGACCTCTTTATACCCATCGCTTAAATACATGGGCCAGAGCTGGCTACGTGGAAGCAGCTTGCCTTGCCTTCGCTTTCTTCAAGCTATCTGTCTGTACCTCAAACTCTCGCCGGCCAAATGACAGACAAGACAGTGTACCTATTCCTTGCCATCAGTGCATGAGTCGAATCGCTAGGTGTGTTGATTCAGATTCTGCTGTACCATGCCACTAGTTCATGGTGATGCATCCCCCAAACGCTTCTTGCTCACCCCGATGCTTCCTTCTACTTGTGCTCTGACTCAGCAGCCCTGATCTTGGCCCTCTGGGTTGTCTTCTCTACTCCAGTGTGCGCACGGGCCAAGTCAGTGCTGTCTGAAGAAGGAAGTGACGAAATAGGTACCCTGACATGTCTCAATGTGGAGTCCTGTCGGGGTGGCACCAAAGGCCCCTTCACTCGACGCGTCTCCCTAACAGCGGACGCGTCGTCCAGCTCCCAATTCGCTTGTAATGTTGCTGCCACCGGCTCCATCTTCATTTCAAGATAGCTTCCGACGGCCAAGCCTACCGTCATCGGATTCAACGGGATCGGTGTTTCTATGAACAATCAACGATTTCTAGTGCCCTCCCACGAAACTCGCCCATAACGAAGGGTATTCTTCAAGTTCCCACCAACGACCATCAAGAGGAGCAACTATATCTGCTGATATGTCATCAAAAACGTCGCCGAATCCCCCTTTCCCTCAAGGATGCATTTCCGTCCGGGATGTAATGGACGGGAAACCTAAGCCAGGTGATCTAGTCAACATTGTCGCACTGGTCAAGGATTGCCGTCTACCCATCCCAACAGCAAGAACTGGCAAGTCTCGATCACTCAACTGAGTCCATTCTAGCGGCTTTAGCGGACCGTCTAATTGCTTCCAGATTTCAAGTGCACGTTGAGACTTTATGACATTTCGACTCAAGATGGATTAGACGACTTGTCGCTGGTGATCTTCAGAGCTGAACAGCACATGCCTCAAGTTGGCGTTGGGGATGTTATCATCATGCAAGGTGCCAAGGTCCAACGATACAAGGGCGACTTGACACTGATCACCCACCTTCGAACCTGTCTCCATGTTTACCAGGCCGCTTCCATTCCTCAATATCCCAAGTCGCCCAGCGCGGCGCTGAGGCCTGACCCCAAAAACCCTGCATCCAAGCCACTTCTACACGCCGAGTCTTACGTGTCATGGTTGTACCACTCGATCAACAAAGATTGTTTGCCGAGCGAGGCGCAGTTTCGTGAACGGGCCGAACAGTCTCTCAACCTAAAAGATAAGTTCAGTCGCCTGGAGAGCGTCCGAGACGGCAGGTTTCACGACCTGATTGTTCGGGTTGTCAGGGAACCCTATGATCTTCTGGACAAGGCCACAGTCTGGATCACGGATTATACGGAGAACGAAGCATTCTTCCCTATGACCTCAGATGGCAGAGACATGGACTCTCACGGCTATACGTCCGAAAAGACGGGGAATGCGAGCCAATCCTCTTGGGAGGGCCCCTTCGGCAAGCGGTGTATGCAGTTGACGTGTTTCGAAACGCACGCCGCCGCTGTCAAAAGGTGCGTCCACCTAGGTGACTACGTACGATTCAAAAACATTCAAATCAAATATGGACACAATGGTCAGAATTTGGAGGGTTTCCTCCGCCAAGACCGGGATGCTGCCTCGTCCAAAATCCAAGTCGAAGTCCTGGATGTCACGGACGCAGAGAATGTCGACCCGAATTTGAAGGAACTCATCCGTCGTAAGCGAGCTTATGAAAAGGAGCGAAAGAGGGACATCAAACTCGATAGCTCTGGAGCTGGTGCCGGGACGAAGCGGCCTGTTGCCGATGAGTCTGGAGGGAAGAGGTTGAATGCGAAGAAAAGAAGAGCTCTTGAACGAGCAGCAGTTGCGAGAACGATAACTCCAAATGACGAGTCTGCGAGAGAGCTCGCACTCGGTCTAAATGAACACGGTAACCAGGTTTTGCCCTTTCTGTCATTCACTTGGCAAGGCTAACGCGATCATGGTAGTGAAGTGTGAGAATACGGTCCAACCTGTAACAGCGGTCAAAACTGTGCTCGAAAGAGTAACTTATCGCACAACAAGTCATGGCAGTGCATTGGATATTCAGCTGCCGTTCACATGTGTTAACTATCGTGTCAACGCCCGGGTGATCGACTTCCACCCACCCAGGCTCCTGGACTTTGCCTGTTCGCGAAAGACGACCGAGTATGATATGCTCTCTGAATGTAGCAACTCTTCATCAGACATGGAAGGAGAGGCAGGAAATAACGATGATGCCAGGGGACGAGTATGGGAATGGCGCTTTGCTCTCCGTCTCGAGGAGGCTTCTGCGTCCAGGAAGCGAAAAGACGTCGCCCGAGAGACCATGTGGGTCTTTGTAGATAATAGGGATGCCCAGCTCTTGACAGGCCTCGACGCCTGCGATCTTCGCACGAATCCCAAGACCCTGAGTGAACTTCGCGAAAGGCTATTCACTTTATGGGGCAACTTGGAGGAGTTGAAGACCAAGCAGTCAAGGGCAACCAAGGCAGAAAAAGTTGCCCCGAGGTTGAATCATGGTCCACCGCCGGACAGTTCAGATAACGAAGACATCAAGTCGAAACGGAAGGAGGACACCGCAGTAGGCGATGCCCAGGGTGCTTCAGATCTCGGACCGCCCGTGAGTAATCGACCTTTCAGCTGCTGTGTACGTCAATATGGCGTAAGGGTTCCGGAGAACAATCATCAGAAGGCCAATGCTGGAGCGGGCAAGCGTTGGGAGCGGGCCTACGGATTGTTCGGCACCAAAGTACCATACATGTAGGATGGGGTAAATGAAGAGGGCGTCTGGCGAACAGGGCGGTGCTGTCATATATGGTGTTGGGAAGGCTGTCCGTAGGACTCGAGTCACCTCCTCATCACGCAGCGAACTGAAATGAGTACGACTATTACAGGCAAAGGGTGCTTTATCGTGTCAAATAAGCAAATCATTGGCTTCTCCCAATATACAACATCGTGAATCGCGACGTCCCATAGCCTCAACGCCGGAACCTGCAATCGTCCCAATGTGTCCCATGTCGGGGGCTATTCTCGACCCAGAAAACGAAGAAAGAAACCATAGCCGCCTACATGCCCATTCAAGTCGAACACCACAAGAAGGACCGTTTGGAAGTGAAGCCGTGCGATGTCCGGGCGGGCCGCCCAGACGTCCAAAAGCTCGCTCAGTCACCTAGCACGCTCTCCACCTCGCTCTCCACATTCGCGGGTTCGTCATTGCCCTCCTCGTCCTCGAGCTCATCATCCTCCGCAGGCAGCAGCTCCCGCCGACGCAAGTCCTCCCTTGATCCCTCCTCGGGCTCGGCCTCATCATCAAACGGATCTTCAGGCTCTTCGTCATCCACGACAATCTCCTCACTAAGCACCGCCGGCTTCTTGCTCGCTGCCGCAACCTTCTTCGCCGCAGCTCTAGAACCCTTAGGCTTCCTCCCGTACAGCAACGCGTCGATCTTTGCGTCATCCAGGTATGCCACGACCTCGGAGTAATTCTTGCCAAGCTTGGACTGGTTCCTCAGCAGCCGCCTGCGCAACCTTCCGGCATTCGGGCCGGACTTGTCGATGACCTTGCGCGATATAGCCATGACGAGCTTGGCCGTGAGCTCGCAGAGAGAGCGCTCAGCCTTGAGTTCGTTCACGAACCGCTGTTCCTTCGTCAGGCCCTCGTCCTCGTCCTCGTCATCCGACTCGTCGTCGTCGATGGGATCTTCGTCATCTGCAGGCTCATTGAGAACTTTCTTGGTTCTTCGAGCGTAGCTCCGCTCGATGCCGTCAAAAATGGAAATGAGCTCGGGCACGAGGGCAGGGACAACCTCTCCGACAGAATCAGCAAGCTTCTTGTACTTCGAAGGCTTGCCCGCGGCTTCGGTCCAGTCGCGCACAGCGGCAAAGAGTATGTACATGTCACATAGGCTGCCAGTCGCGTAGAGTCGAATGTCGTCGATGATGACCCGTGACGAAAGAGTGTTGATGAGGTTGTCCTGAAAGACGCCGCGAACCTTCTGCAGCTGATCGATCACTTGGGACGAAATATCGGAACCTGTTCGAACCAGTTTTTCGACACGGTGCAGCTTCCACATGAAGTAGAACTGGCAGGCTTTGATCGCCCATGACACGAGTTCGTCTTCCAGCTCATCAATAACGTCGTCGAAGGCGATGAACGTTCCGCGGTTCACCATGCTCGCAAGAATCTCAATGGTTGAAGCGGCTGAGTCGGCCGACCGTCCTTCCGCTTCCATGACGTCGACGCAATCCGCGACGCTGGCCAAGTTGCTCAGCTTATTCACCACGGTGGAAAGATCTGACAGATGCTCTGCTGTGAGGCCGCCGCGTTCGCCAACCTCACAGGTTTTGTCGAAGTTTCGGAGCGAGTTGATCACATTCTCCCACAAGAGGGCCAGTTTGCTGTCTGTCATCTCTTCCAACTCGTCATGCTGGCGAGCATGGGACAAGGCCGCCGTCGCTTCGGCGAGAACATCCTTGTCGCCGTGTCTGTTGAACTGTGTACTGATCTCATCCAGTAGGTGTTCATACCTGGAGGAATCCTGTCGCAGCTGTTGGAAAACGTCGAGGTTCAGGGCATGTTCCATCCTCAGCACAATCTTTGCTGTGGAAGGTTCGGCTCCGAACTTGTTGAGAAGCCGGGGAATCGTCGCAGCCAGCTCTAAGGCCGTCTCTTCTTGGGCTTCAGAGCTCTCGTGACGCCCAGATCGCTTTGCGTCGGCGGGTTGGCCGAGTGCGAGAGTCACAGCGGCGACCATGACCTCAAGCAGCGCAGCTTCCTCCGCATCATCCGGGCCGATGAGGTTCTTGATGGCCGTTTTAGAATGTTTGGCCTTTGCTTTGGACTTCGAGCTGACGGTGTGATCATGAAGTAGATAGCCCGCCAACAGCTTCCAATCCCTGACCACTCGTATCCTCTCGTAAAGGACATGCGCGGCGACAGATATTCTTGTAGCGGGCGCAACAGGTCGCATGATGTCGGTGGCCACACTGGCATCGTGGAAGTCAGGACTGCCCTGCTCATTCTCGACCTGCGCATCGAATGCCACGATGTTCCCAGCGAGTAACTTGACGTGGAGCCAGTCCTCCTGCGGTGACTCGTAACCAAGTTCATCGCTACCACCCAAGGCTTCCTCTACGGCATCTTTTCCACCGAGCGCATTGCGCTGGTCCTCCAGGCTCGCGGAGACCAAGTTATCGAAGAAGGTCGCAGCAGCCTTCCTGACTCGTAGCTCACTGTCGAAAATGAGTCTGCCGACAGAGTCGACCTCGTCTGGCTCAAGCATGCCGTCCTTCCGCAGAGTGTCGGCAACCGCAATGGCGGCAACACGCACCGAAACCTCTGCATCCTGGGTGGCGATCTCAATAAGACGTGGGCGGAATCTGTCGATGAAGTGGCCGAGCTGTTCCACGCCTGTCTTAAAGATGCGGCCGAGCTGCTTCAGTACTTCCTGACGAGTCGACGCGACGACATCAGACAGCATCCAGCCCAGGTAGCGCAGGTGACCAGGTTCCATGAACACAGACGGCAGGTCTTGCACCCAGACGCCGAGAGCCTCGGCGCACTCGGTCCTGATACGGGGGTCGACGTCTCGATATCTGTGGACGAAGGTGGTTTCGAAGAAATCCTTCATCTGCTCGTTGCAGATTTCGCGGTATGTGTTGGCTTGTTGCAGGTTTTCTTGCATTTCTGCCACCTTGGTCTTGTTCTTCTGCTTCTGGCTGGCTGAGATTTGATGCTCGGTTGTAGATATTCTCCTATCCAGCGTCACGGCAACATCTACAAGGCCGGACACGATCGATAAGATGGCCGTGGTCGCCGTGTGTCGGAATGGGCGAAGTGGTGATGATGACATGGAGGCTATCCAGCGCGAGATATTCTCCATCAGCACGGGCTCCTTGTACAGAACATCGGTCTCATGCAAAGTGGTGACCAGAGCTTCAAAGAACTCCCCAAATAGCTCACGGAACGATCGGATGCCTTTGGCACGTGAGATGAGAGGGTATTCGGTGATGCGTTCCTACGGCAAGGTACGTCAGCATGGGCAGCTAGATTTAAGCGGACAGCAGAGGAACCCACCTCTTGGTATAGCTCTTGTAGTTCCCCAAGCCGGTTGTCAGAATTGTCTGGGTCACGAATGTCGTCGTCGGTGATTTTGTGCTCACAGCCGCAGACCTGCAGCACAAAGTTGACGAGGTCCCTGAGTGCGACGGCATCGTCTTCTCGGTACCTTTTAAACCACGCATCGGCGGCGTCGTCGGACGAGCTACCTGGGGTGAACACGTCGGCTTTCACTGCATGTCAGATGAGGCCAGCTGGAGGGGAGAGGGTATCATGCTCACCGTAGAGACTATCTTGGCCAGGCTTCCCAAAGTTGGCGATCGCCACATTCTTCTTGGGTCGTGTCGGCAGGCTGGCAGCTTTGCTGAGCGAGGCGGATGACAGGCCATTCGTCTTGGGCTTTTTGGTCGCGGGCCCGTCCAGTTGGGACGGATTGGACTGCTTTCGCGCCGTCTTGCGCTGTTGCTGCTTCTGCTTCTGTTTCTGTTTCTGTTTCTGTTGCTGTTGCTGTTTGGGGTGAGGTGTGAGTTGGTCGTCAGTCGCGTCGCTCATGTCTCGGTCGTCATCAGAAGCATCGTCTTCAATGCCGTGGTCGTCTTGGTCATCATCTCCAGAGTCCTCATCATCTTGATCGGCCGCCCTCTTGCGTTTGGTGGTGAGGGCGGGCTCGGGACTGAACTTCTCGGGCGCCCGCACGACGCGTCCAGAGCGGCGACGCGACGCGGACTCGGGGTCCGGGGAGGCTGTCGCGCTTTCCATGACGATGGGGTGTCCAAAACTCAAGCACTACTAATTCTGTGTCTTCTCGCGACACTCGCGAATGTGGCTTTTCGTGATGCGACGCAGAGTTGAAGGCGTGGTGTCGCGTAATGCTCGGGAGGCGGGCCAATTTCTTTGGACTATCGTGGTTGATGTGAGTGGGCGGGCGCGACTGCTTTGACAGTGAATGTGGCGGGCGGGCTGAGAGGCACCAGTAAACCAGTAGTGGAGGAGTGGGAACGGCCACACCAGGCCAGGGGTGTTCCTGGGTACTTGTGTCCGTGCAGATGTGTCGCAGACACTGTACACGCACTGGCGGCTGGATGCATTTCAATCCCACCGACCAGGTACACTGCGCTGCTAGACCTAACAGGTCCAGGTGTCTGGCCGCAACCCCAATCGCTATCTTTTTCGACCATCCCGTCCATACCTCACACCACACCCTACCTTACCTCACCATACCTCCACGCCGTGCTCTGCTGATGTGGCTGTCGCAGAGCCTCAGGGGTACATGGACTCGCCATTCCCCAAATCATCGTCGGTGGCCGGCGAAGGACACATCGTCGCCAGACTGCTGCCAAACGGCCAACCAGGATTCGAGACAATCACTTATCAATATCCACTAAAGCTCATATCGCCATCCTTGACAGCAGGGCAGAAGAGCGCCCTCGTGTTCCTCCTATCCTACGGCGGTGGGCTCGTTGGTGGCGACCATGTCAACCTACAGATCCAGGTCCAGCCGAAAGCGCGGCTGAGCATCGTCACGCAGGGCCACACGAAAATCTTCAAATCCTCTTCGAAGGACATCGTCACTCGTCAGGAGCTCCAAGCTCATATTTCCAGAGATGCAGGCATCTGTCTCCTTCCTGACCCGGTACAGCCGTTCGACGAGAGTGTCTATGAACAGACCCAGATCTTCACCGTTGACCCAACGGCTTCCCTCTGCCTCCTGGACTGGGTGACGCAAGGTCGCTCAGCTCGAGGAGAGAACTGGGATTTCGCGCGGTGGAAAGGCCGCAACGAGATCTGGCTCGGCGAGGGCAATGACGAGTCTTTTCCCTCGGGGCCGTCCCGCCTGCTGGTCAGAGATACAGTCGTCCTCAACGAGACCACTTCCGGGCTGACAGGCAGGCCTCTTCGCGGGTCAATGCATGGCCATGGAGTGTTTGGGAGTCTGATCTTGCGAGGACCCCAGTTGCAGAAGCTGGGTGATTTCTTCCTCGCCGAGTTCGGTCGGCTGCCCCGCCTGGGTGCCCGCGATTTCAGGACGCTGGAGGCACGGGAGAAGGAGGACACGAACCGATCGGCCGACGATTCATGGCGCTTGCAGAGGCTTGCCTTGGAAAAGGAGCACGCTGTGCTTTGGTCCGCCGCCAACGTCCGGGGATGTGTAGTCGTCAAGTTTGGGGCTGCAACTGTCGAGGGAGGTCGTCAGTGGCTGGCGGATATGCTGTTGAGGGAGGGGAGCATCACAGATCTCTACGGAGATCAGGCCATTATGTGCCTGAGGTAGCTGGTGCGGTTTCTAGAAGGCAATCTTCAGTCTCAAAATCAAACTTTTTTTTCGCACAATCTTCCTTCACTTTGAGCGATGGACCGCCGTCGTGTTGAAGCGGTACCAGCAACTTGGAGAAGGCCCAGGCAAGCCAGGGTTCTGCAAGCCAGCCTGACAGTGACGGAGCCCCTCGTGCCCCACCACTGTGCTGATCCCTGTCAGACCGGGCGGCCCTTGCATCTGTCTGGCGCATTTCGAAAGCTGCCCCGCGGATCCAGCAAAGAAATAATTAAACTGCACTCGCCATATCTTCAACCTTGCCCGACACCAAGCTCGACTCTCACTGCACACTTCCAACACAATTTCAAGGGAATATCAGCCAGACGGGCTGCAGACTTGAGTCAGCACATACGACGCACGACTGTCAGCAACTCGATCACTACCGTCTCCCGAACCCATCACCTCCATCCTTGTCCCATTTACACAGTCATGGCTCCGGAGGCCAGAGGTCGGGGCCGGCCTCGTGGCCGTGTCGCAGGAGCTGCTACGCGAGGTAGGGGCCGTGGAAGGGAGGGAGCCGTAGTCGGAGCTGCATCAGCTGAGGACACAGACGTAAGCGCACCCGTCGCGCCCGGCGACGCGATTGCGCCAGCAGACCCGCGACCATCCGCCGCACCCGCCGACGGCAGCGTGCCCCCGCCGCGAGGCGAGGCCGTCACAAAACCCACCCGAGGTCCGCTCGCTGGACGCCGACCCCGAAACATCCGCAGAGACGAGGCTTCGAGGGATGCTCTAGCGCGGCAGGAACAGAGCAAGGAGAATGCGCGAGCCAAGGAGGAGGCGCGTCGTCAGGCTCGCACGCGCGGTCGCAGTCAGAGGAGTCGAGGCGATGCCATGGGCCGAGGAGGTGCTATGAACAGAGGTGGTGGCGCTGCAGCCAGCGGCCCGTTTTCCCAGTTTCTCGAGAGTGAGTATACCGCCCACCACTGTGCCGCGGCGTATATGTCGAGGTATTCCTTTACTAATCTACGCTCTAGGTGCCTCGGGTCGATCAGGAGGTTGGGGCGGCGGCGGAGGTGGCGGAGGAGGCGCGGGAGGGTCAGGATTCGGCAGCACATCTCGCGGTGTCAAAGGCGAGGGCAAGCCGGGCTTCGGATCGTCTGGGTTGCACGACGTTGAGGCGCGCATCAACGCAGACCGATTCGCCGGCATGCCTCCTAACCGCGAACCTGACGCCTCGGACGAGGCGACCGCCGCGCTTATTAACGCTGATCCCGGTGCTCGCTGGCCCATGGGCATTCTTCGGGTCGATCGCAAGGAGGAGAAGAAGGCGCTGGCCACGACTGCTGAGTTGGAAGCTGAGGAACATGCTCAAGACGAAGACGAAGAGAGCCTGTGGGTGGAAGGAGAAGATGCCGCCAGGTCCAAGCCAAAGCCCGCCCAAGAGGATGATGCAGTATGGCACGCAAACCCCAAGGGCATTAACCATATAAAGCAAGAAGGAGATGCCGGCGTGCCTATCGACTTCGATGCTCACGGCAAGCCGCAAACTACCGAACCCATGGAGATTGACTCCAAGTCAGTGTCCCCTGTCGGAGATACACACCCTGAACGCAGGCCGAAAAAGAAGGCTGCCTTGGATACCGAGACGGAGATGATGGCGGCGGACATGAAAATGTTGCTCAGTGAGCTTGGTCCAGCGCCCGATGGAAGCCTCAGCCACAATAGGGACGGTCGTCTATATCTGTTCCAGTTCCCGCCTGTCTTGCCCCCACTGCACGTCACCTCCGGTCCGTCCAAGGTCAAGTCTGAATCGGATGACACGGTCATACTGGATCCGGGGGTCGGGGGGTCGATCGACCTTACAGGCAATGATGAGCACAGGAAGCCCAAGATCAATGGAGAAAGCAAGGTTTCTGTGTCAGAAATGGCCGAGAACCTAAAACAGGGTGGCATGATTGGCAAGATGAATGTGCGCAAGTCGGGCAAGGTTGAGTTCGACTGGGGCGGCTGCACCCTGGAACTTGGCCCAGCTGCCGGCATGAACTTCCTGACCTCGGCTGTCATAATCGAGGAGGCAGACGACAAGGCCAAGAATGGAGAATATGGCGGCGATGCTTACGGAATGGGCAAGATCATGGGCCGTTTCGTCTTAGCGCCGCGGTGGAGTGACGAAGAGGAGTGGGTTGTCGATCCCGAGGACCTCAAGGCCGACGAGTGACCGTTGGCTCATGGGCAGCTTCTCTGGTGTGGACGCACGAGACATTTGCTATGTAGGGACTACACGAGGTGACGAAAAGGGCGCGGGCGCGCACATACAAGGGAGTCGGCCAAAGGAAAATGTGTGTGTGTACATACCTTAGACACCAGTGGCAACTCTTCCAGGGATTTACTGGTTTGGATTGCTTCCTCAATCCTAAGCAGCGAATGCGATGATGGAAAGATACCCCCTTCCCATTTCTCATCTCCTGTCAATGTTGTTTATATCGTTCATGGCTAGGTTTTGTCTGATGTCGATGGCTCAAGAAGATCACTACTTTGGGTCAAGGGCTGTTGCAAGCCCGTCCTCAATGAAGCTGGCCGTTTGACTGCCTACTCAACCGTTACAGGAGGAACTTGGAGAGATGCCAACACACAATAGGTTTTCCGTAAGGCCCACGAATCCACAATACGATACTCCTCCACTAGCGGTCGACGTTCGGTGCCCATAGTTTCACTGCTGGAGGAGTCAACACGCTCTCGCTACAGGGACTTTGTATGGCTCAAGACAGTCAACGTCCTTCATTACTATCTCTATTCACATAATACTGATACGTAACGATATCCAGTGTGGGCAAATACTTCATATTTCAGATGCGGTTCAACGACTTTCCGCTCCGGATGTACTCAAATTCATGACCCAGGTTACGAACCGGAGCCGCACATAATTCTTTCCCAGTACGCCTGTTTCGCCAGCCATGTATCAGCCCCGTTTGGTGTACATTATATACATTGCCATTTCCCACAGCTGATAACGAACACCAAGCAATCTGCTCGTATTTGACCAGCCAGAGAACCATATCGCCTCCCGAGAAACATCAAAATGAACCCCAATAAACGCCCCATCCACACGCATCATGTCTCGGGCCCTTGAGATCTACCGTCGTCTACCGCCGTCTACCGCCGTCTACCGCTCAAGCCCACACGGCCACTATGTTGGCTCTGCGCCTCCATCCCATCAATATCATCTGACGACATACTCGGTGAGCGAAGTCTATCTCCCGTCCATTTGTCGGTCCCTCCTGCGCCAGGGCCCTCGATGATGTACATCTCGCTGTTGACGTGGCTTCTTCTCATAGAGTGAGACACATCGTCATGCGAGGTTCCAGGCACAGTGAGTCCTTTGTATGGCTTTCTTCGAGGTTCGACTTTGGGCGGACGCACCACGCCTGGTGCCACGGGGTCGAATGGCGACATAGCCAGAGGTGATGCATGTGACGGCGCGTGCTTTGACTTGACGCTTGATGTGATATAAGATGCGGACGATTTTGCTTCCGCCAGCTCAATATCGACGGTAGTGACCTCGCCATGGCCGTAGCCTGGCATCTTTCCGTTGGATCTTTGTGTGCCCGACCGCGCTGTGCCGGTAGGTCCAGGTGTATGGCCGGTGGATTCGAAGCCGTGCAGACGGAAGAGCCGAAGGAGGGGCCGGATCGTCACAAGACTGGCGGCGATGATCGCCACACCTGGTTCAACGAGAGTCCAGACCATGGCATCGGTGCCGGCGACTGTTTCGACTTGGTTAGAATGGACAGTGAACAAATAGACGGAGAGTGAGGCAAATCATCGTACAGAGGATATCGTCGAGATCGTTAAGGTCGGCGAGAAATTTCAGCCGAATCAGGGTGGCAACGCTGGCACTGTAGGTGGAGTCAGTGCTGTACAGAACTTCACGACGCAGGCTTGGCGGGCGAGGTTTCTTACAAGATGCCCAAACTTAGGAGCAATATGACGGAAATCTTGGCAGGAACTGTCATCTTGACCTTCCAAATCATAGGTATTGGCATGAGGGCACTGTTTGGGGGGTCAGTCATGTCCAAAATGGTTGGTACGCACGTGGCGGGCAGTCTCACTACAGCCAGTCACTCAAAATGGTCATGACAGATATTGAATAGGCGGCGGAGACAATTTGATCGGACGTGACACAGGTTGCGTGTTCGATGGTGTAGTCCCACTGGGCCTCGACTGGGTGGCACTGGAAAATGTTCCAAAAGAAGATGACGAGGGTCCAGATGGCGACGATGGCCAGACTGACGTATATGGTCCAGATGAAGCCCTTTGAGGTGGTCAGGCGCAGGAGAAAGATGCCAACGCTGAACTTGATTAACATCATGTTCAACACGTAAGTGGCGGTAGCGAGGGCTTGATACTGAATAGTGCATGCTGTTTAGTTGCTGCGGATGGGTGAGGAGAGCGAAACGGTGACAGGACCTACCATCAAGGCCCTGATCTCGCGGGGCTGCGCGAGGGCATCGTTGTGCATGCCGAGGCCATTGTTGACGCCGGCGAGGATGAAGACGCAGGAGACGGTGAATATGAGCTGTGCCACGAGCATGAGCCAGTCGTCAGCCTGGTAGGCCTTGGTCAAAATGGCGCGCACATAGGTGCGCAGTATGACGGAGATCCAGCTGAGGATGAGAAAAGAGATGGCGGTGGCTACGAGCACTCCCCCGTGGTCTTCAGCCAAGTCCACCTCGGCCATGAATAGATAGATGTTGGATTCCAGAGCCAAAAGAAAAGGTCCGGCCTCTCCAGATCTCCAGAGAACGCTCAACTTATCCCAGGAACGAGTGAGTTAAGAGAAAAAAAACTTGGAAAGAAAGAATAAGAGAAGAGTAGAAAGTAGCAATCGATAGAGGCATGGCGGAAGGGAAAAGGGGGGGGGGGGGAGGGCGGGGATGAATACACCGGGTCAACACAACCAACAACACCTAACTCGTGCAACTGATCCTGGCCTAGTGTAAGTAGCCAGCAGCTGCAGCCAACAACGGACGTCTTGTCATCTCGAGTCCAGTCGAGTCGAAGTGTTTTTTTGCCGAGAGCCGGGCAGAACCATGGCCGCGACGTGCGGCGCCCCAACCGTGCTGGCGATTGATGAGAGCTGCAAGGTTCTGCAGGCAAACTAACAAAGTAGGATCCCGGTCAGGAACCATCTCGCCCCATGTGGATGGCAGGGAAGAGGATCTGACGCAGAGTGCAGGCGAGTGTAGGCGAGCGCAGGCGAAGACAGGCGAAGCGAGGCGAGACGCGAAGCGTGTGGGATGAACCTCATCGACGGGAGGATCATGATGTTTGCTTGCCACGGGCCGATGGCTGTGCATGTGTATCCTACCTACCTTACCCACCTTAGGTACCTTACCTTAGGTACCTCAGCCTTCGACAGCTTTTGGCTCATGTGAAGGCTCCGCTGTGGCGCCGTACTCGGTGAGCGAGTAACCAGCAGTAGCCAGTGGTGAGTAGCTCGTTCTGGACCATGTCGAAGCCTAGAAAGGTGAAGTGCCTCATGATGAAAGGGGTGTACCAGTAGGATTGTTTGCCGTGAATGCAGGAGTATGGTGGCTCGTGGATGAGATGCGAAGTGGTAGACGGGGGTTGTTGCACTAGTGCGTGATGGGGAAGCAGTAGGGGAAGGGGCAGAGGAGGAGGGAAGGGTGGGTTGATGACTGCCTGTCAGCCGGTGCCCCCTGACCCGTCGCCTTGGGAGGGTTTCTGATTGGCAGCGCGAAGTATCGGCTTTCCACTTCCATTCCACGGGTGAAGCCACAGGCGGCCGGCCATCGTCGCATCCCGAATTAAGGTACCGTACCATCCCAGCGCCAGCTCACCTCTCACTGTCGACCCGGACCAACAGTAGGCAAGGGCACCTCGTCCATGTGAAACCACGCGACCTTGGTGCTTCCTTCTCAAGTCGAGCGTAAATTTCACTTTGATGCATCTACTCGACACCTTGTTCACGCTTTAATGACATAATATAGCTAGCTAGCTACGTGCATGTCAAAAATTCCCACCACCAAGCTTCTCCTTGCCCAAAGACGTGCTTGTACCTTCTCTTCTCCCTTTGCATTACCTGTACTCGGTCATCTTCTCCTCCTGCATCACACGGCACACAACCACTTTTCATCACTCCCCTCGTCTCCCATCTCAACAACGCAGTCAGCCAACACCACCACCGCCGTCACGGATCCGTCGTCCCGTCCTGCCCGTCGCGTCACCTCAGGTGCATGACATCCTTGTCCGAGCCCCTGCCATTCCCACATGTCTGGCCAATAGCGCCGACCCTTAGCAAGCGTCGCTAAACGCACCACGCCGGTTGAGTTCGCTATCAAAAGCCAGCCAGGGTGCGAGAGACGGGCCTAAGACGTCTTGGGCCCAAGTGAGGTGCGAGCTGTTTCAATCCTAATCTTACCAATACACCACCAACAAAGGAACGCACCCACAAGGTCTCGACAACTAAAGCACAATGGATGCAGCCAACGACACGCCTCTGATCTTTTCCGAACACAGCTACGGCGAACACTCTCTCCAGAGAGTCGGCACCTGGCAATTTCCACACCATTTGGCTGGCGACGAGAAGGGATACTGGATCATGTAAGTCGCGCGTGCTCTGCCTGCCTCTGCCTCTGCCTCTGCCTCCTCTGTCAGAACTCGCTCATCCCGTGTGTCTCTCTCCACCAGCTTCATCCACGGCGGCGCCTGGCGTGATCCCCGCAAACTCTACCCGGGGTTTCTCCCCTGCATTCGCTCGCTTCTCACCTCCACCAACCCTTCTGGCCCCGGCCTCACCTCTTCCGGCATCCGCGCCTTCGCCAGCATCGACTACCGCCTATCATCCCACCCCGAATTTCCCCAGGACCCATCCGCCGTGCCGCCCTCCGAGCTGCGCGAAGCCCGCCACCCCGACCACCTGCTCGATGTGCGCGCCGCTCTCGCTTCTCTGCAGGCGCGCTATGCCTTTGGTGATCGCTACGTCTTGATCGGCCATTCTGCCGGTGCCACCATGGCCTACCAGCTGGCCATGGGCGAGGCCGCCATTGGCCTTGGTGCCCCTGCCGCACCCTCCCCTAGCGTGACCCTGCCCGTTGCCCTCGTCGGGGTCTCGGGCATCTACGAGTTGCGCAAATTTGGCGAGCGCCACGGCCCCGCCTACGTCACCTTCATCGCCGGCGCCTTTGGCGACGACGAGTCCACCTGGAACAACGGTATGCCGGCCTGTTACGGAGGCAGCTTCAGTGAGCAGCTCGCATCAACGCGTGCCTACCTCTCGTGGTCTCCTGAGGACCAGCTTGTCGACGAGATTGAGATTGATCTCATGGCCAAGCGGCTCGGGCAGGATCAGGTTGAGGTGAAAGTCACCAAGAATCTCACCGGCAATCACGACATCGTATGGGAGGAGGGTACACAACTAGCTCGTCTCATCAGGAGTGTTCTGGATGACCTGTGAAGCGCATAGGACTCACAATGGCCGGTCTCTGATGTGTAGACAGTATGAATCAGCCCATGTGTGTACCATGAACAACCAAATTACACGTCACTTGAAACCCTCCGTGGAGCCTCTTCAAACCTTCGCCTTCCACACATACCCGACAGCTATGACTCTCGCCCTCAACAACGTCGCCCTCGAGACAAAGGCGACGGTACCACCCCATATTTGCACCCAGATGTACTCGCCGCGTGCCGCGTCGATGACGGCGCCCGCTTTCGGCGGCCCAGCCAGGGTCGCGCAACCAACAACCATAGAAACCCATGCCGAATCGCCTGCCCATCTTTTGCGGATCCTCCGTCAGGCCTGCTAAAGAGCCGATGGAGACGCCCTGTGCAAAGTCAACGCCGAGGCCGCAACAGACGCTGAAGGCAAACATGCCAGCCTGGTCACTCACAGCGCTCCCGGCAAATGTCACGCCGCTCAGCAGGGCCATCTTATTGACCAACGTGTTAATCAAACCTAGTTGGCAATCTGCGATGGACTCTGTGAATGCTCTTCCGGAAACGTCCATTCTGTTGATGATGAGCAGAAGCGATACAGAATCAACAGCGGTGAACCCTATGGGCTGGCGTGCAAAGACGCTGATAAAGCACTTCCAAAATAGTAAGCCTCGCCCAGGGACATTTGGAGGGGTAGGGGAGGGGTCACGACCCACGTCAAAGTGGCCAGAGTACAACGCCCAGAAGCAAAAGAATGACCCAATGGTAAATGGTAAATGGAACATAAGGAGGCTCCCTGAGCACCCCCGTTCGACCACGGTCCCTTTAACCTAGGAGTATGCCGCGGCTCAAGAAGGGCGTTCGCGACAATAGCCAGCACAAGCGCTACGCCGGTCTGGCACCGTATAGCCCAGGGAAAGTCGACGTGAGGGATCAAATACTTCACCGTGGTCGGGAAGACAACGCCACCGAGGCTAGACCCCGTGACCGCGGGTCCCAGAGCCAGCGAGCGGCGTTCCCTGAAGTACGACCCGACGACGGCGATGCTCGGCATGAATATGGTGTTCATATCGAGGCCCGCGACGATGCCTTGCGCAAGCAGGACATGCTGGTAGACTTGCATATGCTTGCCAGATATGTGCCAACGATGGCCATGACGGAGCCGATGAAGACGATGTGGCGGGCGCTGCCCGCGTTCGTGAGCCGGTCTGAGATTGTGCTGATGACGGAAAAGAGGAAGACTTGGATGGAGCCGATCCAGGAGACCAGCGCAAGTTGGAGGGACTCGGCCTCGGTTTAGTATCGCCGGTAGACTCCGTAGGCTCCCGGGTAGGCCCATATCATCATTTTGTGAGGAAGCTCGCCAGGATTTGCAAGTGCATGCAACCTAGCCACTTTCGGGGTCCTGAAAAGTTGGGTCGGGCGATGGGATAGTTGAGATGAATGGCACTTTAGTATTCTTGTCGACACATTCATATACGTCCTCTCCCTTGTTCTCAACCATTGCGGACGTGCTGAGTAGTGTTCTTAGGGGCAGCTGGAAGCGGGACATCGTCATGATTGAAAGATATGTCACGGATTTCCAGTTCGACTATTCAATGTCAGAACACAGACGGAGGGAAGCAATTAATGCTGACAGTGTCGAGTGAGAACATGTACTTCGAGGTGCTTTGGGGATTGGGATGAGTATGAGTGTGATGCGTGAGGGTGGGGATTAACAGTATTGCACAGAAGCCGTCCCACGACGACGATCACGAGAGGCACGGTGGAGGGAGGAAGCTTTATACCCGAACTATGATCCTAATACCTTTCAGTCCGGTCCGTGGATAATTGCTAGGATAGGTCAATTTTGTGTTGACAGGCTGAAGCCACGCAATAACGTGGAAAAATGAACAGGACGCTCTGGAGAGGCAGTCGCTCTAGATATATATACCTAAAAAAACCCATCCCAAAAACCCTCGTACCATCTGAGCCACCAACAAACGACTGAGTGATCAAACTGCCGGCGGACCCAACCGATAT
Source organism: Verticillium nubilum (assembly GCA_002851675.1). Lineage (NCBI taxonomy): Eukaryota > Fungi > Ascomycota > Sordariomycetes > Glomerellales > Plectosphaerellaceae > Verticillium > Verticillium nubilum. The sequence continues at coordinate 140,961 of NMXI01000001.1, forward strand.
GAACCTTGAAATCCATAGCGGATGGTCGAGCCCACATCAGCAATTCTCATAAATGCTCACAGTCGATGAGGCCCACCAGTTCTCTAATGCCCGAGACCCACTTACCTCCGGGAATTGTCGAGGTTCGACTGCATACCAAGAAAATACGCAGTGAATGTATTCAGTTTACGCTCTCAGATTCTTATGCGTCATATTTTAGTGGTGTTTTAGGGGCTTGCTTCGAAAAACGACCTCATTTGTTGCGTTCAATGTAACGTATGCGAGACGACAAACGGGCCCGTCGAGGGCCATCACGGTAAACGAGAGCCTCAGAAGGCAACGACAGTTCGATTATCCGCTTAAATAATCCGTGTAAGGAATATCAAATGTCTATTTGATTGTGGAAGACAAGAGAAAGGTTGTGCCTACTTGATTATGCGTTCAACAACACCAAAAGTCATGGACACAAACCGCCAAGCTGTAGGATCGCGTCGCCACGTGTGGTCATGATCTTCCCCGCTTTAATCCCCGGGAGGCGGGGCTCCAGATTCGGTACTCGGCGGACGCACCATCCGACCCACGGGCCGACTGTGGTGGGGTAGGGCACGGTCCCAGCTTAGTGACCCCCGGTCTTATCGCTACTTTCCCCACCCCCGCGATAAGACTTCACCGCCTCAATCTACCCCTCTTGCTGCACGGCCTCGGCCGCGAGCGGGACGAACCGCACAACCGCCAGCCCGGTGTCGCAAGAGCTATCAAAGCTCGGAGCATTGAGTTGGAAAGTGAAGAGTGTCGAAACCAAAACAAGATGAATTTTGCGACTATTCTAGAGCTTTTCTCGTGGCAGCGCGCATTCTGTCTTGTGCCATTGTATATGGTCGGCGCAATCCTGTGGCGGGGTCAAAAGTGACGTAATCCGACGTTGCTTCGCAGGGACTGTGCACTGTTCTGCAGACTGTGCGACTAGCCCTTAAAAGAGCTTAGCGCGAGTCTGGTCCTCAACATGAAGAGCGGCTGATGAAGATATCGTGACCACCGCCGGCGATCACCTTCCTGTTGCACTCACGACAGAACACGCGCGCATCAGCCGGAGCACGATATATCTGACAGAAACATCAAGAGGGTCACAAAGCACTGTATAATTTTGATGCGTCAACTTTATTTAGTGGTAGCGCTCGTGTTTCCGTCGCCACAACCTTTTGCCCCTGCACAGAGTCCAATTCAAGGAGAGTCAAACCAAGCGCGAACAAGTGCAGCGCAAAACAATAGTCGGTCAATCGGTGCCAAGGAAGTCCGGCCATCCGGAAAAGAAAATGAAAATTCTAGGAAACAAAACGATGAAAAAGGAGGAAATACCGACATCATGAACGACTCAATATCCCGTCCAGTGAGAGAACCCGCTGTCTCCTCACCCTTGTCGCGCGGCGCATCCCACAACCATGCACCACCTCCTGCCCATCCAGCATGTGTGTATTCCAACACCACACGTCTTTTTCTTCCACAGCTACTCCTAGCTTTTGATGTAATCACTCGCCGGCTCGGCGCATCGTACAGCTGCTCGGTGTCGCCAGCTCTGGCCGCAGGAAAACGAATAACAAGAACAATAAAGAAATCAAATAACAGAGCCATCATGATTGCTTGCTTGCTGCTGAGCCACACCATTCCAAACGCCATCAAGGAGTGTAAATGACCTCGCCCGGCCATCTCCATTACGTCCCAATTCCCCGCCCTGACCCCGAAACCTCGACAAAACGAATACTTATACTCCTGCCAGGTACCTTGTAGTGGCAGGCAGCCTCCTTCTCCCGCCAATTACGCATCAATGTGTGACGGGAACACGGGCTGTTGGCTGTCGGGCGACAGAATCCTATCGCTTGCGCTTCTTTAGCTTGTCTGCAGCGGCAGCTGCAGCAATGGCGGCAGAAATCGGAGCAGATGGAAGAAGAGAAGGCTGCGATGGGCCGACAGCAACATCCTCAATCTTAATGGGAACGCCCATGTGGCGACCGTAGCGGCCCTTACGACCGTTGCCCTCGTCCTCACTAATGCACTGGTCGGCATTGAGGCCAGCATCCTTGCAGCGGCCGCAAGGGCGCTGCCTGTCGCAACCCTTCTTGCTTTTACGACAACGCTGGCAGCGCGGCTTGGCGGAAAGATCAAGCTGTTCCTCATCGGCTGTGCCCGATGGAATGGTCGTGCCCGAGGTAACAGATGGCTTTCGCGACGGAGGCAACGAGGACGGCGAAATGGGACCTTCGCTCGCGACAGAAGCAGCAGGCTTCTTTGACTTGATGGTTCCAGCGGGACGAGGTACCTTACTCATCTTGGATGACTTGCTCATCTTGGGACCAGAGGTCGGGAGCTTGGGTCGGGGCATGTCTGGCAAGCTTGTTTTGGTTTTCGACGACTTCATGGAAGCCTCTTCGGGAGGTCGATTCGTCCCGTCCTCACCATGGTCAATGCCCCTGACGACAACCCCATTTGAAGGCATGAAGTGGCTTTCGGTGGTCTGGTAGATCTTACGCGTGGTCCCAGCCGCATCGAGCTTCTGGCGCCGAGCCTCGGGGAGCTCTGCTCCGCTGTCGCTGTCACCCTCACTAGTGGCACCCGTCGACGAAGCAGCATCAGCGCGGCCACTGAATGTGTCATCGAGCGTTGACGCAGAGGTCCTTCCATGAGAGATGTTCGACATGTCACCCAGACGCATCAACTGAATGGCGACATCCTTATCCTCCTCTGACATGCAACTGCCGACAGTAGGATCCGGTGTGGGTAGGATCCCGGACATGCCACCATGAGCACTGCCTTGACCACTGTGTCCGATGCTGTCGCGGGGGCGGCGGGTGTCAGATGCGGGCGTTGCGTAGAAAGCAGACTGTCCGAAGCCATTGTTGTAACTTTGCGGGGACTGCAAAGGTATCGGGTTCGTGAACGGGTTCTGGCTTTGCTGCGCATGGGACAGCGAGGGTCGTTGATGTTCAATGCGACGCGCAGGGGATACTGATGGGTTGGATGTGGCGGCTGGCATCTGGGGAGGAGCGAACAAAGGGAGTTCCTACAAAACCAACCAGGGTCAGCATCTCATTTGGGCAACAGGTGAGGCGACAGGAACGGGTTATCAAAATTGGGAAGTATGCTTACCGAGCTCTCGAACTTGGCCCTCTTCCGACGACCACCCTCAACGATATTCTCAAGGCTGATCTCGGTGTTGCCGAGTTGTTCCTTGGCCTTGCCGGAAGTAGTGCTTCCAGGCGCCCCGTCACCACTACTGTAGCCGTTGATGCTATCACTGTAGATTTCAGAGTGAGCATAGGCGGCGGGGTCCCGGGCCCTCGCGGAGCGCGACCGGCCCTTTTTAGAAGCGTGCGTGTTTGTGTTAGCCGATGCGCTGCGGCGGTCGTGTCCACCATAAGGAGGAGGAGACGGGCTGCGCCTCCGAGGCGACCGCGAGGCGGTTCTTGTGAACTCGGACGTGAAGCGCGGTGGCGCTTGAAGGGGATATGCTTCGGACCCGTAGAAGGACTGAGTGTGGTTGGACGCCGAGTTGAAGGCGGGAGGGATGAAGGAATTGGAGGAGGCCGTGGGGGTATCCTCAATAACGCGAACGTAAACAGTCATACAGTTGCGGAAGTTCTCGTAACGGGCAATGAGGGTGGTGCCGTCCTGGTCCTCGAAACTGACGCCCCGGGAGCCGGTTGGGCCCGAGTACAAGCCGTAAAAGTTCTTGACAGTAGTGACAATAGATTCGGTGGAATCATGTGGGAAGATGTCGACACGCATTGGAAGACGGCCACGAACTTGGGTCTCGGTGAAGAGGAGTTCGAACGTGACCTTCTTGGGGCTTGCGACCTGATGGGGAGAGACGCTGCCCGTAACGGAACGGACGGCCGGCTCTCCGTTCGCGGCAGTGGTGGGTGATGCGGAAGTCATGTTGACGGTCGCTTTGCCTCGATGCGAGGACAGTGATGTGATGTGTTTTATGTGATGGAACCTCTTTTGTAGACGGTAATTTGGGAATGGGAGAGCGGCGAGTGGTTGGCCAAATTGAGGTTGGCGTTGTGGGGGGGGGGGGGGGGGGGGGGGGGCGTCCGCCCTGAGGCCGAACCGACGAGAGTGAAAGCTGGGCAGCGACAGGAGAGTGTCTTTACACGTGCCTGATCTCAACCTCTAGCACAGAGACTAGGTGGTTATTCTTGTTCCAATGCCGCCAACGTGGTATCTGGGACGATTCGCAGTTTTGTGTGCCTCGTGTTGCGTAGAATGCGTTGTCGGTTGTAGGTACTGGGCGACCCAGCGTCGGGGAGAAGTAGTGTCGGAATGATATCAGGGAATGGTCGGATTTGGAGTTCCTAAAGACTGCTCCCAAGAGATTGATATCAGTATTGATTATAGCAATGCAAATGCGATGAGGAAGCAGATGGGAAGAAGAAGATCTTCCTGGGGGAGGGTGCGGGATGGTGGTTGAACAGCAAGCCCAGCGTGCGTGAGTCGGCACACCTGAGGTCAGGCAGGACGAGAACTGGACCGAGAAGCAAGCACCCGGGTATTTGGAGTACGAGATTGAGCGGGGGAGTGGAAAGCAACGAGCTTACAGGATCGCATATGGCGAGAGAATGGAGGAGACTCACCAGATGGGAAGGTGATGGCGTTGAGGGATGGCTACTGAAGGAGCAATCCGTGGGTTGTGTGTATGGGAGGGAAAAGAGGAGTTCCGGCGAGGTTCGATTTTGTCTCTGAATCTGCGGTCTGTAGTCTGCGGTCTGCGGTGCGGTCTGCGCTCGCGCCAGCCAGCTGTTGTATGCTCTTCAGCAGTCCCACCCACTGGCGCTGGCACTCGCCCCCCCCTAAAGGCCCTGTGACAGGCCCTGCCAGACCACGAACGCCGGGGGGTTGGCGCACAGTGCGTGAGCTGAATAGCGTGGAGCTTGAATTTACGGTTACCTACTGACTATTCATTCGTACTGCCAATCTTCCCACGCCCTTCTCTTCCGGCCGACTCATCGTGGACTCGGCGTCCGCGGGCGGCAGGATGGACTGTCCCTTCCATTTCAAAAGGAAAAGGGATATGTCCATCACTTGCCTCTAACCACCATGCCTTCCTTGCCCGTCTGCTGTCGCAATTCTAGTCGCAATCCTGTTCACCGGCTTGCCCTCCCCTGGGATCTGGCGCCGGGGGTGGGAGATGGGAAGGTATTGACCCCACTTGGCCATACCCACTCACTGCATCGCCTTCGTCACCCCTGCCTTCTGGCCCACTGCCGCCCGCTGGCGGCACTGGCACCTGAGCTGAGAGAGTGCACAGGTGGGCGAAGTACAAGAGCAAGAGCGAGAGTAATAATAACAGTGAGAGGAAAATGCCAGATCGGTACCGTCCAGCACTCCGGCGCATTTGGTAAGGCGTACTCTGATCGAGACATCTGGGCGCGAAAGGAAGAGCACTCGGAAAGACGAGCGCCAATCGACAAGCTCGCCTGACTTTCCGTTCCGTTTCACGGATTCCTATCCCCCCCTTCGGCCGCGCTCCCAGCCTTTGTGTCGCCTCTCGTCGCCTCTACTATCGCCTCAGGCTCCTGCTGGTCTGCCACACCTCGCCTCGCCCACGGGAGGGAGATAGGTTCGCTTTCTAGCCCACCTCGAGCGCATCGACGCCAGGGGTCTCATCTCAAGCTTCCAGGCACCCGACGTCGAGTGGTGAATCCACACCTATCGATCTGTAAAGCGTTCCTCCGCAGTGACAATATGCGCGCTTGCGGAAGCGCCCAACCGTTCTGTTGTCTTTCGTCGAGCCTCCGTCAAGCCTAAAAGAAAAAGGCTCCTTCATTGAGCCGCACTGCGAGCTCGTCGGCCAGTGGAGAGAGTGTCGGAGAAGCATTTCGACGAGTGGTCCGTCGAACGGCCAGGCGGCTTGAAACAAGAGGACCAGGGTGCTCGATCTGACGGACCTGAAGCTTGTGCCAGTCGTGGGCCACTCAGCGTTTGGCACAGACGAACCGGTCGCGGCCGATCAGTGCGTTGTTGGTCAACAGTCGACGGTCCTGGAAGGAAATAGTCCGGACTGGGCTGTGCCCGATACGACCAGTCAAGCCATCCCACCTCACTTCACCTCCGATTCTGGACCTTCGGCCTGTCGCTGACTGACAATTAGAGAACGGCGTGGCAGGACATGATATTAGCTTAGGGAAGATGTGACCATGAGGTGGGGAAGATAGAGTCGTTGAGGGTCCTGTGCGCTGAACTTCGTGGGTGTCATCCGGCCTACCGCGTTTCTCATAGTCACCCACCGCTCACACATCTGGCGCCTCTAGTTGGTCAAGTCATCCATGTCAATTGGCCAGGGCCGGGAAGTCGTGGCTCTTGGTCCTAGCTGCATAACAACACCATGATCGCTCCGGTGCTTTCTTGTCTCACGTCTTATTATTTACCTAGGTACCTTATCATCCCGGGGCTGCCTCTTCAGGCGCCCTTGATTGTCAGCCTAGCGCCGATGGACCTGGCCTGACCTGACTGATGACTGTCTGGTACGGTGTACAGCATGCCTAGCGGACCATCAAACCTGACATTGGTGATGCGCAACCGTCTAGGGCACGGCGGAGGCAGCTGGGAAAGAGGCATCGGTATTGGTACTGGTGTACTTTATGTATGGGAAGCGACCCTGCTGAGCATCCGATTTAGCAACAGAGAGTGTCGGGGCGGCCAGGCGCTTCCGTTCTGAAATACCGTCTGGGGTTCAGGTAAAGTAGAGACAGACTGCTTCGTTCTATGCCTGCCCCGGAGAGTTTGCTACTGCATGCCACAAGGGACTTGCTTGTGTGTGTACCTGTTCCCATCCTCAACCGGCGCGCCGAGCAAGCCCTGCAGACCAAGTTACGGTGTGCATGCAGGCCATGTGCGCTGGCCCTGAACTGTGCCAGAGGATGCGACCTTGATCATGTCTTCCGCTATTTGCAACCGCTGCCCATGGACCAAAGACCAGACCGCCAGCGGACACGGCGCATCCTATCGCATCCCATCGCATCCTATCGCAGTGTGCTACAATGCCATCACTTGCCCTAGCCTCAACTTCAAGAAGCCTGCAGCTGGCGCCTCTGTTCATTGATGAAATATGAATTGAATCCGGTCACTCGTATCTACTAGTCATTGATGATAATTAGGTCGTAACCGCTGATAGTCAGCCAGCTGGCCGTCCACGATTTAGATGCGCCCGGGAGGATCGGCGTTCGATCGCATCTGCACCATCGGCTGCGAACCCTGAGAAAGTAGCGCATTTGCGCAAGAAACCAAACAGCCGTGATGGTGTGAGTTGTAACCAAAGGTCGAAAGTGCACTCAACAGGCCTCTCAAAGCTCCGATCCCTTTCGCTTCTCAGCAGTGAAGCTTGCGTTGCGCAACGGACGTCAGATCTTCGCGCAGCACAGTGCCAGCGCAATTCCCCATTCTTGCGACGGGCCCCAGACCGTGACAGGGGGTTGCGGTCTTCGAAGGACAGTCTCGATCGCATGAGCGCGTACGGTGCGGTACGGTACGGTTGGAAGGGCCGGGCAGATGAGCAAGCCAGATGAAGAGACAGACTGACAGGCACCTTGCTGTCCGAAGCGAAGGGATGAGAGAGCCGCGTGCCCGTGCAAGCAATCGCTCTCTACGTCGCAAAGATGCTCACAACATGCATTGCGCTCATGGAAGACGGGGGCATATGTGGTCCCCGACGCTTCAAGGCGACCTTAGCGCAGCTTGCGTGGCGGTTCTGGTGAGGGGGTGATGCCATCCTCATGCAGACTATCGATTGCCAGTCCCTGCCTCAAGCCAATTCGCAGGTCGTCATTCGAGCGAGTGTGCGACGCACACAACCATGGTGACAGCCTGTTCGTCATGCGCTGCGAGCGCGCGACCAAAGATGGGACCTCCAGGTCCTTGCTATCGCAAAGCTGGTCCCGAGTCAAAACAAACAACAACGCCTGCATCAGGGCAGTGCGACAACATCATGCGACTGGCCACGGATGGCGGTCTCAGAAAGCCGACCGCTTCCCCTAACCAACTCCCAGTTCTTCCAGCGTCGTGATGCGGCGCCTACTGTGTCTTCAGTGTAGTCTGCTCCGTCCTATCGAGTTAATTGATGGCCGGAAACAGCAAGTGTACGTGAATTGAATTGTGGCCACCCGATGGTCCTAGAGTGTTGAATATTCCGACGGGCTGTCGCATCGACTGACCACTTGCGACGTCGACGGCATTTGTTGTGAGCGCGGTGGACGACGCCTGAGAAAGTTTGCGATTTGGAGGGGAATTCGATCACGTGATTGCGTGAGACTCTCGTGCCGAGCCCCGGACAACGACGCGAAAACAAACAGAACTTCGGATATCCAGCTTTTGGGACCATGAAATGGTGAAGTTGCCCCCGAAACTCATGAGGATTTGTTTAATAGCGGTTTTCTTATTTTGTAAGCCTGGTTTTTATGAGGAAAGAACTCCGTGGTAGCTGTCGGGCTAGATATTCTTGAATGTTGTCTTTTGTGATGTTTTGCAGGAAACGCGCCGCTTTCAACAGTCTTCCTTCTTGGGACTAGTGCTTCCAGTCACGGAGGGGTGACGGGATGAAATGAAGGATCCGTGCACCATGTCCCGAAGGGGTGGGTACCAGCCACATGCGCAAGCCACTGTATCTCAAGCCTCACCATTCTCGTGTCGTCTCGGTCCAAGCTTGAAGACAACTCATCTTATTAAGCCCAAAAGGCAAACCCTCGACGACCCATGAATACGTGAATTCTTCGCTTGGACTAAATTGGCAAAATAGTAACTTCCGATCGGGGAATTGAACCCCGGTCCCCGGCGAAATCCAGCACGATGACCGATGACAAGCCGATATCCTAACCACTAGACTAATCGGAATGCTGAATCGTTTGTCCAATGTGCCGATTCCTCGCGGATTGTGATCTTGATACCTCAAAATCAGTACATGTGTATCAGGCAGTCCTGGTACATTTTAACCACCCAGACACGATAGAGCTCTGCCAGCCAGCATGCATAATAAAATGTCGCATGGAGTGGGGAAATATCTGTCCATGGGCTGGTGGCCAATCGATGATTGCCGCTTCGACGAGAAGATGAGTCAGCCTTTCTGTTCACGATGTCCTGCCCTTCTGGGGAACGCATAATACAAGTAACGGCTTCCCCCCACACGTGGTGGCTGAAGTGATGGGAATTGAGAAGTGATGGGAATCGGGAGGTGATGCATTGCTGTTCGAGTCCAAACACAGTATTTACCTCCCAAGTCCTGTGAATGATGGGAATCGAAGGTGGATTACGGTGCTGTGCCCGTGGTTTCGGAGAATATGAGGAGGGCCGTCTTTGAGCTTCGTGGTCGGACTCTAGCTGTTATATGAATCGAGGTCTCTGTGACGCTATCAACTTAGCATACCAGAAGTGAATGTCTGCTTGATTACTTTTCTCATACATTCGTCAGGCTTGAGGGTTGAGACTTGATCGTTGGGGCAGGCTCTCAGCGAATACTTCCCGTGCTGAACGAGCCTACACCCTGGTCCAACTGGCAACTCCAACGCAGGGTGCTGTGCAGCATTTGTGCTTGTCCCGTGTTACATATCAGCATGCCTGCGTCTCATCTTGATTGGTGTCAGTGGCTGTCTGTCTGGAGGCTCGCTGATTTTAGCAGGCTGGCAGGCTGAGGTTGGTAGAATCAGAGCTCCGGAATGACGACGGACGCTACGGCGTCCCTTGGATCGCCGGGGCGACAAGGGTCCACATGGCCATCCAATCCTGAGCGCGCCTGATGTAGCTCCAAGCACGTGCGACCGCGTCAGTGGTCAGTTCCTTGCTAGACAGGTACCCACCACCTCTGGATCCTGGAGAAGCTCCTGTTCCTGCCAGGACCATGGTAAACAAACAAATCTCACCTTCCACTCCCGCAGATATTAAAAGGACATCAACGGATAACCACCGCATTCCTAGGGGAGGCAGCACTCGGTTCTTCGTTCCACGGTCTGGGTCTTTCCCTTCATCTTATTCATCTCCTCCCCTCCTTCCCTGCCGACCTTGTTTGTTTCTACCGGTATCACAACAGCCGCCCCTTTCGCGGCCAGCCAGGTATACACTACCACGACGTCTACAACTTCCTTCAGAGCCCACGACGCAGCTCAAACCCTCCTCTTTCTTCGCCTAAATTCACGCCTCTTTTTTGACAAGACAGACTTTCGGACCTTTTCTTCCCAACAGCTCTTCACTCAACGACCTGTCTGGTTTGCATCGACACCAGTGTGCAAGTCCTGACCTTGCGACGCTAGTCAACTTGACCTCGAGACCTTTTCCCCGAGCAGAAAGACGAAAAGCACATTGGATGCAACGAGCGCAAAGTCAAGACTCGGCGCTTCCCAAACACACCAGTCGATCCTTTAAGTCACCGAGCAGCAATTGAAATAGGAGCGTGCAGGACTCACCCAGCATATATAAGCTTGGACCACTTCAACCACCATGGACGCCAGAGTAAGTTTATCCCATTCCGTGTAATTGGCAATTTCTGTGCCTCCGCCAGCCCAGCATGAACTCTGTTGTCAACAACACACCACACTTCCTTTTCACCTTTAACATCACTGCCATCGAAGAAATTATTCTAACCCGAATTCTTCCCATCAGCCCCAACGACCTCGCGTTGCCCTTCCCGCTCTGGCCAACGAGAACATGGCCATCACAAGCAAGCAGTCCGGGCACCAACGGCACAAGTCTACCGGTAATCTCCAAGCCGCCTCTCGCAATGGCGCTCTCCATGTCGCCGCCAAGCGCACCGTCTTTGGCGATGTCAGCAACGTTGTCAAGAGCCTGACTTCAGGCAACGGCGTCGTCGGCGCCACCAAGGGCAAGATCACCGTGGCTGCCGACAAGAACATCAACATCTCTCAAGCCACTCACGGCTTCTCAAAGCCTGCACAGCGATCGGCTGCATCTTCCCAGAACGCCAAGCGCGATTTGAAGCCGATGGCGTCGATCGGGCATGTCGGTAGCCTGAACAAGCTCTCTGTTCACAACGATACGCGTCCCGTCGCGTCGAAGCCTCAATTTGCCTCGACTCAACTCTCGAGACCCAAGACGGCAGACGGCAAACTGGTTGGCTCGACATCGACTGAGACTCTTCTGGGAGAGCCTATACTTGACCCCGCGTCTTCCGCGCACGTCTTGACTGGGCGTGATGTGGAGGCGAGAGTGGGCAGTGGATTGGACGTGGACCTGGACACCGCGCCGTCCAGCGATCACGGTGCTTGTCTTCACAGCGAAGAGGCCAACCTCGTTGCCCATCTCGCGACCACCAATCCTTCCATGACGATCTTCCAGCCTCGTCACCACAAGTCTCAGCCTCAACTTAAGAAGGAGTCTGCTGTACAGCCCCTGCGACGCACCCAGAGCAGGTACCTCACAGCACACGCGTCCGAGCAGCTCGATCATGAAGATTTGAAGTGCCTCGACGACGTTACCGAGGCAGCTTACGAGGACGCACTCGAACATATCCTTGATCAGCAGTTTCACGGCATCGACGGTAGCGACCAGGCCGCCCATGACCTCGCTTATGACGGCAGTGTTGTGTCTCAATGCCCCCAGGCCATTCTTGCTGCTTCCGATGACCTGGACCGCAAATTAGATCTTGCTCTGCCTGAGCATCTGTCCGCTCCTCCCATGTCGGAACCTGAGGAATACTGGGACGAGGTCGAGGAGGAGGAACTTTACGAGGATCAAGGATACACGACCGCTCACTCGTACAAATCACGCGGCGAGATGACGACCAGTGGCGCCACCACTCTCCTCGCTCCCAAGTTTACTGAACAAGTCCAGCGAGAGCTCGAAGCGGCCAAAGAACACGTCGAATACCACCGAACGCCTGACGAGGTTGAGGAAGAGTTTTGGGATGTCTGCATGGTTGCCGAGTACGGTGAAGACATCTTTGAGTATCTGCAGGAACTCGAGGTCAGTAACGTCTTTGAAGACTAATCAACCCCTCGGGTAATTCGCTAACACGAATCTAGACGCGAATGATGCCCGACCCCCACTATATGGATCACCAGTCCGAGATCCAGTGGTCGATGCGATCCGTCCTCATGGACTGGCTTGTGCAGGTTCACGCCCGCTTCAGCCTCCTGCCGGAAACTCTATTCCTGACCGTCAACTTCATCGACCGCTTCTTGACGTTCAAGGCCGTGTCTATCGGCAAGCTCCAGCTTGTTGGTGCCACAGCGCTGCTACTTGCGTCCAAGTACGAAGAAATTAATTGCCCCTCTCTCGAGGAGATCGTCTTCATGGTTGATGGATCGTACGCAGTCGAGGAGATCCTCAAGGCGGAACGATTCATGCTCAGCATGCTAGGTTTCGAGCTTGGATGGCCCGGTCCCATGAGCTTCCTCAGACGCATCAGCAAGGCCGACGACTACGATTTGGAGACACGGACCCTGGCCAAGTACTTCCTCGAAGTGACCATCATGGATGAGCGCTTCGTGGCGAGCCCTCCCAGCTTCCTGGCGGCCGGTGCCCACTGCCTGTCGCGCATGATTCTCAAGAAGGGTGACTGGGTAAGCCAGATGCTGCGCCGACTACACGCAACACTTGCTAACACATTTTCTCTCTAGTCTCAAGCCCATGTTCATTATTCGGGCTACACATGGGGTCAGCTGAAGTCGCTAGTACAACTGATCCTCTCCTGCTGCGAGACGCCTCATGTACACCACGCGGCTGTCTTTGAGAAGTACGTCGACAAGAGATACAAGCGGGCGGCGGAATACGTCCAGGTCGAACTCAAGAAGGGGTTCACGCTGCCCATGCGACCCGCTACCGGCCATCCTTCTCCCATGATGGACCTCGGCTGCTATGAGAACGAAATCGGGGCCGTTCACTACTCGACCAAGGCAGGGCAGCTCATCAACGTCTGATCTTGAACCAGGTCTCGGAGGCCTGTTGCTCGTTCTACTCGTCTTGGAACAACATGAGCCCCCAAACTACCTAGCGGCGCTCGCTGGGTACGTGGCATACACGGTGCGCAAGACGCACTCCATTCGAGCCCTGAGACCACGCGTGCGACCCCCTTACGACTAATACTAAACGACTTGACGAGACCCACGACCGGTATTTCCACTGGAGAAGAGACTTTCTTCTTCTCCCTCCTTCCTGTTCTTCTCTTGTTATTCTACGTTGCGACTCTGGCTTCACACCACTTTCTGCCAGCAAGCTTAGGCGTTACGGAGGTGGTTAACCTCCAGGCATAGACGGCACAAGCCAGGTAACGGAAACGGACGGTGCACGGGGGTTCCGCCATACGCTGGGTCGGGGCCTCGGGGACTACAGGGGAGGCAGAGTCTACGAGTAATATTTGCTTTAGCAGTGGGCGTTGTAATTTTTCTATGTACGTGGTTTAGCACCAGCTGACACGGCCGCGCGGGGGCACACAATTATGCCCTGTTAGCTTCGCCAGTAGGAGAAGATATTTATTCGGTCAACCTCATTGTTTGTGATGCATTGTTTGTGATACACTTGAGATGATCCTACTCATGGTATAAGATGTCTGAAGGATGAGGCAGCTCAAAAAGTGTGGCGCAATACTTATGGGCGTGCGGTTCGGTAGACGTGGCGCAGCGTGGCAAAAAACATCGGTGGAGCCTGGCTTTCGCCCCTTTGCGGGGGCGCGCGCTGCACTCTGAGGCCACATTGCTGAGTCCAGGGCACGCACGGGTGGTGTCTTGGCTCAGGGTATTTTGACGCAGCCGGCCAGCCACCAGCCGACCCCCAGAGCTTCCCCAATTCCTACCTCTGCCTCCCATTACCTCACCCTCACACAGACAAGCTCGTCGCCGAAAAAAACGAAGGCATTGAAAGGACGCCACCCTTCCTTCTTCCTTCTCCACCTCTCCTTTGGCCCTGTCCATTGCTCTTCGCTTCAATTGAGCCATCTTCTCCTTGTAACAAGGCCCTATTGTCACCATGGTTCAGTTCACATCCGCTCTTCTGGGTTTCCTCGCCCTGCCTATCTTCGGCGCTATAGCTCAGGATGCCGTGCCTGTATGTTTGAACCCTGATTGCGTTCTTGCACCATGTTACTGACACCGATTGACACAGGAGGGAGCCCCTGCAGCCGATGCGCCCACTCTGGCCGCCGACGTCGAGGCTACCTTCCCCGATGCCGACATCTTCGGAGTCAAGCTTGTCAACGGCCGTCCTACCAAGGCTGTCGTCGAGATCACCAACCATGAGGACGCTCCTATCCATGTGGCCTTTGTCGCCGGCTCCCTCTCTCGCGCTGAGGAGCTGGCTACCGAGGTTATCGTCCGCAACCTGACGGCTGTGCGTTACGACCTGACGATTGAGCCTAATGAGAAGAAGGCCGTCCCCTACTCCTTCGCCCTTGACATGCAGCCCCAGGATGTCAAGCTTCAGCTCGTCGCCGTCGTCAGCAACGCCAAGGGTGACATCTTCCAGCTTCCTGCCTACAACGCCGCCGCCGCCGTTGTTGAGCCCCCCACCAGTATCCTGGATCCCCAGATGTACGTGCCAGCGTCCCTTACAATCCCGATGGGCTCCCTTCTAATTGGTTGCACAGCATCTTCTTGTACCTGTTCCTCAGCGCTGCCTTCTCCGGCACTCTGTACTTCGTCTACAAGACCTGGATTGAGGCTCTGTTCCCTCAGCCCAAGCGCAGCGGCAAGAAAGTCAGGACCGTCAGCGTCGCCGTTCCCGTTGCCGAGCAGGACTCCGCCTCCTCCGCTGCGGCTACCGGCTCCGGTAAGGGCTACGACGAGAGCTGGATCCCCGACCACCATATCAACCGCCCGGTCGCCAAGAGGGTCAAGAGCGGCGCCAGCGGCAAAGTCAAGATCTAAAAGACTTGTGAAAATGCAATACCAGACCTGAGGCTTGAGGCTTGGGGAGCCTCTGATAGAGGACACTGGAGAGAAAGAGGGGAAAACAATCTTTCCCCGCTGGCGGCTGGAAGACATGCACATAAATTATGCATGAGGTGACCCGCGTGCTTGGTCTTGGATGAAATAGACTGAGTGGTGGAGGCAATGCGTATTTCTGTCTGATCTGCGCTGTAAATTACGTACCAGAACGATCTCAAGAAAGGCATTACTCCTGAGTGTCCTTAATTAATGAAAAGAACTTGATGGTCCGCCACGCTCATGCGATATTGAAGCTACTTTGCCAGAGCAATACACTTTGCGATAGTCTACACGAACCGACTGGTAACTCCTGGCTTTCGACTTGTTTATTTGTCATGCGAGACAGGGGTCTGCTAGTTGACTTGCGCGCAAGTACCACGTAGGGTAGGATGGAGACGCGACTGTAGAGGCGCTCGACCCGCCGCGTCTACCCCAATGAGAAACTCACCCAACTTCTATTTCACAGGTTGTCCCACCTACAACCCCCAGGTCCTCCGCGTTACCGTCTCTTCGACGTCTTAAGACCCCCATCCAGTAGACAATTCTCAACAAGACACATCAGATTCCTCGCCGGAATGACGTCGGAAACCCCAGTCGAGCCTGTCAAACGAGGCCGCGGCCGCCCCCGAAAGCCCGACTCGGAGAAGAAACAGAAACCGCGACAGCCAGACGACGGCATGCCCCGTCGGGGACGAGGTCGTCCTAAGGGGAGCCTCAACAAACCCAAAGCCCTCACCGCCCCCGCAGGCGTCTCCAAGTCGTCTGCGGCGACGAGGCGTACACCGCCCCGCAAGATTAATGCTGCTGTCGCGGCGCCGGTTGTTAAGAACCCTGTCGCGTCCGGGACACCAGGCAAACGCGGGCCCGGTCGGCCGCGCAAGAGCGACGTCGCCGCTGCCTCTCCTGCTACTCCTCGCGATAGGCCTTCTGGTTTGCGGGCGCTGCGGGCCTCCGGATCAGCTAAACCCACGTCGACAACGGACGCGACACCTGTGAAGGCAAAGGGTCGGAGAAAGAGTGACCCTGCGGCGACTGAGGAGGATAAGGCTTAATGTGAGTCTGCTTTCTCTAGCTTCGCGTCGACATGCTGATGATGATGCTTAGAAGTTACAGCTAGAAACCGCTTCAGACACACGACACGGGCTTTATACGTGGTTATGAAACCGTGCTTGACACATGGAGTTTTGAGTGCGGCTAAGCTTCAAAGGGGGCGTCCGGACACGGTTGCACTAGGGTGTGGTACGGGATTGCTTTGGTTGACATCTTATTCTGTTTCTTTGTCGCAGCTTCAGATATCTCTTTCTGCGACCCAGCCTGACCCTTTTCCTGCGCCGGGTATCATTCTTTCTTCCACCCGTCAAACTCGTCATCCAGATGTGCCTTGAGCTGTTGAAACTGATTCTTGTAGTTCTTCTTGCACCGCCAGCAGACGAAGTCCTTCTTAAGGTAGCCCTCGTGACCCGGGTGCCTCCTCGGGTCATCTCTCGCCAAGGGGAAATCCGCCACGTCGACCAAAAAGGGCGTGTTGAACGAGTTGTAGTGTTTACGATGCTTCACACACTTGGAATGCATGTCCCGGCTGATGACGTGGATGTGCAGGTGATTCATGCTTGGATGCGCGTGAACCCCGGTCTTGACCTCGAGAGCCCAATCCCGTCCCGGCGGCAGCTCGTCGCCCTGAACCTCGACCTCGCCGTTGAGCACAGCCTCGCGTCTGGCGTCGGCCTCACTTTTGTGTCCCAGTTTGCGCTGGAGTTCTTTTGCGACTAGGGCTTCAAGCTTGTGGACCTCCTTCTGCACGGACGCGAGAAAGTCTGCGTCCTCGAATGCTTCGAAGGGGTGGAGGAGGCTGTGTTGGCGGGATCGGGGGAGGAGGAGGGCGTGCACCGTCGCTTTGGGGTAGAGGTCGTGTATTGCGACAAAGTCGTCATTGTAGTAAATGACTTGGGATGCAGGAAACGAGGCCGGCTTGTCAATGTAGACGCCAAGTCCGTCTCGGATTCTGTCGACGCGCAGTGCTTTCGGGTGCTCCGGCGGGGAAGGCTTTGTTCGCTTGGGCTTCGGGGCCATCAACTCGGCGTCTGATATGTGTCAAGATCAGTGACTGTCAGTTCAGGGGCATGATCTAGGTAAAGGTCTCCTTACAAGCATTGCGTTGCTTAGATGTTGACACGGTGCTTACGAGCTCTTCATGCGTCAGTGCTTCATCGGGTCCTTCCTTGGCCATAGCTGTGAATTCAGCTCAGAAGGTTTGTCTTCTGCTAATTGAATTCAAGGTGGTCTGAAGTCACTTTCTCATCGTGCAGGCACGAACATGATATTGACGTTGCCGCCGTGCACCCGACGGGACTGTTGATGACAAGGGTTTCAATGACCGGTGTCTGTCACAAGTAGAGCATTCGGAACATTTACCCCACCACAGCATTGCGGGGTCACAGTGCTGAGCTCAAGCCACATAGAGACGAGAGCCCCCACTTAAACTCATTCTCAACGACCAGACAGACACAGGCACTCGGATACGCACATGAGAAAAAGTGCATCGAAACACCGTCTTCATCTCCCTGTTCACCCTTCCCCGACAAGCGGACCTAGCGCTCGGAGCATGCCTAACACAAGCTCCTAGCCTCACTATCTCATACTGCCACAAGATGGCCAAGAAAGTCAAGGACCAGGCCGCCTCGCAGGCCTCGGTCCCTCAGCCTGCCACGGGCAAGGACAAAAGCAAGGATAAGAGCAAGGACAAGGATGCAGCCAAGGGCAAGAAGGGCACTCCATCCCTCATGGAACAAGCTGCTGGTCCAGTCGTCCCCCCTAAACCCACGGCAAAACAAATAATCGGCGGCGCATCCTGGACTGGAAAGTTGCCCGTCAACCTATTCAACGAGTATTGCCAGAAGCAGCAGTGGGAAAAGCCCGACTACAACATGCGCAAGACGCCTGAGGGCTATTCGTGCCTTATCACTCTCAGCGCCAAGGATCCCAAAACCAAAGAGATGGTCAGGCTGGAGCCTTTCAAGATCCCCGCCGACTTGCTGCACCTGCTCACCAAGCCTACCGCCCTCGAGGCTCGGCATTTCGCTGCCACGTATGGCCTCTTCCGCGTCTGCAGCATGCAGAACAAGCACACAGTCCTGCCGCCCGACTACAAGGCGCTCTGGAAGGACTTTCAGGCGTTCAAGCAGAAGGATGTTAAGGAAGGCAAAGCTTGGATGTACGATTCGGACCCCTTCAAGACGATCCGCGAACGGCAAGAAGCCAAGGCTGCTGCCGACAAGAAGAGAAAGGAAATCGAGAGAGTCAAGGAGAAGGCAAAGGCCATGCCTGGAGCTGCTGGCCTTGTGCTCGCCGGCGGCTCTGGGCCCGGGTCCTTCAATCCTATGAAAGGGTGGACCTCTGTGCCCAAGATTGAGATGGGTCGCAAGTCTCGCGTCCAGGTCGAGTCTCTGATCCAGAAATATGTGGTCTGGAATCCGAACAAGGTCTATATGGCAGGCCCACAAAGAAAGGCCGTGACTGACGACCTCGGTAAACTGGGTTTCCGACGCAGTCATATCGAGGAGGCTGTGGACATTTGCAAGGATCGTGAAGAGACGTTGGAATGGCTCCTGATCCACGTGCCGGAAGATGATATACCTCCGTGGGCTCTCCCTGAGAGCTACTCTGCTGGCATCTCGGTCGGGTCTTTCGACCTCAAGAAAGAAGCTGCTGTGAAGCGCTTGTCCGAGTCTGGATATGCTTTGGATTTATGTGCGCGCATTTTCGAGGAGAGCGGCTGTGACGAGAGTAAGGCGGCTGAGTTACTGCAATGCCGACTTCTGGGACGAACCACCGAGGATTTAGCTTCTACATCACCATCTGATATTCTTCCACCAGACATGACAGCCGAGGAGGTTTGGGACGATGAAGTTGTGGCGATGGAATCATCTTTTGGCGACCTGGTCACCAAAATATCTGACGACATCATCCAAGTAAAGCTGGAATCAGTGACAAACGGGCCGAAGAAGAATGTGGACACGATAGTTCAAATTCGCAAATCCTCCAGCTACCCCGTCCAGCTGGTCATCACAATACTTGCCCAATTGCCCGCTCAGGCGAAGCTCTCGGTAATCAAGCAGACACTAGCCTACGTTCAGGAGTCGTATGGCACGGATCCTATGAAAGTCTTCGTCGCGGCCGACTGGGCTCAGCAAAACATCAACAGTATCATCGAAAACCCCGGAAAATTAGTCGAAATTTCTGCTGTCAGCTCGACCGCCTCTGAGGCCCCCGGGACCGTTCCCCAACTACGACGACAAGTTGGCAGGCAGTCCAGGCAACCGAGGCCGATCGACTGGAGACCGAACCCGGAGAGTCGAGATCAATGGCTCAAGAGACAAGAGACGCCTGACTACAAGAAGATGATGGCGAAAAGGCAGTCTCTCCCTGCATGGCAGGTCCACGAGAAGATCATTCGGACCGTTGCCGAGAACCATGTGACAATCATCAGTGGAGAGACGGGATCCGGAAAGTCTACCCAATCTGTCCAGTTTCTGCTGGACGACCTATACAACCAAGGCCTGGGTACGAGCGCCAACATGCTTGTGACGCAGCCGAGGCGTATCTCTGCGCTTGGTCTTGCCGACCGCGTTGCGGAGGAGCGATGCTCACGTGTCGGAGACGAAATTGGCTACACCATCCGAGGCGAGTCGAAGAGAAGCCAGCAGACACGCATCACTTTTGTGACAACTGGTGTGCTTCTGCGCCGCCTCCAGACATCAGGAGGGCGGGTTGAGGACGTCATAGCTTCGTTGGCAGACGTCAGTCATATTGTTATTGACGAGGTCCACGAACGCAGCCTGGACACTGACTTCCTGCTGACCATAGTGAGAGAGGTCATGTCCACCCGTAAGGACCTTCTCAAGCTCGTTTTGATGAGTGCCACGCTCGATGCGGCCTCGTTTGAGAACTACTTCCGCTCCCAGGGCCTCAAAGTTGGTCTTGTAGAAATTGAGGGCCGGACGTACCCAGTAGAAGATTACTACATGGATGACATTATCAGCATGACCGGCTTCAAAGCAGACGCATACGACGCACGAAGTGAGACTTTGGGCCAGACTATTCAGAAGCTCGGCCACCGAATAAACTACAGCCTTTTGAACGAGACAATCTCGACCATTGACCTCGAGCTGTCCTATCAGGAGAAAGAGGGAGGTATTCTTGTGTTCCTACCAGGCGTTGCCGAGATTAGCCAGACGTGCCGGGCATTGTCTAGCAACTCGTCACTGCACGTTCTCCCGCTGCATGCTTCGCTCGAGACGAGGGAACAGAAGAGGGTCTTTGCTCGGGCGCCCTCAGGCAAGCGGAAGGTTGTGGTGGCAACCAACGTCGCAGAAACCTCCATTACAATCGACGACATTGTGGCTGTGGTGGATTCCGGCAAGGTCAAGGAAACGACCTACGACGCACAGAACAACATGAGGAAGCTCGAGGAGATGTGGGCATCCAGGGCGGCTTGCAAACAGAGGCGAGGCCGTGCAGGCCGAGTGCAGGCCGGCAAATGCTACAAACTGTACACGCGCAATTTGGAGATGCAGATGGCGGAGCGGCCGGAGCCCGAGATCAGACGGGTGCCCCTGGAGCAGATGTGTCTCTCGGTGCGTGCCATGGGCATGCGGGACGTTGCCGCCTTCCTCGGACGGTCGCCGACGCCGCCGGCAAGCACGGCCGTAGACGGAGCAGTCAGGATGCTGCGGCGAATGGGCGCCCTGGACGGAGACGAGCTTACGGCACTCGGACAGCAATTGGCCATGATTCCGGCCGACCTCCGGTGCGCCAAGCTGATGGTGTACGGGTCCATCTTCGGATGTCTCGACGACAGCGTTACCATTTCGGCGATCCTCAGCACGAGAAGCCCTTTCCTGTCCCCGCCAGACAAGCGAGACCTGGCCAAGGAAGCACGTATGCGGTTCGAGCAAGGCGACGGCGATCTGCTCACCGATTTGGCGGCGTTCAAAGAGTGGGATGGCATGAAGCGCAGCGGAACTCCTCCCCGACAGCTTCGCAACTTTTGCGACGACAATTTTCTGTCATACCTGACGCTCACGGACATTTCAGCAACGCGACAGCAATTTTACGGCGCACTGGGTGAGATGGGCGTGGCGACTGAGCGCGAGGCGCGGGGCGACGGACAGACATCACAGGACTACGCATCACGGATTATGTTGCGCGCTCTCACAGCATCGGCATTCAGTCCGCAGATTGCGCGGATTCAGTTCCCGGACAAGAAGTTCGCCAACTCCATGTCGGGTGCGGTCGAGCTGGACCCAGAGGCGCGGGCGATCAAATACTTCACGGAGGAGCAGGGGCGGGTGTTTGTGCATCCGAGCAGCACCATATTCGGCAGCCAGGGGTTCTCGGGCAGCGCTGCGTTCATGTCCTACTTCAGCCTCATCTCGACGAGCAAGACGTTCATTCGCGATCTCACACGTAAGTATTCGGAGTTTGGTGCGTCGTTCGAGGCGAGCTGCTGACATGGTTTCCGTCCGAATAGCCTTCAATGCGTTTACGCTGCTGCTCTTCTCAGGGGCGATTGAGCTGGACACGATGGGGCGGGGTTTGGTGGTGGACGGCTGGTTGCGGCTGCGAGGTTGGGCGAGGGTGGGCGTGCTCGTGTCGCGACTCCGCGGCATGGTGGACGACGTGATCCGTTTGAAGGTGGAGAGGCCGGAGGTGGACTTGCGGGACAACGATGTGCTCAAGGCGGTTGCGAAGTTGATTGAGCATGATGGGTTGGATGCGTAATAGAGTAGACACATAGACACGAAGAGGCAGATGGGTCCTCGGCCCCGTTGGCTAATAAGGGCGGAGTAACAACGATGAGAGTGTTTTGAGGCATTACTTTGGGCCGGCGGTGCTGTGCCGTGCTGCGCTTTGCTGCCGAGACGAGTCGGTCGAGCTGCTTCGAGGTGTTTCGAAGTCGAGCCGAGCGAGTGTCCGTTGTCGGTGATGATGGACGGCGGTCGGTGATGGTCGAGTAAATCCGAGGCAGGTGCCGAAGGCGGTGGCTTTCGAGGACCGAGATTTGCGCGGCATTTTGTTTCTGATCTGGAGCTGATGGAGCTGATGGAGCAGCGAAAAAGAATCGGCTCAGTGGGATGGACACCGGGATGGACAGTGGGATGTATGGGAGGGCGGGATTCAACGGGGGTGGCCGAAGGCGAGAGGGGGGCAGGATGGGGGGAGGCAAGGCCGCGGGGAATGGATGGGAGGCGTCAAGCAGTCAAGTCTGACACGAGACGGATGGTAATGGGACGAAGCAAGAGGTCGGTAGAGCCTCATGGAGATGGTAGAGATAACGAACAGGGCCGACTTGGTTGGTCGGCAGGGGGCATTGGTGTCAAGGCTTCAGCTAACATGTAGCTAAGAGGGTTGCGATGGGTCGAGGGTGGGCGGATGTCGATTCGTTCCGGGTATGAGGTTGGGTTTGAGGCTTTAAGTTGCAGATGTCTTTGCCAAGCACGGTTTACTAGTGTAGCCGGGGCGTCGGAACTTTTCTTTTTTTCTTTTTGTTTGGAACAACTTTCTGGCAGGCTTTTTTGGGGCGAGGGGGCGGCGGTCTTTTTTTTTTTGGCTTGTGATAAGCGCGAGTGATGGTCGATGGTATTTTGTCATGGATTCTCGGTGACTGGTAGAGATGCAAGAAAGAGGTAGACCGACGGACAATGGTGGATTGGGTCGTTGAATGGGGAAAATACAAAAAGGGCAGAACCACGGGCGGTGTCCGATGTCGGGACTCGGCCGAGTGACTCCTGCCTTCGTTGACTCGTCGTCCCCCTCCCTTCCTGTCTGTGTGCGTCCCTGGGGAGTGAAGAGCAAGGTGTGGCAAGAGCGACGGGAGAGGCCGCGAGCAGCAGCGACATCGGTGAGGTTCGCTCGATGCAGCAAAGCATTCCACCAATCTCCATCCCCTTTCCTCGTCCATCCTTGTCTCCGCCAGCAACAGGCAAAACAACCAAATAAGCAATAATCAATGCTGCAAAGCAACGCCGCACGCGACCCTAGCCATGCCGCACTCCGTCATCGCAGATTCCGGGCGACTTGCCGATGCAGATGGGACGAGATAACCCGGCGCCAAAGTAAAGGATGACAGGGGTTTGAGGCCCTTGCTGCCTTTCACCGAGCGCGAAAGACCCGCTGCCACGAACGACCCCAAGGTGCCCGACCCACGACCCTGGGAAGCCATCAGTTTCTTGTACGTCAGAAACGGGGGGTAGTTAGTCGCGACTTTTTGTCGACGCCTGGTTCCCAGCTACGCCATTGGCTCATCTCTTTGCGATTGAGAGATAGAGCTAAGGCCAAGCTGCCTATGAGCTTGAGGCACCTTCGACACCTCTGTCGATGAGACTGGCCACATCAGTGAGACCAAGCCCAAGCCCAAGCAGCGACGCTGCGCCGGACAAGTAGCCTCCGTTCTTCGCAACACCCGCCCGTCGCCTCCGCCGCAGGCCATCGCTTGGAAAGCTACTACCTGACCCTTACCTTTTCTCGGGAGAGGCAAATAGTCGCACGAGGGCAGACGCGGCACTCGCAAGGGGGGGTAGGGGGGGTATGCCCCTGGGTCTTGGTCTGGGGTCGCCGCGAACGGAAGTCACTGGCATGACCGACTGAGAGAGTTCCCCGAAACGAGACCATCGATGTTCCTTCCACTCGAATTATAAAGATCTAGACTTGCCATCTGCTTTTCGTCTGCCGTCTCTGCTTCTCCCCCTTCACGACCGCTACCTCACCTGCCTGCCTACCTGCCACCAATATACCCAACACTTCCTCTCCATCCAGCTCAGGTAGCAGCCACAACCACACATAACATCAAACCTGCCCACCACACAACAGCCCAACATGTCCAACCTCCCCGTCGAGCCCGAGTTCCTTCAGGCCCACAGCGAGCTTGTCAGCACCCTCGAGGACAGCTCTCTCTTCACCCAGCACCCCGAGTTCCGCACCGCCCTCGAGGTCGTGTCTATCCCCGAGCGCGTCATTCAATTCCGCGTTGTCTGGGAGGATGACAAGGGCGTCACCCGTGTCAACCGTGGCTACCGCGTCCAGTTCAACTCGGCCCTCGGCCCCTACAAGGGCGGCCTGCGTTTCCACCCCACCGTCAACCTGTCTGTCCTCAAGTTCCTTGGCTTCGAGCAGATCTTCAAGAACGCCCTCACCGGCCTGAACATCGGCGGTGGCAAGGGTGGTGCCGACATCAACCCCAAGGACATGAGCGACGCCGAGATCCGCCGATTCTGTGTTGCCTTTATGCGCCAGCTGAGCAAGCACATTGGCGCCGACACGGACGTTCCCGCTGGCGACATTGGCGTCGGCGGCCGCGAGATCGGTCACCTCTTCGGCACTTACCGCCAGGAGCGCAACAAGTTTGAGGGTGTCCTCACCGGCAAGGGCCTCTCCTGGGGCGGCTCCCTCATTCGTCCCGAGGCCACTGGCTACGGTCTCGTCTACTACGTCGACCACATGCTGCAGTACGCCGGCAAGGGTGGATTCGCCGGCAAGCGTGTCGCCATCTCCGGATCCGGCAACGTCGCCCAGTACGCTGCCCTCAAGTGCATTGAGCTCGGCGCCACCGTCGTCTCTCTCTC
Source organism: Verticillium nubilum (assembly GCA_002851675.1). NCBI lineage: Eukaryota > Fungi > Ascomycota > Sordariomycetes > Glomerellales > Plectosphaerellaceae > Verticillium > Verticillium nubilum. The sequence goes on from NMXI01000001.1 coordinate 165,475, forward strand.
CGACTCCCAGGGCTGTCTCGTCGCCGAGGGCGACGCCGCCTTCACCCCTGAGCAGATTGAGGCTATCGCCGCCCTCAAGCTCGAGCGCAAGCCTCTCACCGCCTTTGACCACAAGGGCGCCTTCATGTACATCAAGGGCGCTCGCCCCTGGACTCACGTCGGTAAGGTCGACGTCGCCCTTCCCAGCGCCACCCAGAACGAGGTTTCCAAGGAGGAGGCCGAGGCCCTCATCGCCAACGGTGTGCTGGCCATTGCCGAGGGTTCCAACATGGGCTGCACCCAGGAGGCCATTGATGTCTTCGAGGAGACCCGCAAGACCAAGGGTGACGCCGCCGTCTGGTACGGCCCCGGCAAGGCCGCCAACTGCGGTGGTGTTGCCGTGTCCGGCCTCGAGATGGCACAGAACAGCCAGCGTCTGTCGTGGACGCGCGAGGAGGTCGACGAGAAGCTCAAGGGCATCATGAAGGAGGCCTTCCTCAACGGTGTCAACACGGCCAAGCAGTACGTCAAGACGGCTGAGGGCCAGCTGCCCAGCCTGGTCGCCGGCAGCAACATTGCCGGCTTCGTCAAGGTCGCGCGCGCCATGCACGACCAGGGCGACTGGTGGAACTAGGCGACGGATTGCCTCGTTGCACCCGAATGCCTTTTGTTTTCCTTCCCTTTTCCTTTTTGTGTCTTTCGGGATAGAAAGCCTGTGATGTGCAGCAGAAAGGAGTTTTGGCGCCTGGGATACCTCACGACACGACATGATTGATAGTCAGGGCAGTAGGCCAACAGACCTGAATTACATTTTACCATATTTTGCTGTCCTCGCGTCATGATCGTGCAGCATATACTCCATTTGTACGCCTGACCTTCAAATAGACACCCATCACCTAGTCATTCGGCCGAATTCATGGAATGAGGACGATAACATCAGATTAAGCTCGTGTGCGACAACGGTTCGGAGCGGAACACGAACCCCTGCCACGGCGTGACGGTGAGTATTCCGTGGATGAAGCAAGGCAGAACGTTTCTGTGTGACCCAGTGTGCTGGTCAAGGGGTTGAGGTCGGCGATCGGGGAAGTTGTGCGCGGTATGGCAAAGGCGGGCCCCTTCTCAGATTAGAACATGTTGTGCGATGGTCAGGAATTGATCGAGGCATTGGCGATTGGTGTTGTCTTCTTCCCAATGAGATTGGTTATGTGGGATGGTTGACTTCGGCCTGGAAGGCCGGTCTGTCTGAGTACATTGGGGCGTGTCTCGGTGGAGCGTGAGTTATTCTTACGATTTGACACCGGAATGATGCACTCATCTTTGCATTCTCTGTCGATGGTCAAAGGCTGATGAACGCGTAGATGGAGGCGTGGAGGCGGGGAGGCGTGGAGGCGTGGATGCCACGGTTCCAGGGGGCCTGTCGCATGGCAACAGAACGAAAGTGAAAGCAGTGCTCACGATGGGGCCCCTGCGGGTGGGAACGCTCAGCCCTACCCGCGACGGCGGCATGGCATGCACCCATGCAGGCGAGGCATGCGCGAGTGAGATGACTCTGACTCCTGGGTGGAGGGGGGGCTTGGCCAGGTGGTCGGGGAGACCGGCAGCCTGTCATCTGGTTCTTGTGTTCGGCAGTCCGTCGAGGGAGGACCGGCAGAAGCAGGGGCCGAAGAAGATGATCGAGACCGGAGTAACGAAGCGGTGGTATGAGTGATGGTCGTCAGCAATGGCGCCACTTATCCGGCCGTGTACCTGAAGCAAGGTAAGCACAGTGGGTAGGTGAGTAGGTAGGTAAGGTAGCTAGGTAGGTGAGGTAGCCAAGAGATAAGCATCACTGAGGACGTGCTGGGCAGCCTCCCAGTGCAGGTGAAGAACAGTGGGAACTGGGAACGCAGGAGGAAGAAGAAGGATCGTTCAGCGGCCAATAAGAGATCTGGTTTGGAGTGCAATTGGGGTTATTGTGGCTGTGGCCCAGGGAAGCTGCCAGGACGCTAAGCGGCCAGGGTCCAACGACCGGGGGTGGTGGGGGGAAACCGTCACCCTCAGGCTCAGGCAGGCACCATCACTCACTCGACTGGGCCTAATCGGTTTGTCTTCAGCCAGCCTCTTTCTGTTCCATTTTGAGAAAATGTCCCAGAAAGCTCACCGGTTTCCCATGTGACTTACCTTAAACTGGCTTTCTTCTCTAGGTACCTTAGGTAGCGAACACTACATCCGAGGCAGCATCATTCCAGACGCAACCATCACTCATGCCGCAAGCACTTGGTCTCTGGATCTTCGACCGAGACCCAGACACGCAGGACAACAAGATGACCGGTTGCCTGATAGCCTTGTCAGGCTTCGAGGCTTCCTGTTGTCCCCCGCTCCACCTGTGTGCCTCGTCAACGGGCTTCAAGCTCCTCACCGAACTGCTCCTTGGGACTGCTGTTGCATTCGGCCCCGCCGTCCGTCGTCAAGCAATTCATCACTTCCATCACCGATCGCATCTCTGCGAATCAAACACGCTCTACGGATCGCCCAATTGAGTCGCCAAGAACGGGGAGTCGAAATAGCCTTGTCGCATCCGTCCCAGCTCCCTCCTCTCTCCCCCCCCCGATCCTTCTCCGCCGGTTCAGATCGCCAACCGCCTACGGCACGTGGTTCGCCAGTGTCTGGCCTCCCGCCCCCAACGAACGTCTCCGGCTTAGCATCTTCTCCCAGCCGCTCTCGTTCCGTCTATCGCTGACTTCATCCGTCTTGGATTGTCTTCAATGGCCATCGCTGCTCATCACAGCCCACGAGGCTCGGCCTGGCTGGCAAGGCTGGTCGCGGCCAAACTTGAAAGTTTCATCTCTCATTCCTCCAGCCCAAGACCAGAGACGGCATCACATCGCTCTCCTCGTACCTCCTCCAACCTCATCCTCTCCTCTCCTTCACGGGCGCTGACTATCGGCATGTTTGGCGGGCCCCATGGATGCTATTTCTGCCCGTCTCATCACATCCTCTGGGCTGCGACCGTTCGCCCTAGTCTCGAGCTGCCCCCCCCCCTTTCCGCCTCGGCTCTTCACCATTCAATCGACCCCAATCCTACCCACCATTCCCATTGCCCCCTCTGGTACTGTCCCTGACCCACCCCCCACCCCCCCTGTCATCAACCTCGGGCCTCAGCCCTCCTGAACCCTGTCTAGTATTGGCTGGACTGCATCTGACCCGACGCCATCTGCAGACCAGACGGGAGCGAAGAACGAAAGGAAAGGGCAGCAAGCACCAATCTCTCTCCCTCTCTTGTCTCTTCACATGGCCGCCCCCTTACCGTTTCTCCCTACAGGCCGAAGCGAAGCCTTGCACGCCTTTGCGCCGGTCCGATCCTTCGCTCGTTCCTCAAGCCCGTCTCCTCCATTCATTTGCATCCGCATTCATATGCCCCATCGTCTTCGCCTAGCGTTCCCGTGTCCATTTCGACATATAATAAATCTAGCCTGGTCCCTGTTCCCCCCTCATGTGCAGCTCGTCAAGTCCTCAGAGTCCTCGAGTCCTTGTCATGTTGAAGACGTTTGAACTTGTAGACGCCTACCCGTGAGCCTACCTGTGAGCCTACCTGCGATTTCGATTCCCACCACGAGACCAGGCCATACCACCGTTACATCCACGCCAAAGTGCCTTGCGACGGACAACGCAAGAAGAGCTAGCACCCATTGTGACCCTGCTTGTCATGGCTCCCGTGGCTGAAGACACTTCGCCTCGGCCTACAAAGGCAAAGGCCAAGTTTGTTTCCATCTCTCCGGTCAATGGCAACTCCAACAGTCACCACTGCGCCGAGCCCGGCCCCGCATCACCAGCACTCAGCGCCTCCTCTTCCTCAAGACCCAGCACTTCGGCGTCCTCACCGCGCCCACAGTCCTACCGCGAGCCAGAGCCTTCAAATGGAATCAGACACTCCCAGTCACACCGCATCAAGAGTTTTGGGCCTCATGAAGATGACGCCGGCGGCCCCAGAACCCGACACCATGCCAATATTCGCACGTATAGCGACGATGCACGGACCAAGCAGTTTCCCGAGATAGCCAAGCCCGTCGAGCTCATGCGCAACAGTTACGACTGTGTCGTCATCGGCTCTGGCTATGGTGGTGCCGTGGCTGCTTCGAGGATCGCCCGCTGCGAGGACGCCTCGGGCCAGCGTCAGTCCGTCTGCGTCCTCGAGCGTGGCAAGGAGAAGTGGCCTGGCGAGTATCCCTCCGGCGTCCTCGACGCCCTTGACGAGGTCCACGTGTCTGGGCAGTTCGCTCCCGGCTGGTTCCCCCAGACTATGGTCCAGAACGGCGATCCAACCGGCATGTATCACCTCATATTCGGAAGGGGTTTGAATACCGTCGTTTGTAACGGTTTGTTGTCCTTCCGGCCTTCATCAAACACACATGCTGACCCGTTCACCAGCCCTCGGCGGCACCAGTCTCATCAACGCCAATGTCTTCTTGGAGGCAGACAAGGAGACGCTGTCCATGCCTGTCTGGCCCGAAGAAATAAGAAAAGATCCCAGCAGCCTCGATAAATGTGCGTTTACCATTCACCCAGCTGACTATCGCCATCTTGCTCTGGGCCGACAGGGAATGACTGACCTTTGTAGACTACGAGTGGGCCCGGAAGGTCCTCGACCCAATGCCCTATCCAGATGACTGGCCTGAGCTGCCCAAGGTCCAGCTGTTGAAGAAGCAAGCCGAGGCTCTGGGCATGGCTGATAAGTTCAGAATGGTGCCCCAGACCACTCGCTTCCGCAACGGTCCCAACAGCACAGGCGTCGAGATGGCGCCCTCCGCTTTGACGGGCCAGGACTCGACGGGCGTTAATGACGGATCCAAGAACTCCACCTTGGTTACGTATTTGGCTGATGCCTGGAACTGGGGTGCCGAGATGTTCTGCGAGTGTGAGGTCCGCTACATCAAGAAGGCCGAGGGCCGCGAGGGCTACATCATTTACTATGCTTGGCACGGCCGGAATAGGGGTCACTTCAAGGCGAACCTCCATGACGACCTCATGTGGGTTCACGCCAAGAAGTGCGTCTTCCTCGGTGCCGGAGCAGTTGGATCAACCGAAATCCTCCTTAGAAGCAAGGAGATGGGTCTGCCCATGAGCGATCGCGTCGGACAGAACATGAGTGGCAATGGTGACATGCTTGCTTTCGGGTCGGTCTCGTTACCTTTTTCTCAACCGGCCCTTTACTGACTTGATACTAGATACAACACCGACTATGAGGCAAACGCCATTGGCAAGCCTTTCCCCAACCCCTACAACCCCATTGGGCCAACAATCAACTCCATCATTGATGATCGCGAGGGACACGAGAATCCGCTTGACGGCTACGTGATCGAGGAAGGCGCGATCCCTCGTGCCCTGGCCCCGTTCCTCCAGACACTCCTGGAGATGATGCCCGGAAACCAGGCCCCCACCGGCGAATCATTCAGCGAGAAGGTTCGCTCCAGCCTTGCCAACTACAAGAGTCGTTTTCTGGGACCCTACATCCAAGGTGGCGCTCTGGACAACACTCAAGTATACTTGGTCATGTCTCATGACAGTGAGTGCCACGATTGTGACCAGCTAGACTCTCGGCTAATGTGGACCACTAGGCAGTCAAGCCATGTTGACTCTGAAGGACGACAAGCCCGTGTTGGAATTCCTCGGCGTAGGCCGCAGTGACCAGGTCAAGAAGCTACACGAGCTTCTCAGCAAGGCGACGCAGGCCGTTGGCGGGACATTTGTCCACAACCCATTTTACGCCTTGATGGGCAGCCAGCAAGTTACCGTGCACCCCATCGGGTGAGTTCTGCGACAGTCCCAGTATAAAAAGACACTTGCTAACGACCACAGTGGCGCTTGCATGGCCCGGGATGGTAGCCCAGAGACCGGCGTCACAACGCACGCTGGCGTAGTCTTCACAGGCGAGGACGAGGAAACTCATGACGGCCTCATAGTCACAGATGCATCTGTTATACCCGCCGCCCTGGGGGTCAACCCCTTTGCCACCATCACTGCCCTGGCTGAGCGTTCGGTTGATCATTACATCCGGAGGGAAAACCTCAAGATACACGCCAAACGAAATGGTATCATCGACCTCTTCGGCGAGCCCAAGTACTCACCACAGAAGATGCAGAAAGCAAAGCTTGATACCGAGGCTCTGGAAATCAAGGAGGCAAGCTCCAAAATCTCACGGGCTATGGTAGCGAACGCCTCTGGCTTTGGGTTCACCGAAGTGATGTCCGGTTTTGTGCACCGCGACACTGGCCTCACCGGTGACAAGCGCAGCACATATGAGCTGGCATACCGAACGGCCAAAAGCCTATGCGAAAGTGCACGATTCTTCCTCAGCGTGCAAGCATTCAACACGAGGTCCACCATCCAGGAGCCGGATCACTCAGCCATGTTGACCGGCACTTTTGTGTGCCCTGCAATCTCCGGCTCACCCTTCATGGTTCAACGAGGAGACTTCAACCTTTTTATTCTAGACCAGAAGGCACCCGGGACGCGCAACATGACCTACGATTTTGATATGCGCGGCATAGATGGTAGGACCCTACACTTCCACGGCTACAAAGTCGTGGATTCGTCCGTGGCACTTGCCCCATTCCAGTTCTGGAGGGCTACCAGTACACTTTATGTGACCATTCTCGAGCCATGTCATGATCTTGACACTCTGGAGAACTGCGAGGAGCCCTGGAGGCTCGGAAAAGTTGTGGCCAAGGGCATCATGCACATCCAGCCTTCCGACTTTTTCTCCCAGATATTGACAATGACTCCCACGGGGAGCAGTCTCCTGAAGAAAGCCTACAGCGCTGCCAGCTTCCTAACGTACTTCACTCGCAAGTCGCTCTCGCTCTTTCTGGGACCTTTCACGCCGCTACAGTATCCGAGTGTTAGCTACAACGGGTATGTCAACGACACGCCGACGGATGCGTCCTTTGTCATCGTGGCGCAGGACAATGTCAAGACGAAGATGCACATGTGGGAGTCGACGAACCCCGACATTGAGACGAGGAACCTCATCATGATCCCGGGAGCCGCAGTCGATCACCAGATCTATGCGCTGCCCACCATTCAATTCAATGCGGTCAACTACTTCACACGCGCTGGGTACAGGGTTTTTATCCCGGTACATCGTATCGGCCAGCTCATGGTGGCGCAGAACAACTGGACGACGTACGATGCCCGTCTAGACCTTCGCGCTTGCCTCGAATACATCCGGGAGAACTACGCTGATGGCAATGCCGAGGGCAACAAGATCTACGCCATCGCCCACTGCATGGGCAGCGTTGCCTTCTCGACCGGCCTCCTGGACGGAACCATCCCGAGCGACTGGATCCTCGGCATTACGGCTAGCCAAGTCTTCATGAACCCTCTCTGGAGCACACTGAACTCTGCGAAGGCGCTCGCAGGCCCGGTGTCTCTGGACAAGGCATATAAAATGGTGCTCGGCAATTGGTTCTCTTGCAGCACGGCAAAGGACGACAGCTTCTTTCAGCGCATGCTCAACGAGGTCTTGCGATTCTATCCGGAAGAGCGCGCTGAAATTTGTAACAACGCGAGCTGTCACCGCTGCACGCTCGTCTTCGGGCGGTGTTGGAACCACCGAAATTTGAACGAGGCGACACATCGCCAGATTGACCGTTTCTTTGGGGGTGTCAACATGACGCAGCTGCATCTTCTCATGAAACAAGGTCTCGATGGCCACGTCATGACGAATGGCCCGTTGTTCCAGCGCCTCACGACCGAGCGGAATATCCGCCGCCTCAGAGGCATCCCGTTCTTGCTTTTCGTTGGTCGCGACAACGCCGTCCTGACTCCTGAGGCGACGGAGCGGACGTACGAGACGCTGTGTGACGTTTTTGGCTCGACTGGCGGCAACACCAATGGCGGAATCCAGTATCGGAGGCGCGTGGTTCCTGACTACGGGCATCTGGACTGCTGGATGGGGCGCAACGCGTGGAAAGACGTGTACCCGTTCGTGAGGGAGGAGGTAGATCGCGTGGTCAGGGGTGGATCTTATAGGTTTGAGGAGCCTGACGACCGGTTCATGGCCATGACGGAGAGTGGCGAGCTTCTGTATTAGTGAGGAGTTTGGGTGTGCTAGTCTGGTGTGCCGGTACTGGTGTACGAATTTTTGGGGAAGACTGCTGGCAGTGTGATGTGGGGAAATTGTCACGGCTAAGGATAGGAGTTAAGGGGTTGGCCAAGGGGCCGGCCGGAGTTCAAATCATGTATTTTTAGGAGGATCAGCGGTGTTAACGAAGGTACACAGAACCAGAACTGGCCATCTGGCTTGAATTTAGGTCTCACATCTACGTGCCACATGTGCTACCGTCGTCTCCCCACCCCCCGCCGCCGCCGACCTTCATGTTAGGGGTGGTAAATGTTTTGTCGTACACCAACCGGGTGTTCTTCCCGTAGAGAAACACCTGTAGGTACCATTGCTCCTCGCAGTCGGCCTCAGCCCTCCGTTCAGGCGAGATATCAAGCTCTTCCACCGATGCGGACCCGGCATGATCCCCCCATATAATGAAGGCGACGGCCTTGCCTCCGCTGACATTGATCCCGGGTCGATCATCATCCCACAAAAGCTTCCCCTCCGTCCCCTCGGGAGCCTTCACCTCCACAACCTGCCCACTGCCTCTGACGTCACCCTCATCACCAAGTGCCACAACCCTGGAGGCTCTAACCTCGAACAACCCCCTCCGCGTCGCGAACCCGCCCCTGACCCATCCCAACCACCGCGTAAGCCGCGGCCGAACGGTCCACTCCCTGCCCGCAGGCGCCGTGATGGCGATCCCTACCACGTGCTCCGTAAGAAAGCCCGTCGGCCCAGCTGCGCCGGCACGGCAATGCGACGTCCGAGGCTCGGACCGTCCCCTTGCCCGCCCGTCACGGCCGATGGTAAACCCCTCGGCGAGGGTGCTGTTCGTGAAACCCCTTCCGTCGAGGAGATGGCCCCACTCGCGCAGGATGAGCTCGACTGCTGCATCGGGGCGGTGCGCCAATGCGTGGGCGCTGACTTCGACGGCCGAGGCGAGGGGGGAAACGAAGCCCGGGGTCTCGGGGGCTGGAGCACCGTTAGGGATCCAGCGGGAGGAGAGGGCAAGAGAGACGACGGGGTCTGCGGCGCCGGCAAGGAGGGCCCAGGCGTTGCCGGCTTGCGGGTCCATGTGGTCGGGGTCGTGGCAGTGGTGGGATTCGAGGTTGGCTGCGTGGAGGGAAGTCGAGGGGCAGTAAAGAGACCTAATGCCTGCGTGGAGGGCAGCGCGGGTCGTGGGCCAGAGCCCTCCGGGTTGGAGTTCGGGGCGGTCGTCATCGTTGAGCCACCGGGCGAGTATGATGGTGTTGTCGCGGACGACGGAGAGGAGGGCGCTTGCTTCGAGACTGTGACCTCCTTGCCTGAGGGGGAGGTTTTGAGTGGGGGCGACGTAGAGGAGGTTGGTGCTGTCGACTTTGGCGATGCTGGCATTGAGGGCGCGGAGGTAAGCTGGCCAGCGGCGGGTGAGCCAAGGGATGTCGCCTGAGAACTTGATATAGGCGTGGAAGCTGAGGAGGGCGTGTAGGTGTTGAATGTCGAGGAACTCGCCGTGAAGACCAAAGGGCGGCCCGGCCTGCGGAAGCGAGCCGTCGGGATACTGGTGCTCAAAAAGCACATCAAGGGCGTTTCGTACAGCCAACATGTCATACGTCGACACGGAGATGCCTGGAACGGCGAGTAACATGTCAGCTGGCGAGACGATGCGGTCTCGCTTGGCACCATCGGTGATCACAGTAGTACCGTTGGCGATGGTGAAGTTAGAGTACCAAGAGCCCGTAGGGGACTTGTTGTGGTCGACGAGGCGGTTATAGTCGATCATTGACGAGCCCTCAGCAGGGTCGGTCGTCGAGAGCTGCAGCGTGTAGGCGCCGGCGTACCAGATCCTATTGAGCAGGTCACTTGAGCTGAAGAAGTAGCCCGAGCAGGCTCTGCCGCTGACCTGTGAGGGGAACGCGGTGCAGTTGACCCAGAGGTTCCTGATGGACACCCAGGGCGTCGCATAGGGGTCTCTCCCTGGCTTGCTCGCAGCGTCAAGGTTCAGGACGTGTTGCTCGGACGCAGCACGTCGAAGAAAAGGGGCCACACCGTTCCTGAAAACTGGATATACGGGCATCTGGATGGTCAAATATTTGAAGCCGCCTCGCACGAAATCCTTCCCGACGCACACCACTCCAGTTCGGTTCCCAAATTCGACATGCAGAGGCAGATCCCTCTCCCGACGGTCCGACGTGGCATCAGGCAACGCACCTGCAAACTGCGAAGATTCAGAGTAGGCAAGATACAACTCTGGATCGTCGCCAACAGATTCGATATCGAAGCAGACCCTGCAGCCTGTCAGCGATACTCTCGGACCACAATTCGCAGGCTGACATTCCGTGATACTGACCGGCCGCCAACATTTTCATCAAACTCAAGCGTAAGTCGTCCTTCAGGCCCGATGACTATTCGTGGCCGGGTACATGATCGCCCGGTGCGTCGGCCTGTCTCGGCGCGGAACTCGTCGTGACATTGCTGAATGTGGCCCAAATGCGAGCTGGCGTGATCCGCGTCTTATCTGTCGGTGCCTTGATGTAGCGCTCCCAAGGGCCGGGGAAGATGGTCATGTCAGGGAGGGCGGCGGGATCGACATTCGTAGCTTGAACCTCGACTGAGGGTACGACAAGCAGGGCCAGCAGCCAGGTCATGGCTGTTGAGAGACGCCACATGGTGGCTGCTTGTTCGCGTGTTCATCGGAACGTGGGCGGTATTTCACCTCTGGTCATGGCGAGATGCCTTCGTTTCTGTCGCCATGGGAGAATGCAACATGGCTGGCTTAGGAAGGCTGCCTGCCCAAGGTAGGAAGGTGCGTAGATAGTTTGGCTGCTGCCAGGTATGGCATGGGAGCTACCCCGCAACCTGCCGTCATAGTTCGATTGCCCCCGCAGCTCCCACCCATTTCGCCTCCAAGCCCCTGAACCCCTGAAGCACATGTATGATCTTTCAACTGTCACACAATCTGACGCGGTCACGATTTGAGGCCGTCTCAACACAAATTCGCATTTCCGACATTGCAGACCAAGCCTTGCTGGTGCCTGAACAAGTCCCCTTCCAAAACGCCGTCCTAAGTGATGCCAAATCCATACACACGAGGCATTCCCACGCCTCCCGAAACCATGACAATGTTACCCCTACCAGATGGCCGCCTGGTCGAAATCGAACCGCTTGAGCTCCTTGCCCGCGTCCTCCAGGTCCTTCTTCGCCTTCATCCGCATGTAGAAAATAGGACAGTCCTTGCTGCTGCAAATCACCTCACAGTGGATGCTGCCCTGACAACGCTGGCACTGCGTCCACAGCCGTCCGAACCGCACTTCCAGGTCAGACACCCGGTCCAGCGTCTTCTTGTACAGCTCTCCCACACGCGGCCCGCAATCGGAACACACCGCTCCCTCGGCCTCTTGCTTGCCCGTCAGCGGCTTCTTGCAGCCCATGCACGTTTGCGTCTTCTTGGCGAATTTCATGAGACCTCCCACCATCGGAGCCGCCACGGCAATCGTTCGCGTGTGCGCCCCCGTCAGCAGCGAGTTTGCCTTGGTCTCTCCGAGAATCGGCTCGAAGATTCGGCCCAGCGGCTTCGCCAGCTGGTTGTCCAGGTAGTACCTCGTGTCGATCGGCACGTTGTTCTCCAACACGAAGATGGGGTCCTCCGACTTTTCATAGTTCTTCGCCCCGGCCGCACCCTTGATCATGACATACGCCACACGGTCTCCCAAACCAGGCGCCGAACCCGCGTCTCGCTTCTTCATCCGCTGCGCGAGTTCCACGTGCGCCTGCTTGGCCGAGTAGTCGTCCTTCGTCAGCGCCTTGGTAATGACGAGCTTCGACATGTCCACCTTGTTCTGCAGCAGGTCGGCAATCATGTCTTTGACGTATCTGAAAAGTTAAGGTCAGCACTAGAATTGGAGGCTCAGGGTCAGACATCCACGTCTGAACTCACTCTTGCGCGCCCTGCACGTCTTGGTCGATGAGAATCATCCGCAACACCTTCTCAATGACCGTCTGGACCAACAGGCAGTTGTCTCGTCGCACCGTTTCGATACCCTTTGTGTCCATCTTGTCGTACTTCTCCGGCTTGGTCCAGTACAGACCAGCGTAACGCTTCTTGTTGATGAGCAGGTACGGGAAGTAGACCTTCTCGAACTCGAGCTTGATTGGCTTGACGAACTTGGAAGACACAAAGCCGGCCGCCTCTTCACCTAGCTTCATCGCCTCTGCCAGGTCCTTGGTGCCGAACTTGACCATGACGGAATCCGTGTCACCGTAGATGACCTGCGCGTCGTGTGAGTACCCATTGGCAATCGTGTATTTTTTCTCCACCTCCTCCTTCGTCTTCTCAATCATTTGACGACCGAAACTCGTTGTACTACTGGCGATCTCCAGGCACGGAAGCTTGCCTGTCGTGGCACCCGTCAGACCGTACACCGAGTTGGCGCTGACCTTCAAAGCCAGCTGTCGACCGTTCAGCACGGCCTTCTTGAAGGGATCCGTCTCGACTGCGAGTTCGCGTTTGGCCTGCTTTCGCGCGGCGAGCAGTTCCTCGAGAATCTGAGCGAGCAGGCCCTTCCGCTGCTTGATTGTGACAAAGGTATTACCCGCGGGGGTAACGATGTAATCCTCATCCTTCTTGAGGCCTAGCTTCTCAATGGTCTTTTTATCAACAATTGTGGTGTAGCAGAGATTGTGCGCCTGCATGATACTGGGGTACAGAGATGCGAAATCGAGCGTCGCAATGGGCACGTCGTAGTAACCCCTCGTCGGTTCAATGACCGTCGCGCCCTCGTACTGCTCGTCGCTGGCCTCGGACTTCATATTGGGAACCACAAGCTTCTGCTCCAGCGCTTTGCGGAACAGTTGACTGATGAACCTGACCTGCTGGCCTCGAGCTAGTAGCATATTGAACGGGGCACCCGTGACTCTCGCCATTTCCGTATAGTTTTCGAGGCAAGAGAGCTTGTCCATGAGTCGTTGCGGCAAGTAAGCGTCTTTCAGGCAGTATAGCGCCAGTCGACGCCGCGATTCGGGGGTGCCGTTGAAAAGCTCTGTGATCATTGTGTGGTGGACATCCTCCTTCTGCTCACCCAGGAATTGGGAGCACACGGAGTTGAGTGTATAACTGCGAAGGTGATGGTCACGCTGTACCAGTTGAAGAAGATCGAGTTGCAACCTGCCGTTAATGTTGGTGCTCTTGGAGTCGCGGTTGCCAATCTGTTTGCTGGAAAAACTCGTCTCTTTCGCCCTCGAGGGCATGCTCGGGATGCGGGACCAGTACTCGAAGCCTCCCACCTTGAGATGTCTTGCGCGGTCGAGAAGATATGGGAAATCGAAGTTGGCGATATTGTATCCGATGATGAGATCAGGGTCGACACTCTGCATGAACTTCTGCCACTCCTTCAGCATCTTCTCTTCCTTGTCAAACTCCAAAACCTGGGTCGCGACGATGGAACTTGTCGTGTCGAGGCAGAATACATTGCGAATGAAAGGCTTCTTTTCTCCGTATCTTGTGACGACATTTGCGATCTGGATGACGGGATCGTGGTTCGCCTCCGGGAAGATGCCTTTACGACCCGCACACTCGATATCAAAAGACAGGATGCGAAGTGGCGCCATCTTAGACCACTCTCCCTCGGGCTTGTGCGCGACTAGGTCGAGATAGCTAATCTCGGCCTCGATCTGGCAGTTGGATTGTCGTAGCGAGCTGGACATCATCTTGTAGGATTTCGCGGGTGCCTCAACCCAAGACATGCCTTGAAGCTATCATGACGGTCAGCATGTGGCGAGGAATTGTAGGTGGCGGTTGACTTACCTTGCAGTCCACCATGAAGCGCAGGACATACTGAATATTGTCGAACGTCATGACGCCACCATCAACGCCCTTCCACAGGCCCTTCCAGTTGGCATTACCAGCCTCGATCGTGGACCGCACCTTGCCAATGTGCTTGGGATCATTCACGGTGATCTTCAGGTACGGGTTCTTGACATTGCCCTGGAAGCCGTATATGTTCTCGCGCATCAAAAGCGCCACGGAGTGTATGACGGGCTGATGCTGAGCGACTTGCGTCTCGAGGTATGCTCTAAAGTTGTTGCAGTCCTCGGGTTGGAATGAAACGGGAGCAGCGATGTAGAGGTAATGCTTGAAGTCGGTGACATGGAGCATGACCGAATTACCGGCCTCGGTGACGCCGAACAGCTTAACTGTGGCACGGCCTCCATGCAAGGTGCCCTCCTCGGCCTCGATCTGTTGGAAGACGATGGTGGTGTTGTCGGGGTTGAAGTCGTCAAGGGGCGGTCGCTCCCATGCTTGATCCTTCTCGCTGTTGTTCTGTTTGAGTTCGGAAATGTCTTGGCTCAGCTTCTCCAGTACTTCGGATTCGAAAGCGCTCTTCGGCTGGCTTGAGTTCAATGGGTTTCTCGGATTTCTTTGGGTGCCTGCAAAGCGTGTCGCGGGTGATGAGGCGAAGGGTTCGATCTTGCGCTTCTTCGAGCCTGGAGAAGAGGGGATGTTGCGGCGAGTGCTCGAGGTCTCCCCGAGCACACGCTTCTGCGGCAGTACAGAGGTTGCCATGATCAACGGAAAGGCTCAGCCTTCAACAATCAGGGTCTGAGGGTAAGAAGTGCAAGCTCAAGCGGCGTAGGTGCGCATGCTGTGATGATTGTTGTGGATGATGGAGAATGGTTGTCTGGCCAGAGAGGGGGGTCCTGGGGAGGGACAATTTCATTGACAGGTTGCACGCACCTGTCCAGAGACGCGTCAGAGACGTGACGTGAATGGGTCTGTTTTAATGGGCGACAGGGATACGCGATGCTTGACTAAGCAGGCTCGCCCCTCGGCGGACGCTGCCTTTCCAATCATCCATCCAACGTACCGTACCTTAGGTAGGCTGGTCTGGCATCCATGACACAAGAGCAACCACATTTCTTGTCGCAGCAGAAGAAGTCAGACCATGGATCATGGTCTTGACGAGCAACATGGTCTGCCTCAATGCCAGCAGTCTTGGCTGCCCTTCGATTAAAGTACCTCGTGTGGCGGTCTTTCAGCGAATGTCATGCAACATGCTTCGCCGAGATGGACAGCCAAATCACCCACTCAACAAGTCGAGGCAAAGCGTTTCAAAGAAGGGAATCAATTTCTTATGCCACCCCGTGAGCTAACCTAACCGGACGCCGGCGCTTACAATACAAGTTTATTTCCCAGACTTTCATGGGCTGTCATTATTGCAAGGTTGAAACGACCCCGTACCTAATAACCAGCAGACAAAAGGTCTCGGGCCATTCGTGCAGGATTCTCAATAGTATCGAACTTGAGCTCGCCGAGTTCGCACCATCCGTTTACGGGCTAAATAGAAGAGATCAGTCAGTCGACTCATTCAAGCGTATGACGGAATGTGACTTACCAAGCAACTCAGGTACTTGCACCAGCTGCAGGTACTGCGGCTGACGTAAAAGTTGTTGAGCAGGACAATGAAGACGACAATGACAAGGATCAGGGCCGCCGCGCGGACGATCCACCATGCCCACCAGAGGGGCTTGCGGCCCTTGAAGAAGCCCGTGGGATTCTTCACGAAAGGCACGGGTCCCGCTTGGGTTGCCTCGCCGTTCACGGTGGCGTAAGACGTGTCGTAGCCCAAACGCCTTCTCAGAGAGTTGGGCGAGTGAAGCACGCAGATGCCGAGGCACAGGCCCATGAGGAAACCTCCAATATGAGCGAAGTTGTCGAGACCCGGTAGAAGACCCAAGACGAAGCAGATAACAATGTCCAACAGGACAAACATGAGATCCTTGACCGGATGACGGCGGTCTTTCCAGGAATACGCCAGGTCGAGGGCCGTCAAGGCAATGATACCGAAGAGGGCGCCCGAGGCACCTGTCGAAGCCTCGCCCGTGCCAGCATAGTTGGCGCCCATCACATTGCCAAAGATGCCAGCGCTGAAATAGACAAGGAAGAAACGGATCGGTCCGATGGCCATCTCCATTTCCTTGCCGATGGTCATCTGCAAGAGCATATTGACTGCGATGTGGATGAGACCAGCGTGCAGGAAAATCGGTGTGATGAAACGGAACCACTGGTTGGGTTCGCCCTTTTCGTTAGGGTCCTGGGGGTTTGGGACGCCGCCGAAGCCGCACAGCTCACCGAGGCTGCAACGGTTCGACTGGTCGTTCTGGTCGTTCGAGGTGGTGCTGGGACAGGGCCACCAAATTTCCTGCTTAGCGTCCTTGATAGCCTCGACGGTGTGCATGCAGGGAATGTAGCGGGCACCCATGTTGATGTTGACGTAGAAAGAGGGGCCAATCATGGGGTTAAAGGTCGGCTTGATCATGATCGGAGAGCCGGTGAGGGTCGCTAAAGGGGGACTTAGCAAAGGAACTGAGTTGAGGGGTGCATTGCCATTTCTGTTGAACATACCATTCCTTGCGATCTGGCCGATGAACACGCCGACCTGCGCAATCGTCAGGATGTAGACGACCCAAGCAATGCGTTTCTTGTCAGCGCCGAGCATCCCAAGCTGCCCGAAGCCGACCTTTTTAGACTTCTTTCTCCTGCTTGACCCCGGGGCCTCGTAGACATGATCGTTTATCTCGACGTCCTTCGCCTGGGGCTGGCCATACTGTTGGTTCGGGTTCTGGCCGTGGTTCTGGAGTGGAATGTCGTCAGAGAAGTGCGCCTGCGGCGGTACGGCGGAAGCGGGTGAAGGCGAAGACTGGTAGGGGGGCTGCTGCTGGCCGTAATAGGTCGTGTCAAGGTTGCCGTAGGGGCCAGTGCCGGGCTGGTGAGGCTGCATGTTATTGTTGTCGTAGGCGTTGTGGCGGAAGCCGTTCTGCGTAGAGTCTGTCGGGTAGGCCGGGTCGTCGAAGACGGTGTCGAAAGGAGAGACAGTGTCGGCGCGATGCGGTCGGCTGCCGTTGTTGGGCGCGGCGTATGCAGAGGCAGAGGAGTAGGGAGGCGCGGGCGTTGACGCTATGGACGGCGTGTAGGTGCCCTGAGCGTGTCCGTGGTAGGGAGACTGTGAGGCGCCGCCGGGGGATGGCGGGCGATTGCCATGATAGTAGTCGTTGGAGGCCATGTCGGGACTCTTGGGATGGGATTGTTCTTGGGAAACGAGCGACGAACGAAGACAAAAGGATTGGATCAAACGAGGGTTAGATCTTGTCAATGAAATCTCGCTTGAGAAGCAAGGGGGAAATGGCTTGAGAGGGGCCTCCAAGGAAATAAGGCGTGGAGGTGAGTCCGGGAGTGTGTGAAGAGGCTAAAAGTTGTAGTGGTGGTCGGGTGCCTGAAGAGGGACAGGGGACGGACGGGCAGGACAGGCAACAATACGGGGTCTTTTTCCAGGTGCCAGGTTCCCCAGTTGTGACGTCGGGATGTCCTAGCTCAGGGACCAACGTGGCGCGGTTTGTTGATTGGGTCTCCCGATGGGGTCGGAGTGCAGGCTGACGACGACGGGTTTGTTTTTCTCCCAGGAAGATCTCTTCGGGAAGAGGGAATTCACGTAGGACGGTGATGTTTGAGAGATGAAGAGGGATGAGGTGTTCTGTTCGTTATCGGAGTTTCGAGTATTGGTAGAAATCACCAGGAAGGCAAGAATGTGATTGCCCAAGACCTTTCATGTACTTACTGAATGTCCTCTGGAAGTAGGTACCTAATAATAAGGTAAGAACGACCTAAGGCCAGCAGGAGTGGCTGGCAGAGGGCTGTGCTGGTAGTTGGGTGTCTTGGGTGCTCTTCAGTGGCTGCACATGCCAAGGTGCTTCTAAAAGTGGCACAAGAACGGGAAGACCAGAGGCCTGAACCAGTGAGATGCCCCCGCTAGCCATGCACAAGTGTGCCAGTGGAGGCGCGATCACCAGCCGCAAGTTTCAGATGTTTCGTTATGCACCTCGACATTCTGCATCATCAGGCGAGTCAGGGCCCGCCATCCGGTCTCAATGCCCATGGCGCCTCATATCGCTGGCTTGCAAGACAAGAGTGCATCGAATGAAGGCCAACCCCAATATCATATATCAACGAACCACCGGCCACTCATTCTTCCGACGTCCATCCATCACGGTCTCAGGTGTTCCTCCCGTTGAACGAGCCCACACCACCACTCCTGTGGTCGCACCGGCCGGACATCCCTCGTCGGCAAACCCCACAGTGGCTGGCTTGGCCACATGAAAAAAGGGCAAAGATGCACACCCCACCATCCCTTACGACAGCAGAGGCTCAGCACGCGCCTTTCGGCATCGGCACAGCTGCCCATGGCGCAGCAGCGGCAGTGACAGCGGCAGCACAGCAAACATGGTAGAGTATTCGTCTTCTGCCCGATGTGGGTGGGCTGTCAGGCTGCCAAAGTCGACATCACGACGGGAGATCTGGAGGCTGGCGTGATTCGGCGCTTTTGTGGGAACCGACAGCGGACGAGTGACCATTCTATCACAGTCGCAACTCCTCCACACTGTTGCTATTCTGGACGTGAACATTGTCTTGTCCAAAACGTCATGTCTGACATTCGCCTATGAACGTGTCGTAATGACAATCCACAGTTACGCGTACGATGCCCGTATCGGTGATCATGCCGATATACCGACCAAATGCACCTGGCAACGCGTTGCTAGGTGCAGACAAACGGCCTGTTGCAATGAGAATACAGACACCGAGATGGAACCTTGCAAGTAGGGTGATCATTACAGCATTATAGAGGAGATTTCAACTCGAGGCTCTCCTCACAGGCGTGAGCATCTTTGAGCCCGCTCACCTTACACCCATCCCATCTTACAGGTGGTCATACAGCGGTCATACAAGCCCATATTTTCCATGCCACATCCATCTATGCCTTCTTCTCTTCGTCATCCTTGTTCACACCGGCTTCCTTGCCTGAGATGACCTCGCTGATCTGTCCCATGATGATGCCGCTGAGCCCCTGTCCCTCGTCGAGCGCATTCTGGTGCTCCTCGGCCCTCTTCTTGTTCCACGACTCCTCCGTCTCGTTGCCGTACCACAGCCTCTGCAGCGCGTTCCGCTTCGCCAGCTCCTTCTTCCGCATATCCTCCTCTGTGAGCCCCTCGCGCCTCATCCTCTCTTCACGCAGCCGCCTCTGCGTCTCCTGTGCGGCCTGCGGCAGCTCGTTTGTCGTCAGCCTCTCGAACCGCTTGCCCACGCGGTCGTAGATCGACTGGCCCGTCCAGTCGTACGCCAGCTGCGACGTCGACAGGGAGAAGGTCGTCGTCAGCAGGAAGAACCTCCAGTCCACGCGCCTGGGGGGCAGGAGCATGATGATGGGCGAGATGACGGCGCCCGCGATGGCGGCGTTGTGGATGAGGGGGGGTGTCGACGGTTTGCCGCTGGCGGCGGGTTGTGCTTGTTCTGCCATTGTGGCCGGTACGTGTGTCTGTCGGAGTGAATGGGGTTTGGTAAATCTCGTATCGTTTGAGTTTGGTGGTACTCTTCTCGCTGTCTTCACAATTCGGACAGCTTCGATGCGTCGCGTTAGGTTGGCTCGAGTCGATGACGCTGGATTTGAATTCAAAATGTCACTCGGTCGGCCACCCAAAAAAAAAAAAAAAAAAAAACTCGGCCTGTACGCCAGCGCCTTCGGCGCCTGTTCAGTAACTTGCCCAGCACAGCGCGTCGGCGTCGGCCCATTAAACCCCGGTCCTGCAACCCGCCAAAGCCGTCGAAGCACCGCCCTGAAATCGCACCGACCACTCTTGCCAGTCTTCGATGCAAACCATGTTGAACGAAGAGGGGAAGAAAAAGATTGAGCCTGTAAATTCCAATTCACTTCTATGATCTATGCGATACGCCTTTCCATCCATTTGCCATCCGCCAATGTCCCGCTCCTCACACCATCAAACACCCTCCCTCAGCTCTGAGGCTGAGGACCCTCCTTAGGCGTTGGCGCCGTGCCCAGGATAGACGCTTCGTTCTGCCAGAGGTGAGCACCAGCATCCTTGAGCAGCTGGACACACTCCTCGTTGTCCACACGCTGAGCGAGGAAGAGCGGCGTGTTGTTGGCCCAGTTTCTCACGTGCACGCTTGCGCCCCTGGTCAACAGCTCCCGTAGGATCTCCGCCCGACCGACGGCAGCCAGATGCACGGCCGTGTTCCCCGCGTAGTCGGCTTTGGTCAGTAGGGGGTGGTGTTCGCCGACGTGATCCTGCTCGAGGATATCCTTGACCGTCTTGAAATCTCCGTCGCGAATGGCGTAGCCAAGCACAGTGAATGCCGACTCGGCAGTCGACAGTCGCGCAATGACGGAATCGAGCGAGCCTGGGTGTGAGAACACGGGGCGTGTTTCGGCCGTCATCTCGCCGCGGATGGAGGACGACATCCTGGCGCTGACTTCCGCAGTCGTCAGGTTGGGGAGAGCCAGCAGGAACGAAAGCTTGGTCAGAGCTGCCTCGGTAGTGAGGTCCTGGCCGAATATGACGCCCGCACGACCCAGGTCGGTTCCCGGCCCGTAAACCGGGGAGACGAAACCGTCGAGGCACTGGCTGACGTTGACGACGACAATGCCACGGTCAACCGCCGCCTTGATCACCTTTGTCAGGCTGCCATCCACGCCACCAGGGGCGTTGCCCATACCGAACGTGCGAAGGACGAGGCCCCGAATATCGGGTCCGCGCAGTACCGAGTCGAGCATCTCGGGTTTGATACCGGGAAAGATGTGAATGCAAGCAACGTGCGCCGTGTCTAGGTGCTGCGTGACCTGAAGCTCGGCAATCTGCGTCGGTCGAAGAACGAGCGGCCAGTTGACGTCGATACCCAGACCATTCATCTTGGCCAGGGGCTCACAGTTGGGACTCGCGAAGGCATCGAAGTTGACTGCTGAGTTCTTCGTGGTCCTGTTTCCTCGAAAGAGGTTATGGTGGAAGAATAGACCGACTTCGGGGATGAGGAACGTTCCTGCAATGATGAGGGAGCCGAGAAGGTTGTCTACAGCGTCCGACTGCAATGCAAATATTGGCGCCTGAGACCCGGTGAGAATGACGGGCTTGCCAAGATCCGACATCATGAAGGACAGCGCAGAAGCCGTGTAGGATAAAGAGTCGGTGCCGTGCAGGACGACAAAGCCATCGTACTGGCGGTAATTCTCCCTGATGGTCTGGGCAACTTCGGTCCAGCCGGCTGAGGAGATGGAGCTGGAGTCCAACAGGGGAGAAAACTCGAGTACGCCATAGCGGATGTGACGAGAATAAGCGCTTGGTGGGGTTCTCAGACTGTCCAGCATGACCTTTTGGCCGTCTTTGTATGCCTCAAGCTGAGGCGGGTTGGACATGTCGTTGAACGACGGACGAGGCGCCAACGCGGCCTTGAGGAAGCCCCCGATGGGTTGCAGACCATCAGGCGTCGGTTGCATGCAGATTGTCCCGCCGGTCATGATGACCAGGACCCGAGATTCGGGAAGGAGGGACTGTGAGTTCTCCATCGTGTCTACCTCTCGACGTTCTCGGTGCAAGATGACGAGTTTGAGGGCGGGGGATTTTCTCACTAAAACGTCAGCAATCAGTCTCAACCAGCTCAAGCCTTCTCCAGTAATCGATGGCAAGGCGTGCACTGTAGAAGAAAAAAAAAATTCGATATGCCGCGATCGGCGTGCATGTTATTTTCAAATATAGGCACGACTCCTCACGTCAAGAACTGGTGAACTTACCAGAGACCGATATGTTATGTTGGTGTGTGTCGCAGGATATCAAAGGACGATGTTTGTCTTATCCACAGACGTTAACAACAGCGACATTTGGGTTTAAAGGCATTCAATTGTGAAGATTCCCAAATTTGGTCCGTCACGGCGATTCGGGCGATGAGAGAATCGTGGTGGTCGGCTGCTCAGTCGAAAGCATGAAAGTGGAGAAAGCAGGACGGCAGATCCGATTCATCATCGTCCCCATCTGAACCGTCTGAACCGTGGACGAAAACCATGCTTCGAGAGACAAAGGCTCCGTGCCTTGGAAGTACCGCCTGATAAGAGAAGACCCGGATTTTTTATCTAGTTTGCCGGTGGACCAGGTACATGGTGGTCATGCGCTACCACAAACGACGTGAATGAGTGGTGTTCTCGACTCAGGATCATGCCAGGCTCTAGAAAGCGATGGGGTAATCGTTAAGTAACCGCGGGGAAGAAGAGAGAGTACAAGCAAGAGGGCTGGACTTCAGCGAGGGGTAAGCAAAATTGTGTGATTGAGGATACTGAACTATTCGATATTTCTGCATTCTTGGCGCACTTAAAGCTGGGGCACGCCGCCTCGCAGAGTGTTGGGCATGAAGCTCGGGCGGGATGAGGTACATGTCAGAGCCCCGGAAGCTTAGCTTGACGCTGTCTAGGTAGGTGGGCAGTGGCAGGTTGTCAGTTAGGCCCAGGCGAACTGTCAAGGCAAGCCAACCATCGAATTGAGTGAGAGCAGAGATTGGGGTGCCGTAATTTGGGCCCAGCATCAGTCGGAACATATGGTGTGGGAGAATATGGCGAGGCATGGGCTTCCTGAACAATTGCTTCTAGACTGATTGCTGAAGAAACCCAATTTTGGCATCTGAGAGTGTCATTGTCGAAGTTGCCCAATTCATGTGCTAAACACGCCAAAAAGGCACTGGAGGTGGAACAGACGCTCGAGCCAACTAAGGGGGGGTCCACTACTTCAATTGACCTTGTCGCGCACCAGAAATAGCGTGCTCAATAGGTACTGGATCGGTACTACTTCTTCGTTCCGATAACAGCCATCGTTCTTGCCGTGTCCCGGGTTGGCCTTTGAAGCATCTTTTGCCTGACCCAACTTGTCAACTTCTTTCACCATCAACCGCCGTGCCAGCACAAACTCGCCATGCCTTGCCAGGCCAAGCAGGCGCCTCGATCAGATCATATTACTTGAATCTCGACGGACTTTCGACATCTCGTCTTTCAAATGCGCTCATCCAGCTTCTGATCGCGAACCCAACAGACTTTACCTGGTATCGCCAACGCGACCGCGAACATGGAGTCTCCAATCCCCAGTAGCAATGGCGGTTTGTCGCCACGCTCTTTTGCCATACAGCACCAGCGCCCGAGGATCAGCTTCACCGGATGCTCCCGAATTACCGATTATGAGCTGTTGGGCAAGCTCGGCGAGGGTACTTTCGGGTAGGTCTTCTTGACTTGTCTTCCGCAAGTAGTATTATCACTAATCTACCCAATTAGCGAGGTCCATCGCGCGCGCTCGCGCAAGAGCAATGCCCTCTTCGCGCTCAAGAAAATCATTATGCATAACGAAAAGGATGGCGTATGTCGACACTCCACTTGTCGCGCGCAAGTCCTGGCTTGGCCCGCGCAGCCATACAAGTCGTACACAAGGCTGACGATCACACGCAGTTCCCCATTACCGCACTCAGAGAAATCAAGCTCCTGAAGCTGCTGTCCCATGATAACATTCTTCGTCTCGAAGATATGGCGGTGGAACATCCTCCAAGATGTGAGACGGCCAGAGGACCCTTAGTTGTGAGGTGACAAGACCATGGCTAAACAGTACGGCAGCAAACGACGTAAAGCGAAAACGACCGATTATGTACATGGTTACACCCTACATGGATCACGATCTTTCCGGACTCCTCGACAACCCCTCTGTGACCTTTACCGAACCTCAAATAAAGTGCTACATGCTGCAACTTCTGGAAGGCTTGCGGTATCTACATGAGAACCATATCCTTCATCGGGACATGAAGGCAGCCAACCTGTTGATCAACAACAAGGGTATCCTCCAGATTGCTGATTTCGGTCTGGCGAGACACTACGACGGGCCCACGCCCAAAGCTGGTGAGGGCGGAGGAGATGGCAAGCGGGAATACACTGGTCTGGTCGTCACCAGATGGTACAGGCCTCCCGAGCTTCTGCTGCACCTGAAGAAATACACCACCGCCATCGATGTCTGGGGCGTCGGGTACGTCCAATTACTGCTGCTGTGCGACGCTATCTAACTCTTTGCAGGTGTGTTTTCGGCGAGATGCTCACCGGAAAACCGATCCTGTCTGGTGACAGTGACGGCAATCAGCTGGACATTATCTGGGACCTCGTGGGATCGCCAACACCCCAGAACATGCCACTCTGGAGCACCCTTCCTGGCTCCGAAGGGCTGCAGCCGCGGTCCCGTCCCGGCAACTTGTCCACTAGGTTTAGGGAACATGGCTCATCCGCCATTTCCCTGCTCAAGGAGCTTCTGAAGCTCGACTGGAAATCACGCATCAACGCCATCGACGCTCTGCAGCACCCTTACTTCAAAATGAGCCCACTACCGGCGTCGGCGCACGAGCTCCCAACATTCGAGGAAAGCCACGAGTTTGACAGACGTAAGTTCCACGACCGCAAAGCAGCTCTACCACCAGCTCCGAAGGGGGGGACTGTTGGCATGGGGCCGGAAGCGCATGGCGCCAGCGCAGGGTTCAACACTGGTGATGTCTACGCAAATAGCCGCAACGGAGTAAATGGAGGCCGACACCCCAACCGCAATGGAGACGAGAGGCGACCCGCATGGGCGCGCGACAGGCCCATGCCAGGAGAGCGAGGGCTTCCGCCACGCCCTCCTCCCCCAGCAGACAGCGGTGATGATCGCGGAGGGTATCGCGATCGGAACGGCGGACGGGGACCTCGTAACCTCCGGCCACCTGGAGCCGACATCGACACATACGTTCCCAGCTATGGTCGCGAAGGTGGGCGGCACCGAGACGATCGACCTCCTCTGGACCGGTCCCGTGATGATCGGCCGCCTATGGATCGTCGCCGCCGTAATAGCAGGGACGACTGGCGGTCCGACAGAGGACCAGACCGAGCGCCCCAGTACGGCAGCAGGGAAAGGCGGACGCGGAGCAGGAGTCGATCGCCAGGCAGAGACCGCGAACGTGAACGTGAACGGGACTATCGCCGTTAGGAACAGCGGCCCCCACGACGCCAGCCATCCCGCCAACACTGGCAAGACCCGCATAAGGAGCAACGCTTTTCGCAGGGCCAGGAGTATTCACATGGCCCTGAACTACAGCACCAGTTGTACTACGAACGGTATCCACAGTATGACGGATCAGCCCCTGGCGGGGGCGCGTACTACGTTGAGGCGCGACATGGGCACTGGCGTTAAATTGGCATGAGAATTTTCAGGTAAGCAAACAGATAGTAGGCTTTGAGCAATCATACGGGAGTACCGGATATCATCGGAGAGCATGCTACGCGAAGCAGCTAAGCGGGCAGAAGGGCAGGATGAAGTTGAGCATGGTTTAGCTGTGTATGAAGGTGAAGTGAACATAAGATGAAATCATAAATCCGAATCATTGCTTTCCTCTTCGTGAATCGTCTGAGCGACCAAGCCAGCGGTGCGCCTCCTCCGCTTCGGGGGCATCTCTTCGAGGAGATGCCAGTCCGTCTCACCCGAGGATGAGTCCTCGGTCTTGGTGGGCGTGGCGGGCGGCATGCGCTCGTCATAGTAGTCTGGCCTGCGAGTGTCGTCCCGCATACCGAGCGCTGATGTGATGAAGCCGGAGGTCAAGGCCATGAAGATGCCGGCGGCTGCTCCGACGAGAGCGCCGCAGCCAACCTAATCGTTGTGGTGAGGTTAGAGATGTACAGCGATCATAGAAGTGGCAAAGGGATGGACCAACAAAAATGTAGAGGGGCTGCAGAACTGTCAGTATATCGAGGCCTCAAGTCCAATACTTGAGTGATCTGAACCTACCTCCAAACTGATGAAGAAATCAATGACGGTTTGGACCCATGACCAGGCGTACGAAACCATATGGGTGACTGGCGACAGAAGGAACAAAGCCAGAGCGGCGACTTTGGAGAGCAGCAGCCACACGATCTTCAGGGGAAAGGCGATGATGGCCCACAGTACAGTAGCGAT
Source organism: Verticillium nubilum (assembly GCA_002851675.1). Classification (NCBI taxonomy): domain Eukaryota; kingdom Fungi; phylum Ascomycota; class Sordariomycetes; order Glomerellales; family Plectosphaerellaceae; genus Verticillium; species Verticillium nubilum. The sequence continues at coordinate 191,348 of NMXI01000001.1, forward strand.
TTTCCAGAGGACAAGCTGCCATGCAGCCATGGCGGCACCTGGGTCGTGGGTGACTTGCGGAGTGTGAATGTCCATGACAATTCAAGTCATTAGAAGAGGTGATTCTGGTGAGATACAAGAGAGTGAAGCTTGAGAATGGAGTACTATAGCTCTGCGAGAGGTGGATGTCACGTCACGGTTCCTTCATTCCTGTCAACCCCTAGTACCTTGCCTCACCACGAATGCTGGAGCATGTGAGACGGTTGAGAAAACACTGCTACAAACAACTTACCAGCCAACCGTACCGTAGGTCCTCCCTACCTAAGGTAAGGTAAGGTACGGTGCCTTACATAAGGCAATCTCAGCTAGAGAGCCTGAGGCGTGCAAGGGCACGGGCTCATGGACGGCGGCAGTACCGTGCAGGGGAGCACCTGATAAGCACCTGGTGCTTATCAGTACTTCGAGCTCAACTCAAAACATAGCTTGTAGCAAGTCGCTGCTCACAGGTGGTCATAGCTGTACCCTGTTCGTCCCCGGCGTATCCACCGTCACCATAGGGGAGGCCCCTCCATCTCCCACCACTTCTGTCTGCCCTTACTGATTCAATCCGGACCTTCACCACTAAGTTCCGTTTCCGCTGGACCTCTCATCCTCTCCACCTCGCGACAACGTCCATATCATCAACGGCCAAAAGAGCGGAAATCAGCACACTCAACCACTCCCGTTGACCTGCATATCAGTTCAGCCAACTGCGACGCTGCTGCGAGGGGCCGCTGTCCCGCGATGCGCCTGAGACCTGTCACGCGTACCTCTTAGGCTCCGATTGCTCCAACTCGTCCACCCACCGCCTACCTAATAAACCCATCGCACAAGAGCCACGAGACTAGTCTCTGCACCGCGACTGGACCCCGCGCCGGTTATCCTGCCGGCACCCTTGCTTGTCGATTCCCTCTATATCGTCTCCCAGCGAAAGGCTTAAAAAGACCCACGGAGGCCACTGTCGTCCCACCCGGGACATATCAAAACTCAAGATGGGCAACAACCCCTCCTCCACATCCAAGCCCGCTACCCCCGTATCCTCCAACCCAGCGTCAGCTTACGACTCACCAAAGAACCCCAAGAGGGACTCGAAGCACATCATTCCTCACCGTACCACTGAACGTGTCGCCGCGCCCCCCGAGGCCTCTCTCCACCAGGCGCAAGGGTCCACCATTAGCAAGGCATCCAAACCCCTCCAGTACAACCCCATCGCCGGCATCGCCAGCGCCTCGCCCTCCTCCAGCCCCAAGAACAACAACTCAACCCCTGCGCAACGGTCGTCAGAGTCCAAGAACATCCCTCGCGATGAACCCAGCAAACCTGTAAACGTCCCGACAGCCCACACTGAGCCCTCGTCCATGAGGTCGCACACTTCCGCCCACGTCGTCGAGGCCGGCCTTGTGTCCCAGAGCAGCGTCAACGACATGTCGTACCTCACGCGCCCCCCACGCCTGCCACTCCCCATCGAGGAGGAGGTTCATACTCCCGGCTCCCCTATCATCGCCCCGAACGATGGCGACGCCGCCATTGTCGACGCTAGCTCTCTCGACTCGGATCCCATGACCCGAAAGTCCTCTGCCCTTAGCAGCAACACGGTCGAAGATGATGAAGGTGACGAGCTCATAGTTGACAAGACGCGTCCCACTGTTCCCACGCAGCTGCTCTGGAGCCGAGGAGGAGATAAGGTCTACGTCACTGGTACCATTTTCCAATGGAACCGCAAGCAACGACTGCATCCTGTGTAAGTAACATATCTACTCGCAGTGGCATCGTATGTCTTGGATCGAGGGTCTCGGATACTCGCATCATATATGCATGTCACCGCGTCTCAGAGTAGCCGCCAGGCTTGTCTGCCGCATGTGGCTGCTTCCCTCGCCCCAATTCCCCAATATCGCCGCCACTCACTTGGCACCCATGCTGACATGGTATCTGACACAGTGAGGGAAAACCCGGAGTCTTCTCCGGCACAGTTCATATCCTTCCCGGCACGCATCATGTGCGGTTCTTGGTGGACGGAATCATGCAGACTTCGCCAGATCTGCCAACAACGGTCGACTTTGGCAACAACCTCGTCAACTACATTGAGGTCAGCGCCGATGACCTACCATCCCAGAAGACAGCCGGCCAAGATGCATCAGCCACAGCCGGCGCAGCTGCTGCAGATGGTCAGGCTGCGGTGAAGCCATCAGCCTCCCAGACGGACGACTCGGCTAAGCCGCTGCCCAGGGGCAGGTCCGTCCCCTCACCGAGCCAGTACTTTCACCAGATACCCAAGTATCTAGTCGACTTTGACCAGGCCGAGGACTCGCCTTCTTATCAGTACGCTGTGACGGCCATCGAGAAGCTGCCTACGCCGCCCAGCCTTCCAGGCTTCCTAGGCAAGCCCATCCTGAACGCGGCCGTCCTAATGAAGGACGACAACAGCGTTCTCAACATGCCGAACCACACTGTACTCAATCATCTCGCCACCAGCAGTATCAAGAACAACATATTGGCTGTATCAGCAACGACTCGCTACAAGAGCAAGGTATGTCAAAGGCCTCACTGTCGAAAGTGTATTAGGGGACGATTATTCTAATCTGGAGCCAGTACGTCACGACCATCATCTACAAGCCGACCACGACAGACGACTAGAGGTACCCCGAGCTCGGATCGATTGTATTGCATGATGAGAGGGAGGAGGTCTCGGGCATCCCCATGCGTCTGTGCCGCAAACTGCGGGCACATGGTGGCGATGATCCTCTGTAGATGAGAAAATCATTGTCTAGACACTTCGGGTAACCAAATTTAGGAGCAGAACGCTTTTCACGCACATGCAGCCTTTTCAAAGCGCTTGGTTTCAAGGAACAAGGCTCCTCAATCTCTCCATTTGATATGTACCTCATCCGTCCTAAACCGCTGCGTACATTGGCTGTCCCCCAACGGCGTGCGAAAACCCATGTTATACGCCAGCAGACCGGCATGGGCAATCATGATGCCATTGTCGATGCAAAACCTCTCGTCCGTAGCGTAGACGCTGCCGCCGCGCTCCTCGGCCATCATCCCCATCATCTCCTGCAGGCGCTCATTGCAGCCGACGCCGCCGACGATGAGCACCTGGCTGCTGCCGACGTGTGCCATGGCGCGCTCCGTGATCTCAACAAGCATGGCGAAGACGGTCTCCTGCAGCGTGAAACATAAATCCTCGGGCGTGAAGGGCGGCTCCTCCCCCCTGGCGCGCGCCGCCTTCATCTGTCCGGCGAGCACGTCGGCGCTCGCAAGGACGCCGGAGAAGGAACAATCCATGCCCTTTACGGCGTAGGGCAGATCGAGCAGCTTCTCTCCCTTTTTTGCGAGCTGCTCGATGTTGTAGCCCGGCGCGGGATCGTTGCTGATTTCGAGGGTGCGGGCGAAGCGGTCGAGGCAGTTGCCGACTGCGATGTCAAGGGTCTCGCCGAAGATGCGGTAGCGTTGCTCGGCGTAGGCGATGACCTGGGAGTTTCCGCCGCTGACGTAAAGAACGACGGGGTTCTGGGCGCCGGTGATGGTGCGGCCCATCTCGATGTGGCCGACGCAGTGATTGACCCCGACGAGGGGCAGGTCCCAGAGGAGGGCGAGGGTGCGGGCGGCGACTGCGACCGAGGAGAGAGGCGCCCCCATGCCTGGCCCCTGGGTGAAGCAGACACAAGCGAGGTCGGCGGGGCGGACGCCGGCGTCGGCGAGAGCGCGCAAGGCTAGGGGGACGAAGTGCGCGCGGTGGTGGGCGGCCGTGTCCTTGGGGAGGAACCCCGTGCCTGGCGGCGAGACAAAGGTGTGGCGGACGTTAGAGAGGATCGTGGCTTCGCCTGAGGGAGAGTGATGAATGACACCGAGGCCGAGCTTGTTGGCGGAGCCCTCGCAGCCCAGAGCGAGGTGACCCCCTTGAGGGAACTTTCGGGACATGGTTCGTTTGGATGTCCGAGATTGAGGTGAGCCGTTGATGTGTGAGAGCGGTCTTTTGAGGGGGCTCTTTGGAGGTGAGACGGTCATGGAGGGTAAGAGTCCCAAGGAGTGGAGTCTTCAGCAGCGTTGGAAGAGTTTCAGCCTAGGATAAGAAAGAGTGGCTGCGTGAGTCTTGGGATGTGGACGTCTAGTGATGGTAAGTCAAACTTATGATGAGGTTTCGTTCTCACCACCAACCTGGACCAGGAGGGGCAATTCATCTGATCCTCTTCATCGATAAGGCGGACGATAGAGGGGCAGAAAAGTGGAAATGCAGGGACCCCCTGGGTCGTCTTATGTCAGCAGTGTCAGGTCCGCTGGCTGCTGCCAACACAGGCTCACTGATCTCAGAGGCTCTGACGGGAGCTGGCGCTGGCGCTGGTGCTGGCGCAAAGGGTCCTTCAGCCAAATGCTCGGGTTTGGTCAAATCCCACACAAAGTGCCCGCGCCAAGGTGGATCTGACTACTGACACAACGCTCAACTGAACCCACCTCCTCTGCCCGCCCACCAGCGTCAACAATTCCTTTCTTCGTCACCGACTTTTAACCTTTCCTCAAATGTCCAGAGACCATCATGCGTCTCTCGAGGCCTTGTTCGTTCTCTGACATGTCTTCCCTGAGTGCTGCTCGCTTGGTCATTGTGCTATGGCACAGCACGGCGCACCAGATGCATGGCCTACTCGGAGGCCCTTGTGCCGCTTCCCAACCACCACTTCAACCGAGCACACCTCTCGCCAAATCTTCTCCCCTCCTTCTCATGCCTTGAGTCCTCTACTTCTCTTTCCTACCCCATTACACAACTCATATGGTCGTTTTCTCCTTGCGCAATCAGTGCGCTGGCTGGCGCGAGACCCTCGTCGCATTTACAACCGCACGTCATCCCAACCGCCCGCTTCCAAGTCAACCTCAGCAAGACAGTCACACCACAATCATATCTAGCTACCTGATTCCGAACAGAATACCGACCAGAGTAAGCTCACCAGATTAAGTGCTGGTCTTGGAATATCGGCAGCTCTCATCCGCCAGCATGGCGGGCCCGCCTCTCCAGCCGCACCAGCGGAAGCCAGGTGTACGGGCAGATCGGAAATCACTTCAGCTTCAGTATGTTTGCAAGAAGCACAGGTTCGGGGCTAGACTTGATGCCCTGCGCTCTTGTCCACGGAAGCCTGCGCGGGACGTCTGAATCAGTCTTGACGCTCAGCCCTTTCGCACTTTTGCCCTCCATTTGGCTTACGCTACACGCGCAGCAGCCGCCCGTGGCTGCTCTTCTACACCACAAGCCGGTTGACAGCGGCGAAAGACGATGTGTTGCTGAAATCCCATAGTCTGAAGCGGCATCAATATGCCAGTGGTGGCGAGGTCAATACTTTGAATTGCGGGGGTTCAGGTATGTCTAACAAATAAAGCCCAAAAACACATCACCTGGAGATTGCTGACGAAAAGGCTTTGACAGAAGAGATCCTTCTGTTCAACTTCGAGACAAAACCCGAATCTTCGAGATATCTCAGTATCGCACAGAAAACCCTCAATAAAATCATCGCCAAAGCCAGGTGTGCGGGGCTCACGCAGAGGGGCGCCTGTCCCCGTCGACTGCTCGAGCGGCGCGTCTGGGCGCCCACCATCTTACAACGTCCGTCCGTCCGACAAACACGCTTCCGAGTCACGGCCCCCACACGACGTCGAATAATGGGAAATTTATAATATTGCTTTGATGCATCTAAGATCTTCCGATCACAGACTGCTTGCCGCCAACTCCGAACCGCAATGCAAACCCCGTGGTACATTACACTACAGAGGGCCAATCCTGAACGCCGCGCCACCGAACCCCCCCCTGTTGCCTGCCCGCCTTCCTGCCACCGTCCGGCTATGTCCCAGAGCAAAGAAGAAGAGGGAAGAAAGCCCACCGAGGAACCCGGGTATAAACAGAAGCAACTATACACTTTCCGCCAACACCGTTGCAATGTGTGGAAGGACCGCTGGCCGGCTCAAGACGTCGCTCGAGTTTGCTGCGGGGTGGCCGAAGCCTGATGAGGTTGTTGTGATTGAGCATTGGGCTGTGGTGGTGGTTGCGGCAGTGTCGGCCTATTCCCATTCACTCCTGCACCCTGCGGCCCATTTGCCCCCCCCTCTGCCGGCCCCACTGGTCGGCGTGGGAAGATGAATGGCGAAAGAGGAATCGTCGCTCGGAACTTTAGTGCACGAGTATCGAATGGATCGACCTCATGCACAGGAGGATCTTCGTCATCGTCTTGGTCATACTTCCACCGATCTGAAGAGTCGTCCTCATCTCTTGGCGGTGACGCCAAACCACGACGATCTATCCACAAGCGGTTCAAGCGACCAATGCGCCGACGGAACGCCGGCTGCTGACTTGGTGGCTTCTCCTTGCCGCCGCTGCCCGCTGTGAAGCGGAACATGGCCATGTCACGTCTGTCCGGCGCCGGCGCCGGCTCCTCATCCACATCCATGGCATCAGAGTCCTCCGATGTGGACGCAGGAGGCGTCATAAGATACTGCGTCTTCGCCGGTCGGAAGCTCACCTCCATGCCCTCATCCCTGACAGGGGATAAGGGACCGCGTGTGAGGTCGATATGGTTCTGGTTCCACTTGCGGTGCGTCTGAACCTTCTGTTCGACATCAGCCCGGAGCTCGTTCTCCTTCTCCAACAGTTTATCTGCAAGTAGGATGAGGTCGGCGTCCATGGTGCGACCATCGGGCCGGACAGCCATGCGCATTGCACTCCCAGGGGGGCGCTGTAGTGTCGGCGCTTCCACTGCCTTCTTCTTCTGAGGCTATCGAAATAATCAGCATGTACTGGGATACGAAATGGCAGACGGGCGCAAAGTACCTTGTTATTGAAGAGGTCGTCGTCTTCACCCTTGATACCCAGCTTGAGCTTCATCTCCTTGAGCTTAGCACGCTGCTCAAAGATCATACGCTCTAGGTTCAAGAATTCGCGCTTCTGTACTTCCCTCTCGTATGAGAGGATCACAAGCTGACGACCATCCTCGAGTTCCTTGCGCAACCGCTTGAGCTTCTCGGCGCTCTGCACATCTCTTTGCCTTGTCTTGCGCGTCTGGCGGGCTTCGCGTCGCCTGAAGCAGACGTAGGGGTCCGTGTCATCGCTGTCCTGGTGAGTCTCGAACTTCAGGGTGGGGTGCAACGGTTTGTTGGCGGCCTCCTGCCGGCGAGTCTTCCAATACTCATAAACCTGTTTAGCGTGGTTCATGAACTTGGTCGATCCGAGCTGCTGCAGCGGTTGCACCATCAGATCATAGCCAACAACAGTATTGTCTATGGAGGCAAAGGGTGCGTGCTCGGCAGCCATGTCCTCGAAGACATCCATGATCCTTTCAAAGTCGTCTTCGGAGAGTTGGCCGGCAACCTTCCTGTTGCTGTTGTACTTCTTGAGGTACTCATCGTCCTCTGTGGTCATATCATATGCGACACCAATGCTCTCCTCCACAGTCTGCGAGAAGCGGATATATGAGACAGGGAGCTGGTGGTGCCCCGGGTAGAGCTGATCGTAATTGATATCGCTCTCCTGAGGCGGCGGGACAGGAATCTCCTGGTCATTGCTCGTGCCGGCCTCCTTTAGGATGGACTGCAAGTGGTATTCCTTTGAAATGGGAGGGTCCAAGGTCAGTATGAGTGTACGACAACATGAGTTGAGATGAAAAGTGGGACCACAGCATGATATGCCAAGGCATATCACGTGATATGGCATCGCGATATCAGAGTGATGCATAACGTGATGAAGTGACTCACAGTTTCCTCGGCTGCTTCGACACCGGTCGCGATCTGGGTTTCGGTGGTCAAAGATTCATACTCGCTCGGGTCGATATCATCCTCCCTGAGGATAGGGAGGAGCGTCTTGACGCTGAGCTTTTTGACTCGCACCTTCCGGGTGGACATGGCGGTGAAGGGTGGCAGAAATGGCGCAATGCCAGCGGAAAAACCGCGTAAAAAATGGCTCAGGTCATAAACAACGGGTTTTTGTGTTTACCTGTGCACTTTTCGAGGATGAAAAAGGGTGTTCGTGATGGCGTTTCGATGGCCGTTGTTGCGCTGGTTGATGAGGTGACGTTGGGGATGTTTTGCCGCGCGAAGAATTTTCGCTGGGTTCCGGTCGCCAAAATCTCAGTTGCCTTGGGTGAGGTCTGCGGCCGGCGACGTGTACTCTTGCACAGAGTTTCTGGTGATGAGGTACTTCCCTCGCGCTCGGGCCACTTTCTGTCAAGGGATTGGGCAGCTCCTGCGGCCATCATTTACGCTTGCCTGAAATGAGCCTGAAAAAGGGGGCCTCCAGTCACGTGCCTCCTTTCCAATATCAAGATGATTCCCTGGAAGGCTTGGTGGATGCTCTATGTGCGCAATGAACTTTGATCATCGATCACAACATGTGAATGTTCTTCTCAAGTGTAAGAACATCAGAATGACTCTGTAATATACCAAGATCGACGCGGTCGAGGTTGGCGCAAGTGGCATCCCGTGTCGTCATGACAGGTGGTAATACGGGCGGCCATAATAAAGCGATAGATGGCCCGTGCACGCCGACCAAGACCAGGAGTCAGGCTCGGGCTGACTTTGTGCCTCCCGCTCTCCAGCTCCCCACAGCGCCAACTCCAACCACGACCTCGTCCCGACCTCGATCTCGGCATCGACTTGCCCCGCGACCAACGACACCCACGCGCCGGCCACCGCAGAAACTTTACATTTGCCTCTCCCTAACACCGAAAAGCCAGCCGGCCTGCAACTACAAATCCCGACATCATGGGCAACACTACTAGTGCCGTGTTGGACAACATTGTTCAGGGGTCCAACTGTGAGCTCTACCCCTCCCCCGCCATGGACCCTTTGACCCCCATTCAAGTCTCGAGATTTGGTGCTGACCAGGGTTCGCCATGAATCAGTCGATAGGGACGAGGTTGACCGTCTGAGGAAAAGGTTCATGAAGCTCGATAAGGTGCGTCAACGTTACCCCGCGATGGGGCTACTGGCGAGCGCTCGCCGCCCAGTCCACTGACCACTCTGGGAGCTTGCTGACCAACTGTCTTGCAGGACAACTCCGGTACCATCGAGCGCGACGAATTCCTCAGCCTCCCCCAGATCTCCTCCAACCCACTGGCGACAAGGTATGCAACCCGTCCGCGCGCTGGCTCAGCCCTGCCTCCGGCCCCGTCCCCATGCTGACGCTTCTCCCCGCACCACAGAATGATTGCCATCTTCGACGAAGATGGCGGCGGCGACGTCGACTTTCAGGAGTTTGTTTCGGGCCTCAGCGCCTTCTCGTCCAAGGGCAACAAGGAGCAGAAGCTGCGGTTCGCCTTCAAGGTGTACGACATTGATCGCGACGGCTACATCAGCAACGGCGAGCTCTTCATCGTGCTCAAGATGATGGTCGGCAGCAACCTTAAGGACCAGCAGCTGCAGCAAATTGTTGACAAGACGATCATGGAGGCGGACCTCGACAACGACGGCAAGATTAGCTTTGAGGAGTTCACCAAGATGGTGGAGAATACGGACGTCAGCATGAGCATGACCCTGGATCAGTTCTAGATGGGCGCTTGGGAGTGAGATTTAGCGAGGGACAAAGTGGAGCACAAGCGTATGCGCCGTGCATCAGGCGAGCGAGCGCAGAGGCGGAGGGCCGGCGACGATGAACCTTCTCACGAGATACGACACGAGCAGGAGAACCAGGGGTTTCCCCAACTTTAAGCAATGCAACCAATACCCCGAGATGAGGGGGGAATCCGGACACTTATGGATCGTTCATGATGCTTTCCCGCGAACAAGCCATAAGGCCTGATCTGATGGTAATTGTCAGAAGAGGCCAATCGTGCTGGTGTTAGGTCGGCCATGTCTGGAGTCGCGATGGTGACTAGCAGCTGTGAAGTCCGTGGCGAAGGGGACAGCCTGCCAGAAGCAACACATGGGCGTCAGAAACGGAACATGCTACGACGCCGTTGATCTGGTACTGACCTTCACGTTGATCGCAGACTGTGTTTGCCTGACTTGGTGCTGTGAGGGAAATCACCGTGAGGGAAGAGGTCCTTCGGGAAGGCACACTGCACGCTGCAGTTTTCCGCTTGTTCCTGCCATTCACTACTCAACCGCACCTGACACATTATTCTGCAGCTGCATCCGTCCTTTTTCTACACACTGCCCGCCAGTCCTGGGCAGCAAGGCAGCTGCCTAGAGGGTATTCACACTCCCATATGGGGTAGAGGTTAACCCACCGCCCTTTCAAGGCGGGGCCCCGAGTTCGATCCTCGGTATGGGAATCTTTTGGCCCTGGTGAGGTTTGTTTTCCATCGTGCCTCCTCAGGAGGTCTCATTGGTGGTGTCAGCGAAAGTTCAGGTCGAGGAACACGATTGAGCACGTAGAACTCAGCACCATGAGAAAGAGGGAGAAAAAAAGGGAATGTGTCACTATCAGTTGTATCACAACGGATCGACAAATCTCAAAATGCATCTGAACGCCCGCTGCTGCTATCCGTAATGGTGTCTCTCATCAAGAGTCAAAATCTAGACCTTGACCGTATACGCGTAGTGAGGGAAGAACTGTCATGTCCACATCACCCATGGCCTCGGAAAGAAACAAACAGACACACGCAGCAAAACATTCCAAGAAGATATCACCAACGCCACCGGGGCAATTTGACCCGCCCTTCCGCGTCATGCAGTCACCCGAGACACTGAGCCTCAGCTCAGCTCGACTCCGAACCCATTCAGCCTAGGGGAAGCCGTGCCTTGCACATCGCTTCCATCAAGGGTGGGTACCAACCAACCCGCCTCAGCGTCAGTGAACCAATACAACCATGTCTCGAGGGCCGCCCTGCAGTATCACCGAGGCTGTTGGTTCGGTACGGTCCCGATGAGACGGTTATTGGCTACGGGGGAAGTCCGCCGGTGCCTCGACATGGTTTTTGCACGGGCGACGAGACATACATATAATGACTGATCACAAATACAAATACCAGACAGGTAAAGGTAATCCCCCCTTGCGGTCGCTCGGCGGATTCGCTCATGTCTCACCAACAGCTGCGAGATGCCGCAGGGCAGCGGGCCTCGGGGAGGACGCTGGCGTGGGGACTAACAATGTCTCAATGTGTCAGGTCAGACGCGCAGGATGAGCTGATCTTCTCTCCACTCTCCACTCTCCATTGCACATCTGTTCAAGGACACAAATGGGACGAGACGAAACAAGATCAGCAACGAGGCGGCTGATGCTGAGGCTGAGGATGGACCAGGCCTGGCCGGTTGGATGAAAGCTGACTGGGTCTTGAATCACCTGGCGTTCGTTTCGTCACATTTGCGTCTACATTGGGTTGTAAGTGACACTCCACAACTAGCAATGCACGAGTGGGACCCCATCCCTGAGGAAACGACAGGACGTCAATACAAGCACAGAGGTGGCCTCACAAGCAACAGGAGGGAGGGGGGGGGGGGTGTGTGTGTGTGTGGATGGAGTGGCGAATACTACTGCATGTGAGGCGTCGTTGTGAGGCGTTCGAACGACCATTGGATCGGTCATGTTGCACCTGTGATGGGCCTCCGGGAGCCGATAGGCCCGTCCGGACACCCGGTTCCGGGTGGGGCGCCCTCCCTACCGCTTCTGCCCGCCCCTTCCTGCCGGACCTTAGCTTGCGTCGTGTAACAGCCTCGACGGAAAGGGGGGCGGAACCTCAGAAACCCACTTACTGCAACATGGCCATAATACAAGCCTGTCTGGCTGTATCGCGAATCGGTCCCGCAACTCAAAGATATGGGGGAAGCGAGAGGGAGACAAAGAAGATAAACCCAGCAGCGCATCCCGTCCCCGGCCTAAGCGATTTGACCCGGCTCCCCGAAAAATGACAGGTCACACGCCTAGAAATCGGGGGCCCCCCTAGTACGTCTCCCATGTAAACCAGAGCCCCGGTGCGCTGCTGTGGGAACATCAGCCCCCCTTTCTCTCACCCTCGTGCCCCCCGTGCCCCCCGTGCCCCCCGTGCCCCCCCCAAAGAGCCGAGCCCTACATTGCCCCCGAGATCGCGCCCGGGGTAGATCCCGCACGGAGGGGGCAGCCTTGCTCGGGGGCTCTCCCCATATAAATGTGCAATGATGGCACGGGCGGCGCAGGGCGATAACAGGCGAGGCGAAGGAGGGCCGGGGGGCGGCCGGCCCATTGTAGGAAGGGGGAGTCCCGCCTCTCGAGCCGGCCACACCCCCCCCCCCCTTCTCGCCAGACTGTCAGCCCACTGTCACTCGTCACCCGTCAACTGTGATTTCTGACCATCTTGTTCGAACTGGCATGGGAGAGGCGCTCGTCCGTCCGTTCGGCAGAGAACGCTCCCGCGCCTAGTAAACACCGATCCAGCAGGCCTAAGAAACAGCCAGACAGACCCCATCCCGGGGTGCAAGACGACGGAAAAAGCAACGTGGGTGTGACGCGCCTTGCATATCAGGTGGGACAGGAACTGCGCCAGTCCCAGACGGCCGGGGCAGTCTGCAGCCTCCTTCGACGCCCCATTTTCGCCCTTGCGAACTTTGCGACTTGCCCAGAGTGTACCGCTCGGTATTGCTCCCTCAAGCCGAGGTCATACTGACGCCGATTTACTAGCCATGGCCATCCTTGTCTGCTAGGCGTCTGCCGAACCTGGGCGTCACCATACAACGCCATTGGTGCCCAATTGACTCTGCTTGATCCTCCAGACCGCCTCGGTAGTCGGCGGGGAGGCTCAGGCTCAGGCTCAGGCTCAGGCTCAGGCTCGGGCTCGGGCTCGGGCGCACTGTCGCGGTCAGGCCGGGTGTGCTCTGAGAGTGGCCAATTGGGCTGAAATGTCATCCCAGCCGCGACAACCTCGCCCTCGCCCTCGCCCTCCCCTCTCAGCCTCATGTGACGAACGACGCATGTGATGGGTCACCAAGCTTACTGGGAGAAACACTCCATTGGACCGCAAGTCACCGTGCCTCACTTCCAGCTTGCTTTTCCCAGGATTCCTCACATTCATGTCAATCAGGTTTCGGTAGTACTACAATAGTTATACAACCCAGCCAACCCCTCACCCCACCGCGCCTCACGAAACTAGAGGCCAGGGAGAGCCTGTCTCGAACAAGCATGTAAAACAGATGACAATGACAATGAAAATAAGCTCGTGAGAGCATCTCGCCCTGATCTACACCACCGCCCATCATGTTACATCGCGCAAACCCCCCGGCTCCTCATACATCGTTTCTTACACCCCGCATGCCATCCGTCCGTCCCAAGCCAGCAGCAAGCCTCCGCAGCCCACCCTATCCCTACCAAGATGTAAATAGTGAGCCTCTCCGGCCGGCCGCACCCGCGCAACGCGTACCCAGTTGATCCCAGCCGTGTCCCAATCCCTCAGAAGGTCGAACCCCTCAGGGCCCGTGTCTATCCATGACATAGAGAAAACAGTAGCAATAGAAACAAAATATGGGGTAGTCGCGGCATCAGCGGAGGCAGATAAGAAAGAAAGTGGCGAAGAAGAAATGAAGAAAACTGGCATGAGCCCAGACCAGAAGAGAAAATTCAGTTTGTCCTCCCCCCGGTCAACGCCAGCCTGTGTGGCATCCCTTCCGTATCCCAACTCCAGCCCCGAGAGGGGGGCCTGTCCAATGATCCAGCCTTGCTCACGAAGAACATTGTATTCGTCCCCCCCTCCATTGCAAAAAAAAACGTATGTGATAGCTCAGTCGTTCTGCCAGCCCCAGTCCCTCGTCTGGTAAGAATACAGGCATCTCAGCGTGCTCCGTCGGAAAGTATTCGTGTTTCGTCGTCTGCGTCGTGGTAAGCGGGCGACATAGGCTCTTTTCGTTAATTGCTTCCGCCATGCGCGCTTGCGCCAGCCGGGTCAGCATTGGATCCGCTACCCTCGACGCCCTGGGCAAAGTCCAGGCACTTGATCGCGACTACTCTTCGTGTTAGCTGGAGTAATGAGGCGCGTGTCTCATGATACGTACTCTCAATGACGTCCTCTTCCCAGACCCCGTAGTCATAGTCGATCAGGCCGTGTCGTTCGATGCCGTCGCAGAGGCGCGTCAGCTCCTTGCCCATTTTGATGATCGTTTCTTCCGTCATGAGGGTTTGTGATCGTTGGGGTGGCCGCCCAGACTTGGCCAGATCCAGTTGCGCCTGGAACAATGCAAGCCAGGCATAGTTGAAGTCCTGCCACAGCTTGAGTCTGTCTCCGTGCAATTTCTGGTCGTCGAGATTCAGGCCTGTTGGCAGGTCACGATTAGCCATTCTGCGCAACGTGCATTCAAGTCGAGGCGGGGGCTGTAACGACTCACCTAGATCGGTCACCTGCGAAAGCAGCCAGCTGGAGACATCTAGAAGCGACTGACTGGCGCTTTCCAGTTGCCCAGCGCGGATGTTCTGGAAGACCCCTCGCAGCGCTGTTTGATATTCCAGCCATTTTTCTTCAAGCCCTCCTGCCGCAGGATACTCCTGCTCCTCCATCGAAACATCAGCGCTTGGTGCCGACTGCGACATTGCGCCTACGCTAGACATGTTGTTCGAGTAGCTCGGTACTTGAGAAGATGCCTGATATGCTGACGCGGGCGTGCTGCCGGAAGGCGCGTGCGGGATGTTTGTTGCTGTTGACGCGTTGCTGGGGTCGTTGGAGAAGTACGAGGTTGCGGGAACGTCGGTCGGCAGAATGGGCGCAACTGCAGGTTGCCGTTGAAACTGAGACTGAGGGTCATAGCTTGCACCAGCGATATTATCGTAGCTCATTGGCATAGCGTTGTAGCCGCCGAAGCTTTGCTGTTGTCGGCCGTCCTGGCTGTAGCCAGCTTGGTAGTGTAACGTGTTTGCAGCCATGGGCGCATTGAAACTTCCGGGCACCTGCTCCGAGTAGTTGCTGTATGCGCTATAGCTGCCTGCTCCCCCCATTCCCCTGCCCTGGGCAGGCGATGTGTTCAGTGGTGTTGGCCGGTTGTACCGGTCCACAGAGCCCCCGGGCATGGAGCGGCGCCCCTGCAAGGGATCTTGCATGTATCGTGTACTGGTGGACGGATGCATTGGTGGCTCACCCTGCCTCCTCAAGCGATTCGGATCGTCCATTCCACGAACAGAATCGCGCGCAGTTGACTCGTTGGGCTGGCCTGTCGAATGCGCCGAGGGCAAAGGCGTTGTCGACGGATACACGAGGGTGGCCACTTTGAACTGCCAGGTCGGCTGTCACGACCGACGCTTTTCTGTGCGTATTCGGCTCGGAACCCGGTTGTCGGGTGAAGTTGAATTCAAAAATCTGCTCGGCTTAGAAAACCCTTCGACCCTTCGGATTTTCGGCTTCGAGACAAGCGGGAGGTGGCGTCGGCGAACAAAACAAGAGTGGCACTGGCTGGCTATTTGTGTTGCGATTGAGGTTGATGAAATAACGGTAGTCGATGGTACTGATCGACAGTTGATTTTAGCTGGGATGTCGATGTTACGATTGTCCGATGTCAAAGTGGCTCCGATCAGGATGGATCCGGTAGTGATTGAGAGGGGGGAGGGGAGACGCGCGCGCGATGAGGGACCAGTTTTCAGGAAGCAAACGAGTAAAAGAAAGGTTAGGAGCAAAGCCGTGAGGCTGGGACGTAGAGAGTTATTTGTTCTGATGTCCCCGTCGTGACGAAGAGCGCGGCGGAGCCTAGCGCGGAAGTGTTCTTATGCCCTGACGTCTGAACAATTTCTGATGGAGAAGCAGGCCAGCCACGGACGATGAATCGTTGTTCGTGTCTTGCGAGTCGCTGGAAGCTCTTAGCTTTGGTAAACAAGGTGCCAGCGAATGGGGTGGGTAGGGCTATGAGTTGTCAAACTGGTGTCAGGTTTGATGCTAGGTGTATCCCAGGAGACGCATGCAAGTGCGAGGTCCAACATTACAAGCAGGTCCCTGCGTGAATGTTCTCGGGCAACGAAGCCGCACCAGGGTCTCAGCAGCCAGGAAGGTGCCCCAACAGAGATGCGATTCGCCGGTGGATGAGTGACCAAGGAAGCACACGTGCGCCGGTCAGATCTGTATCTGAGCGCAGTGCCGTGAGTTCTGAGCGCCTTGGTGGATGGGTTCGTAGATGACCGAGAGGTTCAACAGGTGGAATATGTTCGTGTGGAAGACTGATCAGGTTCCAAATTTGTTTAGCGCAGAGAGCCTCGTGGCTTGTGGAGGGCAACGAAGGTTTGGCGTAAGATGACGACGGAGTTGCCGGGTCTTATATGCAGCGTCTCCGTGATACGGTGGTGAGGGGAGAATACGCAAGCTCCTGTGGCAAGAGCTTAGAGGGCAAGACTTTTGGATCAGAGTCGCAGAAAAATGACTTGATGGGTTAATTCTTAGGCAGAGATGAACGTGATCAGTGAGACCTGCGGTTCCTTGACGAGTAGGGCATAAGAATATGGCACCAAGGGCTTTCAAGAGAGCGTAGCTAGCTGTCAGGCTAGTGACAATCTGGTGCTTCCGTGGCGGTCGAGTACTTTGTCCACCCTACCGTAGAGGCGTGGCGGGACGGGGAAGTATGGTCTGAGTGTGGTCTTGGAGCTGCGACAGGGCGGTGCCAGTCAGGTTGGTCGCCTGGTCGTTCGTCTTGTGAGATCAGCAGTCAGCGATGATCCGGGGCGAGGCCAACAGTAGAGCAGTTGGGCTGCGAGTCGAGGTCCAGATCTAATGATTTGGGGGTTTATGCATGGATCGGCGTAGATGTACAGAGGAAGGGGTGACCTGGCGAGAAAGGAAGGCAAACAGACGGAACTGCAGCCGGGAGAGATCTTCAAGTGGGAGATGCCCGACGATGATGGAGGTGGGAGAACAGACTGCGAGGACCGAGACCAGGGCAGGGCAGCCATCAACGGATGTATCCCGTACTAGACGCAGATCGAAAGAAGGCTTATTGTCATGCGTCCGAGCAAGCCAAGAGGCCGGCCCCGGAATTGGGACTAGCTTGCGAGCTTGAAGAGTCAGGTCTCGGTCCCAAGTGGCATGTGCGGTATTCTCAAGGGGGAAAAGAAGAAGAAAGCCGTTTTCCAAGGGGCGACGCGACTGTCTCGCCCACTGTTCTGGGAAAGACGAACAGGGACCCCGGGTGGCTTTAGTGGATGTGGCAGGATGTGGTGAGGTTTCGCTTCGGCTTCGGGGAGAGATCCGGACTTTTCGGCACCCACGTCAAAGGAATGAGGAAGAACGCTCGAGGTAGTCGGAGGAAGCTGAGTAACAAGTGCGACAGCACGGGAGAGGATTCCAGAACTGAGGGCTGTGTACACTGCACCATCTATTGTTTTTTTGCCCCGGCCCTGCTCGCTGGTTCCTTTGTTTCCTTGCGGGAACTGGTGTCTTGCCTGGAGCTAGAGCGAGAATACCCTGTTCAATGAGCTTGCGCCTAGGTCCGCGTCCGCTCCGCTTTCCTCGTGTGTCGTCGATACCCCAGGGAAGACGCCACTTACTCCTGCTCTGGAGGAGTCTACCGCAGATTCCCGGCTTTATTGGATCAGTGTCTTGAGCAAGACGAGCACGGAACCGCCCAGGTGTGGCCTTGCGCCCTTGACCCCCTTTTCCAACTCCTGAGTCGGATCAGATGAGTCGATATGCGCACTGCGTGGGTGGGTGGGATAGATTGCGCTGTAGAGAGACGCCTCCGCTGACGAATCTGGGACGGACGGCTAAGTGGTTAATGGTTCGTTGTTACAGCTAAGCACAGCTAGTTCTAGCTCGACCGACGGCGCAACTAGGCGACGTTGCTCATTTATGAGCCAGGTAGGGTGACGACGCTGGGGAATTTGAGGGGAGAGCTTTGATGAGGAACGGCGCGGGATAAAACCGGCCATCAGGCGCCAGATGAGCTGGAAATTTGGATGCAGAACTGGATTCGAAAGGGAAAACGAAGCGCGGCCAAGATGGGATAGGATGTCTGTGGGCGCTCCCAAATGCCTGGATGGGGGCTTGTTTAGCACCGTCCTGAGACAACCCCCCTGGCTCAGTCAGTCTCCAACAGATCACCTTGCGTTGGATCCGCGGCCCTTGTCCAGGTACACCACACGATCGAGGTGATACAACTTGCTCCGCGTTCGAGTTCAGGCGATGTCGCTGCTGACCTTCCACTGCCGAACAGCATAAATGCCAACGAAATAAGCTGCGAGGGTCTCTCGGAGTGGTTTTAACGAGAACAGAGAATGTAGGGTCGTGTCAATGACCGGCTCTATGAGACTAGAAAGCATTGAGCGGCATTGATCAGTGTCGTCGTGGCTGAGGTTTCAACGACTGCTGCGGCTGCGGCGGCGCAGCAGAGTGACGAAAACAAGGGGCTTGTAGAATCTTTATCCATAATAAACAAGAGTCGGCACATCTGAGACTTGTGGCTCGACAGGACGGCCGTTGTATTGGTGGAGAGGCAGCAATCTGTGACCGAGCTGAGTGATGGGTGTATTTGGAATCAGCCAGAGCGAAGGGTGCAAGAGGAACAAAAGGAACGCGAAGAGCCATCCATCTCAAGCTGAAGCAATGAATGACCGACGCACAAACAGGTGGCCTGCCATCCAAAAATTTCAGGTAGGGGTGTAAAGAGAAGAAAATCCGGGGGAAACAAGTGCCGTTGGCAGCCAACGGACAGTACATTGACCAGAGAGGGCTTTCCTTGGAAGCACAGGGAGAGAAAAGACGTTTGACCAGGGAAGGGCCTGAGAGAAATGGTGACAGACAAGAGGGAAAAGTCTGCGGCGAAGTGAAGGCGTGGTATTGACAACACGGGAGACAAGGTAGGTGGTATCTTGGGCAGTACCTACCTACGTGCCCAAACTGGAATGCCCTAGGCTTGATGGCCTGCTGATGCGTGGCAAGAAGGGACCTGGCTGAGCCTAATCGGTGCCGAATGCGCGCTGCAGCTAGGAATCGGCTGATGTCTGTAGGGCTCTCCAGACGCTATTTGTTATGCTTGCTAGGCTGACCTGACCTGACCTGCCACAGCCATCTGAGTGGGATGGCGATGGAGCGAGATCCGTGAATGGAAGGGATGGCGAGAAGTGGGAGAGGGATCAATCTCAGATCAGCTTCCTTGAACCTTGCTGATCCGCCAGGAGAAGCCCAGGAGTGTCGTCAATGAAAGAGGTGATATCCCTGTCGGGAACACGACAAGGGTTGGAAAAAGACCAAGTACACCACACTATAATAAGTACCCCAGACCCGCCAAAACCTGAGGGACAAGTGCCGAGAGCCCGAGGTCGCACCGTTTGCCTCGCCGTGACTCCGAGCTGTACATGTAGTTTGGTTGTGGTACCTATAAGGCTACTCCATAAAGTACCGACCTCATCGCCGGGATGGAAACACTGCAGGCTGGAACTAATGAGGAAAGGGTGCCTGGTGAGAGCGCCCATGCTTGAGACAAATCAAGCAGGGGTTTCGTCCTGGTGCCAAGAGCCACACACCCTGTTCTTGCCCATGCGCGTCACGCCTTTTGGGTCTTCAGGCTTCAGGCCTTGGGGGAGGGGCACCTTCCTCTGGACTCTTCTGGAGGGTCCTAAAGTCAGGTACCGATGCCGCCGCCCGGTGGTCGTACCTGCGCAGGTCTGGGTAGATGTTTCCATTGCGCTGTGTGGCAGCTGCCTGCAGCGCATCGCACCATGTCTGCCTCCACTGGTACCTAAACATCGCGTTGCATCGCATCGGTCGCTGTTGCTCTCCAACCAGTCAACGACCTGCCCACACTTGAATGAGGCAGCTCCCTCATGCTGCCCAAGTCAATTGCCCAACCAAACCTCGATGCCACCCAACTTGTCAGCCTAATTAAGGTAGTCCCTCCATCCGCACCACCTTGATCACTCGCTTTCTTTCCTGCACGAACAACGGCAATGCAATGGGTGAGGGGCGACCAACAAGTAGGGTCGCCCAAGGTCTGAGAGCCCGAGAGCCCTGATCAGCCTCACTTGTCGATCACCTGCACCGCACCCTAGGCATGAGGATACCAGACCAGCCTGCCAGCCCTGGGCGACCTACATCCCTACCTCTCCCCGAACCATTGCTCATCTATCCGTTGACGACCCATGCTACCACTGTTACAGTCCGATGACTGCCGCGACCACTGTCACGCTCGTCTGGCAGGTGGCCTCGACGACATCGCGACCTAACGAGGGTGCCTTGCCCTGCACCGCCTAGCTTAGTATCAAAATGCCGTGCGCCTCCCCTCACTCGTCACGCTGGTGCTAATATTGCACGCCAAGGGCAGGGCAGTCGATGGCTGTCGAAAAGCCTCGTGTTCATCTCTCGACACCCTCGTCCTCTTAGTCTACCAGCATCCCTGGTGAAACTTGGCCTGCCCGTCTTCATATCAATGCTCGACCGCCTCACAAGGCCCATTGGCTCACAATTGATAGGTAAAATGAAACGACAACGACGATGCACCCACCCCTTTCATGCTTCTAGAAGCCTCTCAAGACGGACCAGGCGGACATCAGGACACCCTCATCTGCCGTCATCGTCTGTGCTTTGTCTTCACCCCTTTCGGAGGTCGCGAAGCCTTCATGTTGCAGAGCTGCCGGCACTCTCTAAACGTAGAATCAGGCGCGTCCGATGTCACAGTTTCCTAGATTCGGATGCGCCCGGCACCTCATTTCGATTATTCTGGCCCGGTCGATGAATCTTCGCTCATTTCCTGATGTCCGAGTAATGACCCGCAGGGTACCAAACCTCTCCCTCTTCATTGTCCTGCTCGCCTGATGCAGTCAACGCCCGGTTGTGGCTTGCGGTCGTTCCATTCCCAGATGATGATCTTGCTGAATGCTCGAACGATGCGAATGTCCGGTAGGGGAACACCTAATGCTGGGGTTCCTTAATCACCATTATCCTAGAATTCCAGCCCACGTCTCTGATCTGCCCAAGTTGTTTCGAAGGTGACGTCGGGTCTCGAGCCGAATAATACTATACGGTGAACAGCAATCGGGGGAAGAATGGCACGATCGCACATGCTGTGCATTTCCGTTGCTTACGTGCCGTGCGCTTTTCAATGCTGCTGTCAGTCGGTTCGACTCGCATCACAGAAGAGCCTGCCTGCCACATAATATACCTGAACCCCTTCCACCAGTTCAAAGCTGGCGGTTTCGTGCTGAATAAAAAGCGGTGTCACATGGGCTCAAGTACGATCAAGAAGTCCTTCCCCGTCGGATGCCGCTACTCCTCTGCGATTCTGGGTTCGCCACCCGTATCGTTGATATTACAATGGCATGTTTGTACAGAGATGATACAGAGATGCCGGGCCGCGCCCTCTTCATTCGGGATTTGCACTTCTGGCCCCGAACCTTCAAGGTCCACCTGCAGTCGAGTCTTAACGCTTGACCCAGGCAGGCATCTTGCGTGCCTTAAGATGGCCGTGCTTCTTCCTCTCCACCACCCTCTTGTCTCTCGTGATGCATCCAGCTGGGGGGTTCCAAAGTTAGCGACTGACTTGAATAAGAGGCGCGACCTCTCTGAAATAGCTTACCTGCGCGAAGCGTTGGCTTCAAAGCTGGCTCATGAGCCATCAAGGCTTTGGAGATGGCCAGTGTGAGGGCTTCAGCCTGTCCAGTGGTACCGCCTCCTTCAACGAGAGCCCACACATTGTACTTGTCTATCCGCTCCGTACTCTTCAGTGCCCAGACAGCGCTCTCACGATCGTGAATGCGACCGAAAGCCTGGCTGAGTGGTTTGCCGTTGACTTGTACCTCGCCTGTGCCTTCAACTACCCAGGCCCGTGCCGTCGACTCCTTTCTCCGACCGACGCCGAGCGCCCTGCCGAACTGGTCGAGCTTGATCTCCTTGGCGACGTTAAGGAAGGGATTGATGTCACGCTTGAAACCCTCCAGAACCTCTTTGACCTCTCCCGGCATTATCTTGGGGTGAATTTGGTGAAGGCGTTTGACCATGCGGAGTACCTGGCTGTATGGGAGTGCCTTGATGGGCTCACCCGTGAACAGACTATAGCCATCCAATGTCTTCCACAGCTGTGGGGGGACTTCATCCGGCGGCAATATCGGCAGCTTCTGGTATCGTTCGAAAAGAGCCGTGAGCTCTACTAATGCGTCGTTGAATCGAGGTTGGCGAGTGAAGTACGAAGGCGAGGCAGGAAAGGCTCGAACGTGGACGACGCCATCAAGGGGCTTCTCGGGTGGTGGGACGAGTCCCGTGCTTGATGGGCCTGAATCTTTGTTGAGCTCGAGAGCCTTGATCTCATTTTGCAGCTGGGCAACAGTGTCGTCAGCAGCCTCAGCCTCGACCTTGGGCGTCTTTCCAGCCGTGGTCAACGATCTCGCGTTGACCTTGGAGAAAGCCAGTGGTTGCCATTGGGTCTTCGGGACCTGCGCTCGCGCAAGCTGACGGGAACAGCGTATGTGCTGAAGTCCAGCACGCAGAGCCGACATGATGCTGTTGTCGCCTGTTGTCGTTGTCGCGGTGAGATGCGGATACAAGACCTCTGTATCACCAGCTGGAAATCTTTCTTGAGAGTGGCTTGATCTCTAACCCAAATCACGTGTGACATCGTCCAGCCACAATATGAGTGGATTGCGCCACGAACTGGTTGCTGTAGAGCTCCCACTTTGGGCACGAGCGGGGCAGCAGGCGGGGCACTGTCCTCCTCCCCCCCGAGCGAAATTTCGCCTCAGTGAAATTTGTTAACACCTGGAGAGGGGCTTTTGAACTTTTCTCTCCCACCCTCACCTTCTGCCTTTCTAAACCTCTTCCCTCCCATCACCTGCGCATACCACAAGCACAAGATGGCGTTCGGCAAGCTTTTCGCGTACCAGGTAAGCATTGCAGCAGCTTCATTTCATGGATGCTTGCAGTCGCTTTTGCTGTTTCCTGCGTGCCAAAGCTGATCACATTCTTCATTTCAGGGCAACCCCCGCACTACGGCCATCCTCGTCGTTGCGAAGGCCAACGGCGTCGAGCTCGACCTCGTCGAGTCCGACGGCTCCAAGCCCACCGAGGAGCATCTCCAGGCCAACCCCCTCGGCAAGATCCCCGCCTTCCTTGGTGAGGATGGCTACGCCCTCTCTGAGGCCATTGCCATTGCCATCTACAGTACGTATACACTGAGTCATACTCAGATTGAGCAGCTGCAGCCTCTGCTGCGCTGTGTCTTCCTTTACCCCCCTCCTGCGAATGATGACCTAGACAATTCTAATCAGTTATCCCTGGCCGAATCACCTTGTGTGGATATGCTCTAACTTCTGACCTGCTACCCTGCCTAAATTTTTATAAGACATCCGTCAGCGAGCTGTTGGCTAACTCACCGCTATAGTTACCTCCCAGAACGAGAAGACAACTCTCCTCGGCAAGACCAAACAGGAGTACGTTCACAATCATCAGTTCCCCCTTTCGGTATCTTTGTGCTGACCTCATCCTACAGCTACGCTTCCATCCTGAGGTGGATGTCCTTCGTAAACTCTGAGGTCCTCCCCCCTCTCGGTGGCTGGTTCCGCCCTCTTCTCGGAAGGGACCCCTACAACAAGAAGTCCGTCGAGGAGTCCTCTAAGGTTGCCCTCAAGGCCGTTGCCGCCATTGAGAAGCACCTCCTGAACAACACCTACCTCGTTGGCGAGCGCATCACCCTTGCCGACATCTTTGCCGCCAGCATCATCTCTCGTGGCTTCGAGTTCTTCTTCGACAAGGAGTGGCGCTCGCAGAACCCCAACACCTACCGTTGGTTCGACACCATTGTCAACCAGGACATCTACACTGCCGTCGCTGGCAAGCAGGAGTACCTCGAGACTCCCAAGCTTACCAACGTTGCTCCCAAGAAGGCCGAGGCTCCCAAGCCCGCACCCGCCCCCAAGGCTGCTGCTCCCGTCGCTGCTGCCGAGGACGAGCCCGCCCCCAAGCCCAAGCACCCTCTTGAGGCACTCCCCCGCGCCACTGTTCCCCTGGACGAGTGGAAGCGCCAGTACTCTAACCTTGAGACCCCCGAGGCCCTTAAGTGGTTCTGGGAGAACATCCCCTTCGAGGAGTACTCCATCTGGAAGGTCGACTACAAGTACAACGATGAACTCACCATGACTTTCATGTCTGCTAACCTCATCGGTGGCTTTAACGCCCGTCTTGAGGGTTCGCGCAAGTACCTCTTCGGCTGCGCTTCCGTCTACGGCGAGGCCAACGCCTCTGTGATCCAGGGTGCCTTCGTCATCCGTGGCCAGGAATTCATGCCCGTGTTCGACGTCGCTCCCGACTACGAGAGCTACGAGTTCACCAAGCTTGACCCCACCAAGGCTGAGGACAAGGAGTTCCTCGAGAACATGTGGTCCTGGGAGAAGGGCGTCACCGTTGATGGCAAGGAGTACCCCCACGCCTCTGGCAAGGTCCTGAAATAAGCGTCTCACTTCTGATGGAAGGAAAAACGTGATGCGCGATGATGATGGCTTATGGTAGGGATTGTTATGAGGTCACGACTGGGAAGGGATTGGGGTGGATGAAATGTTCATAATCCCCAGGGATTCCGCGTACGGTGGCCCGGAGGTCTTAACGAGCCATACGTACCTGGTAAACAAGGTGCAGATGGATATGATGAGTGATTCAAGCTACTTAAGTGGTAATGTGCGGGAGTGATGCTACATTGCACCGACTGTAAGCTTGTTGAATGTGTGCATATGACAGCTCGACTCGACAAACCAGACGCGTCTAGCAGCTGCGACGTGGTTTAGAGTATAGCTGATCACGATGCTGGTCCGTGAGCCAATTGCTATCGGCAGTTATCCCCATGATGTGACAAGTGGTTTATTGTCAATGATGAGGCAACTGGGCCATGCTCCTGTGCTATTCCGATGCTTCAGTGCCCCAAAGCCTTCATCCCTTGGGTATCAATGCGACACACAAATCATGTGTCGTCTCCAGCCTCAAATCCCCTCCCCAACGCCGGACCCACGCAAGGCCTACGGTATGCCATGCTGTTGATCCCGCTCGGCCCACCGACCGATTAGTCCACTGACCTACTAGGCCGAAGGTGGGCGCTCAAGCGTGTAGTCCCCCCGCAGCTCGAACGGGTGGAGGCGTATGTACTGGCTGATATCAGCCTGGTAACAGAGCGCGTTGATGTAGTCGTGGACCTGAGGCAGCACCTCCGTGGCCTCGTTCGCGTCGCCGAAGAACTCGGGGATGCGCAGCAGGTTGAAGGGCTCGCTACGGGCTTTCTCGAGCGAGTCGTCGACGAGGACCGTGTTCGTCTGATCCCAGCGCAGGCCGTCCGGGTGAGAGGCCTGAACAGCTTGGTCGGCCCAGACGCGCTGAAGGCGCTTGTAGCACTGAACTCGTTTGACGTAGTCGGAGGATGTGAGGTCGAACTTGTCGCGGCCCCAGGCGGCGATGAGGCGGTTGGCGTACGACGCGGGGGCTACATCGCCGCCGCCCTCGGCGAGTTGAGCCACCATCTTGGCGACGTTCTCGGGACGGGCAGAAGACCAGACGGCGACGTGGAACGTATCGATGCAGTAGTGCATGAAGCGCTTGGCGTAGGGGCGCTCGATGAAATTGTGGGATTTGCGACGATCGGGGCGGTGGAGCAGTGTGCCGTTGAGGTCAAGGACGACCAGGATGGCGCGGGGCCGCAGGAGCGTTGTCGGAAGGTTCTGGGCCTGGGCTAGGTAGGCCGGTGTTGGATTGGGAATGCCTCCTGAGGCGGTGCTTGGGGCGACAACCTTATCGCGCTCCTCCGTTGTCTCATTGCCATTATTTTTGATCTTGCGCTTGATTCCTTTCTCGCCGCGAGCCTTGGCATTCTTGTTGACTTTGCCTTTCCTGTCCACCATGCTCGTCAGTCGGCGCTCGGCATAGAGGAGGGTGTTCTGAAACTGGCAACTCACGGCTCGGTAGGGGCGTTGGGAGGTGGTGGCCTCGTCATAGCCGCAGGACCTGTGGGGATCGATACATGATTGCTCAATTGTGAGACCCCATTAGGCGCAGGAGGAAAGGGGACTGAGGAGCCGGGATAGTAATGTGATGTACTGCCGGGCGTTGTATCGAAGTAAAAGCTAGGCATTTGCGGCGGCTGCATGGGGAAGTTCGTGTTCCCGCCGCCTGGCGGACCGTTGCCAGGGAAGGAGTTGTACTCCATGTTGTGATGCCTGGATATGTAGACTCCTCTGCTTTCACGTAGATCGAGCGCTCGGGGTCCTGACTGTACTAGTGTTTTCGATTGCGGTTCTGGCTTGACGGGCGACGACCTACGCTTGAAGCTCGTCGTCAAGGTTCTTGTTTGCGATGGCGTCCTCGGGTCAAGAATGAAGGGCCGGAAAGCAGTTGGCCCGGCGGGCAGCGAGAGCAGAGATCCCAGGCGGATTCTGCTGAGATGAGAGCGCATTAGCTCCTGCTAAGCAGCAGAGTTCAGTGAAATGGAATGTGACGATAATGGGTTCTGCAAGCTGTCGCATCATCCAGTATGTAAGGTAGTCGCAAGCTGATGCGCGACTGAAGCGTTGCTCGTATGCATCAATCGAGGCCTGTCCCGCAAATTCGTCCGGCATATCTTATCGACACAAGACTCCACTTAAAAGTTGGTCGGCCCACCTCTAGTTCTCATAGCCGCTTCATGATTGAAGAACGTCAGCCTCTTCGAATCTCAAGCTTTCAAAGGTCAAACCTCATACGACAATGCTCAAGTCAACATCAGCAAAGAGGAAGATGCCTCCTCCAGGGCCTTCGGGCCTTCAGAGGCGAGTTCGGGCACGAAAGGAGGTCGAGTCAGAAATTGATGAGAGCTCCAATGTGTCAGAAGACGAGGGCTCAGAAGTGGGTTCGGACGACGATGAGGTTGACGACGAGGTATGTGACTTTGATCACAGAATATGATCGCTTTGCTAACAGTTCTCTCAGCCAAAGGCTTCACGGTCTTCGAAACCCAATCTGGATATGGCTTCCATCTCATTCGGTGCTCTAGCAAAAGCCCAAGCATCCATGCCTAAGCGCAGCAAAAAGAAAGCCGCAGAATCAGAAGAGTCAGAGATCGATGACTCCGGGAGCGACTCCGGAAACGAGAGCAAATATCGCAAGCGTGGCGGCCTCGCCAAGCGATCATCAAAACACGCCCCGACCGAGATGTCCTCGAAGCGCCCCGTCTCCCGCAAGCGCGAGATCGTCAACGTGCCGAAAATGGAGGCCCGCGACCCCCGCTTCGACCCGGCCATCAACTCTGGCGGCAGCAACTTTGACGAGGCCAAGGCCAAGAAGGCATATGCTTTCCTTGACGAGTACCGCGATTCAGAAATGGCGGAGTTGCGCGGCGAGATTCGTAAGACCAAGGATGCGGCGCAGAAGGAACGGCTGCAGACGCTGCTTCAGTCGATGCAGAATCGGAAGAAGGCAGCGAAGCGGAAGGACGACGAGAAGAGGATTCTCGAGGAGCACAGGCAGCGAGAGAAGGACCTTGTCAAGCAGGGCAAGCAGCCGTTCTATTTGAAGAAGTCGGAGCAGAAGAAGCGGTTGTTGACGGAGCAATTCAAGGGCATGAAGAAGAGGCAGGTCAACAAGGTTATCGAGCGCAAGAGGAAGAAGGTGGCGGCCAAAGAAAAGATGGAATTGGATCAGCTGCAGAGGCGATGAGCCGTTGTGGCCATGTTGGAGTCAGCGCACTATTGAATGGAGTTCACTATCAAGAATCACAATGTTCCGTAAGCCTCAGCTGTGCCTGCGTAACTCCAGGTCCGCACCTGACAGTCCTGTTTCTGCTGGGACAAAGCTGAAGACATATTTGGTTTAGGTAACAAGCGATGTCGTGATTTAATCTTGTATTAAGATGGATCGACTGGTGACGCCAATATGAGCGGTCCAAGTATTGGAAGTACACTGCTGTTGCAGTTGGTTGAAAGTGTGGATATATTCTGTCGT
Source organism: Verticillium nubilum (assembly GCA_002851675.1). Classification (NCBI taxonomy): domain Eukaryota; kingdom Fungi; phylum Ascomycota; class Sordariomycetes; order Glomerellales; family Plectosphaerellaceae; genus Verticillium; species Verticillium nubilum. Next base: position 219,145 of record NMXI01000001.1, read on the forward strand.
TTCCATGGCCCATCTTACACAATGTTTCGCGTAGTGTTACAAGTTGTTACAAGGCAAGCCGATCTGCAGCCCCACCCATCATATGAAGCCATTCTTTTGCAGGCTCTGGTCAAACATCCCCTTGCACCTGACCTTACTCTCCATCTTGGCACACAGCAGGAATGCGCCGCTCAACTTCCGGTGCAGGCTGTAGGTCTCTTCGGGGGGAGGGGCCAGACGCTCCGCAAGCATGACCGGGATCAGGGCCTTGACACGCTCGGTAATGCTCTGGTCTTTGAAGTCGTAGACCTCGGGCGCCGAGGCTAGGAAGGGCTCTGCCAACGTCAGCACCGATTTGATGTGGGCGTCCACCATGACCCTGCTTTCGTGGCCCGTGAGATATCCCAGGCTCTCCGAGAGCCTCTTCACCGTGTTCCGATCCGAGCGAGACGCAGCTGCCAGCAGTTGCACATATTCCGTGACGAACTTGTCGGGATACTCGCGCGAGGCGCCAAAGTCGAGTAGCTCGAGCTTGTTGGTCTCGGCGTTATACAGGAAATTGGTCCAGTTTGGATCAGTCTGCATGAACCGGAATTCGGTAATCTCACGAAGGCACAACTGTAGGATCTGAGTACCAATCCAGTCCTTCTGTTCCTGGGTGAAGGATTTGATACGAGTTACGCCGACTCCGTCCATGAAATCCATGGTCAGAACCTGCTTGCCAGAGGCTTCCGGATAGACAGTGGGCACGAGAAATGTGTCCTGGTCGTTTGCGAGGAGCTTCTTGTAGCGGATGGCGCATTCGGCCTCACGCTCGTAGTCGCACTCCCAACCCAGCTCCAACCGAGCATTATCAATCGTCTTGTTCAGGTAAAGACCCTTGGGAAGAAGTTTCGTAGCCGTCAGGAGGATGCTCAGGTTGTCGAGGTCCGAGTTGATCGAATCAGCCACGCCAGGGAATTGAATCTTCACTGCGACCCTGCGGTGACCTTCCTTCAGGGTGGCTCGGTGAACCTGGCCAATGGATGCCGCCGCGATTGGCTTTTCCTCGAAGTCCTCAAAAAGATCTCGCCATTGAGGTCCTAGATTGGCAACTAAGACCTTGTCTCGTTGCCAGGCGGGCATATAGTCCGCACGATCCTGTACTCTTTGAAGGACCTCTTGCAAAGGTGCCGGTAGCATTTTGGAGTCTTGAAAGCTCATCATCTGACCGAGCTTCAAGGCGGCGCCCCTCATTTTCGAAAGCTTGGAGACCAACCGCTCCATGTTGCCGGCGCTCAATAGCACAGAACCTGAGCCGCTTCCGCCGAAAGCTCGTCCGATGCCTTCAGTGATGGCGCCACCCATAATGCCTGCTGCAAGGCCACCGTAATTCCAGAGACGGCCCACCCGGGATGAGGGAACTCTGGATTCTCTCAGGACATGAACTGGCCGCGCTGCCTCGACCTCTGTTTGCGTAGGCGTAGGGCTGGCTGCTTCGACTACGTCCACAGCAGGCTCGAGCGGTTGGTTGGCTTCTTGACGGGCGGAAGATCTCCCTAATTCTGCCTTGGTGGTGAGCGATGGTTGAGGCGCCTGAGTGACTGGCGAAAGAGTATCAGCTGCTACTGGTTGGGTGTGCTGCATGAATTCGTGCAGGCCTGTGGGCTTAGGCTTCTCCTTTGCTCCGAGATCTCCCAATAAGCCTGATCCTCGTTTGGTGTGAAATATGTTGACATTGATCTCCGGAGGTAATTCGGCCGACTCTTCGGTACATTTCGGTGCCGGTGACAGTTTCTCAGCTGGTGGGACGGCTTGCACTGGAGCAACATCCTGGGTGCGCTGCTTGGATTCCAAGGGAGATGCATCAGACCATGGAGACCCGGGTGTCTTCGCCTGCCTCAGTTGCGATAGTACAGAGCTCGAGTCGGGATGAAGACTCGTCGCGTAATTGAGGCCGGGAGCTGAGGCTGTTGTAGACCTGTGAGGTACATGTGAGGCCTGCTGGGTGGCTTGCGTTGATGGAACAGCATCATCGGCGACGGCTCGCTCACTCCTAGGTGCCGATGCTTGTGGTGCATCCGGAGTGACTATAGTCGAAGTCGCTGGTGTCGGCGTCAGCTCCGATACTGCCGGCGAGCGGTCCGTTCGACCCTTAAGTGCAGCGGCAAGACCGGATGTTTTGTTGAGAGACTCCAACTGCCGACCTCGAAGCGCGACATGCTTGGTTGCCACGGACCGTGAGGCATTGAGAACCGACGCCACGTCGATGGCGAATCTGACAAACCTCATCTGAAAGACAAGAGGAGGTGCTGCCTTACTTGCATCCCACTTATGGTCTTACGAGTTGCTGTCGCGGATATTGACAGTACCTATGTTGAGGTTGAAACTCATCAGGTCGTCATCACCGCAAAATTAGAGATTACTCTATGCACGATATGCAACAAATGAAGACACTACAGGGAACAGCGGATGAGACGCGATAGCAGGTTGCGCCTGAATCAATTCTGGGGTATCAAATTGGTATCATAACATCATGTCTAACTTTGCCTTGAAACGCTCTTCAACAAAGATCCACGAGCTCGCATAGGTGTTGACTTCGATCCTGCTCCTCCTGGGCTACCAGACCGAGGGCTTCCAATCTGGTTCCACAACCTTTGCGCTGCTGGCGTCAATCCTGCCGTAACCCGCGGACTGGACGGAAACTTAGGTACGGGTGTCTTAGCCACTTTGCCAGACAAACCATTCTTCACAGCTTCTCGTTTTGACTGGGCGGCCCTCTCGACCAGACGGTGGTGGAGGGTCTCTCGCTTGCCTTGTTCTTGGAGTTTGAATGGGTTCGGAGCGGCATCTCCTGGCCCAAGTTCAATGACTGGAAGCGGCGCTGGCTCGGGCTCGTCATCCTCGTCATCCACAAATGCGTATCCGTTCACTCTGGGAGTCTCGCTTCCCCCGGCAATGCTGGAATTCTGATCAGTTGCCCTGGGCCGTCCGGCGATCGCATCTCTCACGGCGGATAGCGTCGGAGATGCAGGCCGCTTGATAGCAGCGGGCTCAGGTATCCTTGTGTTCGAGTAGTTGATCGATTTTGGGGCCATCCTTGATTCAGCTTGCGCTTTTTGGGCGGGACTTTCATAGTCATCGTCGACTCCTTCTGGTTCGAACATCAGGCCATTTCGAGGATTCGCATTCCAGCTATCCGGCCGGCCAGGCCTCTCGTCCTTGTCCTTAATGGCTAATCTGTCGCGCTTGTAGCCATCGTCGACCAAGCTTCTCGTGGTGGCGAGCTTTGCCTCAACTTCGGCTTGTTTGATCATCTGCTTCGAAGGCAGCTTGTTCCCGCGCCAGATCCAGGCGTATTTCTCGGCTTTCTTTTGATTTTGTTTATCCAAAAGCTTGTAAAAACTCTCGTTATCCTCGCTGGTGTATTTGGCCTGGAAATTCGCCAGGCTCAAATTAGTATCAATTGTTGGCGCAGCCACCTCCCCGACCGTGGTTGCCACAGCTGTTGGGGTGTCGGCTCCATATGCGGAGGGGGTTCGCCCGCCATTTGCGAGACTTGGATTTCTCCGTGGCGTGTGAAGATTGTGACTTCCCGGGGTCATAACGCGCTGCAGTCTCTGGCCAGCATTGGATATCCAGGCCGCATTCTTAGACTCCAGCGCATCCAGGTATTCTTGTTTGGTTTCCGTTTCGAGTAGACCGGGGAAGAAGTCGCGCGCGATGATTTGAGACAAGGCATCGGTATACGCGTCTTCGTCGATGACTTTCTTTGGTCGCTTGATCTTCTTGGTCGGTGGCGGCGGCGGCATCAAATCCGTGTCGGCGCGCTTCCGCACCAGCGCCTTGGTTTGGGGTGAGTCCATTACAATCGTCATGTGCTGGGGTCTGGATGCGGCTGAACTTGCGGTCGGCGAGGATTGTAAGCAAGCAAAGAGAGCCTTGCGGCAAGCCCCAGGGTTAGGGCTAACAAGCGGCGTACGTGACTATGATGGGCTGTCGAGTCGCAACGGGTTTCGAATGTATGTTGGACGTCAAAGTTCACAGGAGGCAACAATGCTACCGTGATCAGGTGCGGAAAGGTCCCGCAACTTTCAACACAGTGGGGATAGGACATGAGATAACGGTCCACAAGATAAGCGTATATCCCAAAGTAAAGCTACCCCTCCTAGCGCTAATGCAATTCAGGGAATCTGAGTGTGCGGTTGCCCTCCGACTCTTCTCGAAATGCCTTTGAGCAAGACCCTTGCAAGTTCCGGCGATAGTGAATTGCCTCCTTCGAAAATGCGATTTTGTTTTCCCATATTTGCTTCGATCTAGTCCAAAACTCAAACCCGAACATCACGATCCTCAATATTGGTTCCTCCACAACACTCCTTTGTCCCAAGTGCAGCAACATCAAATCGCCCCTGAATCCTCCGAACCTTGCGCCGAGCTTGGCAGTACCCCACGCGGCGAAACACCACAGACATGGCTACTCCGGAGGAGCAAGCAACGGCGTTGAAGAACCAGGGCAACAAGGCCTTCGCCGACCACGACTGGCCTACTGCCATCAGCTTTTACACCAAGGCGATCGAGCTGAACGATCAGGAGCCCACATACTTTACCAACCGAGCGCAGGTTCGTACCCCTGCAAGAAGTCATCCTCCTTGCTCGCGTGACTGACATTCGCTCTCCCTGCGCAGGCTCACATCAAGTCCGAGGCCTACGGTTATGCCGTCGCCGACTGCGATAAGGCGATTGCCTTGAACCCCAAACTCGTCAAGGCACATTTCCGACGAGGCCTTGCACACACCGCTATCATCCGACCCAAGGACGCTCTCAAGGACTTTAGAGAATGCATCAAGATTGACCCCAACAACAAGGATGCCAAGCTAAAGCTCGATGAGTGCAAGAAGATTGTGCGAAAGCTGGACTTTTTCGCCGCTATCGAGGTCGGAGATGAGCCTTCTGCTGCTGAGGGTTTGGATGTTGACTCCATGGTGGTTGATGCCGACTATGACGGTGTCAGGCTTGGCAAGGAAATGACACAGGAGTTTATCGACGACATGACGGAAAGATTTAAGACGGGAAAGTTGATCCACAAGAAGTACGTCTACCAGATTCTTCTGGCCGTCAAGCAGCTTGTCTACGATGAGGCCACCATGGTGGAGATGACGATTCCCGACGATGTGAAGCTCACCGTTTGCGGTGACACGCACGGTACGTACCGAAAAACAGTCCGCCTTGGAGTTCAGGACTAACTGTGACGCAGGTCAGTACTTTGATCTTATGGAGCTATTCCGCCTGAACGGCAGGCCGAGTGACAAGCACTACTATCTATTCAACGGTGATTTCGTTGACCGAGGATCCTGGTCCACCGAGATCGCGCTGCTCCTGTATGCCAACAAGTGGCTGCGACCCAACGCCTTCTTCCTGAACCGTGGTAACCATGAGACGGATGACATGAACCGCGTATATGGTTTCGAGGGCGAGTGCAAGGCCAAGTACAACGAGAGGTGCGTCTCAATGGATATATGCGAAGGAAAACGCTGACAGACTCAGGATATTCAAACTCTTCTCCGAGAGTTTCTCTGCCCTGCCCCTGGCAACCCTCATCGGCACCAAGTACCTCGTTCTGCACGGCGGTTTGTTCTCCGACGACAAGGTTACCCTCGACGACATCCGTGCGCTCGACAGGCACAAGCAGCGCCAGCCTGGTCAGGCCGGCCTCATGATGGAGATGCTCTGGACCGATCCTCAGGAAGAGCCTGGTCGTGGTCCCAGCAAGCGTGGCGTCGGCATGCAGTTCGGACCTGACATCACAAAGAGGTTCTGCGAGAACAACGGTCTTGAGGCCGTCATTCGCAGTCACGAAGTCCGCATGGACGGGTATGAGGTGCAGCACGATGGACGTTGCATCACAGGTAAGGAATCGGTGGCATGATGAATTGCTCTATGCCCTGGGCTAACTCTTTGCGCTCCAGTCTTCTCTGCGCCCAAGTACTGCGACTCGACCGAGAACCGCGGTGCTTACATTAACATTGGCCCTGATTACAAGCTGCATTTTGAACAGTTCGATGCTGTCGCTCACCCGGATATCAAGCCGATGGTGAGTTGCTCCCCCTTGGTTCCTCTCAAGAGATCCGCTGACCAATTTGCAGGCGTACGCCCAGAGCTCTCTCATGTCGTCTCTGATGTAAACGAAGGCTCGGCCTTAATGATGATGGTCGTGTGTCGGAGTCGGGATTCGGAGCATTGCCGCTGATTAAGAGCGCGCAGGGGGCGTACATATTGCCGCGGCAGCCAGGTGGGATATGCGGCTCAACCAAAAAGGAGTTCTGGCCGTTGTCTCATAGTCGGAACCAGAATCGAGCTGAATGTTCTGTTCATGAAATTTGTCATGACGTCCAGAGGTTTTCTTGTCTGTTTCCGCCGACCATGGCGCCGAGCCAGTCAGAGCATTGTCGTATTCTTAATATCGTGTGAGCGCCCGCATCTCGGGTCCCCGGCCATGCTGTCAAGGCGGCCGCGAAGGCCCCCAGGTCCTGACGAGGAATGCGCATCCAGCACTCGTTCCCTTGGACCTTGAGGATGTCCAGTGAAATGGCTGCACCCGTGGCGCCGAGAAACTGCGTCAAGGCAGATGTGCAAAACGAATGAAATTGAAGAGCATCTGTTGACGCTGGTCCAGGCTCATCCCTGGCCACTTCCAGGTGGGCATAAGAGTATAAGGGTGCCTTGATCGAGCATGTCAAGAGTTCGTGTGATCTGTGGTTTTGGTGGGCTTGCTGTGTGCTAGCGGGCGCAGAATCCCGTCCTTTACTTTGGGTCGACATTGCAGCTATCGCGATGCTATGCAAACTTCATCGAGGTCTTGAAAGCTTGTGACAGAACCGTTCTCCTTGTGTGAAAGTTTTGGCATTGAGCAGAGTTGTCCAGGCTTAGGTAGGTATGATACAGTGCGATAACGGCGGGGCAGCCGCTCCGTTAGTTGCATCTCCATCGAACCTCAAGGCCAGGTGCCTGTAATATTCTTAACAATACAGAGCTACCAAGGTCAAAACAACACCCTGCGCCGTCAGCAACAACACCTCCGAAACAAATACCACACCTCTACCCCCCGACGGAAGACCGCCATGGCCAACAATTTCGTCGCACCGAACCAGCAGCGCTTCCTCCGTGCCTGCATGGTCTGCTCCATCGTCATGACCACAGCGGTACGAACCGCCACCGCTCCTCTCCTCCCCTACACTCCTACCATTTGCTGACCCGGTCGAAACAGCGTTTCCGCGACGAAGGATGCCCGAACTGCGAAGAAGTCCTTCACCTTGCTGGTTCGCAGGAACAGATTGAGAGCTGTACGTCGCAGGTATTCGAGGGCCTCATCACCCTGGCGGATCCTTCGAGGTCGTGGGTCGCAAAGTGGCAGCGCCTGGACGGGTACGTCAGAGGCGTATACGCGACGAAGGTGTCAGGCCAGCTTCCGGACGAGGTCCGGATGCAGCTGGAGGAGGAATACGGCAGGCGGTATATCCCGTAAGTCTGCACTCCATACTTCCGCGGCAACTCGGCGTGCGGCGGCTGCTAACAAGAAACAGGAGGGACGGTACCGAGCAGGATGATGGTGCTTGAAGGCCATTGGAAGTGATATGTGATTTCTGCGATGGCGTTGGATGGAGGCATATTACTGAGTCGAGGCCCAGACTCTTACGGAATTCATGCATTCTTGCAATTGGTATCTACCGTGACCCCTGGCCATAAACCTTGCCCGTGATTTTAAAGACTAATAACGCCAGATACTTGATGACAGACAGTATCAGTTGTTCGTTTTCTGTTTTTTCCACGAAGGAGGGCCCGCTCCTGGTGTGTCCCTGGTGCGTTTCCTGTCCATCCTCTCCATATCTTCCTTCATGATCCTCTCCGCCTCGCTCATTTTCTTCGGCTGCTGGAAGGCGTTCTTCTTCGTGCTGCCACCGCTCAACGCATTCCTCTTAGCCTGCGAAAAGACGTTCTTCGTCTGGGGCTTGGCCGCCATCTTGAGCGACACTCCGCCGATTAAAGGCTTCGCTCCCTGCGTATCCTTCTTTGATTCCGGCGCTGGAGCAGGCGACGCCAACGCCTCGTCCTTGGACGGCGTGACATCTGATTTTGTCGCAGCGATTGCAGGCTTCGCGCCAAAAGAGAGCGTGATCTTCTCACCTTCTTGTCGCTTGAGCTGGCGGTCCTCTTCATCTTCCTCGTCGTCACTCTTGATGCCTGCTGCTTTTTGTGCCCTCTTAATCTGCTCCCGAATCATCATCTGTTCCACCTCTTCGTTGCCTCTGTCCTGCGCCTCCTTCCGCCTCAACGCATCCTGTCTGCGCAGCGCCTCGGGCGAGTCGTCGATCCACGCGATGTGCAGCCCCTTATCCGTCTCCTCCACCCGGCAAATACCCTCGCGACCGAGGTGCTTCGCAAATTCAGTCAAGCTCGGCCACTTGGTCGCGTTCATGTGGACGTGCTCCTTGTTCGCGATGTACTCTTGGTAGAACCTGTTGATCTGCACCTGCTTCTCGCCGTGGCCCGTCCGCAGAAGCAAGATAAAGTCGCGGAGGAACTGGTTGCTGTAGTCGTTTATGAACTTCTTGGGGTCCTCGCCGACTACGAGCATCCGGCGCACGTGCGACTCGCTTTGGGAGTGGAGCTTGAAGCCGTTCTCATCGCGGCACTGCTTCTCACAGATCTGACAGAACCATCTCAGGCGCTGGAGGCCCTTACTCTTTAGCTTGTTCGAGAGGTGCTTCGTTGAGCCGACTTCTGCTTTGCCCATGGTGGCGGTTCGGTCCCGCCCGGGGGGGGGGGGATTAAGTGTTGGAGGTTGAGATGCTGAGAGGGCGCTGGACGTGGCGAAACCGCAGATAAGTATGGCGCGCGATAAAGTTTGTGGAAGTTTGTTTCTTATGGCACGTTGTTCGAGTCGCGAAGCATCTGACGCAGTATTGGTGAGTAGTGGGCGCGTGCTTCAATGCCACGACGACGATTGCGATGCGCGAGAAGGTATCGAAGATGGCAGATGCTCGAAGATCTTATCAGCATGTAGGCATACGGCGGGATACTTCCGAATGAGCAGTGAGTTTCAGCGGGGCTGTTACTTAGTCATCACTATGTTTGAGCAGCGCCATGCCACGTATGGGACTCCTTCTCCCTTTGTAGGTGGGTGCCCCTGAGTGACAAGGGATGCAAAATCGGATATCTGATCAGGCCAGACGTCTTGGTTTAGAGTACTTGAGGCGATGATGAGATCATTCTTGGAATATGATTGTGAACTATGCTCATGTGCTCATGTAGACCAGCTCTCGCGACCCCTCACCCATGGACTCGGCGCAGTCTGTCTGGTCTCAAAGACCACCCAAGATAAAACAAGTCATCAAAGTTATCGCCCTTCAAGTGCGGCAAAACGCTTTTCAGCCCGCGATGCGTATGAGCCTCCGTCGACTCCCCCTTTTGCCTGCGCCACCGTGAATCCAGAACAGTGTCATGCAAAGGCCAGTCTCAGCCTTTACACGTAGCCCTTGCGCGCACCCTGGAAGAAGAATCGGACAACGAAAACCTGCAGGCCGCCCATGAGAACAATAAGAGCGCACTGGACCATGCTGAAGTTGATGATCCTCGACTCGGTACTCCTGACAGTGGCGAAGTTGCGGTTCTCGCGCGTGCGGAAGTACTTCTGACCTCTGGAGATGGTGGACAGCTTGCTGGAAAGCTTGAAGACAGTCTCCTCGAGGATGGAGGTCTGTTCGGGGGAGGTGCCCTGCTTCGATGGCAGCTCGGCACGCTTCTCGTTCTCGACCTGTTGTGAAAGTGTTAGTACAGTTCGTGTTGCCAGCTGCATCGAATTGCGGGGAGGGCTGCTCGTACGGCGATCTCGAAGTCGACAAACTTCTCGGCGAATGTGCTCATCTCGTTGTTGAAGCAGAACTCGTACTCGCCGACGATGTTGGCGTTGAAGACAAAGTCACCCTGGCGCTCCTTCTCTCCGTCGAGGATGATTTTCTGGTTCGGGCCGGTCACAATATAGTCGACATCGAATGATCCACCGGATTGGACCTGATTGACCACGTTAGCATCGCGAAGGTATGCGCAAGGATAGGGCAATGCTCACGGCGAAGTAGAAAGCGATCTTCTCGCCCGCTTTCTGCGTGACAGTGTAGAAGCAGGCCTTCTCGTGGGCTCCGAGCTTGTAGGTCAGGGCGGTGGCCGCAACTTGGGAGATGATGCAGGCGTAGAGCCCGCAGGCGAAAGCAGACAACCTCATGATGGCTGTGGTTGGGGCTGATCTATCATGTGCCGGGGAGTTGATCTCGTCGGCTGGTGCGATTTTGGGGGGCAAGCTGCAAGCTGTCGCCAAAAGCTAGAGTGACGAACCGGCCACGGTCGCGACTCGATTGAGAGGCACGGCCCGGGTACTTAGCGCCCCGTTTGTAAGTTAGGCCCTTGTTCCACCAGCCACAGAAAATGGTCTGGAAGCGTGGCTGGTGTCCTCAAATCACTTATCGCGTCTGGCCCCACCCGCGCGTCTTGGTGACTTCATCGGCGCTGACGTCTTCACATTGCATGGGACAAGATTTGCTACTGACAGGGTCAACACGACAGCCTTGATGCTAGTTTGGGTGCCGTCTGTCTTTGTCCCCAGCCAGCCCTACCACATGTCGCGATAGGTAGCAAACGCTTCTTAACACCAATGTCGACTTGTTCCTAATCTCTTCAATACTTTCACTCACACTCACATTTATCTCCTTGTACCGTGATACCCGGCTGCCGCTCTCCTGTCAAAGGCCGTTTTTGGAGGTTCTTTGACCTCGCTCACCATGTCACTCCACGAGAAGACAGCCAAGTACTCATCGATAGTACTGAGGCTTCTTTCCTATGGCTTCTTCAGATGGGTTGCTGGACCCGTGGGTAGCATCGAAAAACCAACCCGGATACGTGCTGACCGTCATACAGGCTGCTGTTCCCTTGACCATTCTCACTCTTTTTGCTTTTTACGTTCCATCCTTCATAATTTCTTACCTGAAGGGGCCAGACTATGTGATCGTCGATGACCAAGTCGAAATCATCGTCGAGGAGCCCGTTGTCGTAGAGGGCGAGGGCGCAGCGGATGACAAGGTTGTCCTAGAGGCTGAAGTCGATGAGACTGTCACACTGGAAGAGAAGCCCACCAACCCATGGAAATCATTCCTCACCGGGGCGCCTATTCACCACAGCCCGCTTCTTTCTCTGCTCACTTTCCTCATCAATTTGGCTCTGGCTACAATGGTCAGCGATGTGCTCTTCAGAGCTCGATATCAGTATCCCAGCCACGATCTGTCCTTCGTCAGACTCGGCTATGTCTCCCATAACGAGGCCAAATTCCTCATCAGAGAGCCCGACCAAGCCAAGCTGCCGGTCACGCTCGAGATCCATGTCAAGGACGCGGTCGCTCCCTTTGATAGCCCTCTCTGGCTGACCGGTGGCGAGGTCGCTTCGGCGGACAACTCAACGGATTTCACGACTGTTCTGGATGTCCCTCTCAGGCACCCCCAGCAGCGCATCTACGAATGGAGGACTTCAAACAATCACTCTGGCGAGTTCACAGCGCCTCCCAAGCCTGGACAGCTGTCCACCTACAACGATGGGAAGTTCACGTTCCTGTCGACATCATGCATTCTTCCGCGGTTCCCCTATAACCCGCTGGATCACGCTCTATCTATCCCTGGCCTTCGTCACCTAGCGAAGCTCCTCCCATCGCTGCAGGCCCAGCTAATGCTTTTCCTGGGAGATTTCATCTACATCGACGTACCCAAGCGCATGGGCATGACTGCCGAGGATTATAGACAGAAGTACCGTCATGTTTACGCCTCTCCTGACTGGGCCCCTGTCGCCCAGAACCTCAGCTGGATCCACGTTCTGGATGATCACGAGATCGCCAATGACTGGTCGGCGAACACCACAGGCGTGTACCCGGCAGCTGTTGACCCTTGGCATCACTACCACTCGAAGCCCAACCCCCCGGCTGCTCTCGTTGCAGGTAGCTCCAGCGCGAGGAGACTGGGTGCGACATATTTCGAGTTCACCCAGGGGCCGGCCAGCTTCTTCCTGCTTGATACGCGAACTTACCGTTCGGACAACGACGAGCCATTCGAGAGCGAGAGCAAGACGATGCTCGGAGCCCAGCAGCTGGAAGATTTCCTAGCTTGGCTGAATCGTCCGGAGCCCAAGGGCGTCAAGTGGAAGATTGTGGCCTCCTCGGTACCTCTGACGAAGAACTGGCCCGTCAACACGAAGGATACCTGGGGCGGCTTCCTGTCCGAGAGGCAAAAGGTCCTCGAGGCCATGTGGGATGCTGGTGCACGGGGCGTCGGTGTTGTGATCGTATCCGGCGACCGCCACGAGTTCGCCGCCACCAAGTTCCCGCCCCCGGAGGGTGGTCGCTGGCCTGAGACCGCTGCGCCGCATGAATTCTCCTGCAGCCCTCTCAACCAGTTCTCTTCGCCTGTGCCGACGTACAGGCAGTATGATGACGAGGATGTTGCTATCAAGTGAGTCCTCCCGCTTCATTGCATGAGCTTTTGCTAATCTTCATTTCAAGGTACATACATTCTGGCAACGCCAAGTTTGGCGCCCTCACGATCGAGAGTCACGAGGGCGGAGCGCGCAGTAGCCTCACGTATCGTTTGTTCATCGATGGCAAGGAGGTCTGGGATACCGTTGTGTTGACACCAACTTTGCCCGAGGTTGGGAAGACCTCCAGTTCTTTCTGGAACAGGATCATGGGGGCCTAGGTATGATACGGCGTGCGGTTTGCATCTCGAAATTGTCAATTGTGTGATTCCTGTACCATCATTTTGTAGCATTGTGATGCTGGGGTAGTTGGTACATGTCAGAAGCGAGCAAATCACATTGCGTATTGCAGGTAGATTCATTGATTCCTTTCCATCACTTCCTTTCCATCACAATGTTAATGCGAACTGCCTAACCATTAACCCCAATGTTCCCATTCGTTTTCCGAACGCATCTCCTCCGAAGTCTCTATGGTGCCCACGGTATAGCTGTCCGAACGCAGTGACAGTCTTTCTGCGCTCGAGCTGCTAAACCGAGAACCGCCATCGCACCATTCAACAGGACCAGTCTCTGCCCCAGACCAGTCTTGACTACCATCCGAAGGTACACTGGTACTGATATTCTTTCCGCAAGAGCTGCCTGGGGCGGTAACCAGCCTGCCGGGCATCTTTTCATGACAGCCCTCACGAGCAGAGCCACCTCCTGACAAAGCATGCTTCATGAGGAATGATAGGAGGGGAAACTGCAGGCTATGTATGCTCTCAGGGAACATGACATTGTTGATCGCGAGGTTCTCTCGTATCTGCTCCTGCCGGGATGAGGGCAAGCCACGCCGCGCGTCAGTACGACCGAGTTGCCGCTGTTGATGCAAAGGGCGAGCATATCTTCCGCTGCGCCCAGACTGAGGCTGTTCGGTGCTCATGCCATGTGATTGAGTGCGCGTAGGCGTCTGGTAAGGTTGAAGTCGTTGGAGATCTTGATACGGTCTGTAGGGGTCTATCTCACGTTCCGGACGATATTGAGACACGTGGGATGGTGAGCCGACGTGGAGCTGCCGAGGCCTCGGCATGTTTTGTACTGGCGCTGCCATGGGGTGAGGGGGAAACTGTATGCTGGGTGTGTTCTGGTCCAGCATGATGTCGCTCTCCGGATATGGCGCAGTGTGGACCACGGCGGCACCCCGTCGTCTCTGGCTCCGGCTCGACTGCTGTCCCGTCGAATTGGCTGGACTCACAGGTGCCATGGTGGGGTGAGGGCGGCTGGTGACCGAAGCTTGCTCAATGTCCAGCTCGGGGGGCAAAGTCCCCTTGAAGTAGAGGAGTGTGCGGCCGAGAGCGAAGAGGAAGACAAGTATGCCGAGCGTTGCCGTGAGACCCGTTGTAACATTGCGTGGAACGGGTTCCTTGAAACCGTTGGAGTAGGTGAGGACGACGGTGACGGAGGCGACGACGACGAAGAAAAAGAGAGCCGGGACTGCCTTGTCGGTAAGGTCGCGGACTGATCTGTGGAACGGTGGCATGCTGAGAATTGCTGTGACCGAGAGGAAAGCTGAAGCGCCGTCGTGAGCCCCAGCTGTAAAGCCCAATAGAGGGGATACACTTTGTGGGATGGATCGTTGGCTTTTCACCAGCATTGGGAAACCAGTTCAAGCGATGCCATTGAAGACACAGACAGCGCTAGATATCGAGACCGATCTCGAAGCTGCCGAGAAGGCCTTGGAAAGTACTTCTCCGGCTTCTTGATTCTGGAACCAGCTGATAGTCGTATGTCTCATCAGAATCTTTGTCGCCATTGAGCTTGCTCATCAAGCTTCCAGCTCGTCCAAAGATCCAGCTTGATATCCCCTGGCGACGTCGGTGCCTAAGCACACCCGAGACAAGCAGTCTCAAGCACTGTCATGATGGCTGTAATATGACTTTGGCCGCTCATACTTCCCAGCATGCCGCTTGTTCCACAAACTCAGCGGCACCACCGATGCAGGCACCGTAGCAGGCGTGTCCGGCAGCTCAGCACGTCCTTCAGGCATGGGTATGAATGGTAGGCCATTCGGCAGCAGTTCGCCTGGTACTTCGGGGTAGTTCCAAGGGTGGGCGGCCAGTTCAGCCGGACAAGTCTTGCTGTCGATCTCCACCACCGAGGCGTAAGACGTGGACTTTGATGGCAGGAGGTAGGAATCGGGCTTTGGCGGAGGAGTCGGGCTGCGGCGCGGGTAACAGACGCGGTTTCGGAAACAACAGAAGATGAGAAGACCAGCGAAAAAGGCTGATCCGATGGACAGGCAGACGACGATGACGACGGTCTTGGACCTTCCAGCGTCTTCGGGTGGCTCTTCGCCGTCCCTGTCTGTATCCGAAATAGGGGCCCCGCTGGCAATCGTGGGTGACGTGCTGCGGCTTTGGCTCGCAGACTCTGACGAAGAAGGAGTGCTCTGTGCTGTGCTGGTGCTCTCCACGGACAGAGTCGTCGATGCAGATACAGAGAGCATTGTGGACACCGGTACGTTGGAGGGGAATGTCACCGAAATCGCCGAGTCGTCCACAAAGCCAGGCAGCTTGGGCATCAGAGTCGTATACGCATCTTGGTCAGGGTCCAACTCGCAGCTCGAGGCCTGCTCGCCCCGTCCGCTGACACAGACGAACCCGTGAGGGCAGCACTTGTCGTCGCACTCAGGCAGACTCTGGTGCAGGGCCATTGTCATGATGGTGGTATCCGGGTAGACCCTCCAGTCCTGCAGGTCAACATTGCAGGATATAGGAGCTATTGTCGTGCAGTCGCTTCCCTCGGGGCAGCAGATGCCCGTTGTGTTTGCTGCTATGACCAGACATGTAGAACCGCTGTCGCAGCACATGTCGCCGTAGAGTCCGTTTCCACAAGGCTCTTCGGCGGCGAACAAGCATTGGAACACATCGTCCTTCCGGGGCTGGAGGCTCCTGGTGTCAATCCGGAATGCTAAAGTATGCTGTGAAAGAGCCCAAAAGAGCAGGCAGGCGCTGTTTGAAAAGATTAGGGCCAGCATGTTGATCTGGCCATGGGTAATCATAGGCAAGACGAGATGGTAGAGGCAAATGAAGAAACAGAAAGCGAGGTTGAGGCAGCAGATCGTAGAGAAGAGATCAGATAGACATCAGCCATCCTCGCCCAAGGGTCTATGGCAGGACGGTCCTCTTGACTAGGAAGGGCACTTGGTCCAGAAGCCTTAGTGAACCTCCAACCTGCCCACCTGCCCAGCCTCCACGATATGCCAACTCTGGTCAGAAGCCGCATGGTCGAGGAAACAGTCTTGATCAAGAGCTGCGGTTGGTCCCGCATCTCTGGGACAGAGAAGCTCCATTGAGCTGCACGGCGTCGTCGCGAGCTGCGGCGGTTAGGAGTCGCCGTCAATTGGGTCAATAGGCGGCCGTGTAGGGTCGACGCGATGCGACTTGCATGGCCGCTTGGCCAGCGTGTCACGGCGTCTAATCGTCTGGCATTTGACGAAGCTGCGCGGTCTTGGCAGGGACGCGATTAACGGCCAACCGATCTGCCTGTGAATGTGCCTTGACCTTGGCAAGCGAGGTGCATGCAATGACGGTATGAGATATGACATCCGATGGACATGAAGGACATCGAGGACTTCCCGTGAGAGTCGAGCTTGACCGTTTCAAGAGCGACAAAGCCAGAGTAACGTTGATAATTGATCGTTGGTCGTTGATCAGCACAAGAAAAGGCGTTGCCGAGGCCTGATAGCCGTTAACAGCCGGCTGGTGCGAAGCGGACCCGCAAACTGATTGTGTTCAAAGGGCCCCCCGGATCAGGGTCAATTGTCCAAGTACAGTGGTCCGATGATCCGATCCGATCGGTCCATTCCATCCATTGCGGGGAGAGCTGTTATCGAACAACTCGGCGGCGTGGGTCTTCTTTCTCTCCATCTCTTTCTCTCTCGCTTCACCGTAACTAGAATCT
This sequence comes from Verticillium nubilum, assembly GCA_002851675.1. Lineage (NCBI taxonomy): Eukaryota > Fungi > Ascomycota > Sordariomycetes > Glomerellales > Plectosphaerellaceae > Verticillium > Verticillium nubilum. Next base: position 235,606 of record NMXI01000001.1, read on the forward strand.
CGTGGTGCCTCTTTTGTATCCGTCATGCTACCCTCAATCAGAACAACCAAGACACTCGCGGGGTAAGTTGAGACAGTTTGGAATTGCTGGTGCGTAGACTGATCGAGACACATGCAGAGCAGCTGTGCGTCCATGGGCACTGCGTTGTGTGCCTCGACCTGCATACATTACCAGGCCCTCGTCAACCGCTGTTCACCCAACAGATGCCGCTCATTATGATGTCCAGCTGCGTCCCGATGGTCTTCGTGTTCGAGGCTTGCAGGGCGAACAAGTGAAGAGAGAGACCTTGTAGGTCGCAGCCCCCCCTTTTCGACTTTTTCCCTTCTGCCCAGTTTCGCCCGACGTAGGCCGTGTTGACTGACCTGAATCTCCATAGGCCGCATTTCTGGCTGAGGTACAATTGACCTTTCCAGTGGGGCTGAAAGGTGGTGTGGTGCAACCTGCGACTCTGACCCTTGTGCACAGAGACAACTGTCGCTGCGACAAATGCGTGAACCAGCAAACGATGCAGCGCAATTATGAGACCTTTGCTGTGAGTGGTATTGCCGGTCCACCACGCTTCGAGTCGCCGTCGTGCTGACCTTGTCTCTCAGATCAGCGAAACGATCCGACCTGACAAGGTGACGCCCGAGGCTGAAGGTCTCAGTATCAAGTGTGAGAGACCCGAGTCGGATTGACGATGTGAAGCCGTGTTGGAGCTGACATGACCCAGGGAGAGGTGACGGCCATCAGAGCTTTTACCCTTGGAAATTCATCAAGCACTACTTAAAGAATGACCATCGCAGCCCTGAGGATGTCGAGTAAGTCGCTCGCCTCGTTGGCTCACCCGTCACTGCTCTGCTCCGGCTGCTGACTTGCCCTAGACAGCGCCTCTGGGGAGCTAATATCGACATTGATCGCCCTGCCGTCAGCTACCAAGAGCTCATGGCTGTCGACAACGAGTCCGGCATTGCCAGGTTAACTAATCTGATTGTAAGATGAGGAAATATGTCATGCCATGCCGGGCAGACCGCTGACCCCAGAACAGCGCGAGGATGGCTTCGTCTTCGTCAGCGGCACGCCGTTTGACACTCCAGATGCGACAAAAGATGCCCTGGAAAAGATTGCCTTTATCCGCGAGACGCATTACGGCGGGTTTTACGACTTTATCCCCGACATGGCCCACGCAGACACGGCCTACACCAACCTTGCCCTCCCCGCTCATACGGACACGACCTACTTCAGCGACCCGACCGGTCTGCAGGCCTTCCACATGCTGTCCCACGAGGCACCCCCGACAGCCTCGGCCGGAGCCGAGGGCGCAGAGCTCGGCGGAAAGTCACTGCTGGTAGACGGCTTCTACGCCGCCAACCTGCTTTTAGAAGAGGACCCTCAGGCGTATGAGATCTTGTCCAAGGTGAAGCTGCCATGGCACGCCAGCGGCAACGAGGGCATCAACATCTCGCCCGACAAGCGGTACCCCGTGCTGGAGCTGGACGAGACGACCGGCAAGCTCGCACGCGTCAGGTGGAACAACGACGACCGCGGCGTCGTTCCTTTCGGGGATGAGTACTCGCCTACCGAGTGGTATGCTGCGGCACGCAAGTGGGATGCCATCCTTCGGAGACCTGATGTCGAGTACTGGGTGCAGCTGAGCCCCGGCCAACTGCTGAGTGCGTTGATCAAGCCGAATTTCTGCTTGTAGATGCAATGCTGACGATGAGGTTGCAGTTTTTGACAACTGGCGTGTGATGCATGGCAGGAGCGCTTTCGAGGGTCGGAGGCGCATGTGCGGCGCGTACAGTGAGTTCCCCTTGCTTTCCGGCGTGATGCTGTGTAGAGAAATGTGAACTGACTCGATTCGCAGTCAACCGAGATGATTTCATCTCCAGGTGGAGGAATACGAACTATCCCCGCGAAGATATCTTAAGCCAGGTTGTCGGTTAACCGTCAACGCTCGTGGGAAAGCCAGCAGGTTGATACCTAAAGTAAGGTGAGGTAGGTAGGTAGGTACCTTGTATGAGCGAAAAGTAGGCGGGCAGAAGATAGGTAGGCTACCTAGGCAAACAGCTTGTGGGCCATATGATGTATATGTTAGAAGTGGTCTCCTATCTTTAGGTATCAAGCTTTCGACCTTCGTACTGCCGGCATTCTCTGACGGTATCCCCGCGTCTGTGGACCGAGGTTGTACACTTGCACCTGAGATATTCATTCGTCAACCAGAACGCATCTGACGACGAGCGCCTCTATTTAAGTATTTCCATCGAGGTGGTCCAAGAGGAGCAAAAGTGATCGCTGAGTTGGGTGAAGCGGCGCCAGAAAAGAGCCTCGCCAATGAGGTAGATATCTGCTTCGCGGCAGGGCCCGCTGGAGGACCTGGGCGGCGTACGACCAGCCTGGGCTAAATGCCACTCCTGGAACGACGAGGGTGGAATCCAGAAAATCGACCACCAAATATTCCTGTGTGAGCGTTCGTCGACCATGCCAATAGTCTCTTCATTGAATTCGATGTCTTCTTGTATGCTGACGGGTTAATACCGAGAGCCGCCTTGAGGTGTCTCCCTGGCCAGGGTGGGTGGTTGAGCCTTCGCAGTTGACTACCAGCGGTTCCGTCTTCTGGTGGCTGTAAGCTCTATCGTAAGCTATCACCGCGGGCTGTAGTATCAAGCCATGTTAGAGAAGATGATACAATACTCAAAGCCTGGTTGAGCCACTGGGTTGGTGAAGCATCCTCGTGAAGACGTTAATGAACAGGCACCTATTGTGTACGGTGTACCTAGGTACCTTAGGTACCTACCTTACCTTAGGTACCTACCTTACCTTAGGGAGATAATGCATTGTGATAGGCAGTTGAGGAAGTGGCTGAGGAACAAAAGGCAGCATGAGCGTGGTCATAAGCCACAGGTGCCGAAGTACCCCCTCGCACTTGCCTCGTTTCTCCTGATGAGCCCCCCCCTTTCGCCGCCGTTGCGTTTGCCCCTTCCTGCCCGACCCCTGCCCCTCCTGCCCCTCTTTTGCTCCTGCCACTGGCCTCGCCTCGCCTCTTCCAGATTCACTCCTGACTCCTGCTGCTGCTTTCTGGTACGTGCTTGTGACCCAAGTGCTGCCAGCCCAAGCCCACGCCCACGCCCACCATCATCAGCGCCAGAACCCCTCAGCAAGCACCTTGTAGCACCGCCAGCGCAGCCAGTAAACCACCCAATTACCTGTGCTTACCTACCTTACCTGCGGTACCTTAGCTCGCCTGTCTGTGGCCTTAGGTTGGTCCGCGCGCCAGCCGTAGTACCTACTCGCCCCCCCCCTTCAGCGGCGGCCTCTTGAACCAGACCTGGAACTCGAACCCCGTCACCTCGAGCCTCCTCCCATCGCAGCCCTATCACACCTACACCTACCTACCTACCTTCCAACCTGAACCTTGCCTTGCCTGCCGCTTTCAATTTCGCCGCTCGTGCCCAACCACGCGACCTTCAAATATCGCCAACATCTCCCTCACTTAGTGTCATTGCGAACCTGATTCGATACGGCCAGGTTCAAATCGACTCGACCCGGCGCTGGTATTCCCTCTGGACTGCTGCTCACCGCGCCCCTCTCGTTCGTTCGACATCATCTCGAGCTTTCCCTGCATCCGACCGAGCAAACCCCTCCTCCGCCACCCAAATCGCCCGCCATGGACACAGACAACCCCGACACGCCCACCGGCGCCGACACTTCTCGCAACCAGCAGGTCGATAATGCCATCCGTGCCATTCGCGAGAAGAAGCCTCTGCCCGAGATCGACTTTACCATTCACACCATGGAAGATGGCACCCAGGTGAACACCATGGAGCGTGTCTGCAAGGGTAAGCATGCCCGCCACCTTGCCCCCCTCTCCACCAGCGTGCCTGCGCGACTGACTCTTTGATTCTCTCCCCCGAAACAGATGTTCAGGCCCCAGCCATGCAGAAGCCCACCGACGAGCAGTTCTTCCACGACGAAACGCAGAGCAAGCCTGACATCAACTTCCTCAAGCAGCACTTTTATCGCGAGGGTCGCCTGACCGAGGAGCAGGCTCTATGGATCCTCAAGAAGGGTACCGAGGTTCTTCGCGCCGAGCCCAACCTGCTCGAGATGGACGCGCCCATCACCGTCTGTGGCGACGTTCACGGCCAGTACTACGATCTCATGAAGCTCTTCGAAGTTGGCGGCGACCCATCTGAGACCCGCTATCTCTTCCTCGGCGACTACGTCGACAGAGGCTACTTCAGCATTGAGTGTGTTCTGTACCTCTGGTGCCTCAAGATCCACTACCCCAACTCGCTGTGGCTGCTGCGCGGTAACCACGAGTGCCGCCACCTGACAGATTACTTTACCTTTAAGCTCGAGTGCAAGCACAAGTACTCTGAGGCTGTCTACGAGGCCTGCATGGAGTCTTTCTGCTCCCTTCCGTTGGCCGCTGTCATGAACAAGCAGTTCCTCTGCATTCACGGCGGTCTGAGTCCCGAGCTGCACACCCTCGATGACCTGCGAACCGTAGGCCATCCCCGCTGGCTTCCTTTGCTTGTGCGTACTGACACCTTGTAGATCGATCGTTTCCGTGAACCCCCTACGCAAGGCCTCATGTGCGACATCCTGTGGGCCGATCCTCTCGAGGACTTTGGACAGGAGAAAACGAGCGATTACTTCCTGCACAACAACGTTCGAGGTTGCTCCTACTTCTTCTCCTACCCCGCTGCGTGCGCATTCCTCGAAAAGAACAACCTCTTGTCCGTCATCCGTGCCCACGAGGCCCAAGATGCAGGCTATCGCATGTACCGCAAGACGCGCACCACGGGCTTCCCCAGTGTCATGACAATCTTCTCCGCGCCCAACTACCTCGACGTCTACAACAACAAGGCTGCTGTGCTCAAGTATGAGAACAATGTTATGAACATTCGCCAGTTCAACTGCACACCTCACCCCTACTGGCTCCCCAACTTCATGGACGTCTTCACCTGGTCACTGCCCTTCGTCGGTGAGAAGATTACCGACATGCTCATCGCCATCCTCAGCACGTGCTCCGAGGAGGAGCTCAAGGAAGACGCCACGCCATCGTCCACTTCACCGGGCCCCGTGTCTCCGCCGTTGTCCTCCGCGGCGGCCGTCAACATGGACCCCGACTCGATCGAGTTCAAGAGGCGCGCGATCAAGAACAAGATCCTGGCCATCGGACGTCTGTCCCGCGTCTTCCAAGTTCTGCGCGAGGAGTCGGAGCGCGTCACCGAGCTCAAGACGGTCTCTGGCGGTCGTCTGCCTGCTGGTACGCTCATGTTGGGTGCCGAGGGCATCAAGAACGCGATCAGCACGTTCGAGGACGCGAGGAAGGTCGATATCCAGAACGAGAGGCTGCCGCCGACTCACGATGAGGTCGCCAGGCATCAGGAGGAGGAGAGGCGGCAGAACCTTGAGAAGGCTGCCGAAGATGCTGCCAACGATAAGAAGCTGCAGCAGCTCAGCAGGAGGCTCAGCACGTAAGTGACACTGGTTCTTTTGCGCCTCGACGCTTTGCTAATGGTGAATGAATCCAGCGATCGCAAGCGATGAAGAAAAGGGACATCTGCGGGGCGGGATGCATACACAGAGGGCGTGAACGAACGGTGATCAGAGAACAGCCTGGGAGCATGACACCAGGCTTTGCTGCGTATCAGAGGGTGGGCTTATTGTCCTGCATCCAGAGACGGTGTCTCAACGGCGCACGGCATACTTCCAGTCTTCGCTTGGACCGGGAGTGATGAGTTATGAAGACAGCATAAACAGGAATGCCACGCTACAGGGGACGAATGCGTCTCGCTGGCCATGTGTGGTGCCACGATGCATGGATGTGTTGAATGTGTATAAAGTCTTTCATGTCACTACGTCGCATCCTGCGAGTCTGGCTTAGAGGAAAGTTGAGATATGCTGGTTCCTTCTTTACCTGCTAGTACATACAGGCTGTCAATAGCAATTCGACAGTGATTTACTCGTCGCATCGTCGCATGTACTTTTTACTCGAAGCACACATGCCGCCCTGTCCACCCGAATAGAGGTGGATTGTAAAGTCTTGTTAGCTGCGATGCTCAGCCCTCTGTCAATCAGAATATGGCAAGGATATTTGGCGGACTGCACACCTGTCAGTCTTCTCTCCCCGAGGACCACGCACATGTCGGACTTACCTGGCCACGCCCCCAGGCACATTGCAAACCTCGCTCGCCACGAAGAAGCTCCATCGTCCCTCCTTCCGACAGTGCGACGCCAGGGCCTCGAGATCGAACAGCTCACCGATCGGACACCCCCACCCGGCGAGGAAGACCTCGTGCATGGCATAATCGAGCTTGGTGGGCCAGCACTCGAACGAAGGCTGATCGCCCGCGACGGCGCTGAAGTTCTCCCACACCCACCGCAGCGTGTCCTCGCCCTGGCGCACGCCGCCAAAGGTGTGCGGCACCTGCGCCCGCAGGGACTCGAGCTCCTCCTCGGACTTGGTCGCGTGCGCGACCATGAACCCAGTGCGCGTGAAGAGAATGTCGCCGAAGCGCACTTCTGTGCCCTGCGCGGCGAGGCAGGCTTTCAGGTCGTCGATGGAGATGTCATCTTGGCCAAAGGCGTCGTAGGGGTGGCCTTGTTCGAGGCGCCAGGCGTGGTAGTCGACTAGGATGCCGCGGCCGACGATGCCCTGTTCCTGCCATGCCTGTATGCCATTAATCGTTGACTTTTCGCCGTGCTCGTCGACGCCGTGGACCTGCTCCATTGTGACGCCGTTGTAGAACCTCTGCTCCTTCTGGTATCCGTAGTGGCGGAGACCGTCCCATTGGGAGGAGCTCTGGGTGTTGAATGTCCAGACGTCGTCGTTGACGAAGCGGGGTTTCTTCTGGAACATGTCCTGGTGGAAGGCGGCGCGCGAAAAGAACGTGCCCTTGGACTGGGCGTCGAGGGGCCAGTTGAGGGAGATGCGGGCGCCCGACTTGATCTCGTCGCGGGCGGCGGCGGCGACGCGGTCGTTTGTCAGGCGGTTGAGCATGCCCAGTTCGTCGCCTTTGCCGTAGAGACCCCAGGCGGAATAGGGGGGGTCGCCTTCGCCGAGGGGCAGGCTTTCGAAGGGGGGGATGCCGTTCTCGTTCATGTTGGCCGTGTTGGTGATGCTGTTGGATGGGCACGGCGCGCCAGCGGCGGAGTTCGGGAGGAAATGTGAAGTTCACTTGTGTTAGTCAATGATTCGGGATATGGTGGTAAGCTCACAATTGGTATTCGCGAGTAGGAATGATCGTTGCGCAGAAGAAGCTCTATTGAAGTTGCGCTGTCGGCCGAACAAACAGAGGAGCAGCTGCCGAGTTGCCGTTCGTAGCCTTCTCCGCATGACGTTCGTCGTGCCTGTTCTACTTCTTTCCCTCTTGGTACTACTCAGCTGTTCACCCCTCCTTTCGTCTCCCCCACCATCGCCCACGCTTCGTCGGGATTTCGGGGTATTGATGCGTTTTGGTGAAGCTCTCGCGTGTGGACCGCGCAATGGATCCGACGGATAAGGGGGGGGGGGGGGGGGGTTAGACGGATAAGGGGGCGGGGGGGGGAGGTTATCGCGATGTGCAGCCTTTTCGGATGCTTTATCCGACGGTCGCTCGTCGACCCGACCGGATTTGCGACTCAATTGACGATTCGCCGCGTTGAACTCAATTGATAGGCTGCGCGGTGCAGCCTTTTGTTCGCGAACCACACATGCCCCCGCGCTTTCGTTGCCGTCGCATCCAGACTTTTGGTATGACCCTGGTCGAGGCGTGTCCAAGTCGCATTACCAGCAACTCAAACCACCGCCGCTGCGAGGCGCATTTCACTATGACTTGAGAGAACCCCTGCCACATTTGATCGGCAGCGTCATGTCTTTGACAGTCGCTGACACCTCACAAAACCTTTTGCACGAGGTCCATTGTGTCGAAGAAGGCCTCTCTCGCCGTGTCGACCTTCATCAGGCCCAGGCCCAGCACCAGCGTGCGACGGTCCTCGGGGTCCCGCAGACCGATTAAACTCGCAATCTGGGCTGCGTAGAGCTGACCCAGTGTCTCCCTCTCGTCACCGCCGCCGCCGAGGAGCGTCTTGGCCGTGAGGTGAGTGGAGGGCAGCATACCTCCACTGGTGGACGGCAGCTTCATGTCGACCATGTTTGCGGAGGAGGCTGAGAGAGGGACTTGGACCTTGAAGTAATCAGTATCGATGTTCAACAATCGGACAACTTGCAGAGAGATGTACCCATTGAGACAGCCTTCCCTCTTGAGATATCGTGATCATGATTCGGTCAGAGAACCAGACCGAGTTGGCCTCGGTTGAGACGCCGTTGATGGTGCCAAGCGCTTGCCTCGTCTTCGCGGGAAACGTCTCTTCCCTGACCTCGTTGATGTCCATGATGGGCGAATGTGATTTGGGGAATCGCTGAGATGGGGGTTGATAATGGACGAGGATAAATGTTCGTGAACTTCGCTGTGCTCTCTCTGCCTGTAGCTTCAGCTCCAGGGGAACGAACACTGGAGCTATTCGAGCGGGGCCGCAACGACTTCGCCCCGCCATCCCGATAAGATACACGCTAATCCTGTTCTGACCGATAACTGAGCGGTCAGCTTCGGCAAAACGTTTCTCGCCCAAAAATTTCCAGACGCTGCTTCACGAAAGAGCCGCCAGTGCTCATTACAAGCTTGCCCACATTTCACGAGAACATTGACGGCGTGTACGGGTCTGTTTTTGCTTCGCGGATCAATCGTTCTAGCGGCATAGGAACGGAAATCTGCACACCAAGATTCATAGCATTGGGTATCCTCGAGCCCACAGTCAATATCGAAGGGCTCTCACCAGGAACTGAGCCGACTCATCTCATCTCATCTCATCATCACCATCACCTCACGCCATCCACGCCACCTACAAAAGCCACCATGGCAAAGTTCGTCCCAAGGCAGCGCAAGCACAAGGTGCTGGCGCGGGAAAAGGCCAAGGGAAATGCCGTCACCCCCCTCGACGCCGACACCAACGCCGAGCAGATCGACCCCGAGGAGAGGCGGCTCATGCGCGAAAAGAAGGAGCGCATGAAGAAGGAGCTCCAGGGCGATGTCAAGGTCAGCGGCAAGAAGGCGAAGCGTCTCGATAAGTACATCGAGAACAAGCTGCGCAAGGATGAGAACCGCGAGATCCTCGCCAAGCTGTCGGAAAGCAAGATCGACACAAACCTGTTCACCAGCTCCAAGACCATCGGACAGGGCAAGGAGACGAAGAGGCAGGCTATAAGTCGTGCTATGAGGGAAAGGAAAGCCGGTGTTGAGGTTGACGAGGACGGCGACGAGATTTTGTTCGAGAGGCCGCGAGAGCAGGAGTCTTCGTCCGAAGAGAGTGAGGATGAAGCATCAGTACCGGCGCCGGCGCCAGCGCCAGCTCCCAAAGCAGCTTCAAAGCCCGCCGAGGCGACCACAGAAGCCAGTGCTCCCCTACCGCCTGCGGCAGCTGCTGGCTCTGGTCTGAAGCGACCTTTCGACGTAGACGGAGAAGGCAGGCCTGTGCTGCGCAAGCGACAACGGCGTGGCGGTGTCGAGTCCAAGTTCACCATTGCCGAACCAGCGCAGGGCGACCTGGAGGAAGAATGGAGCGGCTTCAGCTCTGACGACGAAGCTCAAGGAGGCGCCAAGCTTGGGTCTGCCGATGCAGAAGACGATGCTTCTGACTCGGGCTCTGGAGATGATTCTGAGGAGGGGGACGAAGACAGCGACAGCGGCGACGACGAAGATGAAGGCGACAGTGACGACAGCGATGACAGCAGCTCAAATGCCCAGCCCTCTGCATTCAAAGCTTGGGCGACGGCACAGAGGAACGAAGCTCTGGGCTTCAAACCTGCAAGCGAATCTGCCCAGATACTCGACGTTCCCAGACCGGATAACTTTACGCCACGCGCTGCCGAGGAGGAACCGCTGCCAGAAGAACTTCAGCCTTCAGTCAACCTGGCTCGCAAGGCGTTCGGCGTGGCAGTGACGAGGACAGCCGAGATCCAGGAGGCTCGTCTCAAACTCCCCGTGGTGGGTGAGGAGCAGAGGATCATGGAGGCCATTCACAACAACGACATCATCGTTGTCTGCGGTGCCACGGGTTCCGGAAAGACGACACAGGTGCCTCAGTTCCTTTACGAAGCAGGCTACGGATCGCCCGACTCTCCAATGTCGGGCATGATTGGTGTTACGCAGCCGCGCCGTGTTGCTGCAGTCAGTATGTCCAAGCGTGTGTCGGAAGAGATGGGAGATCACTCTGAGCGCGTCGCATACCAAATTCGGTTCGAGGGTACAACGAGCGCGAAGACGGCCATCAAGTTCATGACCGATGGTGTGTTGCTTCGAGAGATTGCGCAGGACTTCTCCTTGAAGAAGTATTCTGCCATTATCATTGATGAGGCGCACGAGAGGAGCGTCAACACTGACATCCTGATTGGCATGCTCAGCCGCATCAACAATGTTCGCCAGGAGGACCAGAATGGATCATCTCCGTTGAAGCCTCTCAAGATCATCATCATGTCTGCCACCCTCAGGGTCGAGGACATGACACAAAACACCCAACTATTCGCAACGCCGCCGCCAGTCGTTGAGGTCGAGGGCCGACAGCACCCTGTCACTATTCACTTCTCCCGGCGGACACGCCCCGACTACGTGGAGGAGCTGTACAACAAGATCAGCAGAGGCCACAAGAAGCTGCCCCCGGGCGGTTTCCTCGTCTTCCTGACCGGTCAAAACGAGATCATGCAGCTCAGCAAGAGGCTGGAATCTGCGTTCGGAGGCCTAAACACGGCGAGCGGCCCCAAGGTGCAAATCTCAGCGAGTGAAGCGCCGATGGAGGTCGAAGATATTGAGTTTGGCGACGTGGATGACTTTGACGCTGGGGAGATTGATGACGAAGTGTCAGATGGAGACGGTGACGAGGATGAGGATGAGGAGTTCAAGATTGAGGAAGAGGGTGAGACTGGACCGCTGAAGATGCAGGTCCTGCCACTCTACTCTCTTTTACCAACACGCGAGCAGATGCGGGTCTTCAAGGAGCCGCCAGAGGGCACGCGACAGGTTATCCTCGCGACGAACGTTGCAGAGACAAGTCTGACGATTCCTGGAACGAGGTACGTCTTCGACTGCGGCCGCTCCAAGGAGCGACAATACGACGAGGTCAGCGGTGTTCAGACGTACGCCATCGGATGGGTCAGCAAAGCCAGCGCAAACCAGCGTTCCGGTCGTGCTGGTCGTACGGGTCCCGGTCACTGCTACCGACTGTATTCGTCGGCTGTGTACGAGAGGGATCTGCCTCAGTTCTCAGAGCCAGAGCTTCTTCGTATGCCCATCGACGGCGTCGTGCTGCAGCTCAAGTCGATGAACCTCTCGAATGTCGTCAACTTCCCCTTCCCCACGCCGCCTGACAGGGCAAGCCTCCGCAAGGCAGAGAGGCTGCTTCACTACTTATCTGCCATCTCAGCCGAAGGCCAGGTGACGAGGATCGGCTCTACCATGTCCATCTTCCCACTATCGCCTCGCTTCGCGCGCATCCTCTTGGTCGGCCACCAGCACGAGTGCCTCCAGTACACCATCGCGCTCGTGGCAGCCCTGTCTGCCGCGGAGGTCTTCATCCCGGAGAATCAGGCCATTCCCTCGCTCGAAGCAACAGAGGACCACGCCCTGCGCACAAACGCCATCGTCGCGGCCGAGGATCGCCAGGCCACCATCCGCCGCGCCTTCAATGGTGTGCAGCGAAACTTCTGCTCCCTTGACGACAAGTCTGACGCCATCAAGCTCCTGCAGGTCGTGGGCGAGTACGCGCATGAGCCGACCGAGGACTGGTGCGAGAGCCACTTTGTCCGCTACAAGGTCTTGAAGGAAATCCAGCAGCTCCGGCATCAGATCGTCGAGCTCCTCCGCACCAACGTCCCGTCGTTCCAGAACCTTCGTTTCCAGGACAAGCTCGACCGGCCCACGGACAGGCAGGTGGCGTACCTCAAGCAGATGGTGGCAGCAGGGTTCATCGACCAGGTCGCCATCCGAGCCGACAAGTCGCCCACTCCCCCGGAGAACATGCGCAAGCCGCGACGCGCCATCGACGTGCCGTACCTACCGCTCGTGCCGCTCGGCGTCGGGGCCGACGTCGAAAAATTCGTGTACCTCCACCCTTCGTCGCCGCTGGCGCACATGAGCCCGCAGGAACTTCCCGAGTATGTCGTGTACGCGTACCTGCAGCGGGCGACGCAGGGTGTTGACCAGAGCAAGACGCCCAAGACGAGGATGCACGCGCTCACGGACGTGACGGGCGGACAGCTTGCCGGGTTGGCCAAGGGGACGCCCCTGCTGACGTACGGCAAGCCGGTCAAGGAGGTCAAGGCTACGGCGACGGAGAGGGAGGTCTGGGTTGTGCCGTACCTTAGGGCGGAGGGAATCGGGGGCAGCGGATGGCCTCTGCCGATGAAGAAGGTGATAGAGAAGAGGGAGGTTGGTAAAGGGTGGGTGGTTCAGTAGTGGTTGATTGCATGGTGTTAGCGGCAAGTCAGATACTGGATGTCTAAATATTTGAGTGTCATTCACATCCCACGGAGCTCAAATTATGTGATCCTATTGACCAGTCAGATGGGTCACGGCAGAAATGAAAGTACCTTGCTGAACACGCATGATGTTGAGCTCTTGTGGAAAGGAAGCCATCGATGCGATGAAGACAATGTGATGTCACCGACCTCATCATCTCGGCCACGAATGATCTAGCTTGCTTTTGCACACAATGTTTGACTACAAAATACGAACCTCGTCTTACCTATGTAAAGATACTGCAACGCACGAGGACTCATCCTGGTCGCGTCGCAAATAGGACATCCATCACATTCAACACCAAAAGCAGAAACACTACCCACAATCCTTGACTACCTTCCGTTATTATAGACTCTTGACCAAACTTGCAACACCATGACACTTTTCGGAGGGGCTGCGCTTGTCACTGGTGCTGGCTCAGGTATGCTTACCGTACTCATCAACACCGCCGACTAAAATATCCTAGGCATCGGACGGCAAGTCGCCATCTCCTTCGCCAACGAGGGCTGCACCAAGATCGCCCTCCTCGACACATCACAGGAAGCCCTGACAGAAACGTCAAAGCTCTGCAATGAAGCCAATCCTCAATGCATCCCCCAAAGCATTACAGCCGACACTCGTGATGAGCAATCCATCGCGAATGCCATTCGCTCCACCGTCTCCGTATTCGGTCGCATCGACTATGCCGTCAACGCAGCTGGCATTTTCGGGCCCCTCGCTCCGTCACACCTCCTTGACCCCACCGACTTTGACGCCATCACGGCTGTCAACTACCGTGGGACGTGGCTCTGTGGGAGAGCGGAGCTTGGGCAGATGATAAAACAGGACCCTCTGGCCACGCACGATGGACGGCCAGGGAATCGGGGTGTTGTGGTGAATGTGGCGAGCAACCTCAGTCTCGTCAGTCGGCATGAGACTCGTGAGTCACTCTCATGTGAAGTGAGATGAGAGTCTTGCTGACAACATCAGCGGCATACAATGCATCAAAGGCGGCGATACTAAGTCTGACGAGAAGTGATGCTATCGATGTAAGTACATCAGCGTCGGAACTTGGGAGGTAGCTGACGAGGACAGTACTCCAAGCATAACATCCGCGTCAACTGTGTGTGTCCTGGTCTGATTGAGTAAGGTAAGTGCACTGCCGCTCCTTGAACCCAAACTTACGGTGCACAGCACCCCCATGACCAAAGATGTACCCGTAGACGATCCTGTCGTTCTGGTCGCGCCCATGAAGCGTATGGGCACGCCTCAGGAGGTGGCTGATGCCGTGCTGTTTCTCTGCAGCTCCAAGGCGACTTTTATCCAGGGGGCGGCGCTGTCTGTAGACGGGGGATATATTATCAATTGACAGTCTCATGTATGGCTCAGAGATTAAGCACTTCGCTATGTATTCATAAACTCGAGAGTGCCAAGGCTTACAGAAAGAACATGGAGACTTCATGAACATGACGTGGTGTGGGCTGTGAAAGTTTGCAGAGTCTCCGAGCAGGCATCTGGTGTTCCAAATTGATTAGTGCTTGCGCAGTAACATACTCCCTACAGTAGTTTATCAGCATGGCGGCTCTATAAAAACTGCCCTGGCTAGTAGTCAAACATGGTCCTATATCGAACACGCTGCTTGCGAAAAACCGACGGATACATCTTGCTCCTGAACGAGGCAAACCGCCTGCCGACCGGCAACTGAGATGAACCCCCCAGTCAACAAATCTGCATAAAGACAAATCTCTCCGCGCCAAACTCCCACGTATCGTCACTGCCTAGGAATATTCTCTTCACTACACATTCTTGAGATTCGAAACGCACAGAACTGAGACCCTTTGTATGACTCGCTACGTCTCCTTCGGGACAGCTCGTCGACCAAGACGTCCATGACCTGAACGCCTTAGGCAAGGCCCATATATCCCAACTCTTCCGCCGAAGAATTTCTCGCAATAGCACGTCCATGTTGGGTGGCTGGCAGTGCAAAATCAGATCGTCCAGCGTGAAGGAGACACGGCGCACATAGGTTAATCTGGGAAAGCCCTCATTTACCACGCATTCGAAACGGACATCAAGTTCTGGCCGAGTTGCCAGGATCTTCTCCAGCACAAGAAATATCTCGTTCGATGGGTGCTCCCTTTCGAATCCCGAACTAAATTCGTCGATGCCTCGCAGATTCCTGGTCGCAAGACGGTGGAGGAATGCCACCCATCCTGGGATGCTGCGACAAAGGGCACGGGCTGGCTCGGAACAACCGTAAATCACACCAATTGTTCCAGTAAACGTAACTCCGGCTGCTATCAGACGTTCAACGAAGGATGCTGGGCTGCCGCCACCCACGCATGCTGAGAAGAGTAGACATGAGGTGCTTCCATCGATTTGTTTGATATCTTGCTGTACGACACAGTCCACGACATATTGTGGTTGTCCCTGGTATGCAAGAAATTGCAAAAATGAATTTTCAGCCGCATTTGTGCGAAGCCGGTCAACAAAGTTACACCCTCGAACGTCTAGATTCCGACACAACAGATGGAAGCCTTGTTGCTGATAATAAGTTATGATAATGGCGTACTCTTCCAATATGCGCGATGAGGGCCCACAAGAATTGTTCACGAATTCTTGCTGTAAGAGTTGCTCGAGGGCTCCATGGTCTGTGGCCATGGGAGTGAACTTGGCGAAGGCAAGATGAAGCCTTTGCGAAGCGGATGATATGTCGAAGCGTTCTCGGAGGCCCTTTCTCATTGCGTCCTCGATTTCTGGTTGATTCAAAAAATCCTGAACCGATCGATGGAAGAAGTCGACGTGGCCGTAGCCATCATCACCAGCCTGGCACACTCCCTGCACCTCAAGCAGACCATTGCAAAGGCGTTTGAGCTGAGAATCGAGGGCATCTCGACGCTTGATAATCTCCTCGGCGGAGTACATGCGTACAGGTCCCTCGAAGGGGAAAGAAGAATCTGATAGATCGTCCAGCCAAGAGTACAGAAGAACATGCTCCCTGCCATGCTTTGCGGCGAACAAGAGCATCCTGTATGATCTTTCTCGGTGACATAGATCAATGCTGTCGAACAGCCGGCGGAATAATGCATCAAGGCTCAATCATGTCCGAAAGAGCCTCGAAGCTCAAGCGATATTGAACGCCATCAACAAGGGATCGGACAACCAACCATGCCCACAAGAAGACGCCATTGGCGCGCTCACATATTCTCGATGCGAGGGCACGCGTGAGGATCCGGCTCAAATGATAGACACCGTGCTTGTCAAGAGAGCCTTCGACGAAGCGGCGGATATCGTTCCTCGTCGTTTCAGGAAGGTTAATTCTCTTCTCCTCAGCGAAGACTGACAAGAATTGTTGATGCGGCCGACTGCTCACACAAAGCTTGACATTAGGGGAGTCGGTCCATAACCGCAATTGCTGCGCCAGATCCCAGTGGTCGGTGCTGTCACCTTCAAACTCGTCTAGGCCATCGATGAGGAAGCAGAAACGGTGGCTATTGAGTCCAGATCGGCTAGCAATCAAGTTTCCCATGGCTTTGCGCAGCTCAGGAAGGCGAAACGGTGATTGGGCCCAAGCCATACGTTCGACGTGCGGCTCGTTGGCCAGTGACCAGAAGTTCTGGAAATGCGGTTTTCGTCAGCTCTGGACACTGACGTAAAGTCACGAACAGCAACGATCGATACAATCCTTCGAGGGATCTTTGCAAGTCGGTTCCGGAGCGCCAAAAGAAGAAGTGCGCAAAGATCAGCTTCTTAGTACCAGCCCAGATATCGAGCATGTCGCGTAGGGTTTGGTCCTGACAAATGAGTTTCATCAAGGTCGACTTTCCAGAGCCCGCCCTCCCCGAGATGTGAAAGACTCCGTTATCTGACCGAAGCCACCTTCGAAATCTTTGCCGGGAGCTTCGTCGAGCGTTGAGGCATTCCATGTGAACATTAACATCGCTCAAGCCGATGTCCACTCTAACATCCACCTTTTTCTTGCCTACGCTGTCGCTGTCTCTATTATCGTTGCTGAATTTCATACCGTTGCCAGGCACCATGAAGTCGCTAGTTTCTCGATCGCCGTCATCATCCTCGCTCTGGTCGACTTCCTCGCTCCCGTCGTCGTCCTCGCTCTCACCGTCGTCCTCGCTGCTATCATCCTCGCGGTCGTCAAAGGGCCGAGTACAATTCTCATCGTGAAGGAGCCAGGAGAAGGTACCGAATTCTGCGTCCTTGACATTGTCTTCGCGGGTATGAATGCTCTCAAAATATAATCGATTCAGCACATGTAGGTCCGCCGGGGTTCTTGCAGCAATGGCTTGCAGGCTTTCGATGGCCGAAGAGAGTTCAGAGCGCAAATCGTCCAAGGCATTGTAAGAATCATCCGCGCCGGGTGGTGCGCCGGGTGAAAGGCCAGCCTCGCGCATAATTCTCTTGTCCAGATTCTCAATCGCCTGTTGGATATCGCCGAGCTGAGTGACAGTTTGAGCAAAGTGCTTCGCGTTTCCTTTCTGCAACTCTTCCAGCTGACTCTTGACGGAAGTCTGGTTGTCACTGTTGGCATTAGCAAACGTAGTCAAGTACAAACAACAGCGATGCGACCTACTTGAGGATGATACTAAGGCGCAATAGTATTTGAATCCGGTAGATGTTCAGATTTTGCTCAAGCGATACCACCTCATTCGACTTGCACATATTCTTCCAGCCCGCCTCGACGCTCCGCCATACTTTGTTCCCCTCTTTCACCTTTAGGTTGTCGAGGATAGCGGCGAGCTCCTTGGAGGAACCGTTGCAATCAACGGCGAGCTGAATGAGCTCCGGCCAGTGCTTTGCATTTTGGTCGGGGGGGCAAGGGTTCGCAATCGTCTCAGTGATCTTCTGAAGGTCTTCGACGATGTTGCTGATCCGAGCATTGTCGGTCGTGGCCCCAGTGGTGGACTTGTAGAGATCGATGGAACCTTGTATCACCTTGCAAGAGAAATCGATGAACGTGATCAGGGAGGAAGCAAATCCGGCGGCGGACACGGGATCCATGAAGCTGATGGTGCCCATGATTCAGGACGGAGGATGTCTTGTTGGTATAGAAATGAGAAGAGTTGTCAACCGAAGCATGACGGTCTGGATCCGGCAGAAATGAGGGGACATATGTCCATACTTGAGGACGCAGCCTGATGGTGATGTAGCCAATTGGTGTCCCAGACCGTCTGTACAACCTTCCCCGTCATCTCAGCAGTTCCATCAAGCGAATGAATGCATGCCAAGAATCAGCAGCCACCAACAGCGGCCCTCAAAGTCGCGTCATAGCCTCTGTCTGCAGCTTTGAGGCCGCCTGCACGTGATAAACATGCTGTGAGCCTCACGATCACACCTTGCATTCGAATCCAAATGGCGTGCGCTGGTCATAAGTACCTACTATTGATGTATGATGCAGAGACGGGGTATCATGAAAAGCAGAAAAAAACAAACCAGCCAGGACCAACCTGCCTCACCCTTGTCTCTCACAAGCAGCGCTTCCTACAAGCACCAAACATCACCCCTCAGGAAGCCGCCGGCGTCGTCGCCGCCGTGTTGGTACCGCCGCTAGCGCCACCCGAGGCGATCTTGCTCTTCTTCCTCTTCGGCTTCGGCACGCCAGGGGTCTTGGGGCTGCGCTCGGCCTTGCCCTCCTTCTTGACCTCCTCGGCCAGCTTCGTGTTGAGAGCCAGGGGCTTGCTTGGCTGCTGCTGCGCGGCGGCCGGTGCGGGGGGTTGGACAGGCGCCGCTTTGTCCTTGCGGCCGGTCGAGGAAAGGTGGAACTCGCCGGGGCGGCCGGTGATGGGGTTCTGGTCGATGTAGTCGCCGCCGTGGCGCAGATGGATGGCGAAGGACTCCTCGGCGAGGCGGTCTAGTGCGCTTTTTGTCGTCTTGTTGGCGAAGGGTGAGGTGGTCTTGTTTGCTGAAGCAGTGGTCTCTGGCGCCGGAGTGCCCTCCTTTGAGGCGGCGCCTTGCTGAGTGCGCGGCAGGTCGGTGGGCGCCGGCTGTGTGTAGGCGTTGCCGAGGGAAGGGGTCCAGTCGCGGACGCTATCCACTGCAGGTAGGACCTTGCTCATGGACTCCGAAATGGATTCCTGGGAATATCAGTCAGTAATTCGAATGCTCGATGTGTAGATGGTGTCATACAATCTTTGAATTCAAAATGTCCGCAAACGTGGGCGCCTGGTAGATGTTCTCGCCGACAAGAAAATAATGAGCAATTGGCGTGACACCCTTCCCCCTCTCGCGCTCCTGCTTGACGATGACCCAGACGCCGGTGCCAGTGACCATGTCGGCGGGTGCGTGGGCAACGCGAAACTCAACGCCGTTGGGCATCTGGCTCAAGACGGCTTCGAACTGCTCACGGGTGTACATCTTGGCCTGCATCTGGGGGTTGAAGGCGGCCTGATGGACGTAGATGCCGTTGTTTGACGACTGGTCGAAGAAGGGCGACTCGGCAAAGTAGAAGAGGACCGAATTGGAGTGGATGCCCTGGAGGTGGTGGGCGATGGGCGGCGCGCGCCATTGCACCTCGTCGAGAGGCGGGTCTTTTGCGGTGGCCATGGCGAAGTTTCGTTTGAGGAGCTGTAAGGCGATTACAACGGCGATGTGCAGGTGTTGAAGGGCAGAGCGAGGTGGATTGGTGCAAGGGTTGAAGTGAAGGTCGGCAGGTAGGCGGGGAGACACAGTTGGTGATGTTCGAAGACGAGAATTGAAGGAGGAGGAATGCGGTTGAGGTTGCACCAGTCGGAAACCGGCAGGTGCCCGCCCAGGCTGCCAGGCTGTTGATCTACAAGGGAAGACGCGCTAAAACCGCCTTTACCTTGTCCCTGTGGCCCGTCTGCACCCTGCCTTGCCTGCCTCGACGCAGGTGGTCTGTGCATCCACGATCATCAATCCATCCTGGGTGGGTACCTTGGTACCTAAGGTACCTACCTACCTTGGGTTCCCCAGAGTCGTCGAGCAACCTCTTTCCATCAACACAACCTTCTACCCCAAAATCCATCCACACTACCATGGATCTCCTCTCAACAGTCCGCAAATCAGGCTCCCGCGGCGGCGTCAACTTCAGCTGGGACGACGTTTCAACTTCCACCCACCGCGAAAACTACCTCGGCCACAGCCTCAAGGCCCCCGTTGGCCGCTGGCAAAAGGGTCGCGACCTCAACTGGTACGCCAAGGGCGACGAAGACAACGACCCCAACGCCGACCCAGCAGAGACGGAACAGGAGAGGAGCGAGCGCCTGCGCAAGGAGGAACTGCGCAAGATCAAGGAGGCGGAGGAGGATGCGCTCGCGCGCGCGCTCGGGCTGCCGGTTGCGCAGCGGGATACCAGTGGCGCGAATGCCATCGAGATCGGGCCGTCGAGAATGATTGGTGCTGCGGGGCCGCCTGGGGAGACTGCTGCGCCGGTGAAGGCGGGCTTGCAGATGAAGGATGATCGAAAGGAGGGGCGCGAGAGGAGGCATCGGGATCATGACGAGAGGAGGGAGAGGAGGCGACACCGCAGTCGGAGCCGCGATCGAGAGCGCGAGGGACGTCACCGGCACAGGGATGATGAGAGGCGGCACGAGAGGTCACGACGAACGGACGACAGGCGGAGGAGCAGAAGCCCTGATCGCGAGAGGCGGCGCCACCGCGACGGCGATCGGGATGAAGATTCTTCTCGGCGGCACCGACGAGACAGAGACCGCAGTCGCAGCCGCGACGGAGGTCGGAACAAGGAGCGGGAGAGGCGACAGAGGAGCAGGAGCAGGAGTCGTGAGCACCACAGGCAACGACCTAGGGAACACCGCCGAAGCCCAAGCGCGCGGAATCACTAAGAATGGTACTCAAATGAACATCGTTAGGGGCAGTCCACCGCCAGGATGCAAACCCTATTCTACATGAAGCAAGATTTATATACCCAGGCCTTGGGCAACCACCCAACGCCAGCCTAGCTCCTCCTCGACCTCCTTGTTTTGAACCGAACGCCCGCTTCAAAGTGACCCGTGACATACCTATAGACTGTAGGAAGTGACATAATACTGGTAGCTTCAGGTTAGCCTCGCCATGAGGAAATTCGCTACAGAGAACGAGAGCACTTACCGTAACGACAGAGTCGTCCGCTCCTGAGTCGTCATACTGCGGCACATAGACATATAGAATGAGAGCATGGTCATCCGCAAAACATGCAATGACGCGCCCCTCCAACCGACCGACACTGAGCACCTTGCTCCAGTCCTTCCCATCCACCCGGACCGTCGCCCACTTGTCGGGCCCCGCGTCCTTGAACCGCGCGCTCGGATGCTCCTCGATAGGACCCTGGATCTGTGCTGGGTCGAGCTGCGGATTCTCCAGTCCGGTCCAGGTGCTCGAAATGTCAACAGCCTCGGAGGCAATGCGCAGCCGCAGGGCGCCATGCATGTTGGCGCTGAGCTCGAGTTTGGGCCCGCCGGCGCGCGATGTAGTGGGCGCGGATGCGAGGGCGAGCTTGGTGAAGCGGTCGGAGATGGCCTTGAGCTGAAGGAGGGGTGGCAGCTGGATGTGAACGTCTGGCTCGCGGACCTTGGGCTGCATGATGGTCTCGACGGTTTCGGGGTGGAGGACGCGGACGGGTATGTCCTGAGTGATGATCTTCTCGCGCTCGCGGCGGAGGGAGGTCTCGAGGTGCTCAGGGGGCAGGTCGTCGTCGAAGGGGTCGTCGTCGAGTGAGGCGGCGCGATGGGCGGCGGCTGCTGAGGGGGCTGAGGCGTCGGTGGTCGTCGTGATGGTCATGGAGAGGATGGGCACGCCATCTTTCTTGGTGAGGCGGAGGGAGGCGGACGTGCTGTTGAGGGCGGACTTGAGGGCGCGCTGGAGGGGTTGCAGGGGCAGCTCTAGGTTGATCGTGTTGTTGGCCTCGGCAGATTGGATATGGTAGTTCTCAAACATGAAGTCCATGGAGAGGGAGCTGCCGCTTGTCAGCTGCCATTATCCGGCAATGAGGGGCCATTGATTCTTACGCCCAGACCTGAGAGCCCGTGTCGGGGATGACGGTGAAGCGTGCCGTGTCATCGTCGAGACGCACCCATGCGATCTTCTCGAGGGAGTTGAGGGCGGCAGTGAGTTCTGAAAGGGTCAGCTTGGTGCTTGTTTGAGACGGAGATGATCGTACTCGAGAAGGTCCGAATATTCTTGAGCTCCGTTTTGAAGCGCATTGTGGGTTCTTCAAAGGTCGTCGTCGGCAGAATGAACGTGGCATAGGCGCGTCACGATGGCAATGAGCGGGTGGATGGCTGATGAACCTTATGGGAAGGGAGGCAATCAAGACTGAGGTGCCTACCCAAGGTACCTTACCTACGTACCTGAGATGGCGGAAGCGCAAGGCAGCAGACGTTATGGTGATGCGGCTGTGATGCCTGCCTCTCTCTACAGCGGGTGATAGTGGATAATAGCGGATGATAGTGAGCGATAGTGAATGCTGGTGTGGATTTACGGGGTAACTTGGTTGAAAGCTCCAGTGGCCCCGCACTGAGCGAGGGAGGTGACCACTCTTTTCCAGGTCGTTTTATCTATCACCCCTCTCCTCCGACTTTACTCTGCCAAATCAAGGTCTACCTAGTACTCTGGAGTCGTTTTCGCCAGAATGAGCCCAAGTGCTTCAACTTCATTACGAGCTTTATAATGTATCCTCATCGTCGCCCATATCCCCGCACAGACGTACAATCTCGAGCTAAGCTGTTCACTATCTCGCCCTGCGCCACGTCCAAGGTCAATGTCGCACAGATGGATATCGAAGTCATCGGAAGGGCGATCGAGAGGATGCTGTGTCGAACCTGCTGGCGCGAAAGCCCACCTCCGTCCTAAGCTTGTGTGAAACTAGGCAAACATCAGTTATTGGGCTGGCTGAAAATACGAAGCACGTCCGAGGGTTGTGCCTACTATCACCGCATGGTCGTCGCCCCAGGTAAGCTCTTGCAGGCGGCATACAATTTCGTCTTCCTCAAGCGTCATAGTTTGTCTCTCGCCATGATATTGGTCGGTTCCCGGCGTTCCTCGCGTCAGGCCCCCCGCGTAGTCGAAAATCATTCCACCGAGCTTGAGCCCATTGAACAAGACGTGGACCTGTGATACCCGAGTAAGCCTGCCCGTTACGTTCGGAATCTCCCACAACAACTTGTTCGCGAAACGAGTGTTTGGCCAGTGTCCTAGGATGTTTTGCAGCACCAAAGAGCTTCGCAGCCGAGCCTCAGGACGTCGAGCCGTCGTTCTGATATAATCCAGGCTGTGGTCAAAGGCCCAAACCAGGCCAGCCTACAAGCAACAGTCAGCGCTGAATGGTCAAGTCGCTCGCGCGAGCAAAGCCCCGAACACCGTGCCTACCAGAATCTCAAAGGCATTCTCGTAGAATGAATATGCCAGCATCTCTTTCTTCTCTCCTAAGCATATTTCCCACTTCTCCGGGTCGTGGCCCGATTTGTCAAACTTTATCCCGGCAATCTTCCCAGCATTTTCTCTCCGGGTGGTGGCCTTGTTTAATTCAGTCTCCTGAGTCTGCCAAAGCGTGATACCCATGATTCTATCTCCAGGTTCGAGTTTCAGCGTAGCGACTTCTTCGAACCATTGCTCCACGTATATTGGGATATTGCAGCCGAAGTAGTTGAAACGGAGACCAGAGACATGGTTCGCCGCTCGTGTCTTGCCAGCTGAGCCAATCGACACCGATATCTGTCGAATGCCGACCAGTGTTACAGCAGTGTAGCATGGGTGCCGGAATGCCCGAGGAGCTTTCGCAAAGAATTCGTCGTCAATGTTGACCATGTATCTGTTGGAATCCTGGTACAACAAACGAGTGCTCGGTGTGGGGACGTCACTGATCGGTCGCCGAATTCCATACGCAGCTAAGGACTCAACATATCCAGTCGACATCTGTAATATAATACTGATATCAGGGGGTGTTCATGAATCGTTTTAGTGGGAATGTAAACTTTACCTTAACCTTGGCTAGTAGTCCCGTAACTGTCTCTGTGGCTTCGATCATGGGTGTATTGGCGACGGCGATCTCATCCTCTGCGCCACAGATACGCTGGAACCGCAGTTCCCTGTTGAAGTTCGTGATCATCTGAGGCCCGCGTCAAAGATCTATCTCACTCGTTCACCAACCGGACGCGTTAGCAGACAAAGATGACACTCACCTTGATGCTCTCTGTTTTGTTCTCACCGTCTTTCTTTGGAAGGCAGGATCGAACATTGATGATTCGCTCTCCGGCTGGACCGTCGATGGCCATGGACTGTTCCAGGCAGCCCCAGCGTGCGTTGGCCGCTCCTATGACATCTGTTGTGCCGAAACTTCTCCTGCTCCCATCATTGTAGAAGAATGCAAGGCCCCGGATTGAGCCGTAGTGGTCGTCATGATACGCCATGATTCGAGTCAGTGCAGAGAGCTGGTTCCCGTCGGCATCTCCAAAGTCCATGTGTAGCATGAAGCAGGTCTCCGATTGTACTGTTCGAATCTGCAATGAAGCCATTGCATTTTCGGCTATGTGGGTTTCCTCGGGGTTCCAGATGGGACAAATCACCGGCTGGGTATTGACCGCTTGAACTGCCGGCAAATCTGTATGATTCGACATACTGCCTTGTCTGCGCTCAATCAGCTGAACCGTGACAAACTTGCAGGCCTGAAAATTGTCAGCTTCGCGGCCAACGATCGTCCAGATTTCCTTACATCCAATCCGACGATTACTCCAGCTGTCTGCCATCCAGATCGTGGCCTAAGGGTTGTAACCCCTACGCCTCCAGGCAAGCCATGAGTAACACCAGCCGCAAGAGTCTGGTTTGTACTGCCTTGAAAGCAGAAAGCGATCCCCACCACACCGTCGATTGTAGTTGCGACTTTTATGCCAGTCAGCCGATCGTTCGCTGTAGCAGTGAGAGTTGTCTCTGTCGTGGGTAAAACGAGGCCCGCTCGAGCTGTCTCCACCAGTCCACGACGACCCTCACGTTGTTGTAGATATCTCAGCCCACAGATATAGCTCGTACTGTTGAAAGTGATGAAGGAGACCATGATCTTTACAAGCTCGACTGAGTGTTTCAAATCCCCAAATAAGATATGAGTTGTTCCTAGGATACGGAACCCCAATCCTTCTTGGTATTGGAGGCCTCCCACATCTCGACGTGCAATCCCTTGCACCACGTTTCCGAGTTCGAGTCCTTCAGATCGTAATTTCGATTTTAGATACTCTGATGGTAACAGAGAGAGTGTCTGATCAAGACGAGGGATCAAGCAGTCCGTCACATGGCGAAGGCTATGCCAGATTCGTTTCCGGTTGTGAAGGTGCCCCGAAAACAAGCGGTCTTCAAACCCTCTCAGGAGGTCGAAATAGAGCCCTTGCCAGTCGTAACGGTTGCTCGAAGCGCTTGGTTGAGACGGCAAGATGTTGAGAAACCCCATTTCCCTGTCTGTTGCAAACCGGCTGCGCCAAAACGACTGAGGGAGGCCTTGGGGGGCCGTGAGCGTCGCTAGCAATCTGGAGGACAGTCGTAAGTTGCAAAGATCACTTGAAGAAACAAAATTTACCACCAGTAAGTTGATCTCATCGGGAAGTCGTGCAAATACATCCGGCGCGTTGGCTATGCCAGCTATCTTTACCATTTGATAGTCGTTTACAGGTGGACGGATGGTGCCAAGGGACGGAGCGAAGTACGGAGTCCTGGGGTCAGACAGGAGGAATCTCCACTCATCAGGTAGGCTCGCGGGAGAAGCCCAGAATTGTGACGCTCCGCAGAAATCGTGAACAGTATAGCTGACGGCGGCGCGGTCGGTAGGCAGACAGTGGAGAATGTTAAAAAGATGCTGGACTACTCGTCGAGGCTCCGGCGAAAGCCTCGTTGATGCAACGACTTGATGCCAAAGCAACTCCCAACACGCGTCATGGAAGGCATATGTCCATGAATCCAAGCTGTGCTGCAAGATATGACTCTCTAAATCGTCCCGTGACACCTCGTACGATGCTGCTGCGTCATTGCTCGCAAGGAGATGTCCATCGTCGAGGAAGCCGACTCCGGTGAGGAAGGCGGAGTCTCGATCAAACACAGACTTGACTATCGACCATTTCTTGTCAGAGGGTTCAATGTGGCATGTTCAACGCTCTAACTGGCCGCAAGGTCTTGCCCACCTGCACGAACTTCATACTGCCATTCGAGTATTTGGCCAGATGCCGGCTGTCGAGTCGGGTGACCTAGGAGTGCCCCACAGAGGTTACAGAAACGATGCATCGAGTGAGAACTGGGAAACGATTATCGAATGGGTCGTCTGTCTGGGACTGATCCTGCATCGCCTGCCCGGCCGCGGAAGTAGAAGAGAGTAGAAGTTCTGGCCGTATGAAAGCAGGTTGGTTGGTAGATGATGTTTTTGGAGACGGAGCCCCTGCATGTGGATGTGCTTGAGCCAATGATCTCGCTGCGACCACCAAAGTCTTGGACTGTCCGCTTGTTGGCCTCACATCCTTCAGGGGTCGTGAGGCGCTCAATCATTGTTGTCAAGCTGGGCAAACAAAGTATGGTCGTGAAGACGAGAGTGGTGTCGGCTAGAAAAGCGCGTCGGCCCCAACGTGGTGTGCGGGCAGACCTGGCCACTCATCACACACAACCGCAATACTCTCATCTTCCAACCACACATGGCTGACGGGCAGATACTCAACACCCGCAATCCCGCGCTTGCGAGTTGCATATTGCACGCCACGAGAATCGAGAATGGGGCAGCAGTTCAGACCCTGTGGTTCAATATCCTGCGCGCTTGGTTTCCGCCTGTCGGATCTCAGTCATTCAAGCTGACCATTGAATCGCCAGAGATCTTGGACAACGGCGTCATCATCGAGGTTTATTCTGTCGACATATCAAACGAAGACCCTATTTCATTCCATCAGCGGCAGGTCTTCATGATCCTTTGTCAGTATGGTACCCACGGAAACCTCTCTCGGCTGGTGGACGCGACCGAGCAACTCAAGAATTACGTCCTGATAGCAAACTCCAACGACTCCCGCGATCTTTTCTGTGCTGTGGCGATGGGAACCAACGTCGCCTTCTTTCAGTGTCAGAATAAGGAAGGTCAGGACTTGGTCTTAATGCCGCTGGACGCAGGAACGCTTGATTCTCGTGAGCCAGCGGGACGCCTTGCAATCGAGACAATCC
Source organism: Verticillium nubilum (assembly GCA_002851675.1). Taxonomy (NCBI): domain Eukaryota; kingdom Fungi; phylum Ascomycota; class Sordariomycetes; order Glomerellales; family Plectosphaerellaceae; genus Verticillium; species Verticillium nubilum. The sequence goes on from NMXI01000001.1 coordinate 262,269, forward strand.
TGGAGCAGGTGAGGTCTCGGGCTTAATTAGACCAAATAATCTGCTCATACTTTTATGAATCTTAATTACAGAGACATCATATCCAGATACTATGGCATTGGGTCAGAATCATATAAGCCTATCTGCAAGAACCTGGCGCTCCAGGAGTATACCTGAGGTCTGTAGCATTTCGTTAGATTCGTGCAAATATGCCAGGTCAAACACCAGAAGTCGAGACAACGATGATGACCTGCCTTGATGTTTAGTAGAGTTCCTGAATAATGATTAGTATTACTGTAAGTAGTATCGCGATAGGTCGCAAACAACCAACAACACCATGCTAAAGCCAATCCCCCGTCTATGTCTATCCCAGCCATGCCATGCTCCCACCCTTCAGTTCCGTCTCATGGCCTCCTTCTTTGGGGGCCACAGGACATCCCCATCCATGAGAGCCTCATCCAGCTTCTCTGTGTACCAATGTCTCCACACATCATCGCGATAGTCCCTCTCGACACGTGCCCTGACCAAAACAGCCTGCAGGACCGACGCTTTGCTATCCCTGAGCAGCCTCATAACCTTCTTGCTCCGGCGCTCCATGCGCTCGCGGAACCCAGCCTTATTCCACTCCACGCAGAAATCGCATGGCCCAGGCAGCGGCCTCCGCGGCTCGGCAGCGTACCAAGCAATTTCTTTCTTATCAAAAGCCGTGGCACTCGGCACGGCGAGGTGGCCGCACTCCCAGTGCAGCAGGCGGCGGCACATGGGGCAGTCGAACTTGGAAACGGTGTCGGCGAAGAGCCAGTTGAGGAGGCACATGCTGCCGAAGCGGTGGCCGCAGGGGAAGTACAGCCAGGACTCGATGGTGCCCTCGGGCTTGACGCGGCCGACTTGCTCGTAGCAGATGGAGCAGTCGGCATCTGTTGCTTCCGTGCTGCAGTGAGAGGACGTCGGTGCCGGTGGGAGGACCCAGGCCGTCTCAAGTTGGGGATGCACAGACTGCATGGTGAATAATTGTCGTTTGGTGTTTTGGGTGGGTGTTGGAGGTGATTCCGATGGAGGAGTAAGGTAGTCAGCAGAACGACTTGAGCGAGAGGCTTTAACGAAAGACTTTAACGAGTGATGGTGATACCACAGCCTTCGACTGAACGAGCGAATGTCGAGAGAAAGGGAAAAAGCATGATCTGCCAGATCAGCAACCAAAACGAGGCGTTCCTCTGCTTTTGAGGGACCCGTTGGGACATGGCGAAAGTTTACCATGGCCTGCTTCCGGCCGAAACCCCAAACTGGGAGCACTTCACATTGAAAAGGGAGGAAACGAAGTTTGAACGTCTTGGGTCAAGCTTCGAAGCGGTAGGGAAAACACCAAAACGGCGTTGGTCATGATTTGGTGCTTCGCGTTGTAGAATCGCGACCTTGATACGCGCGGGATCGACCATAACGCTACCAGAACGAGCTGCATCCGGTACGGAAGAGCTCATGTCTCACTTGAGCGTGGGACCTTTGGGAGGTCCCGCAAGCTTCGCAGTGGGGAGCTTCTGGTCCGGGCGCCGCGTTGAACCAAAATGTGGTGCCCACCTCTCAAGTGAGACATGCCGATTCCGGGACAGTCCTCAGAGGACCGGATGTCGCCAGGTCTCCCCACTGCCACTGACAGACGCTCTGTGAGGCACCTGGGCTCAGAAGGGTTTGCAGCGACTAGGTGGTGGCGCGACAGTCGCAGACGTGTCCGATGGAAAGGCGTCCGAAGCTTCATGCAGAGTCAAAGGGAGATGGGAGTATCGATCGTAAACTTGGTCGTCGTATTTGTGACTCGCTACCTGCCTCGACGCCCATCGTCCTCTTCGTCACTGTCATCCCTGAACCCTTCTTCCAAGCTGTAGCCGTAGTCGTTAGCAGAGGCACGGCGGAATGCTGGGATGCGACATACTCCCGACTCAATCTTCTTGTGTTCTCGGGCCTGCTGCGTCGCGCATCCTCCTCGATAGCCTGTCGTGTGTTCTGATTGACCTGGCCGAGCTCCTCGCCGTCGTCGGACGCAAAGCCATCATCGGAATGGTCGCTACCGATGGCGACGCCCTGGGAGGCGTTCCTGCGCCATATGGATCGTTCCATGATGCCGGAGACGCCACTGCGGACGCGCTGACCGAAGGAGAGGGTGCTGCTCTGTATCGCATGCACAGGAACGTACTGGCCGTAGCGCTCGCGGGTCTTCCGCCAGAGGGGAGCGAGGACGAATGTCAACGTAAGGAAGAGGATCAGGGAGATGACGGCCGGGACGATGAGGACCTAAGAATAATCTGTCAGAGGGAGTCGAGGGTTTTGGCGGGGATGATGAGGATGCTGCTGACCTTGAGAACAGCCACGTTGCCCATACTGGGCCAGTCGATGGGGGATGTTCTGGGGAGAAGGGTGTGGTCGAGAGACTCTCTCTTGCGTTGGTAGCCGGCAGTTATGATGTGCAACAGCGAGGTTGAAGATGATGGGTACCTTCGGTGCCTTGAATGATCTAGTGCTGAAAGTGCATCATCCCGCGCGTCTGCTCCAGGGGCACGGAAGGCGCGGGTTTAGCGATCGTCACTGGAACAGGTGTCGCTGATTGGATAGCGACTCTAATCTGGCGAGTGTTAGTGACTGGCTGGGCCCTCCCACGACGGCCATCGCAATTACATCGTAGATGATATTTTAAACCGAATGCATGGCATTGCTGTGAGGTGTTCGCACGATCAGATCGTCTTCACTGATTCGTATTACTATTTTGAGGCTCTTGCTGTTTATTCTCCCCCCTTTCGAGGGCGGGCTGTCCAGGAGTTCAAAGACACAGCCAGCTTTATGCAAGTATCAATGATTCTTGACCAGCATGGGTAACGATCAATGTTCTTCAAGTCCAGGGACTGTGCTCTCTATGTATATCCAATTCAGCCAGCACGCTAATACTTATATGGCAATGCCATCTTTCGAGTTTGCACATTCTTGGCGGCTGTCTTCGTCGTGTATCAGTTATCCAGGCGGACAAAACACAACCTTCCTACCTTAAGAGCACAGATATAGACATGACTGCGCAACCGGCTGAACCACGAAATTGTTATACATGTGCGTGCACACAAGAATCCAGGACTCAAGATCCAAGACCCCAGACCCAAGACCTCATTCAAGGTAGCAACGCATTCGTCACCCTGCTATTATCACACCAAAGGATGAGCACCTTGGTGCCCGAACGGCGGAAATAGCTGCTCTCCAGGACTCATATCGCTTAAGGGCTGCGTGCGTATGCATCTATGTCGTGCCAGGCCCCTCCATAGATGCATAGCGCAGCCTCATTGGATGTAGGCGCCTCGAAGCTCCAGGGGTCTCGTCCTCACGAAGGGTACGCGCCAATCACTGGCCTAGCCGTCTCTGGCAGGACCGGGGCTTGCCAGGGTCCCCTCCCTCCTTCCCTCGACCACTGCTGTCCGCTGCCCGCCGTCCACTCTCCGCCGAAAGGAGAACCTGGGCAAGAAGTGCATGTGCGTGGGTGCTGGGCTCTATGTCTGTGTCCAAACCACCTGCATTCAGATCTCACTCCTCTCATCCCACCCTCGGCTTCGACCACTGTTCTCTTCCTCCCTCTGCTCGCCTGTTGACATTTCGAGTCCAGGTAAGGGAGACTAGACCTCCTCTTCGTCTGATGCCCACGGAGCGACACTCCTCTTTTCCATATCCTCACTCACCAACAACGGTACGTGCGTCTTCAGCCTCCCCCCCCCTCTATCAAAGCGCCGCCCACCACCCCAGTCCGCCAAAGCCCAAGCCCACGCTTGACTTTCGAGATGGGAATCCCCAATTCTTCCCCTGAAGTGTCAAACCGGCCCGGCTTCGTTTCATGCTCCCAGGGTCCCCGCAGTCCCCGACCCAGCGACCGCCTCTTCTTTGTTCGCCAACAGCTGGCTGGCTGCCTTCTCGCAGTCTCGAGCCCTCTTTCGTCCACCGACAGGTCTCTCAGACCTCGTATGCGCGCTGCCCGCTAACAACTGCCGTCCGACTACCTAGACTTGGACCCGAGCCAACACCCACCCACCTGCCAACCCGGCGCAGGAAACATTTGCCTTCAGCAGCGAAACGTCGAAACCTTCCTTACCTTACCTTTCCCATTGCCGCCCTCCAAGAGCTTCGATCGAATCTCGACGACCGGCGAGCGCGCACTCGACCCGCCTACCGCCCATTCCCACAGTTGACCGTATCAATTTGTTGTCGATCCTCACCACATCTGTACTCACCCAGCACACGAAGCAGCCGCGGTCCAGTTCAGTACACATTTCCACACCGGACACAACCTCCTCAACCACTTGGAGCCCACGAAGTGTATGTTGCAGTCAGGGATACCCCCGACGTCCCATCTTCGACCTCAAACCTTTCCGTCGAACCAAGCTTTAAGAAGAGCAAATGCTAAAACGCGACCCGTCATGCGATTAGGACCCCACGCTTCATCCCCCCAAAGCGCAAGCCGCTTCCTTTACTGTCTGCTCTCCTCGTCAACCGGCTCCGCCGACCCCAATCATGCGACCGGCCTTGGCCTATCTTCTCGCTCCTTCCAACCGGCCCGCCCAGGCTTGAATATACCCAGTCAACCTTACATCGAATATCGAATCCAAACAGGGACCGAGGGAGGTTGCAATCCTAGGTAGATAGACGAGAGGGCCAGGTGTTTCACCTCTCGCCCGCCCATCATGTCAGCCAGCGACAAGTCGAGGCAGTCTTCTGGCGGCAAGTCGTTCTTCTCCAGAAACAGAAACAAGGACAAGGACAAAGATAAACGATTCACAAGCGATGAGGGTCGCCATCTCGCCTCCGGCGACAACTACGACACCGCCAGCATCACGCCCAGCACTCTAGGTTCGCGATCCTCCCGACACAACCGCGACTCCTCCATCATATCCATCGATCGCGCTCACTCCGACGACGGCCTCAGCCCCATGGCTGGCGTCATGACCAGCATTCCCTACGACAGCGTCCCAGCCGATTCACGATCCCCGATATCCGTCGACTATCTGCCAAAGTCCGATCAGGCCGCAGTACGCCGCGAACCATTGCCTCATCAGCTGAACAAAGCCACGAGCGACTTCCATCAATATCCCAACATCGACCCATCTACAATGCAGGGCTCCGCCGGATCCCACCTTTCGGGGCCACGGCCACCACCCGGCCCTGGAGGAACCAATATGACCATGGCCACTACAGGCCGCCAGACCATGCTGCAGCAGTGGGGCCCAGGGCCTGCACGTGGTAGCATCGCGAGCACGGCAAATGGCTCTCACAATCCCAGATATGATTCGTACATGACCTCTGCAGGTCGTAATTCAGCTGATCATTCCAGCGTCTTCTCAGGTAATGGAGGCACCCACGATATGGCAGCACCACGCTCATCAAGACTAGCACTGCCGAGTGCTTCGTCACAGAGCTCCTTTTCACCACACCAATCCTACTACAGAGACTCGCACCGCCTGACGAAGTTCCCCGGCATGATGAGCGCCCCTCCCGCCGGCGGCGGCCACGAGAGCTTCTACTTTCCCAAACCGGACGACGACCATGTAATCGACCAGATGTTCCTTGCTCTGATGCAGAAGAGAGGGTGGCACAACCTTCCCGACCAGGCAAAACGTCAAATGGTTGCATATCCCGCCTCGAAGAAATGGACCCTGCTACACCAGGATCGACTGACCGAATGGCAAGGAGAGCAGAAGAGGAGGCAAACTGCAAGGCCGAGCCAGTTTCCCGGACAGTTCGCGACCCCAGACATCCTCGTGTCCTCCGACGAAGAAGGGTCCCCAGAGTGGTACGTCCGACGCGTGATGGATAACAGCTTGGACACGAAAGGACTGGGGAGCCTCGAGGTCAATCTCAGAACTCAACAAATAGGATGGGTCAAGCGCTTCATCGAATGTCAGGGACAGGTGGCCATGACAAATGTCTTGCTCAAGATCAACCGAAAGACCGCCATAGGTCCTGCGGTTCCCGATCAAAAGGGCTCCGACCGAAACCTGGATCGCGAATATGAAATCATCAAATGTCTCAAGGCGTTGATGAACAACAAGTTTGGCGCCGACGACGCCCTGGCTCACCAACAAGTCGTCATATCACTCGCGACATCACTCATCTCCCCACGACTCATGACAAGGAAGCTGGTCAGCGAGGTGTTGACGTTCCTGTGTCACTGGGCCGACGGGCAAGGCCATCTCAAGGTTATTCAGGCTCTGGATGCCGTCAAGAGTCAGGCAGGCGAGAATGGACGATTCGACGCTTGGATGCGTCTGGTCGAGGTTACCGTTGACGGTCGGGGCAAGATGGGCAGTCTGGTCGGAGCGAGCGATGAAGTCCGCAGCGGTGGCATTGGCATGGAGAACCTCCTGATGGAGTATGCCGTTGCGACCATGATTCTCATCAACATGATAGTCGACACGCCGAGGGAGCTCGAGATGCGGATACATATCAGGGCTCAGTTCTTGGCTTGCGGCATCAAGAGGGTACTCACCAAGATGGAATCCTTCCAATACGATCTCATCGACAAGCAGATCGAGCGCTTCCGAACCAACGAGGCTATCGACTACGAGGATATGCTTGAGAGGGACAACAGCAGCATCAAGGATTCCATCGACGCCGAGGTCAAGGACCTGAACGACCCCGTTCAGATTGTTGATGCCATTCAGCAGCGACTTCAGGGTAGCAAGACGCAAGACTACTTCCTATCAGCGCTTCAGCACCTGTTGCTGATTCGTGACAACGATGGCGAGGAGCGCCTGCGCATGTTCCAGCTCGTGGACTCCATGTTGAGTTACGTAGCGATGGACCGCCGGTTGCCGGACATGGACCTCAAACAGAGCCTCAACTTCACGGTCCAAAGTCTTTTGGACAAGCTTCACACCGACTCGGAGGCTAGGCAAGCTCTCGACGAGTCTGTGGAGGCACGGCAGATTGCAGATGCCGCCATGGCAGAGCGCGACGAGATGAAAGCCCAGCTCGAATTGGGTGCCGACGGACTTGTAGCCAAGCTTCAAAAACAGCTCGAGGAGCAACAGAGGTTTATCGATGCGCAAAGACGTCAGGCCGATGGACTAAAGGCCGAGCTCGAGAACCTTCAGACTGTGCGTCAGAAGGAAGCACAGCGGAATGAGCTGGAGACTCGAGAGCTTTACCTCATGCTCAGGGACGCACAGGATGTTGCGGCATCCAACGCCGCCAAAGGCAACAAACTGTCGGAAGAGGATCCGACTCGCATGCAGGGCATTCTGGACCGCGACCGCCTTATGGAGCGTCTGCAAATGCAGATTGAGCGCCAGAAGACGCAGTTCAAGCTTGAAGGCAGGGTATGGGGTGACGCTGTGGGCCCGTCTGACCGTCTACGCGCGCTGCGTGAGGAGATGGACGACGGCAGTGCGCCCCAGGGTGCCGGCACACCACCTAGGGACTTCACCAACAGCATGCTGGGCAGCGTTCAACGCCACACCAAGATCAGCCGCAAGCCGGTCAGTCCTCCCGTCGGTGGCGGCGAGGATGATCTGGGCGAGGAAGGCGAGGAAGGTGAGGACGACGATGTCATCTATGAGATGCCTCGTATGGTCGAGATACGTAGGCCAGTGGTAGATGCCAAGCAGCAAGCCGCTCTACACGGCGAACTGACCAACAAGTTCAAGAAGTACGACGCCAGCGATTCGGAGGATGGTACTATGACCGGGCCATCACACCCGAGCCTCGAGACTGCTTCGCCTATCACATCAGCAGAAGGCGAGACGCCCAAGATCCAAATCACGAGCGCCGGTCCCCCGCCTCCCCCTCCTCCGCCTCCGCCACCTCCACCACCCATGCCCGGCCAAGCTGGGGCGCCGCCACCCCCGCCGCCTCCGCCGCCACCACCCCCCCCTCCGCCTCCGATGCCCGGCATGCTCTCCCCTACCGGTGGTCCGCCTCCACCGCCGCCCCCTCCTCCTCCACCGCCGATGCCCGGTGCGCCCGGTATGCCTCCTCCGCCGCCACCCCCAATGCCCGGCGCGATTTCTGGGCACTTCTTGTCTCAAAATACGGCGAGCTTCTCGACTGGATCTTCGATCGGCCTGCCCGTGGTTCGGCCGAAGAAGAAGCTCAAGGCTCTCCACTGGGACAAGGTGGATGCGCCAATGACGACGCACTGGGCTGCTCATACCCCATCTGCGGAGGAACGTGAGGAGAAGTATCTCGAGCTCAGCCGGAAGGGCATCCTGGACGAGGTCGAGAAGCTCTTCCTGGCGAAGGAAACGAAAAGGCTCGGTCAAGGCGGTGCGAAGAAGGACGACAAGAAGCAGATCATCTCTGCTGATCTTCGCAAAGCGTTCGGTATGTGGCGTGGATTGCTGTGTCGATTACAAGCTAACACGTGTCAGAAATCGCACTCGCCAAGCTGTCACAGATCTCTGTTGAGAAGGTTGTGCAGATGATCATTCACTGTGACAATGACATTCTGAACAACGTAGTGGTTATGGACTTCCTGCAGAGAGAGGATCTTTGCAACATCTCAGACAACACTTCCAAGCTCATGGCACCCTATAGCAAAGATTGGACTGGCGCCGAGTCCGACAAGGAGAACAGAGAACAGGATCCCGAGGAACTCACACGGCAGGACCAGATTTACCTGTTCACTGCCTTTGAGCTGCACCACTACTGGAAGAGCCGAATGCGCGCTCTAGCCTTGACGAAAAGCTATGAAACCGACTACGATGAGATCACCGACAAGATTCGCAAGGTCATGGCCGTCTCCGAATCGCTGCGAGATTCGGTGTCTCTCATGAACGTTCTCGGCCTGATTCTCGACATTGGCAACTACATGAACGACGCCAACAAGCAGTCCCGCGGTTTCAAGCTCAGTTCTCTGGCGCGTCTGGGCATGGTCAAGGATGACAAGAATGAGTCAACGCTGGCTGATTTGGTCGAGCGCATCGTCCGCAACCAATATCCCGAGTGGGAGAACTTTGCCACCGATATTGGGGACATTTTGACGGTGCAGAAGATCAATATCGAGCAGCTGCAGTCTGACGCCAAGAGGTACATGGACAACGTTCGCAACGTCCAGATGTCGCTCGACTCGGGCAACCTGAGCGACTCGAAGAAGTTTCATCCCCAGGATCGCGTGGGCCAGGTGGTCCAGAGGCACATGAAGGATGCACGCAGAAAGGCCGAAGAGATGGAGCTCTACCTTGAGGAAATGTCCAAGTCATACAACGACATCATGACGTTCTACGGCGAAGACCCCACCGACGACAACGCGCGGAGAGACTTCTTCTCCAAGCTGGCGTCGTTCCTCGCGGACTGGAAGAAGTCGCGCGAGAAGAACATTCAATTTGAGGAGACTCGAAGGCGTAACGAAGCCTCGATGAAACGCAAGCATGCGCAGCTCAAGGTGTCGGGCGCCGCGGTCGAAGGCGCCCCTCCATCACCATCGAGCACGGGAGCGATGGACTCGCTGCTCGAGAAGCTGCGTGCAGCGGCACCTCAGACTCGCGATCAGAGAGATCGACGCCGCAAAGCGCGACTGAAGGACCGGCACCAAGTCCGTGTGGCCTCGGGCCAGAAGATCCCGGACCTCAACGAGATACCTGAGGTCGAGGCTTCGTTCCAGAAGAAGGAGCCCGCCATCGATGAAGAAGGAAGCGTGGTCAGTCCGGGCCTATCTTCACCACGAGAGGGTGGAGAAGACGATGTGGCTGCGCGCGCGGCGCTGCTGCTGCAGGGCATGCGAGGCGGAGATGGTGCGGATGACGACGACCCTGAGAAGAGGGAAAGCATCCGCAGATCGAGGAGGCAGACGGCAGAGGAAGAGAGGAAGATGAGGAGGAGAAGGCGGGAGAAGGCCAGCACGGTGAGCTCGAGCGATGGCGATGCGACTACGCTAGGCGAGGGGACCAAGGAGGATATACCCCCGACGCCGACCATTGAAGAGACCCCGGCGGACACATGAGCGACGGCAGCGCGACGACAAGCACCATGGCATCACGACGTCGAATGTTGCGGACACACGCTCACCTACGCAGCTTCATACCTTACATAATGTTTATTAGCCCACGTGTGCGAGTGAACGAAACATTCGATGCCAGGCCGTAAGTGAACGGGGCTTTGGGGTGGAGGGTTTGAGGGAGAGGAACGAGGGAAAGACGGGGGAAAGCTTCCATCTTCAATTGTCACCTATTCGAATCTACGTATATTCAAGCGATGAACCCGGGCGCTTGCTCTTCGTGGGAAGACGAGCCGAGGCGGGCGTTGTGATACCGCCATACGAACATGACATTTCAGTCTTCAACCCCTTTCTGGTGCACGTTTGGGTTTACTGGGTGATGCCGACTCTTACTCACACCAGCACAGCACCGAACCCCCACCGATATCGTCTTTGGTACCGTTGACAACAGCCTACAGCCTGCAGCCTGCAGATCATCAGATCCCTTTTAGCCGACAGGGTTAGCTCCTTGGGCCGACCAAAGCGGCCCCCCACGTAACTCCAAAAGAGCTGGGGAACCCCTCACGGCAGTGTGAGATCACAGGCGGGGGACGTCACTGATGATACGCTATGCCAGGATGACCCCGCCGCGAAACATCCCGATGGCGAGCTGTCGGACGTCGTGATTGCTGGACTAATTCAGAGCGAGGTCTTGGTTCCATGGAGCTTCAAGAGCCTTACGAGGCTATGTCGAGCTGGCCTCGGAGCATTGATATCTGAAGGCTTCGTCTCGTACCCCAGGTCCGATTTCTTTCGCCTTTGACCTTTCCTTTGCTAGCGAAGGATTTGAAAGCGACAAGCAATCCCAACGCCATGACGACAGAACTCCAGGAACCCAAGACGGGCCTCGTCCTGGGCTACAACGGCGCCCATCCCTTCTCCAAGGTCGACCTCACCGACCGCGCCTCTGTCCAGGAGCTGCTGCGCACCCTGCTTGACCCTCTCGAGCCCTTCTTCTCGCCGCAGAAGGCCCGCGTCCGGGTCCCTGGCGGCACCGCCGTGCGGTTCGACCAGACGGCGTCCGAGGTTGAGGGCATATGCCGCCCGCTGTGGGGTCTCGCGTGTCTGCTGGCCGGCGGCGGCGGATACCACGGGACCAAGTGGTGGGTTGAGGGATTGAAGTCGGGGACGGACCCGGAGAATCCTGAGTATTGGGGTCATCCGAGGGATAATGACCAGCGCATGGTGGAGATGTGCCCTTTGGGTGGGGGATGCCATGTGCTTCGTTTTCTAGTTGCAGCTTGCTGATACGATAGCGCGCAGGCTTCGCCTTGGCAGTTGCGCCGGTGTTCTGGCAGGATCTGACTGAAAAGGAACGCGGCAATGTTGAGAACTGGCTGGGCAACTCGATCAACGAGAAGAAGTGAGTACACGAGACAGACGGTGGCAGATCATTAGCTTACAGTTTCCAGCATGCCCAACACCAACTGGCTCTGGTTCCGCGTCTTCGCGAACCTGGGCCTCAAGAAGAACGGTGGCAAGTTCTCCCAGGAGAGGCTCGACGCCGACATTGAGCACCTCGACACCTTTTACCGCGGCGGCGGCTGGTCGAACGACGGGCCCGAGGGCATTCACATGATGGACTACTACTCGTCGAGCTTCGCGATCCAGTTCCTCCAGCTGCTGTATGCCAAGCTAGCGGGCGATGACGAGCCGGCGAGGTCGGAAGAGTTTAAGAAGCGCGCGCAGACGATTGCACTTGACCTGGTACACTACTACGATCGCGAGGGGAGGTCCATTCCTTTTGGACGCAGTGTGGGATACCGCTTCGCCATGGTGTCTTTCTGGGGCGCCCTGGCGTATGCTGGGGTTGAGCTGCCGGCACCTCTAACGTGGGGTATGGTCAAGGGTATCGTGATGCGCCATCTTCGGTGGTGGCAGACACAGCATGGGATCTGGAGCCCTAGCGGCACACTGACGATCGGGTACTCCTATCCCAACATGTACATGGCGGAGAACTACAACAGCCCGGGAAGCCCGGTGAGTACCGCCTCTGCACCCCTGTCAAAGGTATCGCAGCTAATACATCCCAGTACTGGGCCTGCCTCGCATTCATCTGCCTCGCCGTGCCCGAAGACCACCCGTTCTGGACGTCCAAGGAGGAGGACGCATGGGGTGTCATCCCCAAGATCAAGCCCCTCGAGCAGCCGGGTCACATCATGAGCTACATCGGCGGGCACTGCATGCTCCTGTCCTCAGGCCAGGCCTGCAGCTACCCGATGAAGGGTACGCACGCAAAGTACGGCTGCTTCGCCTACAGCAGCGCCTACGGCTACTCCGTGCCGCCCGGTCTCTTCTCCCTCGAGCAGTACGCTCTCGCCTCGCAGCTCGGCCTTTCGGACGACGGCGGCGAATACTGGAAGACGCGAAGGCGGTCCGAGTACGCGGGGCTCGAGACGCGCGACGGAAAACCGGTGCTCGTGTCGCTGTGGAAGCCCTTCGTCGACGTGACGGTCAAGACTATCCTCGTGCCGCCTGAGGAGGCGACGCCGAACTGGCACCTGCGGATCCATCACATCACGGCCGGCCGGGAGGTCATGACGGCGGACGGCGCCTTCGCGATCCGCAACGAGACGCAGCCACATGGACGCCTGCTACCGCTGTACTACGAGGCGACGGGCGAGGGAACGCGGCCGCGTATCATCGGTAACTACGACCTCGCCAGTCCCGAGGGCTGGGCTTCGGGAGTGGACGGCGCGTTCGCCGTGTCGGCGGGGGCTGTGGGCATCAAGGCGCTGGAGCCTGGGGCGCGGCGGACTGCGAACCTCGTCAATGCCGACCCGAATTCGAATCTCGTCGAGAGCAGGACTGTGATTCCGACGCTGCAGGGGACGCTGAAGGCTGGGGAGGAAGGGTGGTTCGTGGCTGCTGTGTATGCGCGGCCTGAGGGGGAAGGGGTTGCGAGAGGGTCATATCTTGAGGGCTGGAACGCGCCGCCTTCTGTGCCGGTGTGGCTTGAAAGAGAGGGGAAGGGCATCTAGGTGTGGTGAGATTGGGTGGTGAGCTTATGTGGGAGGGTGTGGTGTTGTGTTGGCCGTCGAAGATTTCCCACGAGTGCGGTTCAGGGTTCTGGGGCAAGGGGTCTGACTTGGGTCGAGGTCCTTATAAGAGAGTTCCGAGGCATGCTTTCCAGCTGAATCGAAGGCGCCGCATGGAAAGTCTTCTCGATCAAACGGGACGGCTAGTGGATCAGGGGGCTTCGACTAGATGCTGACGCGTATCGATCTCGAAGCTGGAGACACACCGACAGCGTCCCAGCGACGACCCTGACATCAGCTCGCAACCTGGGGACGACGCGACGGGGGGATGGAAGACAACAGAAGGAGTAGAGTGCCCAGACACTGGTCTTTGGCCCTCGGGCGATCATCCTTGTGGTCTATCTGTTTGATCATTGACTGCTACTGCTGGATGATAGACTGCTACATAAGTGGTCAATGTATCTGGAGCCTTGCGAGCACCTCTTTGACGGATCGAAAATATTGAAGCACCTGGTTTTGTCTTATCGGCTTGGTGATTTCCAAACATGATGATGGACAACAGCTTATTTCCCCTTTACAGCTGAGTCCCTGAGCTTGCTACAGATACGGTTTAGCAGCGACTCCAACACCCTAGGTCGCCAGCCAGCCTGGGATCTCCTCATGCGACCCAGCACATAATAAAGGACGGCGACAGTGCCTGGTGCCGGTAGCCGAGCACACCCCCTCTGTCATTCGGGCCATGGTTGGCGCTACTGCACTGCTACATTCTCCTATCATCCCCGCATTACCTACCGGCTAAAGATGAGAGTAACGTCTCGAGCAGAGAGATTGTTGCTTCTTATGTGCTGCAGCCCGGTCTTGGACCAGTCGACAAGCATCAGGGAGGCTGAGGCGTCGCGTGGAGAGAGACATGGCGGCTTGGCGGTCGGTACTTGAAGCTGTCATGATTGTGTTCATTCACAGCAGAAGCCATCTCCAGCGAGAGCACCAGATTCGTCCTTATCCCGCTGCTCAATGGCTACATTGGCCGAAACATGGTCGTGTATAACGGGAACACATGGCGTAAAAGGGCTGATCCCTTGACAGCCAATTCGTGGACTCATCTTCAAGCTTTCCACCAACATGGTGTTCCCAACCTTACACAACCTTACTCAACCTTACTCAACCTTACCATTCTGGGGTATCACCACCGTGCGCACTAAAGGCAGCCATGCGGCACACGAACGATGGCGCCGCGAGCAACCCTCCCATGGCCGTGTGGATCAGTAGCCTTTCCCAGAATTAACCGGCCATGGAACCAAGCGCGCTGTCAGATCGTCACCGGTTCACCAATGGCAGACTGCTGGTGGTGTCATGACCGCCATACCGGGGCTCAAATGCCTGCCAGGAAGCACCTGGATGAAAGGATGATCGCTGGGTATGGGAGCCATGTGCTGTTCTGGCGGTGACTCGCCCGTAAATGGCACCCTTGCCTTTCTGGTGCTCCTCATGATTGTCAGCTCGAGGTACATATTGCTGCTACCACCCTACGTCTTTCTCCTTCTGAAGTGTTGCCAGATACTGCACTGTCTTGTTCTGTGTCGACTATTGCTCGAGAATCATCACTTTGGTACCTCAATAGCACCACCACGTGAAGTGGCATTCCCCCATCTGTGGACTCCATACAACGACCACCACCATGGGCATCGCCAAGTTCCTCCGCGCCATCGTGCGGAATGACGCGATGCGCACTGATCCTGATGAGATCTACGGCTGGAGAGTCTTTGCTCTGGCATGCGCTTGTGAGTATCAGCCCCTATTCTTTGGTCATTGTCCCCTTACACGGTCATGCCTTTCTCAAGCCATCACCACTACACAGCCATACATGTCATGAATTGCTGACTGTTTCCAGCCTGCTTCGGCGGAATGCTCTTCGGCTGGGACATTGGCGCCATCGGCGGCGTCCTCGCTATGGAAGACACCCAGAAGCGCTTCGGCTACTTCGAAGAGTCCAAGGCCCACAAGACGAACCAGGACCAGAACATCGTCTCGACCCTGCAGGCCGGCTGCTTCGCCGCTTGCTTCGTCACCCCCTGGCTCGCCGACCGCTACGGCCGCCGTCTGTGCCTCATCACCGTCGGCATCATCACCACCATCGGCGTCGTCTTCCAGGCCGCCTCGGCCGCCAAGGGCACGCTGGCCCTCATGTTCGTAGGCCGCTTCGTCGCCGGCGTCGGCGTCGGCGCCGCTTCCATGCTGACGCCACTGTACGTCTCCGAGTGTGCGCCTCGCGCCATCCGCGGCGGTCTCACGGCCTTCTACCAGCTTTTCATCGTCACCGGTACCATGATGGCCTTCTGGATCAACTACGGCAGCCTCATGCATATCAAGGGCACCGGCGTGTATGCTGTGCCTCTCGCAATGCAGGCCCTCCCGGCCGTCATCCTCAGCATCGGCATGATCTTCTGTCCTGAGAGCCCTCGCTGGTGCGCCAAGCAGGATCACTGGGAGAGAGCCACCGCCATCCTGTCCAAGCTCAGGGGCCTGCCGGCGGACCACGAGTATGTTCAGACTGAGATCAACGACATGTCAAGCCAGCTGGAGACAGAACGCCGCCTTGTCGGAGATGCCACGATGAAGACCCTTCTCCGGGAGATGTGGCTTATTCCTAGCAACCGTAAGAGGGCACTACTCAGTGTTTTTTTGATGATTTCTCAACAAATGAGCGGACCAAATGCGATTGTAAGCCTCTATCTACCATTGTATTCTTTCTTTCTGGTGTCCGTATAACGTCTCGGAATACTCTGAAGTGTTCCCTGTCGTGGAGTTGGGCGTGGCACCAGGTGTCGCTTTATGATGTGTGGCAACTTACACACGACAGAACTACTACGCGCCGCAAATTTTCAAGAACCTCGGCATGAGCGGCACTGAATCCTCCTTGTTCGCGACCGGCGTATATGGGGTGGTCAAGGTCGTGGCCTGCGGCTGTTTCCTCGTCTTCGTTGCCGATTCCCTCGGCCGGCGGAGGAGTCTGATCTGGACAGGCATCGCGCAGGGCGTTGCCATGTTCGTCGTGGGAATCTATGGACGAGTCGATCCCCCTGTTGAAGGAGAGCCGGTGAGTCAACTTCGTTCATTTCACTCGTTAGTGGTGGTACATACAGGTTGTCGAGATAATGGAAGCTGTAAAAGTTGTGAAAGTGATGGGAGTTGGCGAAAGCACTAATGGCCATCCTCGACTCCATACAAGACTTTCTGTCAAGTCATGTAATACGTCTTCGATGGAGCTCATATTGACAGTGTACAGATCTCACCCTTCGGCTACGTCGCTATTGCCAGCATCTTCATTTGGGTCTGCTTCTTCCAGTTTGGATGGGGCGTGAGTACTTCAACTCCATTCTGTCTCCCCTTACTGACGAGTCTCGTAGCCATGCTGCTGGATCCTGGTCTCTGAAATCCCCACCGCCCGTCTCCGTGCCTTGAACGTCGCCCTGGCGGCGGCGACGCAGTGGCTGTTCAACTTCATCATTGCGCGCACAGTGCTGACGATGCAGCTGACCATGGGCTACAAGGGCTATGTAAGTAAAGTTGCCATCCGGTATGATGTGCATGACTGACAGAAGCAGGGAATGTTCTTCATGTTTGGTTCTTTCAGCTTCGTCATGGCGGTCATCGTCTACTTCCTCATCCCCGAGACCAAGGGTCTCAGTCTGGAACAGATGGATGAGCTCTTCGGCGTCACTAAAATGGTCAAGGAGATGGATGACGAGCCTGAGGCGGCGGCGGCGGCGGCGGCGACCATTTCGGATGATGCGGAGCGGCCGCGTGAGAAGTGATCGATGCTAATCTGTAGTGATCTCGAGACAGCAGAACGACATGTCAAACGAGGCGGGTCGATATCATCGATATGGTAGCTGAGACTAAACTTGATGATACATCAATCATGTCTTCATAATCAGAATGAGATGATAAACCTTTGATGATGCTTTGGTATCCTGTCCATCCTGCCCTGAACACCTGATGTTGAACAAGTGTCCTTGAATCCGCACATGAAAAACATTCAGTGCTCAGCACACGCTTATTTCCTCACTCCACATTGTCGTGCCCGCTTAATATCCCTACATTGACTTCATATTTTTGCCCTTTTTTGTTTGATTTCGAATCACTTTGCCTCAGCAAACTTCTTGATGAACGTCGCCAGCTTTTCCGCACCCTCCAGGGGAATCGAGTTGTAGTTGCTCGCGCGGATGCCACCAACGCTGCGGTGGCCCTTGAGTCCAGTAAGACCCTCAGCCGTGGACTCCTTGAGGAACGCCTTTTCGGCAGCATCGATGTCGCCACCACGCGCGACGCGGAAGCAGATGTTCATGCGCGAGCGAACCGACGCATCGGGCACAATCTTGTAGACCTCGGGGTAGGCCTCGAGCGCACCGTAGATAAGCGTCGCCTTCTTCTCAGCGACGGCCTGCTGGCCATCGACCTTGTCCGGGAAGGTGGCGAGGAGCTTCTTGAGGACTTGCCCGGCGATGTAGACGCTGCACATGTTAACTCTGAATCACACAAAAAGGGGCTGAGGGGACATACTCGAAGATGCTGAGGGTGTTGTAGAGGCTGTTGTTCTTCGCAATGGTCTCGTAGGAGAGGACGATGGGCCCGATGGGCAGACCGAGCTTGCGCAGCAGAGCAGCGTCGGGCTGAGGCGTCGCGGGCGGCAGCAGGGACTTCTTGATCGCACAGACGGTGACACCAGTGCAGCCAAGATTCTTCTGGGCGCCGAAGAAAATGGCAGAGAAGTTCCTCACGGGGATGCGCCTCGAAAGGATGTTGGAGCTCATATCGGCAACGACAATGGGACCCTCACCGTCAGCGGTGGGGGCCAGCGACGCGGGGAACTGAGGGAACTCGACGCCGTCAACCGTTTCATTGTCGCAGTAGTAAACCATGGCAGCATCCTTGGAGAGCTTCCAATCCTTCTCATCAGGGATCTTGCCGAACTTACCGTCGTTGATCTTGCGGGAGTCGGCGACGACGTTGACGTTTTCAGGGCCGAGAAGACGGACGGCTTCCCCATGAGCCTTCTGGCTCCAGCCACCGGTGATGATGTAGTCGAGCCTCAGCTTCTCGTCGACGCGCTTGCGCAGCTCAACCACCAACTTCTCGTTGACAGCAGCATCCTTGTCATCTGCGACACCCCACTCCTTCAGCAGGGCTTGCTTCTGACGGGTGACCCAGGCACCAACAAGGTTGTAGATGGTGGCAGAGAACTCGCCAGAGCCACCGCCCTGCATGAAGAGAATTTCATACTCGTCGGTGGGGATGTCGAGGTAAGTGGCAAGGTCGGCCTTGGCCTCGTTTATGATGTTGGTAGCAAGTTCGCTGCGGTGGGAGTGCTCGGCGATGCCGAGACCAGTGCCCTTGTAGTCGAGCAGAGCCTGGGAGGCGGTCTGAAGGACATCGGTGGGTAGCAGGGCCGGGCCGGCACCGAAGTAGGTGATTTCCTCGCGGGTCGGCATGGCTGTCGGTCGATGGGTCTAGGTTGATGTTGTACGAAAATAGAGGGAGCTGTAACGTGAGGCGGGGTACTTTCGAGAAAATAGAAATTGGCTTGCTGTGATGCTGGAGTTTCAAATGTCAGAATGGGAGCGAGCAAATGATGATATTGCGGCTTGGGGCTGTTCAATGACTCACGATTCAATTCTCGGGATGACTGTTGGTGAAGATGAGGTGACAAAATAGGACGAGATCCCACTGTCATGACCCCGCCAAAAGACGGGACCCAGGAAGCTGCCAGGCAGGACCCTCCTCAGCGAGCTCAGCGGAATCGGAGGAAAAATGACACACCCAGAGAAGGATCCACTGAGGGGTCGAATGCCCCATTTCAGCGCGCTTCTCGGGCGGGGCTTCCCCGGATCTTGGTGTGGAAGGGGCGTGGGGTGGCTCCTGCTTTACGCGCGGTAGTGGGGCATCGCGTCGAGGGGGGTGGGGGGCAGGACGTGAGGGGTCGACCCAAATGCTCCTTCCAAGCTTTCTTCAGCCATCTTCGACGAGATACAAGATACTTCTTACCTTTCCAGTTGACACACCTCCAAGAGCTGTCCTGAGCATCATCGGCTCTCAAGCCATCGACGGCGAACTCGCCTCACTTCATGTCGGAGCGCAAAGGCTCCGACTCGGCGTCGCGGCCATCCCAGTCTCTCCCGGGACCGTCGTTCCGTGAGTGACCTGCTTTACTCACGGCATCTCAAAAGCCACAGCTTCTGACACCCACAGCCACCCACAACTCCCCACGGACATGGTTTCTCACCACCGCTCTGTCCCCCCTCATAATTCGCCTGATCCGCTTGCTTCTCGCTCACGGTGACTACGTCGTTGCTTGCCTGCCACCTTACGAGATCGAGCACGATGACCGAAGCGCAGACTTTCGCGAACTCATTGCCGAATGCAAGTCGGATCGTCGCGACCGCGATGGCTGGAAAGACCGCATACGAGGTATTCGCTGCGATGGCCGTGTCGCCGGCCAGTGTAGTGCTGCCGTAGCTGAGGCCGTACATGTATTCGGTCGCATCGACATTCTTCTCTGTTGCAAGTCTGAGGCCGTCGTGGGCACTGTCGAGGAACTCTCCGCCCAACCTGTGACGCGTAACCTTGTCCGAGACCAGTTCGAGACCATCTTCTTCTCCCAGGTCAACTTCATCAAGGCCGCCCTGCCACTCTTCCGCGACCAGCATACCGGGCACATCCTCATTCTGACTTCCATTGGCGGCCACATTGGGACACCCGGTATGCCCATCTACACATCGGCGGTGTGGGCACTTGAGGGCTACTGCGACTCCCTGGCCTACGAGATTGCCCCGTTCAACATCAAAGTTACCATCATTCAACCGAACAAGGAGATCCAGTCCCTAACCAACCGCATCATCTTCGCGCCGCAGCTGCACAATGACGATCCCGAGGCGCCGGCCCCGCGAATCCGCGACATGCTGGCCAATGTCCTGAACGCGGATCCTGAAACGGCCTTCGAACCCTCCGAGACGGAGATTCAGTCGCGTTATCCCCGCCTGCCAGCTGCTGCTACCGATCGACTTGTCATGGAGACGGTGCACGCCTTGACCGCCATTGGCGGGCATGAGAACCCGCCGGCGCGGCATATTGTCGGGTTCGAGGGCGCCATTGCCGTCAAGGAGAAGCTGCGGACGGTCACGGAAGAGTTGGAGGAGTTCGTGGACGCAAGTCTTTCAGTGGATATCTTTGAGAGTGTATTAAAGGCTGAGGCCAGGGAGGGAAAAGCGCCCGCATCGTCACCGCCCGCACCTGGATCGACGAGTTCCACATAGCCACATGTACGATGTAGTGGTCCCAAGTTTGGATATCTCAATGCTGAATGCTGGCCGTGTGGCCATTGTGATCCTACAGTTTAAGTTCTTGCCAACGGCCTCGACTGAATCTCGATGCTGCATGCTGTCGGCCCCGATACTGCTCCCTTCCTACCTCCCCGGACTCAACGGCCTGTTGAATCCGCCCTGTCGGTTCATATACTGGCGATACTCGCTCTTCTTCTCCTTCCTCACACCGCCCACGTTGTTTCCGGTGATCTTCTTGTTCTTCGTCGTCCCGAACCCGCCAAATCCCATCATGGCCGCCATAGCATCGTCAGCCTCTACTTCGAGGTCGTCTTCCTCCTGCTCGCCCTCCTCGCGCTCGTACCCATCCTCATCCATGCGCCCGTCCGCCTCGGGCTGCTCGCTGCTGCGCCCGCTGTCTGCTCGCGGCGAGTCCCGCGCCCCGCCGACCTTGAAAGACATGGTCTGCTGCTGCTCCTTCCTGCTGCGGTCATTCGTCTTGCCACGCGTGGGCAGCGTCTCGGCATGTCGGGACTCGGGCCGTCTGGCTGGTGGTGGGCTCGCGGTGCCGTGGCGTGGGGATGCCGAGCGGCGACGATCCTTGTCACGAGACCGGTCTGTCTGCCAGTCAGTACCATTGTCACAGAAGGCTATTAAAGATTATGCGTACCGTGGTCTTCGTCATCTCGCCGCCTAGGCGGCCTCTCTTCATCATCCCTCCGTCGCGGCCTATCCTCGTGGTCACGCCTCCTGTCTCCGTCGCGATCCCGCCCCTGGCCCCTGCCGGACCTGCCACCATCGCGGTCGTCACGCGGCCTGTTGCGTCTATCGCGGGATCGCGAACGGTAGCGCCTGTCGCGGTCGTCCCTGTCGTCCTTGTCGTCGCGCCGGTGGTGGTCGCGGCGGTCGCGGTCGCCTCTGTCGGCGTCGCGGTCTCTGGGCTGGCGGTCGCTGTCACGGGGGCCGCCGCGGGGAGCTCTGCGGTCGGAGTTGTCGTCGCGACCTCGTCCTCTGTCCATTTTGGCGTTTTAGAGGGCAGTACGCGGGGGGGAGGTTTTGGACCGGTAGGTTCGGTTGATAAGGACGCAAGCCGTTTCGTTGTAGGTCGTAGAAACATTGTCAATTAAGGTTGATAGGTGCGCCTTAGCGCGAGGTTCAGAATCCAGTAGTCCGCCGTAGGAGAGTTCTCCACAATGCGTCGTGTCAAGCACTGCTTGAACAGAGGCATTTGAATGCACAGACCGGATGCCCAGTTGGGGCATTTAGTGAGCAGTTTACAGTGGAATGACCCCTAGATGCATGGCCCTGATGTACCTACCGGTTGGCACCATAAACCCTCTCAAGGCGAGCGACCTCATAGAAGCCTGGGGGCGCTATATGGGCCGCACGTCCTCAGTAGGTACTGGGTAGTAAGTAAAATACATGTAAGGTAGTATGGGACCTCTGGCCACACGTCGCTCGGATGTCGCCGCACCTCCCCTGACAGCGATATACTTGGACGAGGGCTTGGGTGTTGTGCGCAACGTCTGGTCATGAGACTCGGCTGGCGCAAGTCTCAAAGGTTGAGGTGGCAGAACAACGCTAAAGAGACCAAGATATGGAATGGGGAGCTTAATGTCTTTTCCATGACAACGACGGGTGCGGGAACAAATCGGAAGAACTTGGATGGAAAGACTGAAGTCTGGTCCTGTAGTACCCACCTTCTATTTGGTAGAGAATTAGGGTATATGGCAGACAAGCGATCTGCTCGGTCCAGAGCTTGACCTTGGAACACCTCGAAGATGCTATGTCTTCTTCCGTCGATGTGACCGAGAATATGCCAGGGCGACGGGTGAGTGATGAACTGCAAGTGGATTTCCGACCATTCATATCTATCTACTCCGATGTCTAAGCAGGCCGCCGTTGCCTGGATGAACATGTGGCCCAAGTGCTGGAACTTTTCGTTCATACACCCACGGTGGTCACATTATATGAACTGACCCCGCTACTAGGCACACTCCCGTCCTTCACCTGATGACCTTTCTCTGGGACAGCTTCTATAATATCCAGCCGTACATGTTGACATTATAGCTCACGGATCGTATGTCAAAGACTCCAGACTCTCTCCTTGTACGCTGGTAAAGCCCACTTTCTTCATACAAACCAGGTCTCACACCTCCTCTGCACTTGACCATTCCTCAAGGCTCCATGCCAGCATCCAATGTAACAGCTCAAATGAAGTAAAGTTTTCCTCCTTATTGATGACGTCCGCACTGCAGGATTGTCTCGGCTCTTGTACTCATTGATCGCATGGAAGAGTAGGAATTCTTGTAGACGAACGTATTGGAGGAGTAGGAGTAACCTGGAATTTAAAAGGCCAGCATGGGTCACGTCGTGGTTTTGATGAGGGAACTGTCAGACGAGTCAGGGTGTAGACAGCTTCTTGTGTTGGGGGGAACCCAGCTAGCCCCCGGGGTGTGTGTGGGTCAGACCCCCCGAAGCGCCGCCCCGAAGCGCCGCCCCGGAGCACCGTCGCTGAGGCGCTGCCGTCGCCAACCACCCCGACTTGCTCCGGAGAGCAAGAAAACCGGGCTCGGACTCGGGAGAACCTCCGCGTAACGGAGAAGTGATGAACCCTGTAAGGCACAGGAAAGGAGAACTTTCAAGCCCAGTCCCAGGGTCTGACCTCATAGTTAGCTACACATTATCTTACAACATGCTCTTTCATTTCGACTCCATTCTTGAGAATCCAGTAAACCCCAGATACCCAGTCACCCGAATTGATGGTACACATGTCAAATCACAGCACGTCAATGGCAGCATCTAGGCTACTCTAACCCTCTCCCACCCATACTAGATACATGCTAGATACAACAATGGTGGCTGTCTAACGACATCTGACATGCCAATCCTAATTAAGATGTACGAAGCCTATCAACTGTCACTGCGGCCTCATTGTGTTTCAAGATAAACAAGGGGCCGTCAGGATTCCCTCGCCTACCGAGACAGAACAATGGCTGAAGTTCTTGTGCCATGTTGGATGCGCATGAGACGTCATCAAAAAGAAGTAGCGGCAATTCAATAAGTGGCCTTGGTGGTCGATTTGGCGACACCGTAAATGGAAAAACGCACGTGACCGCTTCTGCAATGCTGAATCTTGTTCTCTTGACCATCCTCGCCCGTGCTTCCACAGTATTCCAAGAGGATCGAGTCAATTCTTCGGCAGCAAATAGCGCTGGAGGCATTCCACTGTTACTCAATATACTGAGCCGACTCAGTATCCAAGCACCGCCTTACCGATCTTTTCACAGGGCCGCGATCTTTCCTCATGCTCGACTACAGATGCACTGACCGAAAAAGGACAAAGTCATCAATACAGCATGTCCCGCATGATACGACAACATGCTCAACCAACGATGGTTCTGTTATACGCAGACGCCAATGGGTCACGGCCCCCAAAATTTGAATGCCGACGACGTCCGCTCGGGGCGGAGGCCCCGAGGCGCCGTAAAAGTGGATCCACATCCGGCTTCAACTTCGGCGTCAAAACATTTCCCGACCTCAACTCTCCTGTTCGTTTGCCGCGGTGGAGCGCGAGTGGAAAGCTTCAAGCGTAGATCCTGATATGTATTGATATCGGGGCGGTGCATATGGCAGATACAATACGCCTTTGCCAGGGGAACATGGCAAATGGTCGCTGGTCTCATGGTCTGAGCTCTCTCGCATTCTGTACCTGGAGCATGTTCAACGAGACATAGCTTATCCGTTTACCAACCTCCTTCGGTTCCCAGGTGTCTGTGACAGTATCTTGGCCTCGAAGGCGAGGCTGACACAACGCATCTTCTCTACAGCTGTGACGAGCACAGCAGTAATGAAAAAGGACTTCGCGTCGCCCAGAGGCAGTGTAATACTGGGGACACAGTGGCCGACTTCGTATGCAAGCATAGAGGAAGCCAGCCTTACGAGAAAAATAAGAATAGTCAAATAATGGCTTCCGTAGAAGCCTACCAGAGACTAATCTGATAAGAACAGATACTACACTTGATCTGGAAGGGAACGCGAGTAAGTAGAGGCCCAAATGAAAAATGGTGAAGATATCGTGAGAAGGTGGTGGGGGACGGTGGGCATGTTGGGTAGAGTGGAGGTGGGAGTGGGGCTCTCAGGCACGTACCTAAGCCAAAAGGCAAAGAGAGCTAAAGAAGAAAGAGAAAACAGGTAATGGGAGGGCGGGAGACCCGTTACTTATAGTCTGGCGGCTTGAGTTTGAGGCCCGCTCAGCGAGGTGCCCGACCCATTGAGGCACATTTGGGTGACCCTGAGCGGATACGAAAGAACCAATGAACGCCGAGAATACGCTCAACAAGCATGCCATGCCCAAATCAACACTTGGGTCGCCCACGAAGCCGAAAGAAGATACGGGCTTCGTCGAGTCAGGCGGCTCGGGTACGAGCGGCATCTCGGAGATTGGAGACCCAAGAAAATTAATAAGCTTAGGTTCGGCTCTTCTTCGGCTAGGCCAACGTGCTGAACAGTAGCGTTCAGCCATACCGAAGCCTCATTGACTCAGCCACCATTTTATCCGCATCAATACTCGTTCAAAGGCTTCATATCTTGTCTACCTAGGCTTGATGTGTCTGCTTTCCCAAGGCGTGCACTGGCGCTGTTAGGATGGTCAACCGCTCATTCTAGCATGGCATGTTCCCCAAACGAAGGACATGTACCAAGATTCCTAAAGGCAGTGTGCCCGTACGTTTGGCCGTGGCGCGAAACGCCCCACGATGTGAGACGCTTCTGACCATGGCGCTGCCGTGAAGCTGTCCTCTGGACCACTATCGCGGAGCTTTCACGATCCTATCAACGTGAACATCTCTGGTGAAGCGCAAAAGAGAGGATGTTGTGATGAGGGTGAAGGAGAACGATAGCAGGTCAATCATTGCGATGCTCGGCGCTTGTCGCTGGTCGTTTGAACCTGCGAACAACATGCCATGCTATGGGTTTATTGTATAGTCGTCTTTTGGCAAGGACCCTGGCTCATGATTTAAAAGACCTACCAGGTGTTCTTTGCAGGTATGTCGGATTTTGCACATGCAATGCGGTCATCTTCGTGGGTAGTCATCGACAAACCATGACGAGGGACAATACCATCGCATATATATATATATATATATATTTCATCCTACGAGAACCGTCGTCACACTTTGTCAACGACATTGAATTGACGACTTCACGACTTCACGACTTCACGACTTCACCCGGCATGGGAGCCGGGGACAGGTCATCTCAGTGTATCGATCTGACCTTAGAGCGATGCTATCGACTGTGATCAAACAGCATCTAGGGTTTTTGTTCCCCGTACCTAGATATAAGCAACCCATGCCAGGACCACAGCGCCACCACTGTCATTAAGAGTTGCTTGATGAAAGACACATCCCAAGGAACCTACTAAAGATGCCCAAGATGATACGAGAGTCATTTCCAACCATCGCGATTGGCGGAATACTCAATATCGAGCCCGATGCTTAAATGACCAGTTTCCCTAAGTCGGAGTGGCAAGATCTTTCATAGACACACTTCGCGGCTCTACATTATCCGGCAAGTAGATAAACTGGATCCTATGCCGTAAAAAGCATGCCTCACTCAACATTACCTGGAAGTACATGTTTTCCGATTCGTATTCGGCCTTGCCTACAATGGATCCCGAATGAACCCCGAAGCCAAGAAAATACAGAGCAATGGCTTGAACACTTGAGGGCGGGGGTTGGTATCTTGCTGGGATTCCCAAGGGGATAGATGGGAGTTCGAAGAGAGCCACATGATGTTGTCCATCTGAGGGTCAGGTAGCATCCATGGGAAACGCTGAACATCACATGACGAAAGTGGGCAAATGGCACAGGCAGATGCCTTGGGGGCGGGCGACATCGTGGATATGGGCACGTCAGTCGATGAGGTAACATGGCATCGGCAGATGGATTTCGCAATGAAGAGCTGTTTCGGATGGAGATCTGTTATGGATGGTGATCTTGTTTTGCGTATCGTCCAGCCGGGTTGGGTGATCCATTTCTTTGTTTGATGGTTTCCTGGAGTGGAGGCCAGGATGCAGGGCATGGTTTTGAAGGGCCTCAGGCATTGAACTCCTTACCTACCTAGGTACCTACCTTAGGTACCTTATTAGGTAAGGTAAGGTAGGTAGGTACCTAGGCTTGGTAGGCCGCCCCCACCAGCCCTGCAAGCTCGGGAGCATTGGGCTTCCCTGTTGTGGAATGTTGTGGACGAGGGCCCCCACTGAGTACGTAGGCGCGTACGCAGCCGAGTCTCGTTCCCCAGACGTCGCTCTTCCTTGTTCCACCACCGCGTGTCTCTCTCGTGAGACATGGCAGCAAGTGCTGTGAATCGCGCCCGGCGAAACGGAAGCACAAAACTGGCCACCATATTTCGGGTGCTCCCTTCGCTGGGGATGGTACCTAACACGAACACGAAATCAAGAGGTTCTTTCCAGTAGCATATCACCACAGGCAAGGTGGTATCTTAGGTAAGGTACCTACCTACCTTTGGTACCGTCCTCACCGACGGCGCAGAAGGGAGGGAGCCCATCCAATGCAGGGTCAGCGGGACCCACGGGGGCCGCCAGTGTCAGGCCAGCGACAGGAAGGGAAGGCAGCTGCGGTCAGCACTGCCTACCCGTCCATACCAGCCCTGTCGAGGTTTGGAAAGCGGCGCTTCAGAGGTACCTGCCCGCCTTCGATATATGGTCAGGTACAACCCCCCTCCCCCCCAATGCCTACCTATTTTACGGTACGGCACGCCCAGTCGGCTCAGGGTGCCTTTCACAAGGCGTGGCATGGGTCCCTCCCCATCAGCATCAGCCATCAGCTCCCCCTCCCAAGACACCAACAAGCTGCCAACACGGACTGCGGATTACGGATTGCGGATTGCAGATTTGCAAGGGTCCCTCCCGCCATTGGATTCACGGCGGCTTCGTCGGACAGCAATCCACCTCGTTCCCGATCGTCCGCTTCCTTCGCTGTCATCCGCACTGGGGGAGCCATCCTCCCTTCCCTCAATCAAACAACACACACCAAGAGGAGAGAGGTCAGGTCAGGTCAGGCCAGGTCAGGTCAGCCCAGCCCAGCCCAGCCCAGCCCAGCCAGCGCGACACCTCCACCTCCGCCTCCACAACCCCCAAATCATGAGCAACGACACAGTCGGCTCTCTTCTGGCTGACATCGCGAACTCCATAATCGACAGCCTACGTGTGCTGCAATGCGCCGACAAGTCCCAATGGGGTCCTGACGAGCACGAGCAGCGTCGCCGGCTTGAGCAGGCCCTCGACGAGGCCAAGAAAGACTACCAGGAGCTATCCGCGCTTGTCAATGGCCAGCACTATTATCAGTATGATCGCAAGCGTGAGTCCCCCACCATGTCGCTATCACCCTGGCCATCACCACCACTATTTTCCCCCAGCACCACTGACTCTCGCAGCCGACTCTCTCAACGAGCTGCGCACCCTCAAGACCAACTTTCAATTCCACACCACAAACTTCCGCGACTGGGCTCGGCAGGGCGGTCCTATCAACCCCATCTGGGCTCGCGACACCCTCGAGCTCCGCCGCCAGCTCCACCGCGCCCAATGTCGTGCCGCGCGTCGCATCTTCGCCTCCAAACAAGAAGCTTCCGCGAGCCGCTGCCTCGGTGCCTTTCTGGTGTATCGCAGGCAGCGCGCTTGGGCCCTTCGCGACCGCAAGAAGGCCGTTGAAGCCACGAAGGCAGCCGCCGGAGCTGATACACCGGGTCAGCAACAGCAGCAACCTCCGACGCCACGCACCCCGACCCAGCCGCACCGACATCGTCGCCAGGGTTCGACCCTCGTCCCGAACGATGACCGCATAGCAGATTCGGCTGCTGATGACGACTTTGAGGATCACCGTCGACACCTTGAGGAGCTGGCTGCTTGCAACGCCGTCGGCAATTTCGAGCGTTTTGGCGACCGCGACATTGCCTTTGTGTGCGACTTTTGCGATGGACATATTGTCTGGGAGGACCTCGAGGGAATGCCGTCTCTACGCACCGTAGACGAGGAGCTCGTCGCGGCCGCTGCCGCCGAAACACCAGATGCTGCTGATGCGACGCCAGGCCCAAGTATAGCGCGACCTTTTCCTACCGAGACGCCTCCTGGCATAGTGCACTGGCAGGCGACGGGGTTCAGCGTGTCGGCACATGCCGAAAAGAGCGTCGTCTTCGCGCCCCTGGCAATCGCAAACCACGTCGCCCCTGCGCAAGGCGACTGGGTCGCGCAATTGCGGTGCCCCGCATGTGACGAGCCGCCAGCCGACTACACGCCGCCCGAGGGCGAGGAGGAGGACGAAGGCGGCGGATGGCATGCCGACGATGACCTGGTGCTAGACGATCTCGGGGCGCTGGAGGAGCACCTGGCATGGCAGCACACGGCCTTGGGCTTGCCGAGTGTGCCTGTACCATCAGCGCCCGCAAGCTGTGTATTGATGTGACATGTGCACCCTGAAGGCTTGGGACTGCGCGTCCTGGAGCCATGACGGGCATGAGTTTGGTTATGCGCGGCACACTGTGCCCATTACGCTGGGAGCGATCCGATGTTTGTTTCACGGCGTTCAACAGGATGGGCTTCTTGGTTGGGGGGCATGATTTACGTAGTTCAATTGTTGCGTGGTTCCGACAGGGGCACGCCTTTCTTCGGTCTTTGGCCGACGTCGTCTGCACAGCTCTCTCCTCATGGTTATCCTTTTCCCAAGTGATATGCACCCGTTCCACAGCTGCTCACTCCCAACAAAAATATATAACGCGACAGTAAACACTCAGAAGAACCGCCACCAGAGGAAGATGATGATGAACAGCCCCAGCCCGCCAATGGGCCCGTACTGCTTCAGCAGCAGCTCCCAGTTGATCCGTACAGCGGCGCGCTTGTACTTCTTACTGTCGTCGCGCAGCCGCGACGAGAGCTCGCCCATGCGCTCGAGCGAGTCGCCGCGGTAGAGGAGGTCCTCGATGTTCTTGGTCATTACCTTTGTGACGTCGCGCAGCTCGTCGTTGAGCTTATCAAGGTTGTTGGAGGCGCGGGCGTCAGAGTAGGTTGCCTTTGTGCGGGTGATGAAGGTGTCGAACTCCATGAAGGCGTAGGGGCGGAGGGTTGGGGACTGGAGCTGGGCGGGGGGGTAGGTCTTTTGGAACTCGGTTGACAGGTCGGAGAGGTAGGTGAAGGTTAGGTTGCGGGGGTACTGCCTGTCTGTGATTGTGAGGAAGATGATGTCGTTTTCGATGAGGTAGCTGGGGGGGATTGGGAGTCAGTAGAGCTCGAGCAGCCTCGGAGAAGGGGGGAGGGCCGCACTTGAGGGTTGCTTGGCCGAGCTCGAGGCTGGCGCGGGGTTCGGATTTGCGGGTGACTTTGCGGAGGACGGCGCGGATCTGGTTCTTGATCTCGACGACGTCGCCTTCTTGGGGTTCGTCGTCGACCGATGCGCAGAGCATGAGACCTGGAGGAACATGTTAGGTGAGTCGGTCATCGAGGGTAGTTCTTGGGCTTACCGTCAAGCCTCGCTATTTGTGTTGACCGAATGGACTTCATTTTGGCTGTGGTGGGAGGCGGGTGGGAAAGGATGTAGGCGGCGGGCGGCGATGTCTGATGTCTTCAATGCGACGGCGACAGATTGACGTGTCCTCTTGGGAAGGTCGTTGGTAAGAAGCTCGTGATCGGTGCTGTGGCGGGTAAGATACTCGAATCCAAGGACCAATGCAGGCAGACACGCAAGGGCTGGATAAATGGGAGATCTGTCAAAGGGGGTATCAATAAGCGTAGAGGCAGTCATTCGACCAGGGTCCAGGCCATGCCTTTGGATCATCGAAAGGAGGTTCGGCGATGATGGCACGCGCACGACCCGTAGCCAATCAGACTGATAACAGGGGTCAAGCTTCTGGTGTTTGTTTCGTGGCTGGTGGCGGGTCGAGATGTGGCTGGGTACCTCAGCCTCATGTCGCTCAACAACGACATGTTCGTTTGCCGTGACATGCCCATGGCATCATCTCAAGCCTCACATCATGACGCCTTTCTGTCAATGTAGCAAGAATCTAGCTGCTTTAACATGACCACATGGAAAGAGAAAAGACGAATCCAGAGTCTTCCGGGCATTGAAGCCGGCATCTCAAGCTTTGTTCTGTTCCTTCCTGATGTCGTAACGACTGCCCAACGACTCATCAGGTAACAACAGCCTTGGTAGACTTCATCTGCACAATCTGACGATTGAATAGGCGTTTTCTGAGTACCAAAGTCTATTGTTCTGTGTCCACCAATACCGCCAAGTGTTGAAAGGGTGATACAATAACCGCAACTATGGCAAGCACGGAGGATGTAGTAATGGCTGAGGTCCCGCCAGCCAGCTCGCGGTCCTCTAGCCTTTCACCTCTTCCTTCTGACGTAGAAGATTTGGAGTTTGAACTTTTTCCCGACGCATATTCTGACCGCAGGCCAGAGCCCGCGTCAAGGATATCTCCAACAACCACGAAACCATCCAAATCACCCAGCGCACCATCACCAGCCAGAGACGCCTCTTCAGTTGACGAGACACTACCGAACAGAGATCAGTCACCAAAGATTAAGTCAACGCCATCTGAAGATCGTTTGCCCAGGAAACCTCCTTCTCCAGTCGGTGAGGACATCTCGCTCGAAAACATCTCAATCTCGTCACCCCAAATCCCAGACGGCATGGCCCCCATGCGCAGATCCGGTCGTCAGCCAAAGGCCTCTCAGAAAGGGCTTCCAGCAGAAAACAAGCCCACTGTTACCGCCAAGGTCATCATCAAGAAATCAAGGGGCACTCGCCGCAAGAAGTGGAACGCTGAGAATCTCCTAACGGACGTCAAGTCCCCGTTGGTCGATGGCGATATTAGGGTATGTCAAGCACGGAAATGGAGTCGTCCTTCCAAAACACAAACTTTCACCCGGTATCCAATTGTTAACCACTCGCAGGCCATGCTGAGCACCCCCGCAGCCTGGGAGGTCCTCACGCAAGCCGAGCGCACCGAGATCATCGCGCTCCTCCCGGCAGGGACGCCCATCCTAGACGCCGGCACACCTGAAGCCCGCCCCGACATGGTGAGCCTCGCTTCAGACGACTCGTTCCGTCACGACTGCGCAATGTACGCAGAGAACCTGGGCGATGGAAAGCACGACCCTCAGTGGCTTGAGGATGCCTGGTCCGCTCACGACGAGCGTGCTGCGGGGGAGTATGAGGAGTACCTTGAGCAGCACTTCGAGGAGGAGTGGGGCGTGGAGCTGCCTGTTGAAATGAAGAGGAGTCTCGATGTTCCGAGGGATGAGAGTAGTACGAGCCGCGAGTTGAGTGTAGCGGCGAACGGCAGTGGCGACGTCAACGGGAAAGGCCGGGACTGGGAAACGAATATCCCGAGCAATGGGGCCGATGATGAGCCTGCAGAGGAGCAGAAATCTGTGGTTACTGTGACGTCTTTTGACGAAAGAAAACCCATGGAGGAGCATGGCCCTATTGAGGAGCAGAAGACTACTGAGGAGCAAAATATGACGATGAAGCAGCAGTCCGCCGAGGTTGAGAAGTTCATCGAGGAAGCGAAACCTGTCGAGGAGGAGAGGACTATGGAGGAGGAGGGTTCTGTTGGGGCTAAGACCCTCGTCGAGGAAACTCAGCCCGTCGACGAGATTGAGGCATGATCCGCGGATAGATAACGGTCTCCAGCAATACTGGCTAGGACGGCCACAGGCAAGATACCCAGGCAGGTTCATGAGCTTACATCAAATACAACTTGTCCTCAACGGCAGCTAGACGATTGTTCATGCCCAGTCCCGGTAACACCATACTCTCATGCCCCCATCTCCCCACGGTTGGCCCTTGCATAAAAAGGGATGAATATCAGACCTCTCTCTTCTCTACGCACCCAAGGTTGGTCGTCGTACAACTTGGTTGAGTTGGCGTTTGAAACCTCCTTCCCCTGTGCAATGACAGGCACGACTTCATGGCCCAGTATCTCCAGTCAGCACAACGTTATCCACATCGACGCCGTTGTCCACGTCCTTGATGCAGTAGACGAGCGGCCCCCGCATGATGCACACCTCGTTCTTCCCGAGCCTCGTATTGGCATACATCTTGCGCGGCTCCATCGCGAAGACAAGCGTGACCCTGCCGTCCTTGGCTTCGGGAAGATACAAGTATCCGTCCTTGACCTCACCGCTGACTCCGCGAATGTCGTATCCCTTTGCTCATCCAGGGATGAGCAGAGCGAGCGCGACCGTCCCCGTCCAGTTGATCGTGAGCTCGCCCGACCATGGCGCCTTCGTCTCAAGGGTGATGACAGCTTCGGACCCCGGCACGCGCAGGGTGCTGGCGATATACAGATGAACCGCTACCAGCTCGTCCGTCGTCGTGAAAATGCAAGCGCCGAGGTTTCCCAAGAACTTTGCCACGTTTGGCGGACAGCATGCGACCTCGAACCATCGGCTCCTCTCCTTGGGCCGTCCGCTCATCGTTCGCAGCGGGTTCTCGTAGTAGAACGACTCGCCGTCGAGCCCGACGCCCCCAAGGAACCCATTGTACAGACCCCTCTCCAAGACGTCGGCGTACTCTCCCGCAAGTCGGAGCCGCAGCATCCGTTGGCACCACACGAGAAGTTCGAATGTCGCGCACGTCTCGGCATAGAAGCTCCCGCCCTCCTCCGTGTCGCCAAGGACGTGAGATTATCCAAATCCCTTTCACTGCCTCACGGAGCCCAGCACGCCCGTGACGTACATCTTCTTGTCGACCACGTCGCGCCAAAGCCGATGCACCGCTTTCTCGACGCCCTCGTGTCCCGTTAGCCGGACGAGATCCGCCGCCGCCGTCAGAAAGTACACGGCGCGCACGGCGTGGCCCTTGACCTCCTTGGCCTCGACTAGCGGAACATCAGCCTGGTGGTACCCGTAGTCCCTCGGACGGCGGCAGACAGGCCTCATCTCAGACGAGTCCCAGTCCCCGGGGTCGTTCCCGCGGGCCCAGGCCTCCTTGTCGAAGTACGTCTCCCCCCTCTCATCGCGCCCCCCGCGCTCGAGAAGGAAGTACGTCGCCATCTTGAGCAGTATCGGCTCCCTCGTCATCTCATACAGCCGCAGCAGCGCGAGCTCAATCTCCTCGTGGCCGGGATATCCGCGCTTCTTGCCCTCTTCTGCGCCGAAGACGGCGTTGATGTGATGGACGACTTTGTGGACGGGCTCGAGGAGGCGGCCGCTGGATGTGAGGGTCTCGTAGGCGACGCATGCTTCGATGAGATGGCCTATGCAGTAGAGTTCGTGCATATCCCTGAGGTTGGTCCAGCGGGACTCGATGCCACGGACGGTGTAGTAGGAGTTGATGTAGCCATCTGGATGCTGGGCGGCGCGGATGTTGTCGACGGCCTCCTCGACGACGGCGAGCATGGCTTCATCTGGATGCGTCATGAGGAAGTAGCATGCTGCCTCGGTGGCTTTGTAGATGTCGCTATCCCAGAAGGGCTATTGTGTTCAGCTGCGTAGACGGTAATGAACGGTGAACGGTGCTTCGACTTCCATGAGGGGGCGGCTCGTGGCCAGGCTTGAACTTGTGAACATCCCAGTGGCCTGACTCCTTCTGAGCCTTGATCAAGGCGGGTACCGTTTGGGTGCGACCATTATTGCGCACATGAGACCAGAAGGGAGATGTGATGTCGACATTTCGCGTTGGAACCTCCATGATGGCTGTCGGATGGCTCTCGCTAGTTAGGTAATTCCTACTGAGCTGGACAAGCCCTCAAAGCAAGGTATCAGTTGTCTTTAAGATCTTCTGCTCTGACATGTCGATAGATCAACCCGTAATCAAGTCGATGACATGAAGCGTGACCTAACTTTTGGCATATTCGCTACGCCGATGCCTCGATGCGCTCCAATGATGGCGACTGATAGCCAGCCTCAGCCATCAGGTGCGCCCGCCACCTAAGCTCTGCACATGACCGTCCCGCCTCTGAAGTTTCGCGACGGATCTCATCGTAGTCAATATTCTGGTCGTGTTGAATACGTCGGTTCGTATGGGAGACATTCGCGCCCTCATTTTCGCATCTAGGTATCTCGGCCCGGAACGCCATCAGCTCCAGCCAGTCGGCGCGTCGAGGCCGAGACACTTGCCCCGATTTCGTTGAAGCACCCACGTCGCATTTAACAGAACGCCTGGAACTCCCGCGTGGAGAGGTTGGCTTCGCCGCGGCGGGGTCGTAAGATGGTCTGCTGTGCCGTTGAACCGGAGCACGCCAAAGCCGCCGAACACCTCTCGGGGATGCGGACAACTAACAGGTTTGATAAGCCGAAACCATGTCAGCCGCTTTGATGCACTGCATCCTCCATGCCAAGACGACCGACAATAGCTCCAACCGAGCTCAGAAGTATTTTGACTGGTAGTATAAATGCCAGACCAGGGGCCAGTGTTTGTGTTCCAAACGAGCCTGGGCAAGCAAGCGAGGAGAACATCCAGCTTGGTTCCCAACGACCTGGGACGATATGCATCCATCACACCATGTCGCCCCACCCCCGGAGTCACCCCAGGTTGCCTCAGAATGCGGGGAAGAGGATCTTTGGTTGGTGCTCTCACGAGTATTCCGATAGTTTCCCTCTAATTGTGAGGACTTTTCCATCAAATGCTTGACAGTTTTCCTGACTCTTTGAGGCGCTCCTATCGGGTGGGCTTCATCCGCAGTCCAAGCACCTGGCCTTACCCTTCCCGGCATCATCAGGTTCACCCGTTACCTGCCTCGTGTGAAATCGTGGAGATGATTGGGATGGTGCTGCTGGACGCCCTTGGCATTGCGTGTCACGGCTTCCTTCGCAGTCTCGAATCGACCTTGTGATCACTTTTCCATGGGGACCTGCGGGCGTGTTGCGTCGTTGAGCAACTTCTCGGCTAGATCTGGGCTGTCTGTGAAGTATTGTCAATAGATCAACAATGCACAGCTTTTTCACGAGAAAGCTCATGCAAGACAGTGAAAACTATATAACCCCACCGAAGCACGACGTGATCATCCTTGGAGCGTCCCTCATCACTACCATCACCTGCATCAGACTATTGCTCATTAACACCTCTAGAGAGCAACGCCATCGTTGAACGTGAACATGGCTTCTCAACACCCCCTTGTGATCTTGCCCAGCAAGGTCCAGCCAGGTACTGAACATGTATCCGAAGCGGCTCACGCAGAAAGCGACGTCAAGGAGGTCAAGGTCCAGTCCGTTGAGCTGGCCGATGCGATCGCCAAGGACCAGCCAGACTTTAGGTCCCGCTCCATGATGACCCTCTACGGCCTCATGCTCTTCGCGACACTGAGTACGTGCCCCTCATAGTGTACCCCTTCCGTAGCCTGGCCACCTGATCAAAGTAATGGGGACCTTGGCTGACCAGTGACAGACGGCTGCATGAATGGCTATGACGGATCGGTCATGAGCTCCATCAACGCCATGGCGCAGTGGCACGACTATTTCGGCGTCGGTTACACCGGCTCCCAGCTCGGCCTCGTCATGGCCATCTACACCGGCGGCACCACCACGGGCAGCGTCTTCAGCGGTTTCATCGTCGACACGTTCGGGCGGCGTATGGGCATGGCCACCGGCGCCACCTTCATCATCATCGGCTCCATCGTGCAGGCGTCATCGACGACGCTTTCAGCGTTCATCGGGGGCCGGTTTATCGTCGGGTTCGGCGTGCCGCAGTGCACCACGGCTGCGCCGATGTACATTGTTGAAATGGCATTCCCCACGTGGAGAGGTCTCGCTGGCGGTCTGTACAACGTGCTGGGCTGGTACATTGGATCTCTGAGTAAGTGACAGGCCCAGCCATATCAAGCATCAAGGCTAACAAGCGCAGCTGCAAGCTGGTCTTGCTATGGCCTCGCCAATCTCCAGGGCAACATGTCGTGGCGTATCCCCTACATCATCCAGGCCATCCCTGCGACCGTTGTCCTCGTCATTGCCTGGTTCATACCCGAGAGCCCCCGTTGGCTCTTCGGCAAGGGGCGCGACGAACAGGCGAAAAAGGTTCTCGTCAAGTACCACGGCAACGGCAACGACGATTCGGCTGTCGTGCGACTCGAGTGCGAGGAGATCAAGTACTCTGTCGAGACCAACGCCGAACTGCGCGAAGGAAAGTGGTGGGACTACGCTGTGCTGTTTCGGACGCCGGCGTCGCGGTACCGCATGTGGCTCATCTTCCTCATCTCGACCTTTTCGCAGTTCACCGGCGGCGCCGTCATCTCGTACTACCTGCCGACGATCCTGCAGACGGTGGGAATCACGTCGTCCAAGCAGCAGCTTCTGATGAACGGGCTGAATACGGTCTTTTCGTTCTGCGGTGGCCTCGTGGGTTCCTTCTTCGTCGACCGGGCGGGTCGTCGCCCGCTACTCCTGTGGGGCGTGTTCCTGACGGGCCTCATCTACGTGCCGATCAACGTGCTCGCGGGTCTTGCTGACGGAAATATCGAGAAGGCTTCTGGATACGCGTTCATCGGTATGATGTTCCTCTACGGCATCGTGTCGTCCTTCTGCTGGACGCCTCTGCAGGCGCTGTACCCGGCCGAAGTGCTCAGCACGGACATCCGAGGCAAGGGCCTGGCGGCCAACAACCTGATAGCGGGCCTGTTCGGCTTCATTAATCTGTACGCGATCCCGATCGGTCTGGAGAACATTGGCTGGCGGATGTACACGATCCTGCTGTCACTCCACGTAGTCCACTGGGTGTTGATGTGGTTCGTGTCGGTGGAGACGATGGGCCGATCTCTAGAGGAGCTGGAGGAGATTTTCAGTGACCCGAAGCCGGTAAAACGGAGCAAGCAGTACAACAAGGTTGTCGTTGGATCGGGTGTCGGTGTCAAGGTGACGGACGTCTGAGGGGTCTGTCTTGATATGAAGTCTGGTTTGATTAGTGTGAAAGGGCCTGATGTGCGTTATCCGTTCATGGAAGAGCTCGATAGTTGGCAATATTGATGAGATCGCTCAAGCAAAAAGACACGATCGAGTGTTAATGATCATCTTTAAATTGTAGTTCCCGAAGGTTCTTCTCGAAGGAAACTGATGAAGAAGAGAAGACGATGTTGAGGAAGGCACAATGCAGTGGAAAGTGTCGTTGCTGAACGGCCCAAGTGGAGTCGAGTCGAGTCGGCTGTGGCGGTGCGTCAAAAAAGGGTTTGGAGTGGCTGACCAGGCGTGCTCGCTCACTTACTCACCTCAACTCCAACTTCAACATTACCATCTCCAAAGGCCAAACACACACTACAATTGCCTCCATTGGTCCGAGACGATCAAATAAGGCTACGAAGAATACACATCAGAATAATTAACACGACCAATAGGCGCCATGCCATCGGCGCAGTCCCACAGTCGCTCACACAGCTTACTCCTCCTCCAGAAGCTCCTCAACCTTCGCGATGGCTCAAGCCCCTTGACACTCGCTCTCGACAACCTGGAGCAAAGTGCTGCTCCTCTGATCCGAGAATTCATCACACGAGCCAAGGTAAATCCTTAATGCCTATTCATTTGCCATGTCTCACCACCTAACACATATCCAGATCGGCAAGAGCAAGGTCATCTTCCTCTCTTTCGCCACGCTCAAGAAACCCCGGGACGCAGACATCTTCGTCAAGGGCCGCGGCAAGACCCTCACAGCTCTTCGAACAGAGATCCTTTCCCATTATCCCAAGCCAGATGAGAGCGCGGGAAAGGCAAAGATTAAGCCATCCCAACGTAAGCCCCACCCCCCTCTTCCATGTCCCTCCAAAAACTCCAGACTTGATGACGACCGTCCTCCAGGAGCCCTCGTCATAATCGACTCCCTCAACGAGCTCGCCACCGCCTCGCCCCATGACCTCCCCGGCTTCTTCTCCTCCATCCTCTCCCCCGCCACGTCCCTCCTAGCAGCCTACCACACAGACGTCCCCCTACTCCTCCCCCCCTCCGTCTCAGAGTACGAACCGCACCCGCTCACGACCCTAACACATCTCGCAACGGCCCTCCTCCGCCTCACCGCCCTACCCCAGGAGACAGCCCGCCAAAAAGCCCGCGACCGCTCCCTCCAAGACCCGGAATTCGGCCTCGCCGAAGGCCGCGAGGGCGTCCTCGTAGGCCTGAAAGGCGACCCGCGCAGCGCAGATCACCGCGCCGCCGTGCTAGACATGGAACTCCGCCGGCGCAGTGGCCGCGCCGTCCGCGAGCGCTTCGTCCTCTACCCTGCGAGGGCCGGTGCGCCGTCGAGGGTCGGACTGCTGGCGGAGCATCCTGCTTTTGCGCCGAGGGGAGAAGACGAGGATCGAGCGGGTGGGGAGGGCGAGGGGCAGCCAGAGAGTACTTTTAGTCTTGGGTTGACGGAGAAGCAGAGGAAGGACCGAGAGGGGATCGTGCTGCCTTATTTCGATGCGCAGACGGACATTGGGGCGGGAGAGGGGGGACGGATTTTGTATGAGATGGGGAGGGAGGATGATTTTGACGACGAAGAGGACGAAATTTAGGCGCCATGAAATGCGAGCTGAAGATGCATGGATGCCACGTCTGATTATTGGTCTTAAAAGGTGAGCATGGCACGGATTTTCTCCCGCAAGAATCGCACGCACGCCATGTTATTCACACATCTAGCTCATCATGTAAAGCCAGGCACTTCTGTGCCTAGCACAATCCATTTTTATACACCAGGTTTATCCACCGACAGCCAATGGCTCACTTTCTCCTCTTGGCCTTGCCCTTGTCGGCGCCCGTGGCCTTCTCAGCAGCCGCCTCGATCTTCTGGGTCGCAGCCTCCGCAGCGGGCTCGGCCTCCTTCTCGAGGAGCTCCTTCGCTTTGGCGCGGTCAGCCTCCTCCTCCTCCTCGCCACCACCCTGGCCAAACTCGTTGACGCGCGTGTAGTCAGTCGTGTACGCCCAGCGCTGGTAGATGTAGACGAAGAAGATGATATCGTCGCGGAATGTGGCGAGACGGTGCAGGATGGGCATCTTGATGGTGAACGCGAATAGGTCGTCGATGAAGGTGTTGAGGAATTTGTACATCATGGCCTTGGCGGGCATGTGGGCGACACTCTTGAGGCGGTAGTTGATGTACAGCGAGGGGACCATCATAAGGAAGCCGTAGGCGTAGACCGAGCCGACGAGGGTGGCGATGATGTACGAGTACCACGACTTGTGCTCGTCGTAGACGAGCGAGTAGACGGCGTAGGCGATGAGAAGGGGCACACCAGCCATGTACATGTACTTGAAGGCAATCTCGTCGTACTCCTTAGTCTTCTCCTCCGTGTCGCTGAGCTTGTGCTTATCCTCAAAGGCGATGCGGTAAGGGAAGAGGGCGCCGGCCTCGGCGGGGGTGACGCGGACGTTGACGACGGTGGTGATCTTCCAGAGCTCGATCAAAATACCCATGGCCTGGGAGCCGAGAATGACCCAGCTCGTGTTCTCAGAGTTATCGATGAGGTAGAGCAAGATGACGGCCTGCATGAAGGCGTTGGCAAGGATGGATCGGACCGAGATACCAACGTTGTCCTTCTTCTTGCGGTAGTGGGCAATGTCGGAGCCGAAGGCGAGCATCTCAAGGATGATGTGAGCGACAGTGACAACGGCCGTGATGGCGAGCAGGTATGGGTTGGAGTCCAGGAGAATCTCCTTGACCATCTCGACCTCGGTGCCGTCGCCGCCACCAGGGGCGGCGTTGCCAAAGGCGGCCTGGCGGGCCGTCTCCTTGCTGCTCAGCTCAATGGACGACATGAGGCCCATCTGCCAGTAGCGCAGGTTGCCAAGATCAATGTGGATGGGCAGCTCGGTGACGGTGTCGTTGAGAAGGGTCATGTGCGTCCTCAGCTGCCAGAACTTGTTGACAAAGAGCATGGGGTCTAGGATGCTGTCAGAGAAGTGAAAGTAGAGCAAGAGGGGTGATCTACTCACAGTACCACGAGTTCTGACCGGTGCCATCGCGGGCATCGGTGGGCTCAAGGTGCAGGAAGTGGCGGGTCGCGGGGTGCAGGCTGCGGTAGTCGAGGACGCCCGAGTCGGGAATCATGGACAGCGTGACGTTGGAGTGGTAGTAGCTGGCAATGACGGGACCGGTGGGTTCCTCCTCAACGACCTCCGCAGCTGCGTCCTCAGGGCCATCCAAGAGGGAGCGCGTCTTGGAAATCTTCTTCTTGGGGAGGTACTGGGTCAGTGGGTAGGCGAAGTGGTAGGCCGAGGCCACGTCAAAGCCCGCGACATAGGGATCAGGCTGCTGGCCGGTCAGGGCGAGGTAGAAGTGACCCCAGAGGGTAGTGTTGTGCTGGACTGACGCGGGCACGGCAAAGGTGGCATCGACGGAGCGCTTGTCGCTGTAGTTGCCGAGATGGAAGTTCGTCTCCTTAAGGATGATCTTGTCGGCGGGCGTCTTCTCGAGGGGCTCAGGCCTAGGGGAGTCGGACAAAGTGACGATGATGTCGATGTGGCTGTCAAGAGGCCACATGGGCGCGATCCTGGCGGGGTTCGGGTCGAAGGTGGCCCCCTCGGCGAGGGCCTTGGGGCGGAGGATGTAGGGAGGGATGCCGCCGATGTTCGCAGGGACAGTGTAGACCTTGCCCTCGGGATCGGTGACCTCGGTGGCTCCGCCGACGGGCTTCTTCAGGAAGTAATTGGCGCCGAAGTTCATGGCGGCCCAGGTACCGAAGCCGATGAGGAGCTTCTGGGTGGTGCTCAAGGTGAAGCCCTGCACTTGTCAATCTATTGCTCGCATGGAAATGATGAGGCCGAGGTCGCAAACTTACGCCTTGCTGTTGAGGCTGCTGCTGGGGAACACGAGCACCAGCAGAAGCAGTGTCAGCGCCGCCAACGGCGGCAAGGGCATCGACATGCGGCATGATGGGATGCCTAGGGGAGAGTCCGAATAATTCGGTACGATCGAGGTGCAGTACTCGAAGGGACGTCCTGAAGCAAGCCGTTTGTCGAATGACAGAACAGATCTTGCGGATGAGGATGCGGCGATGCTGGCGGGGATGCGGCAGCGATACGTGTCGGCAAGGTGGAAGTCGAAAAGAAGAGCATCAAATCACGACTTTGGTAGATTGCGAAAGGTCTCGGTGGATACTTGAACCTGGCCCGAGCCCGGAGCAGAGCCCCCTCCTCATTCTGCTACCCCGATGACAAGCCCCCCAATGCCAGTGACAGAGCCCCATTGCCCGGGGCCTACCTCTGT
Organism: Verticillium nubilum; assembly: GCA_002851675.1. NCBI lineage: Eukaryota > Fungi > Ascomycota > Sordariomycetes > Glomerellales > Plectosphaerellaceae > Verticillium > Verticillium nubilum. The sequence continues at coordinate 303,724 of NMXI01000001.1, forward strand.
GTTGGCAGCAAATCAGGGGGCTTGTCTAAGGCACGCCACGATCGAATAGAGCCGCCCCCCTGCAGAGCCACCTGTCTTTGGCCTCCACTCTGACATGCCTTAGGTACCTACTAACCCTAGGTTGGTAGGTAAGACCTACCACCCCCCAACCGAACACCCCCCTAACCGAACACTAAAACTGTCTACTTTCAATACTAAAAACGCAGTCCCCTAATAATAGGTTTTTCACGATATCTCCCCTAAATCTTATCGCATAGCCTAGCTAACTATATTATTAGATTTAGAATAAAGAGATATACGGAAGATAACGTATTAAACGCTATAGCCTTAGCGAAGCGAGGTATAACTAAGCGTAAAGCTATGCGCGACTAGAACGTACTTATATTAACGCTTTATAGTAGGCTTAATAGTACTATAGAGCGCTTAATTACTAGGGAAGATATCTAGAGACTCTCGATAGCCTAAGAAGCCTATCTCGCCTATTAGATCGTAGAATAGGGCGCCCTAGGCTTCGCTCCCTTATATAATTAAGTGCGTAATTTCGTTTAGCGAATTCTATTAGTATAAAGTAATATATTACTGCTCGGAATATATTAGATAAGCGGCTTTCTTAAACGGAATCCCTCTATTAAGACCCTAGTAAGTAAGAGGATCGAAAGAAACTACTTTAAGGGAGTTATAGCTTAAGTACTTAAGGATTTCTTCGCTATTCTCGCCCGCCCTAACTTTAAGGCTATCTCCCTAGCCCTAAGATAGAATATAGACGAGATAGGTATTATAGAGGGTCTAAGTATTAACGGCCTCGTTCTTAGTAGCTCTAAGAAGCGTAAAATCTATATTTAAATAGTAGAATTACGCGCGTAGACTACTTTTATCGAGTATATATCTATAGAAGGCGAAGCCCTCCCTCCCCTCGTTATTTTTAAGGGTAAAATAGTTTAATAGTAATAGTTTCTAGAAGCCCTTAATAGCTTTAAGGACTAGAGATTTATAGTAATAGTAAATAAATAGACGAGTAATACTATAAGCCTCGAATAGCTTTAGGATATCTTTATTCCGCTTATATAAATAAAGGCCGATAAACTATAGGCTCCTTACTTTCTTATAATAGATAGCTATAGAAGCTACGTTTTAGATAAGTTTCTTTAGACCTATTATTAGGCGGATATCTTTCTTCTTTTACTTCCTACTTATTCTAGCTATATTACGTAGCCTCTTAACCTATTAATATTTAGCCCCTTAAAAGTAGCTTATTATAAGTATCTTAAGACCGTAGTTTATTTACTCGATAGCTCGCTAATTAGTAAACGTAATTTCCTCTACTACTATTAAAAGGCTTAAAGAGACGCTATTATAAAGAGTAATATACGTAGTAAATAGTATATAATAGGCCTATAGCCTATAAGTCTTCGGAAGCTACTTTTAAGCTCTTAGATAATAAACGAGGGCTATCTAAAGACCCCGAAAACGCCTTAGAAGGCTTATAGTTATACTAACTTTACTATAGTAACGCCGAGGAGCTCGAGTAATCTCTGGAAAAGCTATTTTTTACTATTTTATCGACGCGTAATACCTAGGTTAGTAGTATAGGCTATATAGCGCTTATTCTTAAAGGCTAGGAAGTATATCGATTTAAAGGATATTAAACTAGTAAAGATAAGTACTTAGATTACTTTATTAAGCGCTTAATTAGAGGTATATAAGCCCTATAAGAAGCTTAAAGTAGCGTTAAATCCGAATAAGCGGTTTACTAATATTAAGGCTATTTAGGCAGCTTAAACTCGAGTAAAATAAATCGTAATACCTTCTACGACGGCTTTAAAGGATTAGGAAGCTGAATTCGAGTCCTAGTACTCGGAATTCTTATTAATTTAAGCCTATTATAGCGAGTAATTAAACTTATCTATTGTTTTTCACTGCTCGTTTCTCGTTAATTTAGGTGTTCGGTTGGGGGGGTGTTCGGTTGGGGGGTGGTGGGTCTTAGGTCAGGTACCTTGCCTTGGGTGTTCAGTGCCCGTGGTAGGCGCTATAGGCACCTGAGCTTCAGGGGGCTGCTTCGTCCCTGCGGCGCCCAAGGCCATTGCAACACCTTAGGTTACTTACGTACTGGACCATACAGCACAACCTCCTGTCATCAGCTGGTCTTCCTGTAATCCAGTTACCCTCATTCCAAGCCTCTAACGAGCATCGCCGAAGGAGCCGAATGCTTTTAGAGAAGCACCCAATAGGGCCATGACTCGCAAGGCCCTGGAAGTGTTCTAAAGCCTATCACCAGACATCATCAGCTGCTCTGTCAACCTGGAAATGCCAACACCTCAATGGCTGGATCCCCTGGGGCCCCGACGTCTCTCAACAAGCCACGTCTTTGACTGTTGGGTCTCACTCGGTCTGTGATTGACATTGAAAGATGGGATCCCGGCCAAGCTGGAACCAACGCGGACCGTTACTCCGCGCGCGGTTCGGTACTTGTACCTGACATTGTAGTGTCTCAATTGTCATCACCCGACACCGAGTGGACTTGGACCCAATGCGTTTCGAGGCGCGTTCCTCGGCCTTCGCCACTCTTGGCCCTCCTCCTCGGACCTTCAAAGCTTGACTTGACATTGCCTCCCCTGACATATATTGAACACAGACCGCTCACCGCCGACTTCCACCTCTGAATACCCGGACCAAATTCTCCACAGCATCCGTCGTCGAGTCACTCTCTGGAAGACCTTCCTAAAGGACAAAAGTCTCTCTCAAAAAGCCTCAACCCGGCGGACTTGACCCTTTGCTCTGACTCACGATATTCATCAACGTCACCACTGAAGCTATTTGAACCATCGCAATCGCCATTGCCACTAGCGGTACTCTGATCCTCGACAACGACTCATCTCACCTCACAATAGCTTCTGCTCATCTTGGCTCTCTCAACCCTCAATTCTCTATATACATTCTCACTCTTACACACATTCAACCGACGCAATGGCGTCCGGCGGCCCCTCTCCCCTCCCTTCCTTCCCGGCCTCCCGCTCAGGCACGCCCTCTTCCGCCGTCAACGGCACCAAGAGGACCAAGATCTGTGTCTACTGCGGTGCCTCCGCCGGTCTTAAGCCTGCCCATATGGAGGCTGCCCGCGAGCTCGCCAAGATCATGGCCGAGAACAACATAGACCTAGGTGAGCAGCCCTCATGCAGTCCAGTCCAGCTCGCCCCTGTCCTTGATCGGCCCGGCCCTTTCGTTGAACAACCTCTCACCAACAAACACACCTCGCACCCAACCCAACCACACAGATGCACACACGTACTCGTGCCACTCATACCTGCATGCCACACCTTGCACACCTGCTAACACCCCCTACAGTCTACGGCGGCGGCACAGTCGGCCTCATGGGCGAGGTAGCCAAGTCCCTCGTCGCGCTCGCGGGCCCAGAGTCCGTCCACGGCATCATCCCCGAGGCTCTCGTCCGCTACGAGCGCGACAGCACCTACCAGTCCGTGAACAGCGATAACATGCGCATCCCCGAGGAGGTTGTCTACGGCCGCACCACGGTCGTCAAGGACATGCACACCCGCAAGCAGATGATGGCCCAGGAGGTCTTCGCCGGCGGACCCGGGTCCGGCTTCATCGCGCTCGCAGGCGGCTACGGCACCATCGAGGAGGTCCTCGAGACGGCGACCTGGAACCAGCTCGGCATCCACGACCGCGGCATCTGCCTGCTCAACATTGACGGTTTCTACGATGGCATCCTGACGTGGATCAGACGCGCCGTCGATGAGGGGTTCATCCGCGGGGGCAACGCTGAGATTCTCGTCACGGCGCCGGACGCGGCGAGCGCTGTCAAGGCGCTGGCTGACTACAAGGCGCCCTCGTCGACCTTCAAGCTCGAGTGGAACAAGACCTGAGCAAGGCAGGGTAGACGAGAGCTCAAAAGACGGCTAGCTTGAAAGGCAACGAGGAACTGATTCTGCGCAGCACCGATGGATGGTCCAGATCTGACTAACGTGGCAGCGATGCCCAACAGCCGGACGGGACGCCATGGGAAGGGCTACGACTTGCATTGCGTGCATCTTGGTCTCGGCCTGCGCACGTTCGCTCGGCGGGGGAAACTCTGAGAATGCCCGAGACAAATGTTGTGCAGGTTGAGAGGACGGTCTCGGTCGGGTAGCATCATACGAGCTTGCATTGTTTGCTCGGCAGGGGCATGTATGTAGCATTGTTAGACGGACGCCGTTCCACTGGGTAGCCAAATAAGACAGTATAGCCTGAGCTGGTGACCTGATGTTTCTGCTGTGCTTGCTGTGACCCGACCACTCCCAGATCATGCGAGATTCAGGGGCAGAGAGGGTTGTGCTTCGCGTCTGACTGTGATGAGCAGCAGGAGTAAGTCTGACACGGGCGTATTGAGCCTGCAATGGCAAGTTGGGCATTTTCGCAAGAAAACGGTGCACATGGGTCAGGCTCACGGAGAGCACAATGCATCATGGACGGCTCATTACCTCTACCGCCATCTAGTAGTACAATGCTTGCAGCCATCCTCTCTTCGATATGCATGCCCTCTATTCTTGCGTCTCCTACTCGTCCACCGTCATCTGGTCCCCATCGCCCTCTCCCTCGCCCTCGCCCTCGGCTGGCGCAGCAGCAGCGTCAATCCACACCTTGACGTCCTGCCCGTCGAGCACCTTGAAAGGCTCAAGCTGCTTCTTGCCATCGGCAAAGCCAACAATGGCAATACTCGTGTTCTCGACCGTCAGCTCGCGGTCCTGCACGAGACTCTCTCGCAGCGCCTTGAGGCCATGGTGCACGAGATCATCCCGGGCACAGTCGGCAAACGACTCGACGTTGCGCTCAAGGTACGTGCGGGCCATCTGCGAGCGGGCGCCAATGGCGAAAGCCGACATCTCCTCGGTCATGCCGGAGGGCTGGAACTCGAAGAGGTGGGGTCCCGTCTCGTCGACGCCGGCGACGAGGAGGCCGACGCCGTAGGGGCGCTTGCCGTACATCTGGGTGTTGATCTGGGCCTTCTCGCCGATGAGGTCGACGAGGGAGCGCAGGGGCATGGAGCGGCCGTAGGTCATGCGGTGGCCGAGGCACTGCTGCTTCATGAAGTTGGAGAGGACGCGGGCGTCGGAGGTGAGGCCGGCGATGGCGATGCCGGCGTGCTCGTCGACGGAGAAGAGTTTCTTTTGGTAGGAGGAGAGCTCCTCGGCGTTGCGCTGTTGCCGTTAGCTCGAGGCCGGCGAAGGCTTGGGGGGGTTTGTCTGGAAGGGGGCATCTGAAGGGGTATCTGAAGTGACGGGCAGGGCAGGCTTACCTTCACGGCAACCAGGACGGCGTGTGTTTTGCTGACGATGCCGACAACGACGGAACCTTGCTTGACGGCCTCGGCGGCATACTCGATCTGGAATATCCTGCCCTGGGGCGAGCTGGTGCCCTGTTAGCAATGGCGGGCGACGGGCGGCGGGCGGTGGGCAGTGGGCAGTGGGCAGTGGGAGGGCAAGCGCGGGACGCGTACAATGTGACCGAGTCGTTGTCGTAGTTGTTCCTGAACATGCTGACAGACGTATCTGGAGGTGTGCTTCTTGATGGATTCGGTAGGGAGGGGGATGGGGTCGGAGGGGGGGAAGATTCGTGATGGCGATCGTGGTGGTGTTGGTGGTCAGAGGGAGCTTCAGCGTTGAATCAATCGCAGCTGCAGTCGATCAAGCACCAGCGCCAGGCAGCTCGAGCTTCGTTGCATCTTCAGCCTGGTGCAGGGGTGCTGCTCTTCTGCGTCAGGGCCCACCAGGAACTGATTACCTCATCGACGGTGTTTCTGCAGTTCTCCATCTCTGCATCTCTGCATCTATGCATTTCTGCATACATTGTCTATAGAAAAGCCCCTCTAAATGAATCGGCCGAGGTGACGTCGGACTTGCTCGCATCGGAGTGGGGCCTCATCCTGGCACCGCCGTGGCCAACATTGGCCTTGACGGCACAGCTTCCAGCCTTCCATCCCACACGACCACCCAACGATCGCCAACGCCATCGCCATCACGACCGAAGACCCGACCCGATCCGACCCACGATCCCTCCCTCAGCGCTCTCTAGAAGCTGCGCGACAGCTCGGCCCCGAAAACAACCCACCACATCCCTATCCCCCGCGTCATTGCGCTCTGCGCCAGCCGCCCGCCATGCCTGCCGCCGGCCTCAAAACCATCATCGCCCTCTCCTTCGTCCTCGCCGTCGGATTCCTCCTCGTCATCCTGTCCTGCGCGCTCTACAACGTCTACTACCCTCTGCTCGTCGTCGCCACCTATGTCTTGGCCCCGGTGCCCAACTGGATCTGCTCGCGCTGCGCCAACCCCGATGACTTTGTCGAGAGCTCCGGCGGCGCCATCCTCGACCTCGGCCGCTTCTGCACTGCCTTTCTCGTTGTCATGGGCATTGGTAGGTTCTATCATTTTCCTCTTGATCGGATCAACGGGAGAAGTTGAGGAGGACTGTTCGAGGGCCCGCCGTGCTTTGGATTATGCTGACGAATATAGCTCTCCCCTTCGTGCTCGCCCACGCGGCGCTCATCCAGACCGGCGCCCTCATCATGTCGGTCACCGGCGGTCTCCTGATCTACGGAACCATCATCAGCTTCGGCATGTTCTTCCAGGAGGAGCAGGAGTTCTAAGGGCACGCGACGGGAGAATGACGACGAGGAAACGACAGAGAAACGGTGGCATCACGGAGGTACACTGTATTATTTTTGTGACTGAAGAGGGGGAATGGGCGCATTGTCGGGGCTCGAGTGATTGCCGGGACTCGAGGGTTGTCTGGACACGACTTGACGGGATTGACGGGGGGCTGGACGGGAAGCGACTTCAGCCTTCATCAGAAGCCGACGCGGATGGAGTCTGGTAGGTGGAAGCGACCATGAATTCAATGGTAGAGCAAACAGCATCATCTAGCATCGTCAGGGAAACCGGGAGAATGAAGTAACAAAGTTCAAATGCTTTATCCGCGTGGGCCCAGCCGCCAACCGGCAGCCAACCTTGCCCGATACGTTGAGTATCCCGAACGCCAGCCCATGCACCTCTATCCCACAAAGTTGAGTCTATCCTCTCATATCCGGCTCTGATGAGAGCCCCATTCGCAAGCCATCCTCACTGCGAAAAGACCCCCAGCGGCCCCGCCAGCTTGGTGAACATCTCCTCCCTCTCCCCCTCCGGCGTGCTCAGTATAGTCACGGCCCCTCCAGCACCAATATGCCAGACCTCGCCCTCATCGTCCGTCGAACCCTCATCCTCCCACCGCCACATCGTCCTGATCGTGACGCTCCAGTCGCCTCTCCCCGTGACATCCATGTACCCCACAACTCCCGAGTAAAGACTCCTCTCTCTGTCCCCTTCAATCTCCCCAAGCAGCTCGCAGCTCCTCTTCTTCGGCGCCCCAGTCATGCTCCCCGGCGGAAGACTAGCAGCCAGCACGTCCAACCCGCCGTACCCCCCGTGAGCAGGCAACTGGGCGTCAACAACGGTAATCATCTGGAAAACGGAAGCATACTCCTCGACCCTCATAAGATGCGGCACCTCGACGCGTCCCGGCCCGCACACGCCGTGCAGGTCGTGCCGTACGAGGTCGACGATCATGAGGTTCTCCGCCTCCTCCTTGGGAACGTGCAGGATGGCCTCTGCGGCCGCCAGGGTCGCGACGGCGGGGGACTTGCGCACCGTGCCTTTCATGGGACGCATTGAGCAGGAGCCGCGGGCGTCGTGTTCTAGGAAGCGCTCGGGCGACGAGGAGACGAGGGTCGCGCCGGCGAGGCGGACGAAGGAGCCGAAGGGCGCGGGTTGACGGGTGCGGAGGGTGCGGTAGAGGGTCCAGGCCGTGTCGGGGGCTGGGGAAGCAGTGTGGGCGGAGGGAGCGGCGGCCGTTGGGATGGTGATGGTCGTCTGGTCGGTGAGGCATAGCTCGTAGGACTCGCCGGCGGCGATGAAGTCCTGGCACTGCCTCACCTTGCGCTCGTAGTCGTCCGCCTCGGGCGCATGCACGCGCACGCCCTTGAGGATCTCGGCGGGGAGGCCCGGCGCCGGCCGGACATTGTCGGCCTGCCAGAGGGGCGCACCCTGCAGCGCCGTGAGGGTGGCATTGATCCAGAAATCGGCGTTGAGCTTCTTCTTCTGGAGGTGCTGGACGTGCAGCAGCCCGCGGACGTGGTCGATGACGATGCTCCTCGTGACCCAGGCGAAGCACAGATCTGGCCTCTGGTGGCCGCGCTCGGGTGCAACGCCAACGCCGATGCCCGTGAGACCCATCTCGTAACTGATGTAGCCCATGAATCCGCCCCTGAACGGCGTGTCTACGCCGTCGTTGCCGTCGAGCTTGCGCCTGTCGAGAAAGTCGGCGAGAAGCTGCCAGATGGTCTTGTGATGCGTGAAAGGAATGACCTCCTTGTGATCGACGGCGACGCCCTGTATGCAGGGGATGCTGGCGGTGGCAAAGTCGTCGCCGACGTGGTGCTCGATCCGCAGGGCCTCCTCGACATCGAGGGCGATGACGCTGTAGCGGCCTCGGACGTCGGCGGCGCCGTTGGCCAGCTTGTCGGCATTGGCAGAGTCGAGGACCATGTGTTCTGACCTCGTGCTCCTCAGCATCTCGACAATGTCGGGGACTTTGAGGTGCGGCGGCAGGGCCAGCGTCTTGTGGCTGTAGTCGCAGTCGAGCCCAATGGCGGCCAGCGAGGATGTCGTCTCTGTCCAGGGCACGTCCTGGGCTCCTGAACCGGCCGCTCCGTCTTTCGCCAGGCGGACTTCGGACAGGAGGCTCGGCTGAGTGGCATTCCTCGCGAGCAGCGAGCCGGCTGTCGTGACCTTTCTCTGCACATCGGCATTCCACCTCATGGCCTCGCGGAACCAGTTTTGAATGACGGCGTGGCCCGCGGCATGCGTGCAGATGGACTCGGGGTGATACTGAACCCCCCAGAAAGGCTTCTCCCGGTGCTTCACGGCCATGAGGATCCTCTCGACCCCCTCGCCGTCCTCGCGGTCCTCGCTCACCCACGCCAAGGGCAGCAGATCCCCCGCGCCATCCAACGCATCCCACCTCCGAGAGCGCCACTCCTCCCGCGGCACGGCATCCTGCCCGACATCAGCGCAGAGGCTGTGATACAGCGTCGCCTGGAAGGGCGCGACGGCGTGGAAAATGTCCCCCTTGAGCGCTGCGCCCGCGGGCTTCTCGTGCTCGATGGTCCGCACCATGCCGTGCAGGCCGCGGCGCAAGCGGCGGACCTTGCCGCCCGAGGCGAGGACGAGCGACTGAAAGCCCAGACAGACGCCGAGGACGGGGAGCATGTCTTGCTGGGTCAGGGCCCAGACGGCGCGAATGAGGCCAACATCTGTGTCGTGCTCGGGGGAGCCGGGGCCGGGACCGCAGACGACGGCGTGGTAGTGAGCGAGCTCGCGGCGAAATACATGACGGAAGTTGGGAGATTGAGGGTCAATTAGGGGTGTGTCGATGGGAAGTACGTGGACGTCGGCGTCGAGGAGCGTGGTGAGGAGGGAGACGATGTTGTTGGTGAAGGAGTCATAGGCGTCGAGGAAGAGGATCTGCGGCCTCATCCTGGCGCCGGGGTTTTGTGTTTGATGGGGAAATGGACGAGGCTGTCGCACAGCGTCGTATTGGCCGATGATGTGTGAGTGTTGATGTCGGTGAGTGGCGGGTGAGTGCGAGGATAAGGTGACCGACTTGAGATGTCTGTCTGAAGTGACTTTCTCAAGGCGCCAACAGAAAAGTTGTTCGGGTAGCGCCGGGATTGACTGACCCCCGATACTTTTCCTGCGTCTCTTGTCGGTGTCATTCATGCATTTGACTTTTACTGACCCCTTCGCTGGGTCACCGACATCAATTGCCAAGTCGGGATCCAAGGGAGCCAATTTAGCCAAAAATCAAATGGTTGTCTGTGGTTTGGGCATGATACTCGTGGGACGAAAATCTAATGCCGACTCTCAATCCATGTCTCAACTGACCCAAAGCAGGTAGCCATGTGCTGAAGTGCTTCACATGTGATGCATCACTATTCATTCAACCCGCTCCACCATGGCAGGACATATGAGATGTATCTAGCAGTAAGGTATCTTGCTTCGGATCAAGGTATCTTGAACTTTGATCTGAACTTTGACCTCCGTGCACCTAGATTCCATCAGGTTGCATCACGACACGCAGCCTCAATCATCAGCAGCATACCCCTATTAAATTCTCACAGAATTTAATTCCATAATATTCATTGGCCATTTAATCTAACCACATACTTTGTACCTAGGTAGGTAGTTGGTGAAAAAATGAACTTGTCATGCCGCTCCGTCGGTGTATAGCCACCGTCGGTGTATAGCCATACACCAACTGTACATGCACCCCGTGCTTGGCTTCGTAGTGTCCCTACCTTACTGCATGTCATGCTGGATAATTCCCAAGCTCCTAAAGCCAATGTTGAGCTTGAAGGAACACGATCCTCAACAGACCTGATTACCATGTCGTCCTATCGGGACTTCTTACTTTGCTCTCAACGGCACGAAATCACAACCAGCAATCCCTGACAACGTCAGCCGTCAGCCTCAGAGTCCAGTATTTGCAAAGTCTGCGTCTGCCACCTTGTAGTTGGGTAGGGCTTGAAGTTGCAATGCATCATAGCTTCCTGCTGTTTGGTCAAACAAGGCCGATTCGCTAATACATCTATCATGATCATGCTACTCATCGAGCGCATCCCGCGCCGCGATCAGACACGGCTGCCTCGAATGCCAAATCCTCCTCTCCTTGACCCCCAGCGCAGCGTCCAACATGACCTGCGTCTCCGACCTCGGCCGGCCCCCCTTCTTCTTCTCGCCCTCATCCTTCTTGGGCTCGTCCCACACCTGATACTCCTCGATTGAGGCCGTCACCTCAAACTCCCCCCTGCAAAGAGCCGTGAACCCCATGACGACCTCCGTCGTCGCTCGCGGACCGAGCAGCGGCAGCGCCTGCTGCAGGGTCCCGTTCCAGCTGACCTTGCGCGTGAAATCAAGCGCCACGTTCAGGGGCCGGTGGCACAGCGACGGCATGAGGCGGAGGAGCGGGTACATGGCTTGCGCCGTGCGGTTCGTCACCCTGATCCGCAGCTGCGCAAACTCATCCACCACCACCTCGCCCCTTCTCCCGTCCGAGGGACCCTCGCTGTCGCTGACAGAGGCCCCCAGGCCCTGCACCGAAATGTCCATGCCCACCTCGTCCACCTTGACCGCCTCGAGCATTCGCGGCGTGAGTCTCAGGCTGCGCAGCTCCACGAACCCGCTCCGCCGCGGACCCGACGTCGTGCTCCACTTGGCGCCGAGGGCGTTCAGTATCTTCTCCCTGTACCAGAACGCCTCGCGGTTGACCCTCTCCATGTCCGGCGAGATCTTGCTCGTGCTGACGACAAACTGCCGCTGCCTCGACGGGTTGAGCGCCGGGATCGACGCGTGCGGGTCGTCGAGGAAGATGCGCCGGAACGGCATCATGACGCGCGCCGTGTTGCCTGGCAGGATGTGCTCCTCGATCGCCGCGCCGTCCTCGCCCTCGAGCTCCACCTTGACGTGGCTCGGCCAGGCGTTCCGCAGGTCCATCGAGAGGATGCAGTAGTCGTCTGGTGAAGACCCCTCGCGACCCTTGTCCGACCCGGTCAGCGCCCAGAGGGGCTGCGGCATGTGGCCGTGCAGCGGCAGCACTTCGAGCCTCGCGAGCTCGACGCTGGCATTGACCGTCACCGTCAGCTGCAGGGACACCCGCCGCGTGTGGAACTTGTCAACGATCTCTTCCGGTGGGACGCCTAGGTGCGCGTAGTCGATCTGCAGCGTCGCGTTCGTCAGACCCGGCTTGCCGAGCATCTCAAAATCAAACGTCGATGTGCCGCCGGGGGCGATGAACCGTTTTGACGAGTCCTCATTGCTGAGTTTGCGAAGAGCCTGTCGCTTCATCAGAATGTACTCGTATTCGAACAGCTCCGCTGGCGTCGCGTCTCTGTTGCTCAGCGCCGCCTGCAGCGGGGCCTGCGTCGAGTCCTCAAACGAGAACAGCATGAAGTCTGCCGGCGTCGTCGTTGACAGGTTCTCAAGCGTCACCGAGAACACCTGCTTCTCGCCCTCGAGCACCATCACCGACGACTGCGAGAGCGTCGTCGACTTGACCACGACAATCGGCTGTTGGGCGATGACGTTGAGGCCAATTTTCTCCGTCGTCCGCTCGAAAGCCCTCGACACGGCGGAGGCGATGCTTTGCTCGAGAGCCGCCACCCCGACCGCCTTGACCTTGGTCTCTCCCTCGGGCGAGAACGGCTGCTTGAAGATGGAGAAGCTCCGCTCGCGGCATCCGTGGATGCGGATCACAGCGCCCGTGATGCTCAACGCGCCAGCGGCCTTGGGAATGCCTGTGATCTTGACAACCTGTGTGCGGTAGGGGCCCAGCATGACCGGGTCAGAAAACGACTCAAACTCGATGCCCTCCGAGTCAAGACGAATATGCTCAATCTCCACCTCGATATCGTAGGGGTTCTGCAGAGTGACCCTGAACGTCGCTGGTTCGTTCGCCACCAAAATGTGGTCAATGGCCGCCTTGTCCGGTTCCTTGAGGAACGGGTTATAGATAAACGGATTTACGTCTTGCGACGTCCGCGCAGCTGCCGCTCCGGGCAGCGTGCTTTTCGCGTGAGGCACCGGAATCCTCGTGCTGGGCAAAAGGTCCAGGCTCACATCTCTAACGAGGAACTCGTCCCAATATTCTGCCGCGAGGTGCCGCAGGCCCAGTCGTTTCGACAGGTTCGACGTCTTAGAAATGTTCGTGGCCAGCCGAACTTGCTCTTCTCGAGATATGCATGGCGAGGCGTCTTCGCGACGGGGGCCAGGTGCTATGCCCGACCCTGCCGACCGCAACAGGTCGCTTGAGTATTTCAACACGCCGTTGAAATCGGGAAGCGCTTCGGAAAAGTTTATGCAGGCTCGCAGAATGTTAAGCTTGATGCCTGGGAACCCGAAGAATCGTGCCGCCGCCTGCCCCTGTATCCTGGCTAGCGCAGCGTCTTGGCCGCCGTCCTCCGTCTCTGCAACTGGTTTGTGCATCTCGTAGCCCACTACGCCATACGACTTGCAGAGCATGCCGAGGAAAGCGTCGACGCCTTGTTCGACGTCGCCTTCACCGAGCTCGAGAGCCATAGCGCCATTGTTTTGGCCGTGTGCCGCGTTTAATGCCACCAAGCCAGCTGCAGGGTGAATTCCTACGTCAGCAGCGCCACGGGTTCGGGCTTCGACAAGACCTCCGATAAGCACAGACACGAGCTCGCGAAGCACCATGGCCTTCTTCCGCTGATGTCCAAGCGGGCCGAGCACGGAAGCGATACCGGCCAGGATTGTGGCTCGGTCAATCACCGTCAAGAGCTCCGAAGCTGAAGACGGAAAGGCTCGGAATAGCTGGCTCACGATCTGTTGGCGGGTGGGCGTGATGGTCAGCCGGGGTGACGTTGTCAGGGGCTTCTCTGGGAGCTTCCCATAGACCATGATCTCGAAGGCCCGGTCTCCAAGCTTGCCCTCCGCAAAGTGCAGAGCGGATAGGAGCTTGCAGAAGCGGATGACAACTTCGGCTGCTGGAAGTGGCGGTAGGTGTTCGGTAGAAATTCTCGAGTAGAGCCCAATGATGCGCTCGAGCAGATCCGGCAAGGCAACCTGGAACTTCCGGAGATACTTGGGCTGTAACGGGTCGTCCGGCGTGGCGGTATCGTTGGCGGCCAAGCTCGCCGTGCTGGCCTTGTCCTGGGGGAGACAAACGGACGGCACCTGAAACTCAATGTTGGCCCATCCCAGAAGTAACAAGCTCACGACGATTAGCTCCAGCGCCTTGCCATGCCAGACATGGTCATTGATGGATCTCGCCACCGTTGCACCCTCGGAAAGCTCCTTCAGAGCATCGCTCCAGCGACCGGCTTGTAGGTACAGGGATCCGAGGATGACGAGAACCCTGCCACGGCCCTTATTCCGCCACCGCTCGTTCATGCCGCCTGGCCCGAACCCCTGAACGGAAACTCGGTCCTGACTCTGCGCTCTACTATGCTCATCGGCCGCTACAGTGCGCGCGACAGTCTTTTGTTCTGGCGTAGGGGGGTCACTAAAGCCCCCTCCTGATATCTCATCGAATGTCGTCGGTGGGTTAGAGAGACCGCTCCGTGCGGGTGTAGAAGGACGATCGGGCGTAGAGCTGCTGGATGGGAGTGGTGACGGCTTGGAAGACACTGGCGGCATCGACATGCGCGAGAGACTTCTATCGGGAAGGCCGCTAGTGGAATTCGATCTCGAGCTGGTCGGCATGACGTGCTGCGACGCTCGTCGAGAGAGTGTGCTCGCTTCGTCTCCGGCCCATGACGATCCATTCGCATATCTCGCCGCAGAGGAGGAGCTGCCGGGAGACTCGATGATGGTCATGGCCTCGAACGACTTGGCGAGCGTTGTCATCTCGGCGAGCAGGAGAGAAGACATGTCGCACATGACGGTTTTCAGGGTCGTCCTCTTACACTCCTCTATCGGCGGAATCGTGATGATGCCCTCGGGCATTGGTATGGAGCTCTGAGGCGGAGTGACGAAATCGAAAATGAGGACATGATGGACGAGCGCCTTCGCGAAGCTGTCCCTCAGATCCTCCAGCTCCTGATATAAAGCTCGAACATTCTGCTCAGTCGTCGTCGGCGCTATTGGGGAATGTCGCTTGCTGAAGACCCCGCGATTTAGTTCTGCGCCGTCAGCTATCGCTACGACGGCAAGTGGTTCTCGATAAAGGTCGAAGGGCGACAGCGCAAGGTGGGAAGGCGGCGGCACGTGGGTGTTGAGATCGTAAAACATGGCACCGTCCGGGAAGGCCAGCGGCGAGAACATGCCTGAGAGTGAGAAGAAACGTCAGCGCATGCTCCGCAGGTTCAACAAGGGGAGAGGAAGCGCACTCCTATTAGGACGCCCATCCGGGGTGATATCTCGCAGGTGGACGACATGTTCCTCGCGCAGCCTCTCGAGGAAGCCGGCGAACCTCTCGCTCTTGATGGGCCCTACAGGCAGTACAAGTGCCTTGACCCTTGCGGGCGCAATCGGCAGAAGAGAATCCAGGCTCATTCTAGCAGTCGTGTTCGCAAAGCAGCATCTTTGATCAGGCGCACTTTATGGATTGGAGCTGCCCCGGGACCATGTCGCAGGAGTCGGTGTGAGAGCTAAAGGCCGTTGGAACGTCGTAACCGGAGGGGATGGTTTGTGAGAGACGCTGCTAATCTTCATGCAGCCGAGTAAGCAATCGTTCTCAGGTCTCTTGGTTGGCGCACTCTTGACGGTGGCTGGTGGTCGAAGTCGAGGTCACGGTTTGAGGCCGAGAGCGATGCTCGTTGCATTGGAATCCATCAACTGGCCTGTGGGAAACTTCGATCGACGAGGCACAGTGGAGGCTTGAGCGCTCGAGCCACTGGAACCCGCTGAGTTTCAGGGGTAACAATGGGGACTGTTTATCGATAGCGAGGAGCTTGAAGACGCCACGACTGACGCGCTCATGATTGGCCACAGAAAGCTTCAAAAGCTTGACGCCACAACCCAGCCTCACGATTGCCCGCCTTGGGCCCTTTGCCCCCCTGCCTCTGGGGCCCTAGCTTCGACAACGTGTACCTAAGCCCGCTGTGGCCAGCTAGGTACGTCAGTAAGGTACCGACCAAACGCGAGAGCTTCACCCCGCGACGAACTCTCAAGAAGCTCACATGTGGCTTGCTTGAGTCAACAAACAAACACCACAAAAAATGGGACGACAACCGCATATGGCCTTGATTCTGGCCTTCGTTTTCCTTCAATGCCTCGGCATCCATCAGGTCGTGGCTGCTGATGAGACGGCCGGCTCTGGACCGGCATCCATTCTCACCAGCGAAATTGGCCGCCTCAACAATGAAAGCCTTTTCTGGGGGCCTTATAAGCCCAATCTCTACTTTGGTGTCCGACCAAGGACTTCCAATCCTCTCTGGGCTGGCTTGATGTGGGCCAAGATTGATAGCTTCCAGGACGTCCAGTCTGGTATGGCCACCTTGAACCAATCTTAACCTACCTTAGGTAGAGCAATATGCTAAATCAACCAGGCTTCCGATACACTTGCGAGCAGCATGAGATCAACGGCTACGGCTGGGACGAATATGATGCGCGCAAGGGTGGTGTGCAGTCTATCCACGACGAGGCAAACCACATCGACATCACGACTTCCTTCGTCAAGGTTCCTGGCGGTGCCCACGGTGGCAGCTGGGCCGCTAGGATCAAGGGTGTCCCTCGCGAGGGCGCCCCCGCCAACCTCAAGACCATGGTCCACTACTACATCGCTCAGGACGGTGAAGGTTCCGAGCTGACGATCGACACCGAGGGAGACAGTCTAGGCTTCGACCAAGACATCACCTTCAAGGGCAAGTCGACCGATCTCGGCGCCTATCAGCTGGTCGTCACCAACGGCGAAGGTGACCGCCCAGCCGGCGAACACCTCTTGTCTGAAGCCAGGCGGGGCGACAAGACCGTCGTCCGCTCTCTGCAGGCTCCTGACAGCATGTCATGGCAGGCGAGGGGCATCGTGTACAAGCAGATTCAGGAGTCTGTCAAGGCCGTTCAAGAGGAGCACAACCCTGAGGACCCTCTTCCTCCGTGGGTGGTGTACCAGCTTCAGAACAATCCCGGCGCTGGTAACATTCAGATTGTGCAAAAGATGTTCGAGGGAGCGTTTGAGTTCGACGTCATCTTCTCGTCTGCCTCTGCGGGATCCGATCTCAAGCCTGCTGACCTGACCCGAGAGATCAAGACGAACTCGGAGTTCTTCAACGGCAGATTCTCCTCCGTCTTTGACCTCAAAGCGCCTTTCACTGCGGACAAGTACAAAAAGTTCGGCAAGAGCATGTTTTCTAACCTGATCGGTGGCATTGGCTTCTTCCACGGTGACCACCTTGTTGACAAGTCGTATGCGCCCGAATATGACGAAGAGAATGAGGGATTCTGGGAGGAGGCTGCTGCCGCTAGAGCCCGCAACAAGCAAGAGATGGATGGTCCCCACGAGCTCTTTACCAGCGTTCCCTCGCGATCCTTCTTCCCTCGAGGATTTCTCTGGGATGAGGGCTTCCACCTCATTCCCATCGCCGACTGGGACATAGACCTAACCCTTGAAATCGTCAAGAGCTGGTTCAACCTCATCGACGAGGAAGGATGGATCGCCCGCGAGCAGATCCTGGGCCCCGAAGCCCGCAGCAAGGTCCCGGAGGAATTCCAGGTCCAGTACCCTCACTACGCCAACCCACCCACTCTTTTCCTCATCATCGAGGGCTTCATGGAGCGCCTGAGAAAGAACAACGGCACTCAGGCGGCGGAGAGGGAGACCTTTTCGCCCAAGGAGTCTCTGCAGACTGCACATCTCGATAACGTCGAGCTGGGCGAGGAATACCTTCGCAGAATCTACCCTCTTCTGCGCCGGCAGTATGACTGGTTCCGCAAGACCCAGCGGGGCGACATCAAGTCCTACGACCGTGAGGCCTTCTCGACCAAGGAGGGATACCGATGGCGCGGCAGGACCGAATCGCACATCCTCACCAGCGGTCTCGACGATTATCCTCGAGCGCAGCCTCCCCATCCGGGCGAGCTCCATGTGGATCTCATGTCGTGGGTTGGTCTGATGACCAAGTCCCTGATGAACATTGCCGACGCCCTTGGCATGCTGGAGGACGTCGACAAGTACAGGACGACCCTCAATGCTATTGAGCACAACCTAAACGATCTGCATTGGTCCGAGAAGGACGGCTGCTACTGCGACGCCACTATTGACGACTTTGAGGAGCATGCTCTTGTTTGCCACAAGGGCTACATCTCTCTGTTCCCTTTCCTCGTTGGTCTGATGCAGCCTGATGACCCCAAGCTGGGCAAGATTCTCGATCTCATCGCCGACGAGGATGAGCTGTTCAGCCCTCACGGAATTAGGAGTCTCAGTCCGAAGGACGAGTTCTACGGAACCAACGAAAACTACTGGAGGAGCCCCGTCTGGATGCCCATCAATTACATGGTGGTCACCCAGCTCAAGGTATGCTGACTGCCGCCTTGGCACCGAACATTGCTAATCCCTCGTGCCAGAACATCGCCACCCAAAAGGGCCCCTTCCAGGAGCGTGCCACGGACATCTACACTCGCCTCCGCAAGAACCTTGTCGACACCGTCTACAAGAGCTGGGAGGAGACTGGTTTCGCCTGGGAGCAGTACGATCCCGAGACGGGCAAGGGCCAGCGCACGCAGCACTTTACCGGCTGGACGAGCCTGGTTGTCAAGATCATGGCCATGGATGACCTCAGCGAGGGTGGTCGGGCCAAGGACGAGCTTTGAATCTGAAGATTCAATCCGGCTTCTGTGTATCAGCATCTTAGATGTGTGGGAAAATCGGAGCGCCCAAGATAGAGGCCAGTCGTGCATGCAAGGCCTTGCGTATTGATGATAGACTCTTACAAAATGGCGACGATCTCAACCCTTTCAAACGGCGACGACCACACTCTCTCGTCAAACGGCGATGGTTCGCATCCTTCTAATCGCCGATGATGATGTCCGTGACAGCAGGTTATTCGCTGCTTGTTCAGTACAGGATGCGAGTACAATGTTCAGGCGCCCAGCATCCCGTTACTCAGCCCATTGCACCCAGAGCAACCCAACCCGAGGGAACCTCCCACACCAAAGCCCCGGCGTAACCATTCCTCCGAATCCCTTCCCACGACATCCTCCATCCCCAAACGGTACCGAGCCCTGCTGCGGACAAGTCCGCGTCGTATTCACCCATCCAAAGATGGACATCTCGGCGAGCCGCATTTGGCAAGTATACAGTTTTGGAAAACAGACCCAAACAAAATGTTCATTTTCAGCTGCTTCAGCCCCCCACATGACCCCCTCGAGTTTGAGGATTGAAGTAATCATGGCACATGATGACACGAGGAGGGACGCATTTGTCATGGGTTGGTGTATCCTCAAACGGCAGCGGTGCTACGTCATAAAGGCGGAGTTCTAGAACGGCGGCGGAAGGGCGCCGAGGACATGCGATCGCCCGGGTTGTAAGGCTGCAGTGGTACAGTCCGCGTATTGGGGGGTTTGAAGGCGGCTTCTGTCATGTGCTGAGTGATTGAGGGGAAGGTCCAGGAAGGAGTTGATTTGAAATAGCTATCTATGATGAGTACCTAGGTTAAGGCATGTAACCTCGACGTCGGGCTTTGATTTCGGGTTCTGGGTCACCTAGTCCGGACCCCTCGGGCAGGGTAGCTCCGCCGAATGCGTGCCGCTGGAGAAGCGAGACGGTCCTTTGGAGGGGGGGCATGACAGGATGCGGCACGCGGTGTGTTGGGAAGAGGGTGTGCTGGGCGCGTGAGTCAATTGTCATCCTCCCGAGGGCCACGTCCACGCTGTCGGGGCCGTCCTCCCAGATCCTCGGAACCGGTCGCCAGTTAGAAGCCTGAGCCAAGACCCCCCCCTGGCGCCATGGGAAACGGACGGGGGTGCCCAGACAGGGCTTCTTGGGGAGCTTTCGAGGGCTCTGGGGGTTCAGCGTGGTCAACAGCTGCCGGATTGGTTGGGGGCTATTCGGGCCTGCCAAGGAGGGCGCCTCTGGGGTGGTTGCACGCTTGGCGCTGATGGAGAGCTGGTGGTGAGACGACATATTTGGTGCCTCGAGGTCTGTCGGTCGGCGTGGTACTGTCAGACCGGGACAGATGGGTGTAGCGGGTTACCTCAGAGAAATTCATGTCACCCACGTGGCGCGGAGCCGCAAGCAAAGGGAATGGCATGTGTTGAAGGGATGATTGATGTTCTTCTTCAAATATCATGAGATCGTATGAAAAGGGGAATAAAGAAACATCCATTGCATTGGTATGTCCCGGGGGGGAGCATGGGGAAACTCGGGGGTGGCTATGTCAGGATGAACCAATGTCTATGTTGTTTGATCTGAAGATTCGCTTAATGATCAACACCAGGTTGTTACTTCAGCCTCGGTGTCCATGTTTTGCGCGGAAATCATATTTCGAGTAAATGGTGAGCAGCTTCGCCGGCGCAAGGTAACATGCCATGGAAGACGGATGTTATTTTGGAACAACCAGGACTTGCAAGTGACTGGAAACAACACTCATCCAAACAAGGCGAAAACGCCTGAAGTATGGTCGATCTGAAGTTCTATTGGAGGGCTTTCGCGATCTTGTCTGACGCTGCAGCCGCGGCAAACATGGGTATTGTGGACTGCTGAAGCCTGGTACGAGTATAGAAGCATGGCGGGCAGGTTGTAGTCGAATTAAGTCCTCTGTAGGGCAGTCTCACTCGGCCGTTAGCGCTTGTCAGGCGCTTTTGAAGCGGAAGCCAGCGGAGCCGAAGCGCTGGCGCCGCGCTTCGCTTTGGTGCTTCCCTCCCCACCGGATCACTGATCAGTGTCTGTGGGTCTTGCTTCTGCCCTGCCCTGCCCTGGCTCGTGCTCCGCCTACCGGGCCAGGTCCACTCCGCTGCAGTGTTGCTGACTGCACCAACATCGAGAACCGAGATCTTTCTCGCTTTCCCCTGTCCACTCTCTGCTCTCCTCTCTCTGCTCCCTGCTCTGTTCTCTGGCCCACCAGCTTCGTCAACCCACATTCATCCCCCATCGTCACCTCACGCCAATTCCGCTCAGTTCTCAATCATCGCTCGGATCCGGCAAATTCGTGCAAAGTATCCCACTCGTCATCCCGCGCCCTATTCTCACGGCTGCCTGCCTGCACGCGCCTCATCACCTGGTTCCCCAATTAGTGTCACCTGTCACACCATATCCGTTTATTCCCTGGAAGATTAGCGTGCCCGTTTTCCGATACTCTCCGCCTGTACCAGCGCGCGGAAAGGAAACCCCCCCCCCCCCCAAGGAACATCCAGGACCCCCGCATGCCCTGCTTTGGCGTGCCCCTCCACGATGACTGCTAGCTACGAGCTGAGCATGCCATGCCATGGCACGGCGGCTCTTTGGCTGCCTCTTTGAAAGCAACGGGTAAAGGGTATCCGGCACCGACCTTGCTTTCTGCTGCCCAAAACGTACGTATACGCCGCCGGCGAAGACCGAGCATGTCGTCAAGTCGCAGGCCATCACGAGCAAGTGTACAGTCAGAGTCCAGACCAGACCAGATTAGATCCGTCGCGAGACGAAACAAAACGAAATGAAACGGAATAGGACGAAACAAACTGAAGGGTCACGCGGGCGCTCGCGGGGGATGACTGGATTGCCAGGCCTCACTATGTCATCGGTGCCCACTGCGGCCCATCCTCCGAGTCTCTCCGTTAGTTTCGGCCATGCCACTAACGGCATCGCCGTATGCTTCCTCGTACCAGCAAGCAAGCATTGCGTTCGCCGATCTCCCTTGTGTCATCGTCTGCCGTCTTGGTCGCCGAGGCAAGCGCCTTTGTGGTACTCTCATATGACTGTCAGTCAACAAAGCCTGCCCAGGGAGTAATCTGGTCGACGATGACAAACACCGGCTTCTAACTAGCCAGCATCTTCTGACGACCGGTCGACTCGGTAATAGGGGTTTAACTGTCGTCGGCCGACGGTCACATTTCTCACGGCACTGCCATCCTCCGGCCTGGAGTCATCCGGGGATTGTACATGTGGCGAACTGCATTGCAGCCACCCAACGACCTTGGCGCGACGACGGTTCGAGGCACTCAAGACACTGAAGATGACCCTGGGACCAGCGCACCGGACGCTGGAATCAGGACACCGGGCGCTGGCTTTCGTCACTGGCAGCTGCACCTCTGTACTGGGCATAAGCCACGGTCTTTTCCTGTCTCCTGTCACAGGTCCTACTCGGCAAGGTCCTTACTCATCGCCTCTGCCCTTTCGTATGTGCTTTCGTACCCACCAACCAGGCACATTACCACTGCACAGCCCGGCCACACGCTCGATCATTCGTGCGACGAGAGGCTGCCTGTACGCTGCATGCGAGCCGGGGTACGGTACAACGGGGTGGCTGGCTGGTGCTGGTGCTTACGTTACATCTCCTCTGACGACGGACCTGGTCTCCTCCCACCGAGTGCCCCCATCCACTTCAGCCTTATGGAGTCGCACCGAGCTTCGCCAGATTCGAATTAGTGATTGGGTATTTGGGTCTCTTCCAGATAAGTTCCATGCAGGCGCTGCTGCAGCGCCCGCTTGTCATCTTCTTGGCCTTGGGTCTCTGGACACTGAGAGATCCTTGCAATCTGGTCTTTTGGCGTCGTCCCGTCTTCGTCCTGTCTTGGGACCCCCCCCGTTCGTCACCCCTCCCTGGATCACACCCCTGGCACCACTTCCTACTTTTACACTACACATAGCACATGCCTATGTGGACGCACACCCTACACCCTCCGAGAACACGATTTACGACGACCTGCTTGTGGATGCCGGACCCGTCCGGACTTGGCTTCAGGCTTCGGCCAAGTTGAAGCCGGTTGGTACACAGGCCGAGTGCTGAGCACCAAGAGACACCGAGCATCAAGTGAGGTACCGTTGCCCACCGTCATCTGCATGCGTATGCCTCTGTAATCCCGTCCTCTAGTCACCCCTTTGGGGTCTCGTCATTGCATGAGCCATGCCTTTTCCGTCCTGTCCCCCTGACCCGCGCCTCAACTTGAGGCGGAGGGTCATCCTATGCGTACCAAGATACCAGAAGCTCCAGTCGCAGCCCTCAGGACTCTGAGCTACCACTTCCGTCAAGATGTCATAATTGGGTCAAGCCACGCTTGCCTTTGTTTTCTATATAAGACTTCAGTCCTGCGCCCCGTGGAAAGGAATGAAAGTTCATCATCAGCATCAGCATCTCATCTTCTCTGTATAGCACAGCAGTCTTGCATTTACAAGCCTGTCCATTTCTAGCTTTTCCCTCCAGCAAAGACCTTCTCAACAACTACCTGCTATCAACACTTGGCACTGGTCAACGGCATATCTCCATTATTCAACTTCAACAACATCTTTGTCATTATCACCCTCAAACTACTACAATGGCCGGCTACACATTCGAGTTTGCCCCCATCTCTGCCCCCTTTGGCCGTTCGGGCTACAACAAGGGCGACGACGACGACGAGGGTCAGAACAAGGGCCGCTCGGGCTACAACAAGGGTGACGACGAAGACGACGAGGGCCAGAACAAGGGCCGTTCGGGCTACAACAAGAGTGGCGACGACGAGGACGACAAATGATCCTTCTCCCGCCACAATAACACCCCCGCCCCCTTTTTCTGGCCTCCCCTCTCGCCTACCGCCTATCTCAGGGGCTAGCCTCTCATCGAGCCTCATGTCTCAGATCGACAGTCAGTCAGACGCGGCGTGGGGGCGGGCTGCCGTTCGACCGTGGGCCTGGTAGGCGGGAGGCGGCCCGGGAAGGGGTTCCCTGAGCCAGGCAGGCGGCGCCTGCGGCCGCTTCGGCGTGGCGAGGGCAGGAGGCGGTTGGACGACATGTTTGTGGCTGCTTCTGTGTGGGAAGACAGGGAGCGCCATGCAGGTCGTCGATATGAAAGTCGCGAGTTTGTATGAGTACGCGGATCGGCATTCTCAGACCGGGAGGCTCACGCCGGGGATTTCTCATGTTGCATGTTACTGTACGGCGTTTAGACACACGATGGCTTGGGATTTGACCTTTCAAGATGGGGGTGAATAGATCGCCGGCGCTTAGGTAGACAGACGTAGCAACAGGTCTGCAAGGACCGTATCTTCCCTCTCATGGCTAGGTCTTTCTCGCGATATTACTGGTGCCTTCTCGATGCCGTCTTCTCACCAAACATGTTCCAGGGAGAATAGTATCGGCGTTAGACAATAGCTTGATTGTTACGGCTTACACAGCCAGTCTGGGGTATCTGGCGAGGTATTCAACTACACGGGACGCCTTTCGGTCCTATTTCAAATGCACATCCAGCCTCGTCGGCCGCGCGGCTGACGAATTACTTCCAGCGAAGCATCTAGACTCATTGTCCCATGCCAGAGCCAAGCCACTAGCTTGAGTGGCACAAAGGACTTAGACGCACACACACATATGCCCCTCCATCCCGCTCATCTGCTAGATCTTCGACATCGGTTCATTTCCCAACGCAGAACCTGGCAGCACCACATGTCAGCCACGATGATTCATATCGACTCATTGTGAGGCGGGTTAACAGCATCAAAGGGAAGGGTGGGATACTCACTTCTCGAAGATGACCCCCAGCACCTCCTCCACATCGCCCCCTTCGCCACTGCCAGTGATCTTTGCCAGACACTCGGCCGCGTATCGCAGGTGCTCCGCCGCCAGCACGACGTCGGGCTCCTCCTGATCGCCCACCTCGGCGATGGCGATGTACTCGTCAAGCCAGGCACCGCACTGGTCGAGGAGCTGCGTCTGTCGAGCCGTGACGCCGAGCAGGTCCTGCATTTCAACGGGGAGGCTCGTCATGTCGCCAAAGAGGCTTGCCAGGGTGTCGATGAAAGCGTCGACGCCGCCGTTGCTGCCGCTGCCGCCTTGGGCGCCCTGCGCCTCCCTGCACGAGATGGTGATCATCGGTGTATCATGGAGCGAAGGGGTGCGCCGGCGTATCTCAACGTGGAATGACTCCAACAGGGATGAAAAGGTTGCCGCATCGACCGCGTCCCGCTTGTTGACGACGAGGAGCGCTGCTTGCGCTTGAGCGGCGAGCTCGACCGTCTCCATATCGTAGACAATCTCGTGGCCACTAGGGGTGGCTTCCACGGCGGCCAGCACGACGACGATATGCGAGTCGAGCGCCTTCTGCTTGGCGCGGCGGATGCCCTCTTTCTCCACGGCGCCAACGGGCCCTCCGGCCTCGAGACTCGCCTGACCCCTGAACCCAGCCGTGTCGGCAAAGAGGCACAGGAACCCTCGAATGTCAAGACTTGCCTCGACGATATCCCTTGTGGTGCCTGCCTCACCAGAAACAATGGACGCCTCGCGCCCAATGACAAGGTTCATGAGAGAACTCTTGCCCACGTTCGGGGGTCCCAGCAGGGCGATCCGAATACCGCTCCTCAGAAGCTCGCTCGGCGCCCCCGCGGCCTCGTGCCTGCGGATTCCCTCGCGGATGTCTTCGACGAGCCCGCTGACGTTTCGCAGCAGCTCGGTGGGTGACTCGTCAAAGTGTTGATCCTCCGAAAAATCGATCAGGGCCTCGAGCTCGGCGCGCGCCGCGAGGAGAGTCTCGCGCCAGCCCTCGTAGGTGCGGCCCAGGGTGCCGGAGGACCCCCTGACGGCGGCCTGGCGCTGCTGCTCCGTGTCGGCGGCTAGGGTGTCGCCTAGGCTCTCGACCTGCGTGAGGTCCAGGCGGTCATTGAGGAAGGCGCGGCGAGTGAACTCGCCTGGCTCCGCGTAGCGGACGATGGCCGAGGGGGCTGCGCACTTGGGAATGGCGGCGAGGACGGCCTTGACGGTGGCCTGGCCTCCATGTACGTGGAGCTCGAGGACGTCATCGCCTGTGACGGTCCTGGGGCCGGCAAAGAAGAGAATGAGGGCGCTGGGGTCCAGAACATTGGCTGTTGATGGCGCGCTGGGATCGTAGAGGGTGCGGACGGTGGCTTGGCGAGGTTTAGGGAGGGCCTTGGAAGGGCAGAGCTGACGATAGATCTTGAAAGAGCGGTCAGTTTTCTCCTGATCTGACATTCCAAGGCAGCAACGTACGTACGTCCAGACAAGCCGGGCCAGAGATGCGAATGACCGCGATGCCGGCGCGACCCTGTGCCGTGGAGAGGGCGTAGATGGTGTCTTCGGTGAAGGCCGGCTCAACATGAGTCGTCATCGACCGTGTCCCCGAGCTTCGCCACCGTCCCCATGACGCAGCGGGAGTGTTGTTCGGGAATGAGGCTGGGGCTGACACGATGCGTGCCGTGTGTCTTGTTGCGCCGGAGCTAGAGCTGCAGGTGTTGATGTAGATGCAGCTGCTGACGTGACGCCATGGCTGTGGATGTAAAGACGGGGTCCGGATCCGGCCGAGACGCAGCACCGGCCGGGAGACTGTGAGCATTGGCTTATTAACGGGTATTAAAGCTCTATGAGATGCCGCAAGATTGTGTTGGACTCATGATTCTGTGTTTGATGGACGAATGAAGCACTGGACGGAGTTGAAGGAGGTTGTGACTTGGCTTAGATGCATTACCCCGATTGAGCTTGGGTACTCGGTTACTCGTTGAATCGAGACTGGGTCGAGCTTGTGTAAAGTGACCACTCCTATTGGCCGCAAGCCCCGGGCTTCCGCCGTCTTATCTTATCGCATCATCGGACCCCTGCTACTTGGCCGCAGCTCTGAAATTTTTCTGGTTCAGTTCAGTTCAGTTGTCCAGCCCAGAAGAAAAAATCCCAGGCCCCGCCAATCGGTTCCTATCGCCATTCTGTAACCATCAGAGAGCGACGACGAGCGACTTCGAGCTCGACCTTCCCTCTTCGCACGACGACAGTCACCCGAACCCAATTTTCCATTCAGACGGTCTATACATTCCTTCATCATGGCGAGCGACAGCGTTATCTGGGAGATTATCAACACCCAGTTCTGTGCTTTCAAGATTCAGTAAGTTTTACTGAGGTTACTCCCCACCGCCCTTCGCCTCTAACATGTCCTCAGCACCGACAAGAAGCAGACCTTTTGCCGAAATGAGATGAACGTGACGGGTTTCTGCAACAGGCAGTCGTGTCCCCTCGCCAACTCGCGGTACGCCACGGTGCGCCGCCACCCGACCAAGGACACCCTCTACCTCTACATGAAGACGATCGAGCGCGCCCACACGCCGTCCCGCCTCTGGGAGAAGATCAAGTTGCCGACCAACTACGCCAAGGCCCTCGAGGAGATTGACAAGCGCCTCATCTACTGGCCCAACTTTATGATCCACAAGTGCAAGCAGCGCCTGACCCGCCTGACGCAGGTCAACATTCGCATGCGCAAGATCGCCGCCGAGGAGGCCCGCCTCGGCGAGAAGCTCGTCCCCAAGCTGCCCAACAAGGTCAGGAATCGCGAAGAGGCCAGGGAGCGCAAGGCCGAGGCGGCCGCCAAGCTCGAGCGCACCATCGAGAGGGAGCTCGTCGAGAGGTTACGCTCCGGCGCCTACGGCGATCAGCCCCTCAACGTCAGCGAGTCCATCTGGAAGCGTGTCCTCGGCGCCATGGAGAAGGATGGCCAGGCCAAGAGAGACAAGGACATGGACACGGGCATCGAGTCGGAGGAGGAGGACGAGTTCGACAGCCAGGCCGAGTCGGAGGATGACCTTGACAGGGAGGTTGAGTACGTGTCTGACATTGAGGAGAGCGAGGACGAGGGCCTCGAGGACATTCAGGATTGGCTTGGCAGCGACGCTGAGGAGGATGATGATGACGAGGATGACGAAGAGGACTCGGAGGACAGCGATGCCGGCAAGAAGAAGTCGGGAAACAAGCGTAAGCGTGGTCGGGCTGTCAAGCTCAACAACAAGCGTCTCAAGCAGAAGGTTGCCGAGCGGCCCAAGGTGGCTGAGGAGCTCACCTGGTGAGGTGGAGTTGAGGTTGATCGTTTGTAACACGATGAGCGATTTCACTGAGGGCTTCGGGTACAAAAGGGTTTTATTTTATCATCATAGCAATGTCACATTATACCCAAGGCCTCTCACACCGTGGATGTTCATCTTCCAACTTGACACACATTTGCCATCTGCCTGTTGAAGCAAATCGGTTAGTAGCGGACTCCGATAGATGCATCCAAGCCCAATGCAGTGAAGGTGGGGTGTCATAGTGGGGCACAGCTCAGGCTGACCCAAGGTCGGTACTGGTTGCACCTGCCATTGCTCCTTTCATGATGTGCAAGTGAAACCGCACTTCCAAGCACGAACCCACCTCCGTCCGATCAACGATCCGACCACGCACGACAAAACCCTCCGACTTCAACCTGTTCTTCATTCCCTCCCGTGCTAGTCGACTAAACTTTCATCACCGGCCACACAGAAAACGGAATAAACAACAACCACCCCAACCGCCGAACGACAATCAAGCAACCGAACAGTGCTCGCTCTGCCCACCAGAACCCCGCAAGCAAACCACCCAACTTCCAGCCTGCGCCGCAGGGCACATGAGCAAAAGCCCACCATGACCTCGTGGTACAAGAACATCCTCACAAACACAACCTCCCAGCTCTCCAGCCTCCAGTCCCGTCTCCTCCAGTCCGAAAACGACGGCGACACAGAGGACGACACCCACGTCTGCCGAGTCCTCCGCGCCTACTACACCCAGGAACAGCGCCCCTTCCCCGGCTGGCTGCCCCCGGATCCCAAGGCCCCACCACCCGTCGCACCCGTCTACGCATCCTCCCAGCCTCAGGTCGGCGCCCGCTACGGCGCCGCCGCCTCAGGGGGCCAGCTCAACGGTGGCCAGGGGTCCGGGTCGCTGAGCTCGCTGTGGGACAGGAACCCCGGGCAGCAGGGCCAGAATGCACCGCAGAGTCTGAGGCAGGGACGCGGCGGGATGCAGCAGCAACAGCAGCAGCAGAGGGTTAGCCCCTTTGCCCAGGGAGGTGTCGACGACAGGCCCAGCACCGGGGGCAGGGCGGGGAGCTACCAGTCTGGCAGCGTGTATTCGCAGGGGTCGACGAATGCGCCAGCGCAGGCGGCCACGGGTGGAGGCTCGGCTCAGGACAGGTTGAAGCAGAGGCTCTGGGGCGGAGGGACGAGAACGACGAGTCCGGGGGCGGGCTCGCAAGGCCCGTTCCAGCCGCCGAGCGGAGGGGGAGGGGGAGGAGGGGACTATGAGGACAGGTTTGCGCCGGGCGGGCAGTATGATGCGAGGGGGGGAGGGGACAGGCCGTACGTGGGGTCGAATTCGCCGTGGTCTAGCAACGAGCCGGCCTACGGTGGTGGTGGGGGAGGCGGAAGACCGGCGCAGGGATTGCCCAGCGGACCAAGACGGCAGGGTCTTCCAAGTGGGCCACGGATGAGGTGAGGCGGGAGGTGTTGGGGAGGATACCAGGAGGCAGGCAGCATTCAGGGACAGGAGCATCAAAAGGGAACCCTTCGGCGATCAAAGTACACTATGTTTATATGGACCGGATTCCGTGATACAGCAAGCAGGTGGCGGATACTAGCCGTAAGCATGTCCATACGAAGGGGCCATGTCAGCGGCGCATCGCACCGCAATAATGCCGCGAACCAAACAACAATCCTTCAAAAAAGATCTCAGATCTCCAGATCTGCTGCTACTGGGGTGAGCCGGGATCGAACCAACGACCTTTAGATTGGATTTCTGAAGTTGGCTTCAGTCTAACGCGCTCCCAACTGCGCCATCCCCCCTGTGGATGAGTCTCGGCCGCGAAGTGTCGTGTCATGGGGACGGGGCAGAACGGGGCAGAGGAGGATGATGGATAAAAAAACCAATGAAATGCCTCTCTGCAGTGGATATTTTGAGTGACATTTTTTCCCTCTCAAGATGTAAGTAAGCATCGTGAGGTTGAAAGGGCAAAAGGTTGGGGTGAGCCGGGATCGAACCAGCGACCTTTAGATTGACTTCCTGAAGTTGACTTCAGTCTAACGCGCTCCCAACTGCGCCATCCCCCCAGTCGGATGTCGGAGCCCGTGGATGGGAATATATCATTCACTAACCTGGCAGCAGATCGTAATTTTCGTGAACACGTAGTCACCTAGTGACTTCCAGAGCCATCCCAGGAATCAAGGCGCTCTGTTCACTCCGACCCATCGCAAAAGTTGGCATTCATGACCGGTCTGATACAACTATGTGTGACCACAAGAATGCAAAATGGCTCACAATTCAACTTCGAATGGGCCGGGCCATTGAGATCTCAAGCTTAGAAGAACATAAGAGGAACAGTAGAACATCTAAATCGATTTCAAGGGAGTCATTATCTGATTTGACTGCACCTAAGCTGTTGACTGTCTGTTTCGCCTTTTGGAAGAAACGGAATCTCTTGCCAGATAACGCTCAATAGTCAAATTGCGAACGACATGAGGGTCATGCCACGTCCCCCCTCTGCTAAAACACTCAGTGCAGTCGTCTCGAGCCCCGCTTGTCTTGACCCCTGGCCGACTTTTTGATCAGGGCCACAAGGCCACAACACCACAGCACCCGCCTCATCAGCCTAGCCATCTAAGTTGAGGTAAAGCGAGTCCAGATCTGTAGGGCTCGCCGTGATTGTGTGTGGCAGTGGCGTTTTCTCTCCATTTGGAAGTGACTTCGGTCGTTTACGAGGATCTTCCGAGCAGCGTCGACATCTCTTGAGTAGGAAGATCATATCACACCTCAGTATTCCATAGTAGATGGCTGATACATCCTTCCACGTCGCATCCCAACCCGCATGAAGGTTGTTTTCATGAACCAATCTGACAGTCTCGATGATGGAGTCTTCCGTGATGACCATCCGGCCTTTCGGCTGCGTGGCAGTTGGAACTGTCAGAAGTGAGTTGAGATGGGTATCCCAAGCAAACTTCTTCCGCACATAATGGCGTCGACTGGACTCTGCCTGGGACGTTGGTTTCAGATGAGGTACTTTATGCCATTCGACAATCTTATCCGCTTCGGCCTGGGATATGCGATGTCTGCTTGGGGTTTTGCGGATGTGTGCGTCAAAATCTGCTTGTACATATAGGCCCCACGAATCCATGATTCCTGGTCGAAGCGATCTATTATCTTGATGGAAGTCTAAACCAGGACATTTCGCCTATGGTCATGGGGTTTCAACATGCAGGGTGATCTCAACGTTCCCCACTATCAGCTCGACGTGTCGCGTACGCCAGGAGTCGAGCGCATAAGACGTCCACAGCCAACGGTCAATACACGTCCGTTTGCTTGCTCAGTCACAGCTTTATTATTGTAGACTGTTCTTTTTTGCAAGTTGACGATTGCCGGGCTGTTCAGTCACTGTTCCCTCATGTCGTCTTCGAATGTCGAGTCGCTGAACGGCTCTGTTCCAGAGCTTACCGACATCTGGCGAGCTGCCGTATTTCACTATGAGGAGAGAACTGGTCTTACGCTTCGCCCCGTATCTGTTGCTGGAGGCGTGGATGGTGTTTTGTTGCACATTCATGGAAGTATGGAGGCGTTTGAGAAGAAACGTCACAGTGGTTCACGTCTACAGCAATTGAGGTCATGGCTCAAGTCGAGTTTCGAGTATATCAATGTGCTGGGACAAATCGTTGCTCATGCAACTAAAGCAGTAAGGACATTTTGTTGTTTCGCCTGAGCTTGCTGAGTGCGTACCAACGGAAATATGCTCTAGGTGTTCCCTCCGAGCGAAGCTATCTTCGGAGCTGTACAATACCTCTTGAATGTGAGAAAGTCCAGATTGTCGTGTCGCACGAGGCTAAGTACGTATTAGGTCGCAAACACCATATCAGCTAACCTCGATCGAGTTTTCGACCTGTTCAACGATGTAAGCACCTATCTGAACCAGTTGCAAGTTCTGAAGCATGCAATACCGCCGTCACCATAGCTGCGTAAAGTCGTGATTGAGATCCTGAGCTCGATCCTGACTCTTTGCGGACACACAACAAAGTACATGGAAACGAGGAGAATCAGCAAGTCCCTTCCGAAAGGACCCCCGCTGTATGTTACTAATTCCGGCAGCTCTTGCGTTGCAAAGCCTCAAGTTGCAGCAAGACAATGAAGTCAAAGAAGAGTTTAACCGTTTCCATATGCTGGTTATTCGAGAACAGGGCATTGTGAGGAACTTGATCTTAATGGGGGTTCAAGAACTTAAAATCAACGATGCAGAGCTCAAGTCACACGCCACGTCAACATTGAGTGTTGTTCAACAATCAGCGGCCCTTGCCGAGTCAACAGCGGCACAACTTGTCTACGTCCGCTAAGCTGCTGAAAGTGAGTTCTCGTTTGTTCACTTGCTACCCACACACTCAGTGCTTGCCCTGTTCATTATTCTTGACTTCCTTTGTATTTGTCTCGCGCCTCATCTTTGGAAAGTATCCAGGTCTTGAGACCGCGGTGTTTCTGGTCCACGGACAAAACGCCCCCAGGGCGCGGTCTACGTCGCTAAGCATGCTAACTCACCTGGAAGAACAGGGCATGCAGGCTGAGCGAGATGCCGCTATACAGTGGCTCTCATCCCTCAACGTTCATCAGAAGCAGAGAAAGAAATTTGAGGAACATCACGAAGACACCGGCCAATGGTTTCTTCAGACGGAGGAGTTCAGGCAATGGTTTTCCTGCGACACGAACTCTATTCTCTGGTGTTATGGGAATCGTGAGTGCCTCAGAATGACGCGGTCCAGGTTTTGACTGACCTCGCGAAGCCGGCGTCGGGAAGTCAGTCATGATGTGGGTGTGGCCATGGAACCTTCGATCACTCCCATCACTGCTATGCGCTAACTGTCTTGCTTCTCCCGTAGGTCCTTTGCAGTTGATTACGCTCATGAAAACCTCAACCGCGAGAGAGACGCTGTTGTCTATCTGTTCTGCGACTACCAGGTTCCAGAAACACAGCGGGACACCGAGATCTTGTCCAGCATCAATCGTCAATTAGTGGAACAATCATATGCACTGCCTGAAGCAGTCCGAGCTTTTCGAGATCGGTTCTTGAAGCAAAAGCGAAGCCCAACTGCCGAGGAGCACGCCTCACTCACAGAATCAATCGCAAATGGTTTCGGTAAGGTTTTCGTCTTCATCGACGCTCTGGTATTGGCACTCCATCCCTGCTATGCTGCTTCAGCCTGATATCTGACTCGTGATATAGGATGAGTGTGCCGAGAAACACCGAACAGGGGTTCTACTTGCGATCAAGAAGCTCGCGAAGTTCACCCGTATCCTCCTCACATTACGGTCCCAATCTTCGTCTTGACCAGGAGCTCGACGAGTTGACCTATCTGCACATTAAGGCTCAAGAACAAGACGTCGAGGCTTACGTCCGCTCAGCACTTCACACTCATTACCGACTCCGGACATTCGTTAAGAATGACGCGGAGCTAGAACTCGAAATCGTTATGCGAGTCAAGGAAAAGGCAGCGGGCATGTAAGTCGATTAACCTACTCCGTCAATGCTGCGCATGTGTTGACACTACAACTGGTTCCTGCTGGCTTATCTGCAAGTCACTCACCTTTGTGGCATGGCAAGCAAGTCTCAGATCCGGCGTGCAATCAACCGTTCACCCCAGACACTGGGGGAATTCTATTATACGGCAATACAGAGAATCGATAATCAAGAAGAAGCAAACGCCCGACTAGCTAAAACAGCGCTTGCCTTAATGCATCACGCGCGGCAGCCTCTCAGCATGCTAGAGCTTCAGCATGCATTGGATCTCGATGATACGCAAGAGACTCTTGTAGAAGACGATTTACCTTCTGCGGACATTCTCATTGACATTACTCTGGGCATAGTGCGATTATCTGCTACTACTGGCAAGGTCGAACTCGTCCACTTTACCTTCCAAGAGTACCTCGAAGAGAATCCGGGCATCCTCCTCCCTGATCCGGAGATGACATTTGCTGTTATATGTCTAAGATATCTCACCTTGGAGCACTTCTCCGACGGCCCCTGTCTCGACGCCGACGCCTTGGCTTGCCGCCTGCGTCATTTCAGTCTTCTAGACTACGCGGCAAGATACTGGGGTGAGCATGCTGGCGTGTGCTCGTTCGTCCCGCTTTCAACCCTCATCAACGGCTTACTGGACAACGAGAACAAAAAGGCGTCTTTTGTTTAAATATTCTACGCCCCGAAACGGAAAATCGACGGTTGGCACCTTCGATATCCTAAGCAATTTAGTTATCTTCACGTCGCAGCTTACCTGGGCCTGACCGACCTGCTCCTCTCGCTGGTCCATAAGGGCATGGATTCGGAAGAACAGGACAGCCATGGCGCGACACCTTTACTCCTGGCTGCCTAATTCGGTTATACCGACATTGCCATGCTTTTAATCAAGCAAGGCGCTAACAGGGATGCGGAGAACGACGTGGGAGAAAACCCCTTATACTGGGCCTCCAGAAACGGGCATCTCGCCGTTGCCCAGATTCTTCTAGACGCTGGTGCCAATGCTTACCAGAAAGATTACGACGGCTGGTCGCCGCTAGACTGGGCCATTATTAATAGCCACACCGACGTTGTCGAGGTGCTCCTACGCAGGCGGGACAGTATAACATCTAGTCCAGAGACAATGGGCCAAGCTCTCATCTTGGCGTCTGAAGCAGGGAATAGGCAAGCCGTTATACTGCTCAGCAGGTTCGGCGCCGAGATCGACTGGAAAGACGACCAGGGAAGCATAGCATTGACCTGGGCTGTCGCCGAAGGGCATCGCGAGACGACTCTCTGCCTGCTGGACAAGGGCGCCGACGTCAACTGCCCAGACAATTATCTCAATCCACCTCTCTACTGGGCCATACCGTACACACAGGTTCTCGCTGATCTGCTCGGTAGCGGAGCACAGGTCAATGCTCAAAACAACGACGGCCAAACGGCACTGCTTTGGGCCGCCTAGGACGGCATGCTGCCCGCATTTGAGTTTCTACTGCAAGCGGACGGCACCGACGTGAACATTCGAGATGTGCACGGTTTCACAGCCCTACACGCAGCCGCCTTGAAGGGACACGAGTCCATGGTTCGTCTCCTGTTGAGGAAAGGAGCAGATGCCAACCTGAGAGACGAGGACGATTGGACGCCTCTACACGCTGCTGCTCTACGGCATCGTGCAAGCATCATCGCAGTATTGGTTGCAGACACGTGCGAGGGACAGGAGATTCCTACATCAATGTCACGGCACTGCGCAGATCCCAACACGCGTGCATTCCTGGAACACCAGGCTGAAAAGAAGTCGGCGGGCAGCCAAGCCGTCACCGGTCTGAGATGGGCTGCGAGCGAAGGTCGAATCGAAAAACTACGGGTTCTTCTCGACGGAGGTGCGCTCGTTGATGAGGAAGACATCGGGGGCTGGACTGCCTTGACGATTGGGGCGTGGATGAACCAGATGGAATCTGTTCGGCTCCTTATCGAAGGCGGAGCAGCTGTCGACCGGCGCGAAAGAGGAGGCCGCACAGGGTTACTCATCGCCTCAGAGGACGGGTATCACGACATGGCGAAGCTTCTAGTCGAGTCTGGCGCGGATATCAACGCCGAGGTGCATCTCTTCACGCCCATGCTGCTGGCCGCGAGAAACGGGCACTTCTATATTGTAGAGTATCTTATTGAATAGGGTGCCGATGTCAATTCCCGGGACTACGACGGTCTGAGCCCACTGCATTGGGCAGTAATAAAAGGGAAGCCGGCGATGGCGCAAAGACTCCTTGAACACGGCGCGCATGTCGACGCCCGGGATCTGCTGGGCAGGACACCCTGATGTGGGCAGCCGGAAGAGGATAAGCTGAACTCGTCGATGTGCTTTCAGGGTGGAATGCCGACATTCACGCCGAATCTGGGGATAGCTCGACCGCACTGCACGGAGCGGCGTACAGCGGTCGGCGTGATGTGGTGACTAAGCTCTTTGGCCGGGGAGCGAAGGTAAATGCCCAAACTCTTGGTGGTTACTCAGCGCTTCATGTCGCCACGATCATAGGCTTCGCAGCAATCACTCAGCTGCTATTATCGCTTAGCGCTGATCCTCAACTCGAGATCACCCGGATTTCGCCCCCCGAGGATTTCGATGGCTGGCCTCGGAGGAAGGCAAATGATCAAGACGACGCTTCCATTACGCGGCAAACATTGGAGGGTCTGATCGGTAGAGTCTTAGTTAACGAAGGCTGGAGCGACGAAGCGGGAGGTTTGACGGCGAGGGCTATCGCCGTCAGGGACCACACTGGAGCGTTGCAGAGTTTATTCGGACAGTGAGCCACTCACCTTGGCTGAGATGCTTTGAACCTGGTTCACGGCTCGCGAATAACTGCTGTCGTATGCCATTCATCCTCTTTCGTCGATACAACCATCAAGAGGTCCTCTTAATGTGAGGATTCGGCCAGAAGTGACGAATACGATACATGAGGCATCGAGTCTCCGACACGTCACGTACCTAGAACAAGACAAGTCAATCAAACCACTGGCGCCTCGGCGACTCTCAAAGCTCTGGTACCTCGGTGGTAGTTAGTCGTACACTGCAACTACCTACGTACCTACTTTGATAGGCATCGTAGCCTATCCGGCAAAACCTTGGGATCCCCTGGGATCGGCCGCGCAAGGATCACCAGTTACTTGTAGCCTTCCATTCCCAACTTGGCATCTGTTTCGACCGCTTGCTTGCCTGACTTAGCGAACTCTGGATGATCAGGGCGCGGCCATTCTGGTGTGCTGGAGTTTACCTTCCCTTGCTAGCCCCCATGACATCTGGACTTGTTCTACAGCAAACTGACCCACACTCAAGACGGCTTGAGTGCATACATCTTGATAGGGAGCAGTTTCTTCCCTGTCGGCGACGGCTTCATGCCTTTCTGGAGCTCCATTTTGACGACACGCAACCCAGCTTCCCTGAATAGTCTCCGAAACTTGTCGTCTTCCCTGTGTCGTTGTGTTAGCGTTATCCATTGTTCGACAAGGGTACGTTGATCCATCGTTAGACAAGTCTACGTGCCTCGTAACGCTGCCATCCGCTGCGTCAAACAAGTCGCCGACAGCTGAATTGATGTTCTCTTTGACGACAATAAGGCTCTTGTCAGCTCTGAGAGCCATTCGGCAATACCTCAGATGCTCCACGACGAGGTCGTCCGATAAGTAGCCAAGGCACCACTGGATCCAGACGAGGTCGTAAAAAACACCCTCCTTCGGCCGCCAGGCGCTCATGCTGATGTTTTCAATCAATCGCACGCCCTTCTTTTCCTGCAGGGCGGCAGTGAACTTGGCCACGGGCTCGACCACATCGACCTCGTTCGCGATGCTCAGCAAGAGACCTTCCGTCACTCTGCCAATCCTGCGGCGCGCCTTAGCCGACAGATGAAACCCTGACGCACTCAACAGAATTGATGATGCTCACCCTGCGCCGCTCTCGAGTACATTCTGCAATGTGTGCCGGCTGTTCTTCTGCCCGATACCAAGCTTGGCCAAGAAGCTTCGGGAGCCTTGCAGATCAACCTTGCTGACATGTGCGAAGCCGTCCAGGTCGGGTATTCCCCCGAGCATGCCGCTGTCGTCGCTCTTGATGTCACTCCAGTACGTCAGTGCTTTTTTTGCGTCAACGCGATCTGTCTGGGCCGCCAGGAGCAAGCCGTCTGGCGGAACTTGGCTTGGTGCTGACTCCATGCCAGATCCGGTGTGAGTGAGGTGGTATCTAATGATACGGCCCGGGGACCAGTATGATGATGATGATGATACAGTTGATATGAATCTGAAAAATCCTCAAAGATGCGAAAGAGACCGAGAACGTATCACCAGCTGCCCATGTTTGACTGGTACGTCCACCTTCGAAAACTCAAGACGAGAACCAAAAGCACAGTCTTGTGGGTCTCCTGAGTACCTAGGTACCTATACACGTGACTTTACATCCCAGACGATTGTGTGGCCTGTCCCCCCTACAGCCTGGCCCACTCTCCTCCCATTCTGGGGAACTCGAGACCATTTACTCACCAACATCGTAGCACCTACTAGGCTTGACCATATTCAAATCGTGCTTCACGGCGATAGAGAAAAGCTTTGGCGTTTGCAAAGCTTCTGTCTGTCTTGCTCCTCCCTAAGCGGTCCATGATGTCAACTCGGTCCCCTGGCTGGAATCGCTGTGAAGCTGGCGAAGACAAGCAGGTGCATTTGACAGATTCTATCTCGAAGCAAAATGACTGGCCTTCATTTGAACCACTCGCTGAGCCTCCTGTGATGTTCTTGATCGGTGCTTAGGCCGGAGAGAGAGTGTTGTGACCATCCTGTCTGCCAGCATTCGGTGGCATTCCTGCCTTGCGCAAAGTACAGCGTGTTTGCTCCATCCGACGAGAGATGACCTGCCGAACGAAGGACAGAAGTAACAATGATAACATGCTTGGCTCGTTGTCAGGTTGCCAGGCCGCGTGCGATCAACAGTTGCCAATGGCATTGGATGAGTGCTGGCAATCCCGTCTGACTTCCTGGGTATTCTTTTGCCCACCTTATCCAGCATCTTCCTTCAATCTTGAACTTCCTAATGTAATTCGACGTGATACAAGGAAATTCTGCGACTCCAATTCATCACCATAATGCATTCGCCATGCGTGTACTCCATTGTCTTCGTTACTGTGGGCTCAATTCGAGTCACCCTTGAGCAAGTGTGCGTCGCTTGCCTCCCACGGGTATTCTTTCTCAAGCCGCCTGATGAGATCAACCTGAGCGGTGCCTCTCGGGGTCATCTTCAACTGGAACTCGGTGGGATAGCTCAAGATCCCAGGCTTCGGCGTGGCATTTGAACCGACGGCCTTCCCGCTCGAGTCAACCGCTTCGTGTATGTCAAACGTAGCCAACAACTGCGCAATGTTAAGGTAGAGGCCCGAATCCGCGAAGAAGCGACCCGGGCATATCCTGCGCCCGTAGCCGAAGGCCTCCGAAGTCGGATCCGGCTCGTTTCGAGGGCTCAAGAAACGGTCAGGGTCGAACGAGTCCGGATCTGCATACACATCTGGGTCGTGAAGGAACCACCAAACGGCCGGAAGAATCATGGAGTTCTTGGGAATGCGGTAGCCGCTGTACACGATATCTTCATCGGCCGTATGGGGGAATCCCATGGGGGCTATGGGCCACCATCTCAAGGCCTCCTTGACGACTGCGTTGACGTATGGCAGCTTGTCCCGATCTTCAAAGCCGGGAAGGCGATCGGTACCGATGACGCGGTCGATCTCCTCCTGAGCTTTGCGTTGTACCTCGGGGTTTTGCATCATGGCCAGAGTGAATGCGCTCAGAGTGATGACGGTAGTATCTGCAGCAGCTCCGTACAGACTTGCCGCTGACCATACGATGGCTTCTTCGTCCTCTCGGCCCAGGCTGGCCGTGTCGTCGTCTTGGCACTGCTGCACAAGCCTTGACATGTAGGACGGCTTGTGAGAGCCAGCAGCCATCTGGCGCTGAACGAACCCGTACGGCACCCATCCGGCGTCCTGTATGGTCTTTCTCCACTTGCGTGCAGTCTTTTTGAATGTGACGCCGGGAAAGTTCTCCGGGATGTACCGCAAGAATGGAATCGTGTCGACCGGCCAGGCCATGGGAACGGTCGCCAGCGAGAACTCGGCCATCATATTGTCAACGAGGCGGACCAATGCGTCAGGCTTGTGCGGCTCGACAGTGTAGCCATAGGCTATCTTCAAGACAGTAGCACCAGTAGTGCTGAGAATCGGTCAGCCGCAGGGCTTCCGCAAGAAATCGAAATCACGGCATGCGAACTCACGTTTTGAAATGCTGCCGCCACATGTCGGGTTCATCAAGCACGCGCATGAGCTGCCGCCTCATCTCAGCTTCCTGAACACGCTGGAACTGGGCTGCTGTGGCCTTGGTTCCGAGTTCTCGGTGCAGAAGTTTGCGGTATCTGCGAAATACATTGGTGTACCCCTGGCAGATGACGGTCTTATCGTAGCCGCACAGTTCATTGGCGAAGATCATGGTGGGCCGACCGGAGGTCTTGCTAGCGATCAGTTCGAGGAGTTCATGGGCCACTTGTTTGTCGTGGATGAGAACGAGGGTTCTGCCGAGCACGGTGACGGAGCTGATGGGGCCGTAGAGATCCTTGTGCTTAAGCCAGTGCTGGAACTCGGGCACATCGGATGGAGGAAAGTCCTTCACGTTACCGACAATCGCGAGCGGTTTGGGACCTGGTGGCAGTGGGAGTTGGTCTCTCCGGCTCAAGTATCGATAGACCAAGCAGCTGAGGAGAGCAACAACAGCCCACGGGAGCAAGAACGACTCCAACATGATGGTCTGATAGTGGTTTGCTGTGAAGATGGACCACAAGGCGAAACGGAGGTGAAGAAAGGGAGAAGAGGAAAAGGAGTGGAGGAACAGAGGAGCAATGCAGCGAAGGCGACAGATCCTACATCAAGTAGGCATCCGGCATAATCAGGAGCTTCATGATTGGCCGCTCATCGCTCATGCAGGAGATTCATCCGCGTAAAGAACATCTGTGCCGTAGGTTCGTGATATGCAGACGTGCTGACTTGGCGACCTCGGCGGGGCCAAGTCTGTTGATTGTGTTCAGGAGGGGTGTCAAGTGTGTCAAGCAAGTTTACCAGAGGCGATCCAGAAGATGGTCATTGGATGATGCAGGGCCATCTTGTGCAGGGAATTGTCTCCTGTGTTGCCTCTGCCGGTGTTGCTTGCATGGATGAGGAGAT
This sequence comes from Verticillium nubilum, assembly GCA_002851675.1. Lineage (NCBI taxonomy): Eukaryota > Fungi > Ascomycota > Sordariomycetes > Glomerellales > Plectosphaerellaceae > Verticillium > Verticillium nubilum. The sequence continues at coordinate 343,921 of NMXI01000001.1, forward strand.
AAGTGAGTATGAAGCATGATCGGTCTCCTTGAGGTTTGTTGATGAATAGCGTATGTGTTGGTTCCAGCGAAGCCATCTGTCGATGATGTTGCTCTTAATCAGAGCAGTGGGTTTGAATGAAAGATGGTGTTGAGGCGGAGACCTGGACAGGTTGGGTCAAGCCACAGGTACTCTGTACTTCTTCCCACTGCTTGTTCATCGCCCCATCGTCGTGTGGGTGAGGCGTAAAGGGTAAGGCCTGGGGGGGTGACGTATGCTGAACGCGCCAGCGGCAGGGACTGCAGGCTCTCTTCCCCCGCCAGTGACGCTTTCAGTGGGTGACCCCACCATCACCATTGCTGCAGCCTGGTGACCTCGCCTCTCGCTCCCTCCTCATCCACCCTCACATGCCCGCGTGAACCTTTTTGGTACGCTATGCGTCCAGAACCAAGATTTCTATTCTTTCACCCAAGCCCTCGTTTCTGGTAGGCGTTCATATACATAACCAGACTGTGATCAGCCTTTTACCTATTCTACCATCACATACGACAGCCAGCCAGACGCAGCTGCACGATGACCTCAGACACCCCGCCTTCAGCAGGGGCCTCGCGCGATGCAGCACCATCCAAACCGCAGAGAAGCTCATCGCCGTCCGGGAGCTATTACGCTTTGAGCGACGACGATGAGGGCGAATACAACACCATCACACATACCGAGACGGGACGCGGTGTCAAGCTGCTCTTTTCAAAGAGCAAGGTGAGCTTCAAGAACTTCTAGTCAACCTTGAGTCCGCCGCCCCTCGACTCTAACCATGACACCACTCAGGTCTACGTCCACCCAACACCATCAGCCAAAGACAACATTCCCGGCTACATCGCTCTGCTTCAACAAAAAGGCCCTCGAAGCGGCCGGCCGACCTCCTCCTCATCTCTCGAACCTGGTTCTATTGCATCCTCAGATCTACTCTTGGCCTGGCTCCCCGAAACATCACTAGGCGCCTCCGAAAGCATCTACGTCAAAGTCGACCTCAGCGACGCCGAATCTCCGCCGAAACAATCCTATCTCGTCCCTCCACCCCCGACCGTCACCGCACACCAAGGCTCCATTGGCCACTACTCCTTCGCGATCCCAGTCAGCGCCATTTACTCGCTGCTCGTCCGCCCCCCGAGCTTGGGCTGGTGGTACGGCTCCCTGATTATCAATTCGAGGGCCGGCGACAGCTTCCCAGCTCTGTTCTTCCACGATGGCGAATGTCAGAGCACCATCCTCAAGAGGAAGCAGCGGGCCCGTGAGAACTTTGATCCCTTTGGCGACAAGGGTGAGATGTTCTGGGGCGGCGACGAGGTCCTGCGCTGGCTGCGCCGTTACATTGAGATCCAAAGATCCGAGGCCGAGCCCAACATCTATCTCGTGGAGCCGAGCAAGGAAGATAGTGAAGCCTTTGGCGGCAAGCTCACCTCCAGTCAGACGCAAATCGGTCGCAAGGACAGTACTACGGGCATGAATGTCCAGGGTGCTGCGGGTGCCGGGTCTCGGGGCGCGGGAGCCGATGCCCAGATGGACCCGTTTGTCAAGTTTGTCAAGGAGACGGGATGGAACATCATGGAGAAGTTCAGCAAGGTGACCACCATGACACGACGAGCCGCCCAGGATGCCATCCAAAACCCCAACGTCCCCCCGCAGGTCAGGCGACTGCTGAGGAACCCTGAGGTGCAGACCATTCAGGAGGAGTTCGACAGCGCGAGGATCTACCTCGCCAGATGGGCCATGGGCATCGCGGAGCAGAGTGAGCGCGACCGCAGACAGAGAATCTGGACAGCTAAAGACGTCCTGGAACTCGAAGACACGGACGTGGGCGAGTTTGAGCTTCTGGATGGTACCAGCAGCATGTCGATGGAAGAGCGCAGGAAGCCCGTCACGGCCAAGGAGTGGAGTACTTTCTTCGACGCGCGCACTGGGCGACTATCCGTTACCGTTGATGAGGTGAAGGAGCGTATCTTCCACGGAGGCCTTGATCCGGACGATGGCGTTCGCAAGGAGGCTTGGCTGTTTTTGCTCGGAGTGTACGACTGGCACAGTACTGCCGATGAGCGCAAGGTTCAAATCAACTCCTTGAGGGATGCTTTCGTGAAGCTCAAGGGGGCGTGGTGGGAGAGACTTGTAGATCTGGGTGGCGAGGGGGAGGAGGGAGAGTGGTGGCGTGAGCAGAAAGGGCGAATTGGTCAGTGCATTGTCGTGTTCTTGCAGTCCTAACCCGTACTAATGATGTTTACAGAGAAAGATGTTCACCGTACAGACCGCAACGTCCCCATTTTCGCCGGGGAGGATATTCCCCATCCTGACCCGGACTCTCCTTTCGCCGAGGTTGGCACGAATGTCCACCTCGAACAGCTCAAGGATATGCTCCTCACTTACAACGAGTACAACAAGGACCTCGGTTACGTCCAGGGCATGTCGGACCTGCTAGCACCTATCTATGCGGTGATGCAAGACGATGCGATCGCCTTTTGGGGTTTTCAAAACTTCATGGACCGCATGGAGCGTAATTTCCTTCGTGACCAGTCCGGCATGCGCAACCAACTCCTGGCCCTCGACCACCTCGTCCAGTTCATGGATCCCAAGCTGTACAAGCACCTCCAATCCGCCGACAGCACAAACTTTTTCTTCTTCTTCCGCATGCTGCTCGTGTGGTACAAGCGCGAGTTCGCCTGGATGGATACGCTCCACCTCTGGGAGGTTCTCTGGACGGACTACCTCAGCAGCAGCTTCCACCTCTTTGTCGCGCTCGCCATCCTTGAGAAGCACAGGGATGTCATCATGACACATCTGCAGCACTTTGACGAGGTGCTCAAATACAGTACGTACTGCCCCTCTCACTTGACCAGGGGACATGAACTGACGAAAAGCAGTCAACGAGCTCTCCAACACAATGGACCTCGACTCAACCCTCATTCGCGCCGAAGCTCTCTTCCGTCGATTCAAGCGCCTCGTTGAAGCCGTGGACAAGAAGGGCAACTTCCCGCCTCCCCGTTTGCAAAGCTCGGAGGAAGTCATCAAGAGCCCCGACGCCGCCAAGGTGCGGCCGACCGGTGCCGACGCGCCGGAGGAACCCTCGGCCTCGGGTTCAGCTGCCCAGGGTGCCGCCGGCAAGGGCAAGAGCCCGGCCAAGAAGGACGACAAGCCCGAGGAGGAGCAACCCAAGGTCATCACGCCAGAGCTGAGGCAGCTTCTGAGTCGCAAGGTGGAGGTCCTGCCGAGAAAGACCGTTGCGAATCTCGGCGATGGGCTGCCTGCCGAGCGGAGGTCGTAGTCTCAGTCAAGTCTGTCATGTGGGTCAACATTGTTGTTTGATTTTGCTTTGGGATTTTTCATTTGATCAATGATGATCTGCCATGTGATGGAAGCGACCGGGTTGGACAGGCGGGGAGCTGTACGTTTACGTCCTGGCGTTTAGGTTCCGCATCTGGTAGGAAGCACACACACACACACACACACACACACAAAACAAGGCAAAGGATGGGTTTTCTTCGTCGTGATGTAATGCATACATCTTAATCTTTGGCTCTGTCTTCTACTGCTCAATGGTGGCTCAGAGGATAAGCGCTTGCTTTCGCCTTCCCCCTTTTCCCAACCCGGTATATGAGATTGGCACATTGAATCTCCACTACCGTCCACGACTTATGCCATGCAGTGCGATGAAAGAATAAGAGGGGATACCGCCGCAATGCAAGTAAAAAAAAAATCTAACACTTCTCTCTCCTCTTATTCGCCCTAGAAACGCTAAAAGGACATTTCATCAACGCAACCTTCTCAAACGCCTGCGCCGCGCCCAGCCCCGGAGCGACCGCCTCCGAGCCGACGACGACAACAATGCAGACCTCTAATCAAAAGGGTTATATCTATGCTGTCTTCCCGTCTCGCTGTGTGGCGGCGGCGGCAACTGCTGCTGCTGTCCTCCCTTGGCGGGCGCCGCGGCGGGCCGTGAGGGCGAGGATGTCGACGCCGCGGAGGGGGCGCGCGCGAGGGCCGATACGGGAGGGAGGGGTGTGGCGGACCACTGGGCTGTTTTGGCGACCATCTTTGCGAAGTATTGCTGAATGAAGGATTCACTATATGTAGTTACATGATTAGCCATCATTTGCACACGAGTAGAACAGAGGGAGGGGACATACGTGTAGTAACTATGGTCCGAGTCGTGGCTCTGGACCAAGTTGTGCGCCAGCTCGTGCGCCATGACAACCCACCACCAGACAGCCGCCTCGGCCTTGGCCTCGCCCTGCTTCGCACCCGTGAGCTTCTCAGCGTGCAGCTGCAGGAAGAAACGAAGGTTGCAGAAGACGCTGCCGCTGCTGTTGAACGCGATGGTGCCCCCCTTGTCGTCGTAGAAGATATGTAGGACCTTGGGGGACAGCGCGTAGACGGCGCCGACCTCTGTGAGCAGGGCTGCGAAGGCATTGATGGGGCCGGCGTACCGCTGCAGGAAGGGGCCCGGCTCGAGCGTCATGTCGCGCGAGGTGAAGACCTTCATGCCGTTGGACGCCTCAGCCGCGAAGGCGATGTTCTTGGCTGATGTGCTGTCGCAATAGGTCGCCTGCTCTTTGACTTCGTTCATGCTCGGGGGCGAGAAGAGCTGGTTCGAGTCGTGGGACCGGGTCGAGTTGATGGCGTTCAGGAGATTCTGCTCCACGGTCGCCGGGCTGGTGACTCGACCGTCATCCTTGCCCTTTTGACCGCCGCCGATGCCGCCGCCAGATGGTCCAGGGCCAGGGGGTGGTTGGAGAAGCTGTCGGCCTTCCTGTGCCGGCTTGTCAGGCTGGCCATTGTGCTCATCATCATCCTCTTCGTTCGTGTCGAAACCCAGCCTGCGTGTCAGATTTGAGAACAGACCCCTATTCTTTCTCGTCGGTGGCATCAAACTAGGCGGTCGCTGACCCTCCTCAGGGCTCTCATGTCCAAACGAGCCGGGCATGACCGGTTCAGGGGTCTTGACAGTGTGTCGGGCAGCCGCAGCGGCTTGAGCCTGCTGCTGGCCCCATTCTCGCTCGCGTTCCTGGATTCGCTTCTGTTCAGCGTCCAGCGCCTTGCGTCTCTCCTCCTCGGCAATCCTGGCCTCCGCGGCCTTCGCTCGTAGGATGCGGTCGACGTTGTAGCCACGAGCCCTCAAGCCAAGCAGATCGAGGGTCAGGAACGGCTCGAAAAAGAGGTAGGCCTGCTGGTTGTGCCGCGTCAGGAGCAGCTGGCAGATGGCCTGGCCGACCTGGTACATGTCTGGCTGGCTGTCGGCAGCGACATACAAGACCCAGCCCGCTCGCGTCTGGACGCTAGCTGCCGAGCGCTTCTCCGTGTGAGTCTTGCTCTGACCTCTCAGGGTGCGCCTCAGGGCCACGTTGGTGACGAGTTCAACGATGAGGTTCTTCTCAAGCCACTTTGCGTCATGTTTGAAGGATTCCCGTCGGTAGGTCGCATACTCGTGTAAGAAGATCTTGCTTCGCTCGACGACGTGTTTTCGAAGCGCTGCCGCCCTGTCTTGCTTGTCGACATGCGGGCCGATCCTGACGTCTTCGTCGACTAGACTGCTAAGGTTCTGTGACCCAAGAGCCAAATAGAAGTTCTCAAGCGCTTCATCCTCGGGCGCAGTGAGGAGATGGTCCTTGAAGAGTCGGTAGCTGATAATGTCGTCCAGCAGCACAATCCGATTCGCCGGCGCCAACTGATATTGCTTAATAGGAGCTTCCTCGTCCTCGATATCGACAAGAGGCCCATGGGTCGTTGATGGAATCTCCTTGGCACCAAGTAGGAATGGCGAAGTTGCCATCTTCCTGAAAAGCTCCTTATCCCTCTTGAGCAGGGGAAGACTCTCCGCCAAGGACCTTAGCAAAGTCATGTACTTATCTGGGCTCTGCAGAATGCTCAGCAGCCGCGCCGGTTCGCTGCACGCAAGCTGAGCAAGCTCTGGCTTCGTCGGCTCCGTCTTAGCGCCGCATTTGAAGAGGAACGCGTTGGCGTCGCCGCCAAAGTCGACGAAGTCGAAGATGTCCCCATACGTTGCAGAACTTCCCAGGTAAGCTCGCTGAGGACTGATGAGGACAAAAATGCTGCCGACGGCACCTGACTTTTCCTTGGTCCCATTTGCTCCATCACGAGCCTGTCGGCGCACAGGGACGATGGGGGCATCTCGCAATCTCGACAGACTTTGCTCGCCAAGGTCGGCGATACGAAGTGCAAAGTAAGCAAAAAGTTTAGTGGCCTGCTGCTCGTCTTGCGGTGGCCTGGCCAGCAGGCGAGAAACACACTCGTAGATGGGGGGCTCCTTCAGGACCCCAAACTTGTTGGCGTGAACGTGAAGGTCCTTTCGGAGTATGTCGAAGTGCAGCACCGCAGCAGCCTCGTTGGTGAAACACATGCTCGGGGAGATGCGCTTCTTCTCGTTGCCCTGAATTGGCAGGATCGCTTTCTGGCTGCCAGCAAGGTTGAATGACCCGTAGCCGTGAATGTGGTGATTGGCGATGAAGAAGGTCATAGCCTGGACACGAAGAGCCTCATCTTGCGATGTCATCAGGTCTACAAGCTCTGGCACCGAAGGGTATGCCCGCAGTCCCAGGGTCGCGAGGAAGAGCCCCTCAGTGCTGGCGGCCCGGAAACTGCCCGGAGGTCCTGGCCATTGCAACAACGGCAGACCAAGAGCTCTGTGTGAATCCTTGGGCTCGAAGAGGTCGCTTACACGGTACAGCTGAGTGGTGCCCTTGGTGGGCTCCAAGCCCTTCGGTCCAGCCTCTGCAGGGCAGATGCGCGACTCCTTCAGCTTCTTCATATCTGCCGCAGGAATGTCGTCTTTGACAGAAGCCAGGTATTTGATTAGCTCGAGGTGACTCCATCGCTTCTCCTCGCCGCCCGCTTGAGGGCTCAGTAGCCTGGTGAATATGGTATCCAGATCAAGTGTTTTCCTGACGCCAATGGCGATCAAGAACTTCTCCTTTAGATTGTGGCAGTTCTCGATAACTGGAAGATCGTCAAAGAGTTTGACGGTTGGGAAGAAAGACTCGGTAGGCTTTCGCATGCCCAGCTTGGTCGGCATAACTGAGTGTGCTTGCAAGAGACCGATGACGGCGGTCTTTGACTTGGGATTCAGGTTGTCCCAAGCCTTGGACAGGATTAGAAGTACCTGCAGGGCGAACTTGGGCATTTTCGTCATGTTCTGATCATCCGCCTTGTCAGAGAGGGATACCAGGAGGAATCTGAGCCAAGGCAAGACTTCCAGTGGCTCCCAACCGAGTGCCTGTAGCTCCGGCAGGGTGCAGTTGCTGGTGAAGGCGTGAGGGATGGTCGTCGGAGGTATCGGCGCGTGCGCCGGAATCTTGTTGACAACGAGGAAGTTGGTAATGGATCCGAGGGCGATGATTTCACCCTGATCGCTGCCATTTTGTGAGACAGTCGCCACTGCAACATCCAGAAGCCTCGACTTGCTTGTAGGATCGAGCTCGCCGTTCAGCGCCCTCTTACCAGCCCAGCTGATGAAGTTGATCAGCTGCTCCCGATTCATAGCCTTGGTCTCCAGCTCCTTGCGTACGTCATCGACTGTGATCGAACTGATCAGCCCAAAGTCAATCAGCTTCTTTACGAAGGGATCGTTCTTAAGGTCCAGGGGCACAACGGGGATGCTGTCCACAAACTTGCTGAGCTCCTCAGATCCGATCCGCACTTTGGAAGTCTGCATGACACCGCGAGAGGAGAACACCTCAATGGAAGCTTTGCGGTACGACGTCCAAAACGCTTCCTCGATGATCTGTGCGACCTGACCGCTGGGTGTTGAGTCACCAAAAGTGAACGTCTTCAAGATGTGAATGGCTTCGGGCATGAACTTTGCGATCTCCTTGTTCGTTATCTTGGCGCCGTTTTCGACGGACCTCCTAAGCTTCAGGTCGAGATCGCTCATCTCGTTGGCGAATGCCAACCTCGTCATGATGCCGGCAGCGCGAAGCATCTCAATGTTCCAGGATCGGACCCATCGAGCATTCAGGTCAATGGCCTCACGCTCAACAGTCGGAATTACAGACTGCGCAGATATATGCATGCCCGCACCGGTGGTCTGCGTTGTGGGAAAGCCAATGAAAATGCGACCGCCAGGCTTCTTGCTCGGCAGTACAGATGCGAAAACGTCTGCTGATTTGGAGATGACATCAGAACTTGAACTCTCGGTCGCCTGTGTCTCGTCGTACGAAGAGGTGAGGATGGAAAGTTTGGTTGTCTTGGGAGGCGGCTTCTTCGTGGCGCGTTCTAGCTCGGCGGAGAAGGAAGCAGACACCTTTGTCTTGATGGCTGCAGACGTGACGCGCAGGAAGATTGAGGAGGTAGAAGTCTTGGTCACATCCTCCGAGATGGCCTCCTGGGCAACGGCCTCCTCCTTGTGCGCCTTGCCGCGCAGACCAGCTTGCGAGGCAGTCGACGTTAGTCTAGAAAAGAAGCTCCGCAGAGAGGGGACCTCTGCACCCATGCCATACTGATCAGACTGCTTGGCAGCGGTCGCCTGGGGCTTCCACCCAATGACACCCATGAAGGAGGCGTCGATCTGTGCACTGGTACGATCGACAGCATGCACTGTCATGAGGCCGTCACGGGTGCGTGTCTCAAGGTCCTTCGGGATGGGTACCTCAACGCTAGGAGAGGGTTTCTTGTGCAGGGACAAGACCTTGTAGTCGTCGATCCAGAACTCGACGTGCTGCAGGGCCACAAAGGTTAAGCTCGTGGCGAGGAACTGGCTGACGGAGAGCAAATTGGGAAGAGGTGTGGTGGTGTTACGGTAGTCCAGTACGAAAATGGTATCAGGAGACTGCTGGTCCGTAGGCAGCGTCGTCTTCTTGGTGAACAGGGCGTTCCCTTTCCAGTAAAATGCCATGGCCTCGTTGCCAGAGCTCACAAAGGGTTCCTCGCAGTCAGCGAAAACGCTGTAGAAGCCCACGCCGAATGCACCAATCTTGGTCTCGTCCGGGTTACCCTCGGCTATCCTCTTCAACCTCCCCCAGTCCGTTTTTGTAAATGGCTGGCCGTCGTTTTGGACGACAAGGCGGCGAAGGGTGTGATTCGTGATGACGTGCTTGAGGATTTCGGAGCGGTCTGTCGTGTTGGGTAACGCAACGGATGTGGAGGGCATGGTCTCCCACTTGACTTTGACGGTGGTCGCTTGAGCGTCGGCAGCGTTCTGGATGAGCTCTCGGAGAGTGGTCCATTCGCCAGAGTAGCGAGCGAGGACCTTGTCAATCAAGGCTCTGGTATCGACAGTGACGGCTTCTTCATCCTCGCCATCCCGCATGGCGGTGGCGCGAAGCCGCGAGTAGTCCATGCTGATGATGGCTGGTGTATGCGTTGGTAGGGATCGAGGTGGGAGGTTTGAAGAAGGGGGGGGATCAAAGGTTGAAGGTTCGCATGACCCAGGCTGGCACCTAGAGGCAAGGAGAGGATGTTCGCAAGTGTGATCGGCCGGGATTCAGGTTCAAGAGGTTGCGTATATATCAAGGAGATAGGCGTGAAGTCGTAGGTCTCGGAAGTTCTTTCAGGTTGGTCGGGTTTGGCATGAACGATGACACTGCAACAGAAGCCTGAGACGTATTAATGGTACATAAGGTAAGGTAAGGTAAAGTAAGGTAGGTAGCGGAAACGGTGTCCAACAAGGTGAGGCAAGCAAGCCAACGTCCGCCGACAAAGGGCACCTTGCCACCGAATTTACTTTGCTCTTCAAGAAAGCAGCCCTGCAGAGATGCGCGGTAGATTCTGGGTTGTCTGAGGCGATATTGCATGCTCGGTAGGTCCTGACGCTTTGTTCATTTGTTGCTAAGTCTAGGCTTCCTCCAATCCAACCTCGTGACGCAACACGCGCCACGCCACAGGCACCGATGGATGCTGACAGGGTCCGATAAGATAGCCAGGCACAGCCGATAAGCCTGACGACCCCTGGCCTCAAACCCAAATCATCACATTGCGGTCATCTTTGCCTCGGACGTCCCTCCCAATGAAAGCCTACGGTTTTAAAGTCTGGCATATTGAGCGGGATCACACCGAAAAATATCGAAACATTGGATTATGAACAAATGTACTGGATTACAAGTTGCTAATGTATAATACAACGGAACCTCAAATCTTTCGAGGTCTGTCACAGACGCCTCTGAGATCCCCAACCAAACTCCTTATTTCGCCATTATGTCAACATACCGGCCGCTCTTCCTGGCCTTCTTCGCACCAGGCCTGCGCGTTCCGGCAGCCCCTATCAAATCATCAATGCTGCTGGCGTTGCTCATGCTTGTTGTGGGCCGGCTCGGTGGGCCGCTCGGCGGCCCAGTGCTAGAGTTGGACACTGACCTTGCCATGGCTGGTGGGCCTGCCGGGATGTCGAGACTCTCACGCGATGGCGCCTTCGATAGACTCCCCGCGCCGATGGGCATGGGGGGGCGAGGAGGGCCTCCGGGTGGTCCCATGGGCGTTGCCGATGAAGAAGGGGGTGGAGGAGTGCCAGTCGACTTGGGTGGAGGAGGCGTGGCCGTCTTGGCTGGTGTCTGCTCGGCCCCAGCCTTCTTGTTAACCCAGCGCTTCTGCTCGGGGTCGTAGACGAAGCTGCTCGACTCTCCCAGCTTGGCACGAATAGGTTTGTTGCCTGGGTTCGCATCCGGCATTGCATCCTTCTTGCCACCCCACCAGCTGCCGAAACCCCATCCCTTCTTGCCCCCGGCCTGTTGCTCGGCTCTCTTGGCTATATTGCTGTTAGCTCGACGGTCACAATCAGGGATCGAACGGCACGTCTTACCATCTTCCTCGGCGGCTTTCTTGAACAACTCTTCATTCTCCCTGTCCTTCTCCGACTTGGTCTTTTCCTGCGGCCGCAACGCCGGAATGTCGTCCTCGTCGTCATCCATGAAGCTCTTCTTCTTCGTCTTCGGCTTGTCATCATCATCCTCGACGTTGGACGCCTCAACGCCCGGGTCATAAGTAGGTGGCTCGTAGCTGTAGGGCTGGTATGAAGGCGCTTCATAGCCCCCGCTAGATGCTGCCTCTTCTGGTTCAGGCTGATTCGCTCCTGGTACTTCGTTCGTGACCGTTGATGGAGGTTCGTAGCCATACGAAGGCGGCTGGTACCCTTGATCCTGCTGCGGGGCGAACTGGTTGAATCCCTCGCTGGGCGGGGCCGGCGATTCCTGATTCATGATGACCGGGGCTGCTTGCAGGCCACCATAAGGCCCGTAGGCGGAAGGGGCAGGTTCAGACTGTGACTGCTGGGGCGCAGGAACGTCCTGAGGTGCACCGTAAGACGGGGGGTTATAGGCTTGTGGAGTATAGCTTCCCGCGGCGATGCCAGGCTGCGAGTCCATCGAAGTACGGGCTGGCGCTTCGAAGGAGGCACGGCCATACTCGTTCGACGAGCGAAGCGCCGGAGTGTATCCCGCCGTCGGCTCATACGATGTCGTTGGCGTAGACGGCTGCACTCCCATGGGTGCATAGCGAGAGGCTGCTCTCGTCCCCTGTGCCGGAGCTGTCGGAGCTGTGACCGGGTAGCCAGGATTGTTGTTCCCGTACACATCAAAGTTGGACACGGAGGGCGACGGGCTGATGGTAGGCGTGCCTCCAGCGATGCGTCCAAAAGGCCCCGTCTCCGCGCCAGGCTCACCAGGTGTGGCAGTGCCAGAGCCGTCGGCCTCGTCGCCGGCAACGAACTTGTTAAATCGGTTCCACATGCTGTCCGAAACCTTGTTCATGCTGGGCTTGGAGATCCAAGACGAAGACTCACCCTTGGGCGCCTGCTTGAGCCTCTTTGACAAATCATCAACCGCGGCCTCGAGGAGAGAATGATGGTAAGGCGATCTCTTCGTTTGGGCGGTGATCGAGTTGGCGATGACATCGCAGTATTGCAGCGCCTTATCTCTAAAGCCATGCTCTGCCAAGGTGGCGGCATGCTGAAGTTTGTAAGCAGCAAGGTGCGGCACGCCTGCCCAATTGGCCCCGTTGGCGAGCGACAGACCATACTCAAAAACTTCGCTCAACAGAAGTGCTTCGGTCTCCTTGCCGAACTGCTCAGCTTGGGTTTTATGATCCGCGCCAACGAGAACGAAGCTGGCTGTCTGGTCATCAAGACCGCCGAACACAGACGTCTTGCGTGCGAAAAGGAAGCAAATGTGTGCGGCCTCCGCCCTGCCGTACGTTGACAGAAGATCGCCCAAGGCGCTCAGCGCCTTCGTATCGTCGGGACTCCGGTTGCTAAGCACCAGGCCCAGGGTTTCGCGCCATTTGTCGAGGCCATCAAGCGCGTCTTTGGCAGGCTCCGCAGTCGCAGCCGTATTCATAAGCTGACGACCAGCGCGAGCATGGCTTGGAACCAGCTCATCGACACACTCGTCGAAATTGCCTGATAGAACCTTGTACAGCGCAGCAATAGACTCATTGCTGTGTCCAGGGTAGTTGACCTCTTTGCGCACAAACTCCTGGGCGACCTGCTTGTAGAGCTCAGGTGACACAGTATTTGAAATGAGCATTGCATGACCCCACAGCCTCTTGTCGACGGCTGCCCATACAGCCTGCTCTCGATCGCCAGCAAGGAGGTGCTTGCGGATGGAGATGACAGTCTGAGAATCCACACCATCTGCTTGCATCTGGGAAGAGGAGGCTTGGAAGGCGACATTAGCTGCGCCATCAGCGTATAGAGGAGCAGCTTCTGTTTCACCCTGTGCTTCCGGCGAGAGAATGTTGCGCACGGCCTTCTCAACCTCTGCGCCACCCTCGAGAGTTCCATCAAACTCGATGAAGGCCCTCAGAATCTTCCACAGCAGGACTCGTTCAGTAGCACGCTTGTCTTCGTGTGACACCTGTGGGCTGTAACCTTGGCCCGGCACGTTCGCCTCCAGTGACTCAATGCCGGCAGTCAGCCAGGAGATGGTTTCCTTCTTCTTTGACTTGCCCTTGAGAGGTCCGGGGAACCCGGCCAGCCTATCTTCGAGGGGATCGATATCTTTGACCTGCTTGACGCGAACTTCGCCCGGCGTACGCACAATCATAGGCGCAGATTGGCTCATGCCGTACCGGGGGATCTCCTTCGGGAAAGACGTGATGATACTGCCTCCGATGCCCCACGAGAAGACTGGTGCTCCCTTCCATCTCTCAAGGGGATCGTTTTCGCGTCCGTCGGTAGGGGCAACCATGTTGAAGCTCTGGGAAGGGGCTCTGAGGCGACCTGCACGAGGCGCTGGGGCATATGAATGCTGGGCGCTGGCGGGTTGCGTGGCTTGCAGAGGAGCAGGCCCATGAGAAGACGCTGGACGTGCAGCAGCTTCGCTAGGCTGGTACCGGCCATGAAGCGACCCTGGCGATTGCGTCTGCGACCTCAGGGGAGGGGCAAACCTTTGCTCTGGTGAGAGGCTGTTCGCTTGCGGTTGAGGCGTGTAGTTGGCCGCGGCTCGTTTGGGGGGCGACAACTTCGAAGTACCATATCCATGAACGGGCGGCGGCGGAGTATGACGGGCGATTGGTGGTGAGGTAGGGGTCATGCCGGAAGGGGCATAACCATCAGTCGGCTGAGAGGACTGGATGCCCTTAGCACCTTCGTCTTCTTCAACCTCTTGTGTAGGCGGCAGCGAGGACACGCGGTTTATCCTGGGCTCAAAATGGGCGCTGGTACGTCGGTCCTGTTGACCGTGCTCACCGTTCATCGCAGGTGCAGACTGGGCCCTGTCGTGAGACACCTCGAAATGGGCGAGTGGGCTGGATGTGCGTGGCAGGTGAGGGAGCGTGGATGCCGGGGCCGGGGCCGCGCTGTACGTGGCCGAAGGCGGTCGCGAGGATGGAGGGGCTGGAGAGTATCTGTTGGCCGAACCAGGCCGAGTGGTACCGTTCACAGCTGGCGCCAAAGGTGGCGCGGGAGAGTACCGACTATTGCTTTGGATGCTCGGCGTGACTTGACCATTGGATTGCAAGGGGGCGTACGGGCTTACACGCGGCGGCGCAACCAGACCGGTCAGCCCACCAGACTCGGATCTGGGCAAAACGGGTGCCTCCTGCTTCGGTAGCTCTATGGGGGGGCTCGGTTGTAAAGATGCGTACTCCGCTGAAGACGGCCCTGTCGGCGGGCCCGTGGGCGGGGGAGCCGGGCCACCTAGTGATGGAGACGGCAGACGGCTGCTCTGCCGTGAGGCTGGGCGGGGCCTAGAGGTCATGGGAAGGTCTTCGAAAAAGCTCTCCTTGCTCGGAGTGACAGCTCGAGGCTTCTGCCCTACCACTTGACCCGGGCTGGGAAGAGCCAAGGCAGGACTGGGGGGCGGCAGGCTGGCAGACGGAGGCCCAGAGCTGGGTGGGCCTTGAGCGTACATGCTGGAGCTCCTGGGCGGTAGCTGGGAGGGAGGACCTTGCGACTGAGCCCTGGGCAACTGTTGCATGCTGGCCCGTTTCCGAGGCTTGACATCCATTGGCAGGTCGTACGGCGAAGTGTAGCCACCCTTGTTCTTGTCGGCAAAGCTCTGAGCCTTGGATGCTTCAGGACGCGGGGGTGGTGGCATGCCATACGCAGCCTGAGTCGGCGAGGCCTGTGGTTGAGAATTATAGGTATAGGGTGTCGCTGCAGGGAATGAAGTGATCGCCGGCGAGGGAGAGTATGCTGAAGCTGGCGTCTGAGACGGCACCGCCGCAGGAACATAAGGCGACTGGGTAGCGGCAGCCTTCGGAAATGGGAAAGACGGACTTTGAGGCGTGTATCGCCCTTGCAGGTTTGGTTGTTGAGTGGCCGGCAGGCTGGGGGGCTGAACAGCCGGCGCGGGAGCCGCGGTCTCATCATCATCATCCAAAAAGCCTTCGTCGTCACTGCCAAAGAATGCGGCGGGATCAACTTGCTTCGAGTCGGCAGTCGTATCGTCCAGCAGAAATTCATCGTCGTCGTCTCCGGCAAAAGCCTCCTGCCACTTTGCGGCCAGATCTTCTGTCGCGGGTTTGCCCGGGCCATCCTCTACCACCCGAGCTTGAGATGATGCCGCATGGTTCTCGTCCTCCTCTGGCATGTCCTCCAGGGTATCCGCTCGCGAGAGAGAGTTTGCGCCCAAGGCACCAAGAACCTGCATCGTTGACTTTCGTTCCAGCGTAGGCGGCGTGGCATCCTGTTCATCATCTTTGATGTTGCTGAAAAAGTCGTCATCGCCTGAGGGCTCATTGCCAAATAGCGAGCCAGAGGCAGCCGCGCCCATGTCCTCAGGCGCAGGAGGGATAAGAGGCAGTCCTTCTTCAAATCGAGAACCGACATCATCCTCATCGGCGTCCATGACGTCGCGTCCGACATATTGAGATTCCTCAACACGACCATTGACATGAGTTGGTTCAGCCATGTCATCGTTGCAGTCTGCTTGGACTGGTGAGGCAGCTTCTTCCGACAAAGCATTCAATCCGTCCTGGTACTGCTCAGTCTCGTGAATGACTTGCTCGGCCTGGTTGAAGGCAAGCGGTCGAGCATCAGCATGAGCGCTAGGCGGGTTCATGGGAGGAACGACCGGGAAGGAGCTTGTCCTGTCAGAAGGCGGCATGAACTTGAAAGGGTCCGTATCGGTTCGGGAGAGGTTCCAGTCAGCTTCCTCGTCGTCATGGAAGTTGATGTCATGCGACACAGTGCGGGCGAAGGAAACGGAGCTCGTGTGGCCGAGAACAGGGCCAGCAGCTTGCACCTCCGGCATTGCAGGCGATGTTTCGGCAAGCGCAGCGGGTTCGACGTCGGCTGGCGGAGCATCGGGCTCAGCTGGAGCAGATGTCGGGTGGTCAAAGACCGGCCAGTCCCCTTCAGCATCAGCTTGCGCAACAGATTCTTCCGCAAACCAGGCCTTGCTGGCGCCCTCCTGTTGCGGTATCGCGTCGTGGACCGAGGGCATTGTAGCTTCGAAGTTTGAAGTCGGTTCGGTTTGCTCGTCGATCAGCCAAGCATCGGGGTCGGCGGCTGCCTCGGGTTGCGCGTGAGAGACCGGAAATGATGCAGTCGGCGCGTCTTGCGTGTGAGGCTGAATTTCCTCCAGAGGTATTTCGGCCGATGGTTGGGTGTGCACAGGAGATGAGGAGTGGTTGTCGACGGTGGCAGACGCACTGCTGTTAGGCATGAGAGCGGGATGCCATGACGAGACGTGTTCGTCGGAGCTCATGATGGCTCGACTGGGAGATTAAGGTTGGGAAGCTTTCGACAGCGATCACTATTTGTGAAAACCTAAAATGTGGAAGCTTTCCGGACGGACTGGTCAGCCGTGAGTGTTTGGATCCCAGGGGGCAGGCGTGCTGGCAGCAAAACGCGACACCAGGGAGATGCATTCGAGATGAGGCGTGGGGACGGGAGAGGGAAAAGGAGTAGCTAGGTAAGATGAGAAGGACATACATGTACAGTCAAAGCTCGGTTTTACAGAAAAGCCCAGACCCCAAGCGCCATGTTCCAATCGTCGTTGTTAGGAGGAGGAGGTTTTGTTGGTGAGATGGGACTGTCGGCAGAGAATGAGTATTAGGTGTTCGTACAATACAGGCGACGGAAGTACAGATAGATGATGTTGGATGGAGCGAAGCCAAGACAGGGCGAGGCAAGTGCAAGCTGGCAGCAATCATCCGTCTGGAATGGGAATGAAAGGCAGCACCGAGCACCGAGTAGGAGGGCTTCATCCAGTCCCGTGGCGAGTACCAGGCCACAGTGGGTCTTGCATCTGCCTCCGTGTCATGTTCCCCATCTGCCCTTCTCCCCCGTCCCGCACCCAAAGGAGCACGCCACCGAGGTTCAACCGGCACATCGTCTGTCAGTCCAGGTGTCCTTTTTAGCGGTGCTTCAGTGGGTTGCACCTGATCGATGCATGACGGGAAGCCGAACGAGCCACATGTCTCGTTGGGGTTCTGCCACCAGGACGTGCATGTGCCTTTAGAGCTCGGAATCTAGCGGTCCAGCTTTTTGGGATACTAATAAGAGGCTCTGAAGGGACTCCAGTCATGCTGGATTTGGTGCTTCAAGATACGTTGCTCGACTTGGCACGACATCTTCCAGCAAGTGGCATTCCACAGTGTTAGATTGTAAGAGAACGAGAGACGGGTTCTTCGGACAAGATGGTCGAGGAACATCTCTCTGAGGAGTGGCAAGGTCCTTGAATGATGGCCATGCGGCAGCTTCCGCCGATGGTCCCTGAATGTCACAGCTTGACTACAGGTGCCACACTGCAAGTGCCACACTGCAAGTGCCACAGCCCCAGTAGTACGTACCTCGAGCCCAAGGCAGTCGTCCGTCGCGACTGGGGACCAGTTGCCTTTCTTTGGCCAGCTTCCCCCTGCATCCCGGTCCATCCACGTCTGCATCATAGGCAGCTTCGTTTCTGTCCATGTTTGATGCATTCAGTACACCTGTCCTAACAAGCGTCGAATTCTGTATCTATTGCCTCGTCGCTTCGTGACATCAAAGCTTAAATCTTGCCCCGAGCTTCCGACAGCGACGCACACCCATCCCAACCCTCGATTCAATAGCAATACCCTGGGCGCCCCCATTTCAGCATTTCGAGATTCACCTACCAATGCAGCTGTTCCATCAGCGACCAACTCCCCGATCGTCTCGAAACATCAACTGTCGACATCTCTCCTGAGCGGGAGACTCGGTCGATTATTACCAGACCGGCCACGGCATGCCTCCCAACTCCTCATACCGTCCCGCGGAGCCGCCAGATTCGCCGAATGATTCCGATTCAGACCTAGATCTTGACATTCAGGAGCTCGATCCTGCCACCTCGTCGCACCGCAGCTCCGCTCAATCTAGACAGGCCCGCGACACCGGAGAATCCCGATCGCCGAGGATAGCCCTCCGCAACCTCCGTATGGGTGGCCTGCGACGCGGGAACAGGAATAGGGGATACGGCGAGCTGGGCCAGGACAGAGATGGCGCCGCCGACGATTCCCAGTCTTTGCTGGGCGGTGGGCATAGGAGGTCCACCTCGCAATCAGCCGACGGTAGCAGAGCCTCAGGCGACGATGCGCCTCTACTGCCAGGGCGTTCCTCACCGCGATCTCGACGTCGATCCTCGGCGCAAGAAGGGCTGGGACGGCTGGCTGCTCTCGGCTCCAGTCTGAAGTTGGGGAGCTTCATAGGAGGTAGTGGAGGGCCGAACTCGACCAAAGACGACTCTGGGGAAGCAGAGGAGGAGGATGACCCCTCTGCTGCCCGACATATAGCTGTTGGGTCCTCGCAGTCCACCAAATTCCCGCCCAATCTGATATCAAACGCAAAGTACACCGCCCTAACGTTTTTACCCGTCACGCTTTACAACGAATTCTCTTTCTTCTTCAACATGTACTTCTTGCTGGTGGCCTTGTCCCAGGCAATTCCTGCCTTGCGGATTGGGTACCTGACAACCTACGTCGCACCCCTGGCGTTTGTTCTAATGATCACCATGGGAAAGGAGGCATACGACGATATCGAGCGCAGGAGGCGAGATCACGAGGCCAACGCGGAGGCATACACCGTTCTCCGCTTTGACGAGCCTGGTCGGGCCTTGGCTTCTGGCATGCGCCCGCAAAAGAAGCTCAGGTCAGAATCGACCAGGAAACGGGGAAAGAAGCTGGTCAAGACTGCCGACAGGCTATCAGACATTCGTGAAGAGGAGGAACGCATGGAGGGTGATGGCCTGCGAACGGGCCCAACTTCGTCGGTCTATGAAATGCCCTGTAAATCACGCGATCTCAAGGTCGGAGATGTCCTCAAGCTGAGCAAGGGACAACGGGTTCCCGCAGACGTGGTCATTCTCAAGTGCATCACACCAGACTCCGGCCAGGCCCGTGAGGAACAAAGCCCAGCGGAAGAAGAGTCGCTGCTGGTGGATGCATTCGATGATGCAACCCAGGCGACGTCGAGCAAGGGCAAAGGAGTGGAGAACAAGGCCGAAGAGACTGGCGGATCAGGCGGCGAGACTTTTATTCGAACGGACCAGTTGGACGGCGAGACAGACTGGAAGCTGCGGCTGGCTTCGCCTTTGTCGCAGAACCTCCCGACGGAGGAGCTGGCTCGATTACGAGTGACCGGTGGCAAGCCTGACAGAAAAGTCAACGAGTTTATGGGTGCTATTGAGCTGCTGCCGACGAGGGAAGAAGCTCAAAGCCCTCAAAGCGACCATGCCTTTGAAGCCGACGCCTCCACAACGGCACCCTTGTCTATCGACAACACGGCTTGGGCCAATACTGTCATTGCATCCCAGGCGACCACTCTGGCCGTCATCATGTATACGGGCACGCAAACGAGATCGGCTCTCTCCACAGCACCGGCAAGATCCAAGACTGGACTACTTGAGAACGAGATCAACTCGTTGACCAAAATCTTGTGTGCCCTGACACTAGCCCTGTCAGTGATTCTGGTGGCGCTTTTGGGGTTCGAGAACACCAAAGACAACCAATGGTACATCAAAATAATGAGGTACCTGGTTCTGTTCTCGACGATTGTACCCATCAGTTTGCGCGTCAATCTCGATATGGGTAAAAGTGCGTACTCTTGGTTCATCCATCGCGACTCGGGCATTCCGGGTACAGTGGTCCGGACAAGCACGATACCCGAAGATCTGGGTCGCATTGAATACCTTCTCAGCGACAAGACGGGAACTCTGACCCAGAACGAGATGGAGATGAAGAAGATACACGTCGGTACCGTGTCCTATGCCAATGAAGCCATGGACGAGGTTGTTGCCTACGTTAAGCAGGGTTTCCACATCCAGTCGACGGTCGATCCAGCATCGCAAAAGATGCTCATCACCCCTTCGTCCACATTTGCGAGCACCGCCAGCGTAGGCACCACTCGCACAAGGCGAGAGATTGGATCCCGTGTAAGAGATGTGGTGCTCGCGCTGGCGCTTTGCCACAATGTTACGCCTACGACGGAGGAAGAGGACGGAAAGACGATTACGTCTTACCAGGCATCTTCGCCAGATGAGATTGCGATTGTGCGATGGACCGAATCTGTGGGATTACGTCTTGTCCAACGCGATCGCACCGGTATGGTTCTCGATTACGCGGATACCGGACGCCCTACGGTGCAAGTTCGCATCCTCGATGTCTTCCCTTTCACGTCCGAAGGCAAGCGCATGGGTATCATTGTGCAATTCTATGAAACAAAACAGTCTAGCGCTCCCGATCTGAGCAGCGGGGAGATTTGGTTCTATCAAAAGGGAGCCGATACCGTCATGACTTCGATCGTGGCAGAGAATGACTGGCTTGACGAGGAGACAGCCAACATGGCCCGCGAGGGTCTGCGTACTTTGGTGGTCGGCCGACGACGCCTTTCCTACGAGCAGTACCGAGAGTTCTCCAGAAGCCACCAGGAAGCTGCACTCGCCATTACAGGCCGTGACGCCAACATGCAGAAGATCGTGTCCCAGTACCTCGAGCGCGATCTTGAGTTGCTCGGCGTCACCGGTGTCGAGGACAAGCTGCAGAAGGACGTCAAGCCATCACTCGAGCTGCTCCGGAATGCAGGTGTCAAGATTTGGATGTTAACCGGAGACAAGGTCGAGACGGCTCGTTGTGTTGCCGTCAGCTCCCGGCTGGTGGCGAGGGGCCAGTACATCTACACCGTGTCGAAGCTGAGGAGGAAGGACAACGCACAAGATCACCTTGATTTCCTCCGCAGCAAGACGGACTCTTGTCTGTTGGTTGACGGCGAGAGTCTGCTATTGTTCCTGACGCATTTCCGAATTGAGTTCATCTCCGTGGCGGTTCAACTGCCCACTGTCGTGGCTTGCCGGTGTTCGCCGACGCAGAAGGCCGAGATTGCTACGCTGATTAAGGAGTACACCAAGAAGCGTGTGTGCTGTATTGGCGACGGTGGCAACGATGTTTCGATGATCCAGGCGGCAGATGTTGGTGTTGGCATCGTCGGCAAGGAGGGTCGGCAAGCCAGTCTGGCGGCCGACTTTTCGATTGAGCAGTTTCACTATTTGACGAAGCTGCTCGTCTGGCACGGCCGAAACAGCTACAAGCGAAGTGCGAAGCTAGCGCAGTTTGTCATCCACCGCGGTCTCATCATTGCGGTGTGCCAGACGATGTACAGTATTGCCATCAAGTTTGAACCGCAGGGTCTTTACAAGGTAAGTCGGTGCGCGTGTTTTCAAATCAGACGTGAGCTGACGAAGAAAAGGACTGGCTCCTCGTGGGTTACGCCACTGTCTATACGGCGTTCCCGGTGCTGTCTCTGGTATTGGACAAGGATGTGGATGAGAATCTGGCGAACCTCTACCCGGAACTCTACAAGGAGCTGACGTCAGGCCGCTCCCTCTCGTACCGCACTTTCTTCATCTGGGTGCTCGTTTCCGTGTACCAAGGTTGTGTCATCCAAGGCCTCTCGCAGATTCTGACCGAAGTCCATGGGCCCAGGATGGTGGCCGTGTCGTACACAGTGCTGATACTGAACGAGCTGCTCATGGTGGCCATGGAGATTACGACGTGGCACCCGGTCATGATTGTGTCAATCGTCGGGACCTTCATGATGTTTGCCGCATCGATACCATTCCTGGGCGACTACTTTGAGCTGGAATACCTGCTTACCCTGTAAGTGACGCCCCTTTTTAAAGTGCTGTTGGACGCAACTAACGATCTGCAGGGGGTTCTACTGGCGCGTCCTCGCCATCGGAGCCATCTCGCTCATCCCGCCGTATGCCGCGAAGCTGATCGGCCGCGCGCTGAAGCCGCCATCGTACAGGAAGGTGCAGAGCACATGATGAGATACATGGATAGACTGCTCGAATTTGGCGTTCAGGAAAAGGAACACTCGGTCTTGGGCCGCGTTGCATCAGCTCCACGGCGTTTAGCATTAGCCGCCGCGGCACCCACCGCCGCGAATCGATATCATTGACCAGAGCCTCCCTATCGCAATGATGCTTCTTTGTACCTCTTCTCTCCAGCATGGTTGTCCTGCATGGCCCTCCGTCGTGATAGGTTAAACCACATGCTTCTCCTATTGTACAAATGTAATGTGTCAACTCTTCAAATGGTACAACAAAATCTACAACTTCAAAACAAGCCAGTCCCGAAGCAACCCATGCTCCCCCCTCTCAAGCCGCCCAAGAACACCCCCCACAAAACCCTGCACCTGGCCTCCTCCCCTCCAAGGCTTCCTCCCCGCGAAAGCCTCGACGAAGCCGTCCGGCCCCGACACGAGAAGCAGGTTCTTCCCCGCCTCCCCACCGGCGGCAGAAACAGGACACACGCACGCGCCATCGGGGAAGCGGGCCCGCGATCCGGCGTTGGGGCCGCCGTCTGCGATGCCGACGTGCGCGTGCTGCGCGTGGAGGGCGCACGTTTTTGTTTCGACGGTGGGGGGCGCGTCGCGGAGGAGCGAGGCGAGGAGGGAGGGGGGCAGGGCGGACTCGCCGTCTACGAAGAGGCGGATTTTGAGGGTCGGATGGCGGGATTGCAGGGCGAGGAGGTCGTGGGTCGTTGGGGTTGGGGAGGCGATTTCCGGGGTGAGGGTTTCGGGCTGGGGGGTGTGGAAGGGGTTCCACCAGGGGCGAGAAGATGAAGGTGCCGACGCGGGGGCTTGGATCTCGTCGCGGGCGCGGACGGCCCAGAGGATCGTCACTTCCGGGGCGCTGGGTTGATCGAGGACGGAGGTGGCTGCTTGCAGGGCGGAGGCGATGCCGGTGCCGCCGGCGAGGAAGAGGATGCGGCCTTTTGGGCGGAGGCGGGCTTTGAGGTCGAAGCTGGCGTGGGGTCCGCGGAGGTCAATGGTGGTGCCGAGGGGCAGGCGGCTGAGGTAGGTTGAGACTTCACCGCCGTGGATGGCACGGACGAGGAAGCGCAGGGCGTCGGGGGGCGAGTTGGGAAGGGGTGTGTACTCGCGGGCGATCTGGAGCTGGGGCTGCTTGACTTCGAGGGACCAGAGATCGTTGGCTGTCCAGGGGGCGGCGAGCTGGGTGGCAACCTCGGATGAAGAGAGAGGAGTCGAGGGTTGGAGTGTGAGGATGAATGAAGACGGAGATACGGGCTCGCGGGACGTCAGGGTGAAGGGGGTGAAGCGGTGGTCGTTGAAGATGTGAGATGATGAGGGGGCTGAGTCGTCGATGGTGAGGTAGTAGGTGGTTGAGGCGGTGATGAGGGCGAAGGCCACGAGTTTGGATGTTGCAGAACGACGTGGTGGCGGTGTTGATGATGACTCAAAGGTTGCAGAGGAAGGCGTTGATGAGGTGAGTCTTATTGCAGAGGCTGAGAAGTTCCTGGCTTGATGTAGTAGTGTTGACCTTGATCTCAACCTCGAGTCGCAGAATCTTATCCTTATCCTTGATGGAGAGGTTTGTGCGATTGTCTTTTGCAATGTCGAGATTGCCCTGATGGGTGAGCTCTTACTTTGGAGCATCTCGTCAGCACCGAACTCAATGAAACTGGGGAAAAGATCGTGAAAAAACGGGATAAATCAAGCCACTCCGTTCCGATGCAGATAGATGAAGTCGTGATTCGAGATCCAAACCTCGGCCTCTGCAAGGTGGTCGTCAGTGGATAAGAGGTACGTACCTTCTGGTCCCCACTTGACACGACATCACGTGAGAGCGTGACACCACTTCTTGCCTGGAACTGTCGCCATCGACCTCTTCCCTTAGAAACTCAACATTGACAATATTTACATCGACATCATTTACATCGACATCATTTCTTTGACTACGACAAAAGGATGGATATCACATTTCTGTCTGCAATTCTTGTGGTACATGTGCGGAGGAGCTATCGCAATGTCTATCACTCATACTGCTGCTGTACAGAACAACCCTCCACCAGAGCATTCTGAAGAAGCAGTTGGGATAACTTCGCTCCGATTCAAGATAAACTCTTGTTCATCGCCAAAGTTCCTCAAAGAAAGCCTTTTTTACAGGGGATTATGGGGTCAAAACACTCAGCCTTGTGCTACGGCTGGCACGGTGGATGCGGTGCCGTCAAGTTCCTGACCAAGCAGGAAGCAAGTGCTGGCAGCTGAGGGAAGTGAACATTATCTCAGGTGTTTTATATGAGTATATTTGACACTCTTATTTAAGGTAGCCTCAAGGCATACCTCTATAGGTGACCTACACCACCAGGCTGGACGCCACAGTCGCCTTGATATCCCTGGAGCTGAATCCCACATGGAACGCAATCTCCCCACTAGGAATCTCCCAGTCCTGCGCAACAACGTTCCAGAAGCTCACATCACGTCGACGAAGAGGGAGCGTCACGCTCTTGGCCTCTCCCGGCTGCAGGTTCACCTTCTCAAACCCACGCAGCACACTCAACGGGGTGCCTTCGGGAACCGAATCCTGGGGGAATGCTACGTATAGCTGGACGACCTGCGCGCCCGCCACCTCACCCGTGTTCCTCACAGTGGCAGTCACGGATCCAATCTCCTTCCAGAGAGCGGGGTTGCCACCGGGGTGGGTGCCGTTGGTCCGGGGCGGCAGGGGCGAGATGCCCGCGCACTTCTTCTCGAACGTCGCGTTCGATCCCATCTCGAAGGTGGTGTAGCTCAGGCCGAAACCGAACTCATACTGCGGCGTGATGTTCTTGGCGTCAAAGTGGCGGTAGTCGATGAACTGACCCTCGGTAAAATCCGCCTGCCAGGCCGCCGAGTCGCGGGCGGCCTCACCGGTGATGTTGACGATGGGGAAATCATAGTCGGACTCCTTCTTGGGAATGGTGTAGGGCAGACGGCCGGACGGGTTGACGTCGCCGAAGAGGACATCCGAGATGGAGTAGCCGTTCTCCTGGCCCGGGTAGTGGGCGGCGAGGATGGCGGTGACGTTCTCGTTGTCGGCCCAGGGCATGGTGTTGACACCGGCCGAGTGCGTGACCACGACGGTGTTGTTGCAGCGGCGGGCCACATTTTCCACGACAACGGTCGAGTTCCAGTCATTCTCGAGGGAGAGACGGTCGGTACCCTCGCGAGCCCAGGTCTTGAGGAAGACGAGGCAGATCTCTGGGGTCGGGTAGATGGACTTGAAGTCATCCTCAACCATCATGGCGTTGTCGAGGAGGTACTGCACTCTGCCGCCGTGTTCTTCGACGCGACCGCGAAGGGCATAAAGAGGTGAGATGAGGCGCGTGTGACGGCCCGCGCCGGATCCTCCGCCGACGGACAGCGCGCCAATGTTGGGTCCCCAGGGTCCGCTGTCGTCACCGGTGAAAGTCAGTCCCTGGGACATGTCCGCGGCTCCATTGCCGAACACGCCGACGTTCTTTGGTTCCTTGAGGGGCAGGACGTTGTTTGTGTTCTTGAGAAGGACGGTGCCGGCAGCAGCCACCTTCCTTACGACCTCGGCGTGGTTGGCACGGACATCGCGAGCCGGCGGCGGGTTGTTCGGGTCCATTCCGGACCCCGTGAGATAAATGTCGGGATAGTCATAAGTCCTGGCGAAAACGAAACCGGTGGATGGGTCGATTGACGGAAAGTCTTCGTCCTGGTGGAGATAGAAGTAGGGGGCGAGGACACGGCGAGCCATGTCATCCACCTTCTCCTCGGTCAAGGTGCCGTTCTGTACCGCCAACGTCAAGTTGCCGCCAAAGTAGGACGGCGAGGGAATTATGGCCGTCGAGGCGCTGTCGATGGGCCCGGGCATCGTGATATCGAGGCCGGCCTCGGCGGACGCCACGCCCGAGTGGGTTGCGAACCAGTCGGACACGACGTAGCCCTGGAAGCCGAGCTCCTCTTTCAAGAGTCCGTTGAGTATCTTCGAGTTCTCACAGACATAGGTCTGGTTGACCCTGTTGTAGCTGCACATGACCGACGCTACGCCCGCGCGAACGGCGTCGGCGAAGGGCCAGAGGTAGAGCTCGTGCATCGTACGATCGTCAATGTTGGACGAGAGTGCCGCGACCTCTACCCCGTCCTCGGTGAAGGTGTTTGATCGCTGGGTCTCCTGCTCGTTGCCGATGAAGTGCTTCGCGCTGGCTTGAACGCCCATCTCCTGGATGCCTCGGATGGAGAGGTCCATGGCGACGCCTGTGAGGTACGGATCTGTAGAGAAGCTCTCCCAGTTGCGGCCTCCCAAGGGGTGACGACCCAGGGCGCCAGACGCGGGGCTGCAAGGAGTCGACAGGTCAGACATGGTCTTTGATCGAACATTTATAGTTTGTAGGTTGGACTCACCCCAAGTGCACGTGTGCGCCTTTGCCGCGGAATTCTGCGCCCAGAGCCTTGCCGCGCTGATAGATCAGATCGCGATCCCAGGTCGCTGCAGCGGTCAGACCCGCAGGGAAGACAGTTGCCAGATCCGCAATTCTCACTTTACGTCCATGTCAGTATCTCATCTCGGCAATGTGTACGAACTCTGGTTCTGCTTACCTGACACGGGTCCATCGGCCAAGCAGTAGCCAGGGAAACCAATCTCCTCGATAGGGGGGATGTTGCCGTTGCAAGACAACCCCATGGAAGCACCGGTAGTCAGTGCGACCTTCTGGGTCAGGTTCAGCTTGGCAACAGCATCGGTGGCTTTCTGAAAGGCCACCTCCCAGCCGGCTCCAATGCTCTCCGCTGCGTTCGGTCAGCAATGTGAGAGGACCAACGGGAGGTCAAACAAGAAGCTTTCCAGTGGCGCACGTACGAGTTGGATAAGTTGGCACGGTTTCAAAGTGCCCGCCATCGGTGAGGGCGGCCGCAGCACCGATGCTGCCGAAGACGGCGAGCTTTCTCGTGAGGTTGACCATTGCGACGTAAGCTTTGTCGAAGAAAGAATCTGCTGATAGAGAAGAGAGAGACAGTTGGAACTGAACACGTCAAGCGGCGGCCTACTTGTAGTCGGGTCACGTCTGCCCAAGACTGCTCGAGAGAATCCACTGCTTGGCGTCTTCCATCTGGTCCATTTGATGACGTGACCCCAGGCACACTGCCATGTGTTTTCCATGACCCAAGTTTTCTCGGGGTATAGCATGAGGATCAGATCTAGTCGATGGATCTCGGAGATGATAAGGCCGGGGGCGTTGGCTACGCAGAGACGGATCAAAGTCTAAGGATGTCGAGGAAGAAGGTAGTGAAGAGGATGACCATGTTCGGCCCTTTTTCGTGGGGAAGTCCTGGGGTCAAGGATGATTGTGCCGACTGTGGCCCTGACTGGCGGTGCGCTCAGTCAACCAAAGTGACGGGTCATGACCCATGAACGAGGCTCAACGAGAGGAGGGGGGGGGGGGGGGGGATGGGTAAAGGTTCCTCCAGCGGAGAGGAAAGTCCACAGGTCAGGCACAAAGCCGAGTCGGAGAGTCATGATAGGAATGTTTCACCGGATACTAGCAGTCAAGCTTGCCCTGACACGAAGGGTTAGCTACCTGGAGGCGGACCTGTCACTGTCACTGTCACTGTCCCTGATGGGGTAGCTGGTTGGGAGGATGGCTCCCGAGAATCTGTGTTTTGGACGGTTCACAAGTTAACGAGGGATTCGGGCAAGGTAAGAAACCTAACTACCTATTTACATCGTCTTCATCAAGGGGCACTGGGGGCTTCAAGCCGGGAGGCCATGATGTCAGGTGTTGACTCGTGCTGTTGAAAAAGCTCGTTTACTAAAGCTGAGTTCGTTTAGCGGCTCGTTTATCGTATATGAAAATTCATTATGATCTGCCTCACCCCTCCCTTCCCCCTCGTTCTCCCTTCAACCCGAGATCAGTCTTCTCGTCTTCGTTCTGAGTATACCTCATGAGGCACTCACTGCCCTGGTCCAACTCGGAATGTCTGTGTCACCAATACCGACCTCTCCAGACCCAACCCTCGACGAATCGACGACCCACCGGCGCCGGCCTCATCGAAAGTCAAAGGCAGGCTGCGTTGACTGCAGGCGGCGGCGCGTCAAGGTTCGACAAACTCATTGTGCTTTTTTTTTTGTTTTCATCGATGGTTTGGAAAGCTCGCTGACAGTTCAGTGCGATGAACTCAAACCAAATTGCCGAGCTTGCCTCCGGCGTGGGATTCCATGCGAATACACACTGGAGAGTTTAGCAGCCGGAAGAGTCTCGTCTAATGCCCCCTCCACGCCCAGCAACATATCACTGAACCTCTCACATCACACCTCTCCAAGTGCCACGTCAGGAATTTCCCACTACCAGGTCCCTGGGACAGCAAGGACGCCTTCGGATGTGGCCTCGCAGTCCACGCCGAACTCGTCATACATCTCGCTTCCCCTAAGGACCACCGCCTCTACCTTTGCCTTTGATCTAGATGATCTGGCTCTTCACCACCATTGGACCTTGTGTACCAGCCTGACCATGACTCCTGACGTGGATTTCTTCACCAACATCTGGCAGCATGTGTTCCCAGAGATAGGATTCGAGTACCCCTTCGTGACACACGCCATCCTCGGCCTCGCCGCCCTGCACCTTGCCCGCACCCACGGGCTGGAAGACAGCCATCATATCGTCAAAGCAGCAGAGCACCACAACGAAGCCCTGCGAGGTTTCCGATCGTCAGTGGCCAACCTGACGGAGGAGAACAGCGAGGCCCTCTTCGTCTGGTCTGTCCTGAACATGATCTACGTCTTCGGCATCTCGACACACCGCGGCACAAAAGCAGCAGAACACACACCGTTCCGCTCGTCGAGAAAGGACCTCGCCCTCGGCGTCGAGTGGATCCCCATGCTGCGCGGCATTGACGCCATCCTCGTTCCGACTCACAACTACCTCCGCTTCGGCCGCATGTCCGTCATGATGAACCTCGGCAACTGGGACGTCCTGGATCCCGGCCCGCTCGCCTCGGAGGGCATCGACGGCTACCTCTGCCAGACGCGCGAGTCGTGGCAGGACAGCGCCGACGCCGAAACGTACGACGAGGTCCTGCGGATCCTTCGCAAGTGCGTCCATTTCATACAGCAGTTTGAGACGATGGACGCGCCGTCGCTGGCTTCGTGGGGGTATAACAAGTCATGGTCTGGGCCGTTGATGTTCATACACTTTGCGCCGCATGCATACATTCCTCTGCTGCATCAGAGGCAGCCTCCTGCGCTCATCTTGTTTTCCTACTTTGGGGCCCTTGTGCATGGCATCAACAGGTTTTGGTTCATGGAGGGGTTGGGGAAGGAAATCGTCGAGGTCGTCGATGATTTGCTTGGGTCATATTGGACGCCGTGGATTTCTTGGCCCCTGGAGTACGTTAGAGATGGGTAGAGAGAGAATGGTCCACAGACTGAGGTGGTGATGAGATTCGGCATGAGAAGACACCGCCTTTTCAACCCTCAACTACAGCTCGGCCGACATCCGTTGCAGTCGAGCACGTGATGCACCTTGCATGGTGGTAGACGAAAGGTCCAGCAGCTGAGATGAAATGTCTTGATTTTCGTTTGAACGAAGGGACGAGCGAGGTTCGCATTTCGTATTTCGTATTGATAAACGAAGCCGATCGTATCGACACAGGGGCTCCACTATCTCGAAGTCATGAAGTCCCTGAAACCCGAAAACGGAGCGACCGACCATGACAAACTCTGCCCCGACAGCCGCCGATGTGTTGATGCAACGCCGTCGCTGTGTCGGAATATTCCAGCTCGTGAGAGGAGCTGAGTGGTAGAGATCGAGGTCATGCCAATATGGGATAACTCCACATCAGTCGTCGAGAAAAGCCTGACAGCCATTTGAGACTATCGAGACAACAAAGATTATACCGAGTCTTTACTTATTTATGTGCAGCCATTCGCCCACTCTGGGAATGAATGCATTGGAAATTCAACACACTCAGGAACCACTTCCTCACCGCGCATCCATCTCAACCTAGGCGAACGCAATAAAACACCCGCACACCGAATGAGGCGTCACGTCGCATGACCACGAATGGAATATCTTCCTGCCATCGGAGATGATATTTATTGACTCTCTGTTTGAGCTTGGCCCGCTCAAGTGCTGAGACGGTCGCCCAACAGCTTCGTAATCGCCACAGGTACCCCCCACGAAGGTAATCAAACACAAGTTTCCCGGTCCGTCGTAGCAAGCCTCGTAGGAGCGAGCTCCTTGTAACGGGCCTCGGATCGGATGTTGCCTTTCTGGTTGGGTCGACGCATGCCGGCTTGGCGACGTCCAGGGACGGAAGTCCGCCGCCGCCGGTCCCCGCATATCCCGTTCACCAAACGGAGTTTTCACCGGCACGGGCTGAGACAATCCCGAGACCTGCCGTGCGAGCAGACATGATCACATTGTAGTACAGCCGGGCACACCCGGATTTCTATCCTTCTAGAGACGTGTAACCCCAGACGACCACCGTTCATATCCTCAAAATCTTTCTCTCCTGGTCGATGCCGCCACGGAACATGTCAGAAATGACCCGGCCCCCGAGGATTGTCTCCTTGACTATACCCTCGACATGCCGCGGTTCCACCCTGCCGTACCAGATACCCTTTCCGGCGAGCCCATGCTCGGCCCCGTCCTCAGCCTTCATACCCGGCGGGATATAAATGATGACGTTGCCGGCAAACTTGTGGCCGCCGATATGGCTGATCAGCCCAACCCGTGCCGCAGCCTTCTCCTCCTGCTTCTGCACCCCCTCGTCGAGCCTCCTCCCCTGGTTCTCCTCAACATCCCCCTCCACCTCGCCCTTCAGAACACCCACCCCAGCCCCGTCCAGCTGCCTCTCGAATTCTCCCCTCAGCACAGGTCCCGTAATCCCGCACCTCGCATCCCGCCCCCCGTGCCCACAGATCAGCACCACGACCTCCCTCACATCCTGCACCCCGTACAGCATCTCCCTGTACGCGTCCTTCCGCAGCAGCCGGTCCCGGTGCACCGGCGACAGGCCCTCGTGCATGGGATGCAGCGCCTCGGGCAGCAGGTACCCCTTGGCCAGGGCCTGCACGCTCTCAAAGGACACGCGCGGCAGGAAGGGCACGTACTTGAAGCTGGGCAGCAGGTACGCCGAAGTGGTCTGCAGCTCCGTCCTGCGGCGGGGCGTAGACGACGGGAACGACGCGTTGAGCACCGATACGTTGTGGAAGGGCTGTTCGGAGCAGAAAGAGAAGAAAACTTACCGTCAGCCCCATGCCACCATGAAATTTCATGTCAAAACAGAAAAAGAAAACCCCAAAAAAAAAAAAATTCAAACAAATCATCCAAACAAATCATCCAAACAAATCACACCCAGCTTGGGTGTACCGCCAGGACGGAACAAGCATTCACATGATCAGGAGAACTCACATCGCTGTAGGTCCCGCCCCTCCCAAAGAGTTCCTTGAGGTCGGCGGCGAGGTTGTCACCGCCATCCTCCTCCTCGATGCGCGAAGCCCAGTCATCGCGCCCGGTGCACACGAGCACTTGCTCCGCATAGCCTGAAATGACGCCGTTGAGGGGGCTCTTGTGGTCAATGTCGAGACCCGACGGCGTTGGCGCGCAGCCGCACGTCGGCGCCGGGCAGGTCGGGACGGTGGCGAAGGGGGGGTCTGGCGCTGGCGCGGCTGGCCTGGCCTTTTCCCGGGGGCTTGAAGATGAGGAGGATGCTGATGATGGGGTCTTGGCTGCGTTGGTCTTGGCATTGGCATTGGCATTGGCATTGGCATTGGCATCGGCGGATGATGGAGATGAGGATGAGGCGTTCACGACATGCTGGCGCGCGGCAGAGACGCAGACGGCGCGTCTTCCCTGCGCGAGGCGCCGCGCTGAGGCTGCCGCTGGACGTGAAAACATGGTTAATCTGAACGGATAATGGCAAATGAGACATCCAAAATGAAGGTGGAAAAAGGGAGGGTAGGCTCGTTGGTGCAGATGGGAAGTTCGGGATGGGGTCCCGGGGGATGTTTGACGAAGCAACAGACGGAGACGCGTCAGGCTGTGGCACAGGTCCTGGGGCACTCCTGGGGCACTGTGGCACAGCGGTACTGTGGCACAGCGGCACTCATCATTGGAAGTGGAAGGGCTTCTGTGGCTGCCGTTGCTGCCGTTTACTCCCGTGCCGTGTAGTGGAATCATTGGCCCGTGCATCGAGTCTTCTTATTATTCTTCCGCCGGCTGATCACGCCCCACCCTCGGATCCGAAATCGGAGATTAATCCAAATGTGTGGCTCGTGGCCTTGTGGCCTTGTGGCTTCGCTCTCCTCTCACCTCACTCACATCAGCCCTCAGCTTCGTCTGGCAGTAGTAGCGTTCCGGGCCGGTTTGCCGTCTCCCGGAACTCCGCCTCGGGTCCCAGATCTGTGCATGTGCAACCATACATCCCTGCCTCGAACCAAAAGTCAGCTTGATAGTGAAAGCACTTGTGGTGAAGGTGACTCTTCCACATACGACACGTGTCTGCAAGCCGTCACCTGGGAACTAGGTCCTTCTGGCCTTGACAGCCCGAGGAGCAACACAAAAACCAGGTCTCGAATGTTATGCCTTCCTTCGCTGTGCCGTAAGGGGAAACGAGCCGCACCAACAGGATTCACACGCCCCATGGGCTTGGCTTGGCAAAACCCCTTGCAACCCCCTCCCCCCCCGTGTTGCACCCTCACCCCTTGCTCTGCGTTTGTCTACTTCTTCCCTTCCTTCCACCAGCCCCCTGTTCCCCGCCGTCAGACGGTTTACCGAGCTGCATCCCTCGATGGGGCCGTTCCATACGACGCCCCCTCTGTCCTGTCCATTCACGGCCTTGTTAATCATGTTGCCTGACCGGGCTGTTCCCCGTTCTGTTTCCCTGGAAGCTTGACACCCCCCCCTCCCCCCCTGCACGGTACGGTTACCCTGCACCGAACCCACAGATGCAATATCGCTCGATCGAGCCAAGGCCTCAAGATTCTTCCTCTCCTGCCGCAATAAGTGTAGTGATCAATGGGAACGACGCTTCAAACCGGCCGGTGATAACCGTCTGTGATGACTTTCTTGCGGTTGGAGATGTTAAAAAAAAAAAAAAAAAAAAAAAGAAGAAAAAACCGTGTCCTCATGTACAAGGGTATGCATAGATGTGTAAGTGGCCAAAATGCTGCCCTTGGATGCTGCTCCATGCTCGTATATGACATCCACCACACTTCTGTCGCCTGTGGTCTTCGCCAACGATCAACTTCCCCCCAATGCTGTGACCCGTGTGTAGCATCATAAACAAAAAAGTATAAAGGGCCCGAAGGACTCAAAAAGGAAAAACAAAAAAACTCCCCAACTCCGTGCTATGCAGAATAAATCACCATGTTCATCTTCCTCTCACTTGATACTCATTTTACCAGCAGCTATTACCCCTCGGCACCATAATAGGCAGTGGGCACATGGCGCAAAAGATCTCCCCAACCCCTCCCTTAATGTCTAATCCGGTGCTCAGGTGCGTATGGTTCTGGCTGCCATGCCCTGTTGAGCACGTCTTCGTGAATCCTGGGTAGTTCAATGACAGGTCGGTGCTGCCATGATATGCTCGACTTGGCAGTGTCGGGAGTACGGGCCACAGGGGAAGGTTCCGTGGCCATAGAAGGGTAGCTGTCAAACCCCAGCCGCATTCGCTTGTGCGAAACGGAAGGCTCTGGGCTAGCCTGGCGGATAGTTGTGCGCGGCGATACCGATGCGCTGGAGTTGCTCCCGGGTCGGGCCAGCTCAGACGCGCTGTGCGGATGACGGCGCAAGTCTTCCGGCTCAGCGGGCGGCGTTGATGGGGATGTGTTGTGCCCTCCTCTTGGTCTGTACGCGAACCGTGAGGTTAGCCAAAGTTGATCAATCATCGAAGGAGGCTTACTTACGCATTTTTGAACTTGCACACGCGACCGAACTTCTCGCACTGAACGCATCGGGGGAAGTCAGGATCACACTTGATCTTCTTTTCCCGACAGGTAATGCAAGCAATGGCCAAACGCTTCCTGGGCTTCCCAGCCTTGGTCACACCCCAGTGCGGGTTGACTGCCTCGCCGTCGATGACAGTTTTGCAGTGGCTCCCGTCATCGTAAAAGTAGCATGGCCCTTCACCTGGAACCTCGGCTGCGCGCACGAAGCGTGGGAGGAAGTGCGTTCCGGTCCAGATCTTGGGTCCCAGGCCATCCTTGGAAGGGAGTCCCTCCGAGGTGACGGTGCTGGCGGGGGTAGGCGGTTGGGTCAGCGCCGGTCCTGGTGCTGGACGGTGCTCACGAAGACCAGATCCATAATCCTTCGCCCCAGTGAACTGAAACGGTGCGCGGTCGTGTGGTGACCTCAGCGGGCCAGCACTTTCCCTGCTGCCCAAGGAGTACTCGTGCCTTGCGGCCTCTTGATGCATCGACCACCTACCGCCGAGTCCGTGGTCGGTTCGACCGTCATGCACCCGATGATCAACTTCCTTGGACCTGGAGGAGTCGGAGCCAGAAAGAGAACGAGTCAACGCGTGCAGTGTTGGTCGGTCTTGGTCGAATCTCGCATCGTAGGTGGTGCGAGGCTGTGAGATGGGGGGAGAGGCCACGGAGGGAAAATATGACGTCTGGTAAGGCCTATCGGCATGTGCTGACGACACACGAGGACGATCCAAGGGCGACGTGGCAGGGTAGGGCGCTGGCCGGTCAGAGAGGGGAGAGTGCAGCGGTCGGATGGACGACGGTGGTCCAAACAGGCTGCTCAGTGAGGGCAGCTGCTGTCGAAGGGGAGCCTGGAGAGGCTCTGGGCGGTTGTGGTGCTCATCTATGGCCTTGGGATATAACAAGCCGTTGGCCGCCGGACTTCGCTCATAGTTCGACATTGGTGGAGAGACGGGAGCGGTGGTGGTAGAGGCCCAGGACTGAAGGTCTGCTGGCGGGGAGGGCCTAGAGGAGTAGGAGGACGATGACGGGCTCACCAGTTCGGGAGGCGTGTCCGGGGCGGCCAGGTGAGGGTGAAGTTCCAGAGCTGATATCCCCATTGAGAGAGTAGACAGGAGTATGTATGATCAAAAGCGGCGGGGCATCCCTTTGAAAGAGTTTGGTTCCTCTAAGTCGAGATGGGATCTCAGAACCGCTCGAGGAACAGACGACAGTGGCAAATGGACCCGCGTGTGCAGGGTTCAGCGTCAACAATGCCTGTACCTGTTCATGTACAACGTTGTCAAGTGAGGCGCTGAGGAAGACTGGTTAGGCAGTCAGGGTGATGATCCTGTTGGAGGTCGTGTGACGGAAATGCCTCCGATTAGGGTCGAGGACAGCGGGTCGAGTGAGTTGACGTCGTTTATTGTAACTGTGTTTCTGTTGAAAACCGAATATCTCAAACTTTTCTGAATATCGAGAAGAAGGAGAAAGTCAAGAAAGAGGCTGAAGCCCAGGTGAAGTGTGCGAGGGGGTATGGTGGCTTTTTCAGAAGATCAGAAGAGAGCAGGCTGGACGAGACGACATGCGGTACAGCCACCAGTCTCCATTATGTATACATGTATCCAGCAGACCCCTTGGCAGGCCTCACAGGGAAACGAACAACAAAAAAGATACACCGAGCAGCCAAATGGAGACTAAAGGGACCAACAGCCTGGATTGGGCTTGGCTCATTAGACTTGGGGGTGGATGGAAAGGGGGGTGGGGAGCTGGCAGCCGGGAAGAGGCACCGATAGATGCTGGAAGTGCGCTCCTCCGAACAGGATGGGATCGAAGTACCGCCTTCTAGGCACGCACACGTGCAATACACCGTGGCCTTGACGACACGCCCCCCGCCCCCCTGGTGGTTGCTGCGCTGTGGGGACGGTCCTCCACGGGGAGAGAGAGGGCTAATAATCCAGCTCTAGCGGGCTTGTCGCCTCTGCTCAATGTCATACCCGATCCAGAGTGACCAGACCAATAGTGTGACTAGATCCCCGAGGGGGAGAATCCTTTGGCCGTAGCACACAAGTCCAGCTATTATGCGTTTAGCTGTTCGTCTCGTTGGCCGTTGTTTCGTCAAGCCGCCATAGGCGATCTGATGATGTGCTTGTCTTGTCAGAGCAGCTTGGGGAACAGGACGCGTGATTCAAGCGTTGGACCCGAGTCATCATGGCTCAGCGACATCCTCGGCATCAGGCAAGCGAGCTGATAGACATCTGCTCGTGCTCGTGCTCGTGCTCGCGTCTTGGCCGAAGAGCACGTTCTCCCATGTGGTTTCTGCGACAAGTGTGATAGAGGCCAGGGAGCCAGGGACCGCTGGGGGCCTGTAGCCGAGCCAGGGCACCCTTGGAGACGGGAAGGATAAGACGGGGAAGGCAGGTGAGAGATCAGAAGAGGCGAAGACGTGCCAGTCTGCAGGCGTGCCAACGTACTCAGCAACCCGTTGAGAGGCGAGACTATTGGGCGCTTGTACTGAAAGTGAGTGGTACTTATGACGGCATCAATCTTGCAAGGGAACGGATCGACCTGAGGGCGGATGTCCAGGCATGCTGGCGTGCTGGCACGCGCGCGCTGGGCGGGCCAGGGGTTCACATTAATTCGAGGTGGGTGAGCAGATCGAAGGAATAGACTTGCGCGAGTCTAGAAGATCATCACTGATCTAGGCAGGCCCTTCTCTCAGGGCTATGTCAGGCAAGGGACTGATCTTTTGACTGCTGGTATGCCATGTGATAGGTGACCAGCTGAGTCGAGGACGCATGCTGCAAAACGAAGAGGGCCTCAACGATATGGTTGCCGCAGCTGGGACAACGTACAGGGCAAATTCGGTTCGGGTTGGCGGTCCAGCAAAGCAGTAGCCGTCGGCGCGGGGTTGCGATTTGGGCATCAGGCATTTAACCCTCGCGCACGATAGACCCGATGCCCTGGCTGAGGAGAGGACATC
This sequence comes from Verticillium nubilum, assembly GCA_002851675.1. Classification (NCBI taxonomy): domain Eukaryota; kingdom Fungi; phylum Ascomycota; class Sordariomycetes; order Glomerellales; family Plectosphaerellaceae; genus Verticillium; species Verticillium nubilum. The sequence goes on from NMXI01000001.1 coordinate 380,482, forward strand.
AGACGAACAAAGCTGTGGTGATGATGTGCGCTGGGGGACGTGCCATGGTGTCGTGGTATCGCATCACGGGCTGCCGGGGTGCCTAGCACAAACAACGCTTGTGGCGCTGCCAGAGCCAAAAGTACCCTTCTGCCCTCCCTGTACCTGCCTCTCTGGTGCAGGTGCAGTGCGATGCTTTGAGTGTTCCATTCCATCGCCTGTGCCATTGACAGCGCCAGCGCGAGCCAGACCCAGGCCGGCCAGTGCCCAGGCAAAAAGCCCAAAAATGCGTGCGCGGTGTGGGTGGAAACCCCGACACCTTGCATTGATATTAGAGGCTAGCGAGATGCGCCCGGCACTGTCGTGGTTAGGGCGATCCCATGGGCCTGGGTGCACTGTGGAAGGTACTTCATGTCCGCGTGGTCTCGTCCTCAGGGCCAAAGTGCCTCGTGTGTCGTGTCAGGCTCGAATAGCCCATGGGGTGGGTGGGTGGCTTGTCTTGGCTTGTCATCTTTTCGTTGTGGCCGCAATGGCCCATCTCGCCCTCAAGCCTCGCCCCTCGACCATCTCTATCCCTGGCCGTCGTTTGTCATATGGTCTGGACACTTGAAAGAGGGTTTCTAGCAGCCCAGGCCCCTTCTGTGTCTTTCTATTCGTCGGCATTGCCATAACGTGCACAACATGTTGTCTGCTTGTATGAACGGTCGGCGGGCGGCGGCGCAGGCCCCCAACAAGAACGAGCCGGGGATGCCGCGACGCTAGCAGAGGGCTGGAGAGCCGTTGGCACTGGGCACTGGTCACCAGGGCGAGGACCCCCCTCTGTGGCGACCGCCGGGGGCCAGCCAGGGACAGACGCCTGAGTAAGAGGGGGGCCTCCTTCCGGTGTTGCTGGGTGGGCCACTGTCATCGCGACATTCCCTGGACGTGGAGCGGGTGGTGGAAGAATGGCATGATGTTGCTGACTTGGAGTTCGTGGCACGCGCCGCATGCCTGCCCGCCGACTTATCTACCGTTCTTGGCAACTGGCCCGAAATGCACTCATGGCATGGCTACGAGACGAGGGTAATAGGCATGTCTCGTCTCGCCTTCCTCGATGATCCTGTTGAGAGGGAACAGGACGAGGAAAAAAACAAGTCACTCAGCCATGTCTCTCAGCCATGTCTCACCTCGTTCGCACGTCGATCCGGGCCACGGCCACACGGCAACGTGGTTAGTTCGGACTCCACGAGGGCTGGACGTTGGCGCTTGACGGTTGCACTGTCTTTATTTCTGCCTCTGAGGCGGCTGCTGAATTGACAGAAATTGATGCGAGGGCCATCTAGGTAAGGAGAGGAACGTGGGCTGGTGGGACGCTGGCATACCACCGTCGACGCCGCCGTCGCCGCCGTCGCCAATGCTAGTGTCGTCGCTGAGGGCAGAGAAAATTGGTGAAGCTCGTGGGCAGAAGCCGCAAGTCCACTTTGGGCCTTGGGACCGTGTCGTCACAACAGCCCGCCCTACGTTGTGTGATGCATGTCATGCTCGCCAACTGGTGTTGCCCGAGTGGTGTCGCCCGAGTCGAGTTTACCATGCTTCGTCTTTGAACCCGAGTCATGGTGGGGTTACGGATGTGGGCTGAGGAGTCTGGTCCGTGGTCGTGGAGGGATATCGATGGGGTTTGGAACCTGAAAACGCGCTTGATTGCAAGCTCGGAGCCACGGGGCATGTGCAAGGGCGCTTGGGAGGCGTGGCCGGAACCGGGATCGGGACGGGGGTTTCGGGGCCACGGCGGGGGGGCGAAAGGGCGAAATAGACCAGGGTGAAACGGGGACCAGCGCATGCGAAAAATGATGGTGCGTGCAATAGCGAAAGTGAGGGGAGCTAGGATGGGTTGGGGTTGGATGTGATGTGATGGATGATGGAGCCTGGAACAAGCTCCGGATTTAAGAGGAAGAGGAACGGGGCGGCAACCTGTTCTGGTACGGTACTGGGGGATGCCAGGAGCAGGCGGCGAAGGGAAGAAGGAACACCCCCCACTCCTCATGCTGAGAAGGATTCCAGTCATCAGTTGTAGGGCCATGGAACAGGCAAGAACGCTCGACAGTCACCTCTCGGCCTTGCCTTCACCTGCCGGGTTATCCTATCTCAAGCCTCCGTTATCTAAAGTGTCAAGTGTCGTGAGTCGTGAGTCGTCATCGTCATCGTGAATCGTGCGTCCCTATTTCAGCTGTCATCAAGGAGTCAGGAAGCGAGCGGGTGGCTCAGGGTTGGGCCTTTCGGAAGGCCGACACGGAAGGCGGAAGACTGCGAGACGGAAGGCGGAAGCACTAACGGCCCTTACCCACCGGCACTGCTTTCGCGGGATCTCAGGGTACATTCATATTTTGCTGGTGTATCTTGCACAGTATCCCCCGCGACGTGAGGGTTACAGTGACACGGTGTACTGGTGTCACGCCAATTTCCTGACGCTCCTGTTGGTCTGGCACTTCTGTGCATCTAGAGAGGCGAAGTCATGCTGCGAGCTGCGGTAGCGTTAATGAGGGTATTATTGCTCTTCAATATGCCCGGGTAAAGACAAAAAGGTCCAATGCCTCCGAACCGAAAGGCGAAACCGTGAGCTGGTTGCCCGTGTTTGGCTTTGGTTTGAATAATGTACCTACTGTCTGATGTGAGAATACGGTCCTCTCGCCCACAGCTCACAAACGGCATCCACACACCTTCCGCCAGCCGCACTTGCCAGCCGGAAGTGTGCTAATAAGGTACCTTATTAGTACGGAGCAAGCGAGGTCCTTGCAACTGTACCGTAGCATCGCGCCTGCCAAACTACCCCTTGGTGGCCTGTGTGTCCGGCACTCACTGATCCCTCCCTGCCTGCTGTGGCTTACCTGGGGAACGATGTACTGAGCAGGAGCGCCTGTTCCTGTTCCTGCCTTGTGTCCGCCAGCCTGTGCTGATCTGTTCCTGGTGCCTGCCCTTCTAAATTGCACATGCCCAGTCAGTCTATTCTCTCTCTTCTGGTCCTTAGGCTTCAGCTCAGTTCCATTCAGGAAGGGGCAGACCAGTCCAGAGTGGGAAGTTTTGCAACTTGCGGGCAAGTGCCACTTGGCAGTGACTTGTCGGCAGGCAAGTGGAGGCAGGTGCCTTCGTATGCCCGGGCTTCTTTCCCCAGACGCTCTGTTGCCGGAGTTGAGATCCACAGTCCTCGGTTCTCGTCAAATATTACCCAACACACCGAGACCCAACATCGTCCCATTATCTCCCACCACCGCTGGCTGGAACTGCATCCTGACACCCCAAGACCGCCGTCATATCCTCGTCCCCATCGATCCGGCTGCTCGAGGCGGTTTAACACCCGAATGCGCTTCCGTGCAGCAGAGCCACCCATTCTTTTGCTGTACACTGCACGCTGCCCCAAAACTCCATCCCCGGTCGCACTCTGCAGGGACGGCCTGTATCCTCCCCTCCTCTTCTCTTGGCCCGGAATGAACTTTCTCTACCTCCGGCCGCTTAAGTCGTAGAACCCTAGCGAGCCAACGCCCTCTGATATGCTGCCTTCGTAGCGTCCCAGTCCAATCTATCATGGAGGTACTCTCCACACACAAACCGACCGTTGAGGCACTCCCTGAACCCCCCCCCCCCCCCCCCCCCCCCCCCCCCCCACCCCCCCCCCCGCTGGCAATCCGCCCGGCTACCGGGGCGGGACGACAGGTCCAGCCAGCTTACCCGGATGTTTGTCACACGCACCATCGTGCCCTCAACCAAGGACTACTGCACTCAGTCAAGCGTATCTCCATGGATATGAATCCGTCGCGTTGGGATGCCACCATCGGTTGCACTCTTCCTGACTCCTTGTTCGCAGCCACCCAGTATGATGGCGTATACTAACGATCTAGTGCACACACAAGTGGTCATGGGCGGGCCAGGCGTCACTGAGCTCGGGCACTACGACTAGCCGACGCTGAACCATTAAGCGAATGCGACGGGCTGGGATCTCTGAAGCCCAAGGCAATTTGGTACGGTTTGTTGCTCTGTGTCAAACAATCAAGAGGATCGGCACCTGGTACGACTATCGGCGTAAATCCAAGACTTTCACGTACTTCGACCCATCGTATCTGGTCTGGAGATCAGACCGCTGGATGCCCACCATGACGACAAGCTCAGCCAGCAATGCCGTTCAACAGGTTCGGAGAAATCGACACACCAAGCCTCAGTGACGATTTGTCTCAGATTCATCCATGTCGTTACGGATGCAGGCGTCCGGAATCTCCGCCCATTCTGGCCATGCTGTATGATGCACCGACCACTCTCGTTTACGTTGATAGAGTCGCACGAGCAGCTGAATGGGAGGGGTTACAGGTGAATTCTTCATGGTCAGCCAGCCGCCTTATTACGCAGATATGTTCATCTATTCTCTAGCAACTATCCGCGGCAGCTTGCCCTGGGAACGTGCCCTGAGATCGGGTCCAGCAAGGATACACAATCGTTATTCAAAAGCGAGTGCGTTTCGTACGTCACTACGCACCAGCGGCTAAAAAAGGTCCGACGGAGAGGTTCGGCTGAACTACCAACCAGAGAGGTGCCGACGTGCAGCAATTCTTTTTCCCTCCCATTTGCTTTGGCACACACGCACTGGGCTCGCAAGTCTACGGCGGCCGCCGCCGGCAGTTCCAAACGCGTCGCCACGGCAATTGCCCAAGCTCTGACACGTGTACGCATTCAACGCTCGACCGTCCGCCGTTGGTGACATTCTTCCGACACGCCACGATCGGGCGTCGCTTTCAAATCCCCCCTCCCGAAATACAAGACAGCTGACCAGTCCTTGTCATCCTCGGAGTGTGTTTTTACGGCAGAACACAACTCTTCGCTCGCGATGGCACTTGACAAGTCTATTTTTATAATATCATTGATAGCACCTTCCCTCAATCTCTCGGCGGCCTACCGCACGCCAAATTTCCGTTCCCCTTGCTCGCATGGCCCCATGTAACGTGGGCGGCCTGGGCTAGCGGTGCGGCGGTTGGGACCGGGGACAAGGGTGCAAAGGCTCCATCAGGTGGGGGTACTTGCACGCCAGTCCGTCAACAGGGGACGACAGATCTTGAAGAGGTTCTCGACGTACGCCTCCTGTGGATCGAGCACACCCCCGCGCCCTGGCTTGTACCAAAGTATCCTTCGGTCCCGAGGCCATGCAGAGAGTGGAGCCGAGTCCACACTGGTGTGATCTGGGAGAAATTCGGTCCTTGGCAACCATGACGACTCGTTGCCAGATGGTCAGTGGGAGCGAGCGACAAGGTGATTTTATCCCGCCATCTATCGTAGAAAGCCTCGAGGACGATCCGGCCTGGGAGTCGGTGACTGACCAGTTGTGGGAGGCGCGTGTCGCTATCGCGCGCATGTGCTGGCACTCATCTCCAACCTTCGCTCGAGGCGTGAGAATGCATGCATCACGAACGTTGGTCCCCGCGGTCGGCACTTCGATGCTCGATGTGATTTCATCAAGTCGGGAATGCGGCGGAACGCAGCCGAGGTTTCGGGGGACCAGTGCCGGCGGGCGGATTATGATGCACACACCACCGACCATCAGACCCTTAAATTACTGGGATGGGTCTTACGCCCGCCCCCCCCCCCACCCACCCACTCCACGGGCTGAGAGGAGGATCAGCCGCGGTGGGAAAAATTGGTTGCAAACCAGCACGAGATCAATCGATTGTCGTCTTGCTAATGACGCGCCGCTAGATAATCTGCGTGTCCAAGAGGCAGTTGGGGGCCAACAACTCCCGCACGCAACCGGAGGCGCCGCCGGCTACAATGAACCTACCGAGAGTCTATTGAACGGGCGGCGGCGCTGTCCTAAATAACGGGCAAGAAGATGCGAGCACCCCTCCCCCCAGCAAAGAAGCTCGGACCATGGCGGTTGAGATCTGGGCCGCCCGACGGGTGCGGGGAGGCCACGGCAGCTGGAAGGCCGATCCTCGATGCTAAAAAACCGAACAAGCCTCGCACCATCCTCACGAGTTTTGCATCGTACAGCGACCACTCACGAGCCACCCTCGAGCGTGTTAGACACGACTTTGGTCAAAGTAGCTCGCTCGTCCGGCAAGGGTGGGTTACCAACGCAAATATGCCGGCGACACGGCGGCGCGAATTGAGCACCCCGGTCTCCATCGTGCATCCTGTTGGGTGGCTTGTTCAGGGGCTACTGTGATGAAGAACTGCATCCTTCGTGTTGATCGTGGGACCTGCAAGCGATTGCCGACGTTCTGACCATGAGGTTGAAACCGAAATCTGCCCCTCCCGAAAATATCTCGACGCGATTGTCGAGGTGTGTAATTGGCATGTCTTCAAATCCCGTGTTTCCCTGGTTTCAGATAAAGCAGTTCAGCATACTTCAGACTCGAGACGACGACGTGTGCCGAGCACGTGTGATGAATTTGATCTTAACCATTTGTGGGCTACTAGGCACACGGGAAGTTGACGGCTCCGCATTCGCGGAGGTCGATCATGGGGCGACTCGGGTCTCGAGTGCTTGCGAAGCCCGGAATGGCACCAGTAACAAATGCCTCGTTCGGTGGAAGCGAGCGAGGTGAGGTTTTGGTGAGGCAGGGAGACATGACAAGGCTATCAGTATTTAGCTATCAGGTACTGGATTGGATCCCACCCAGCATACCCAGCACCAAACGACCAAAACTAACCATCTTACTCCGGATCTCCGGTCCACGTCAGATCCACTCATCTCCCGACCAGCCCTTGCCTAAACAGGCTCTAGAAAGCGAAACTGGTTCTGACTGGCTGGCGCAACTGGACTGCCGGGGCAGATCTGGGGCTAGCCAGCGACGGCGGCCGGGCCTACCTGACAAACCCATCCATAACAGACATGGATTCGCACTTTACAGTAGACAAGGCGCGCCAACGCGATCCGAAGAACCCATTGCCGAGATCGTCGGCGACTCTGAAGAGAATTGCCACTACTTTGCGCAGCCAGAAAGGCAATGAGTGGATCGCTGGTGACAACTTCGGGGGGCTCTTCAGCAAACAGCCTACAACGAAACTCCAACTCTTGCTGGCCCTGACCACAAGCCTGGCTCCTTTCCAGCTTGGAGTTGAAAACTGCTCGCGCCTCGCGCACAGAGCTTCACGATACATCCTTCTATCGTAGCTCCTATGACTTTTCTATGGTCCCAGGGGTGCAACGTGGGTACTCCACCGGCAAATACGTAGTGGCCCCCCTTTTATCAGCTTGCGTCTCAATACCTATATTGCGTACCGTATGCCTGCAATGTGCTCTCCCTTGCTCTGTCCACGCTACCAGGGCTCTCTGCGCCCCTGGCCCCTACCGCGAGGGGGGATGAACACAGGCAAGACACGCTAGGAACTCTTCTCGACGTTTCTTCTCCACTCAACATCGGCTGATGAGAATCGATCAATCCCTGCCTGAGTCTCGAAGAGGCAGGTGCCGCTCTGAGCAAATCATGGAGCCGGAAATCACGTTTATGACACAGGCTGGTTTCGAGGCGGATGGCTGTGGCATGGTCTTCATCCAAGCACAAGAGGCAGCCCGTTGATCCAGGATGCCTATTCGGACATTGAGCCACCTTGGTTGGCATGCTTACTTGTTTCCTGACACTATCCCGAGCCGTCGGGTGCTTCACGTCGCGGCTTTCTCCAATCTGATTGAAGGAATATATGCGTCCGACCACCCCGCGCCGCTTCAGGCCTAATTTGCCCCGCCGCCGCCGCTGAGGAGGCGCGGGTTGACAGGCATCGAAGTTGATGACAGGCCTGACAGGCACCCTGGCGGCAGCGAAGCTCAAGGACATCAGTTATCATGACTGTTTTGGCAGAAGACTGCCTCGCAGTCTGGCTGATGCCTAGGTCGACCGGTATGCTGCGGCTTGGTCTGGCGCGCTTCATGCCCTCGCCGAGTTCCGCACATTCTCACCGCACTTGAGGCGCATCATGCTGTTCTACGTTCCGACACTAGTAGAAAAGAGGCATTCAGGCGCCTGGGAACATGTGTGCTGCCAACCTGTCATCCATCCACCAACCACCTATATGGTGTCAGCGCAACCGAGATGGACCCTGGAATCGATGGCCGCTTGTCCCGGAAGAGGAGGGGGCGTTGTTCGACTGAACGGAAATGCCCCGAATCGATAAGACGCCGGAGCAGACAGACCGTTTGAAAGCCCGCTGGCTGCCAATAAAACTCTGCGATGGCCAGAGGCTGAGTGCTTTGCCGTTGCCAACCGCCGTCAAATTTGTAACGGTGCACAGTTGCTGCACCATCCTGGTTGGTCTGTTGGCTTGCTGGCCGCCTGACGTTCTGTTCACTCCAAAAGTCTGGAACTCGTGCGTCGACTGGCCACACCGGTGCCGCCCGCTTCGTTACATGATTTGCATTTGCATCTTGTTACAAACTCTGCTTATAGCACGTGAGTTTAATCGCTGGCCGTTTCTGTGCTTCTGACCGAGGGGATTAGGAAGACAGACGCTGGCTGATGATTCTGCTCCACGGGCGACATCCGGCCTTTCTACAGACCACGCCCCTGTGCTATGAGCTAGATTCCAGCCTCATCGACCTCTCATAGCAGGCGAAAGCCGACCATGACAAAACGGCCCCCCCCACCCCCCCCCCCCCCCCCCCCACCCCCCCCCACCCCCCGCGCATGTGTAATAAAGGTGTGAAGACGCTCTGACTGTGGTAACTCACACACGGAAGCCCGCTCCGGCGAGGAGCTCGCTTGTCTTTGCGGCGCTGCCCGCTCGCTGCTGAGGTACGGCGCAGCACCGCCAAGCACTTCGGAAAGTTGTACCACCGGGCACGCGGCCCTGGCTGTGCCTGGCTGGCTCCGGATTTTCGTCGGTTGACTGACATCTTGAGGGTGACCATCAATCACACACATTGGTTCTCAAGCGAAGCCACAAAGTTCTCGAGCGAAGCAACAAAGTTCTCAAGTGATGCAACAAAGATGCGACACGTACAAATCAACCAACCGCAACCAAGCATCAGTGGCTACCAAGTGGGCACGTCAGCCCGCCCGGTCGACCAACTCCCGCTGTCGATGGACGGCAGAAGCAAGAAATGGGGTTGATCGTATGGGCCCGGGGTCTTGGAGGGGTGGGAGCGGCCACGGTACCTACTCTTGCTACTGAAAAGGGGGTTCACGCCGGCCCGAAAAGGGCTGACGCTGCCTACCAGGCAGGTTCAATATGCTTGCAAAAGCCCACCGCGGACTGCATAGCGCCAACGCCTAGCCTGCAGCGCTCAGTTGCCAATGCCGGGCCCCGAGGGTGGCAGGTCATTCATTCCCACTGTTACACAGGCCGACGGGACCCCTCACGAGGCCTCACAGGCACAGCGAAAAGGTCCGATGGGCGCGGCACAGGGGGTACTTGGTACAGCCCGAAGTATCACCAGCCGGGGCTTCAGGGAACCACACCCAGGCTTGCCCTGCCAGGGCAGGACGCGCTGCATCATCCTACTCTCAGGTTCGCCTACATCGTGCGTCCTGCTCCCCACCCTCCGTGACAAGGGGTCGGGTCGGGGCGCACGCCTGCCCGAATCGTTGACAGCCTGGCCGCAAGTCGATGACTTGTACTGCGAAAGCAGCCCAGGAACAACAGGGCGATGAAAGAAAGGAAGGAAGGAAGAATGAGATGGTGCAATCAGCCATCATGTTGTGTCAACTTATCTCGGCTCAAAGGCACCCAGCAGGGTCACCACATGCGCGTCAAGCCTCATGCTCGGCCCAGGCATACTCAAATCGTCGTCCGTTCATTCCGTCCATGAGTGTAAGATGGCACCGATCCAGGAATTCTCCATCTCGTCCTCCCACCATACGATCTAGTTGTTCACCTTTTCCTATGCGCGTTGGCTGCTAAGCCACCTGACCAAACGCCAGAGCCAGAGCCAGAGCGTGGACCGCAAAGCCGTTGCCGAGCAAGGCTGCGCAACATCATCAACCGTAAGCATAAGCGAATCTGCTGCCCGCAACCCAATGCAGACGATCCTCAACCTCGACCGATGAGTCGCCGCACCACCAATCACCGCAGGCCGCGGCTGTCCGGCTTCTCCCCCCCCCCCCCCCCCCCGGGCCCAGCCAGCCAGGGCCCTATCGTATACATGTCTCCCCATGTACGGCCGCCACGATAGCGCAAACATGACCCGATGCGAACGCGGACATTGATCCTACAACAGAAAGTGTCCAGACTTTCGGGAACGCCCAGTGTCAAGAGAACGGACGAGGTAACCCCTTATTGCCTAACTTGCTCATAGCTCACTGCACGCCCCCCTACCGCGTTTTCTATTTCTAGGCATACCTGAATGTTGCCTTCGGCTGCGATCGACAAGGTAGCAGCGAGAGCAACATCAGCAACAGCCACACCGGGGCACGGGTGAGACGCCCCTTCGAGAAGCTCCAAGGATTCGTCGATCCCTTCCTATCGTCCTCCGGCTGTTGGTCCTGCTTGGTCTTCAGGGTGCTCCGTTCACCCCCTGCATGCCGTCATGTTACTGGAGGAGGGGGGAAGCATGGGGGATGAGGGGTGGTCTCAGCAGGTTGGGCAGCTGACGAGGTACCTCTATGTACGATGGCAATGGATACGCGAACAGGGACGGGATGTGTTGAGTGACCAATTTATTTTATTCCCATTCTAGAACAACCGACTTTGCTAAACAGAACTCCGGGTCGACCACTGACAGAGGAGATAGGTACCTGTGCCACAGCGCATGCGGCGGGCAAGGGGAAATGATTCTATTAGGGCTCCTGTACGCCGCATATACGTGTATACGCGCATCAAGGAGCCCGGATTTTGACCGACCGCCGAGCAAATTTGCTGCTGACAGTCAGAGGGGGAGAGGTAGGAAGAGGAAAAGAAGGGGAGGGGAGGGGGACAGTGAGAAAGGGGGGAGGAGGAGGAGGAGAAGATCTCCCCAGCATCTCCATGCTCAGCGAGTGACCGCCTAGCCAACCCATCGGCGTGCGCTCTTGAACATCCTGACCCAGGGGCCGAACTCGCCCCATTCCTCAATCTGACTGGGCGGCACGTAGCTGGCCACATCGGCCATGATAGTACGCTCCGGGTGCGGCATGAGCGCGAGGACCCTGCCATCCTTGCTCCGGACGCCGGCCACGCCGCCGGGACTGCCGTTGGGGTTGGCCGGGTAGGACTCGGGCTCGGCGATGCACCGGCGGTTGTCGACGTAGCGTAGCGGCGCGAGGCCTCCGGCGGCCAGTGTGTCGAGCTGGCCCGGGGAGGCAAACGTGGCGCGGCCCTCGCCGTGCGAGACGGCGATGGGGAGGGACGAGCCGCTCATGCCGTGCAGAAAGACGGAGGGCGTGGCGGCGCGGCTGTCGTCGATGGTGACCATGCCGAAGCGAGCCTCGAACTGCCTGCTTGCGTTGTGCGAGAAGGTCGGCCAGTCGGCGGCGCCGGGGATGAGCTCCTTGAGCCTCGTAATCATCTGGCAGCCGTTGCAGACGCCCAGGGAGAAGGTGTCCGGGCGTTTGAAGAAGGCCTCGAACTCCTGCCGCGCGTGCTTATGCTCGAGGATAGACTGCGCCCAGCCCACGCCGGCGCCGAAGACGTCACCGTATGAGAAGCCGCCACCGGCCGCGAGACCGACGAACTCACGCAGGGAGCGGCCGGCCAGGATGTCGCTCATGTGAACGTCGATGGGGTCAAAGCCCGCCGCCTTGAAGGCGAAGGCCATCTCGGCGTGGCTGTTGACGCCGACCTCGCGCAGGATGGCGACCTTGGGGGCGTTCTTGAAGAAGCTGCCCACCGTCGCCGTCAGGGGGTTGATGTCCTCCTTGGGCTGGAACTTGAGGTTGAAGGAGATGCCCGGGTCTTCCGAGTCGGCGATAGTGGCAAACTCGCTGTCGGCGTGCGCGGGGCTGTCGCGCTCTCTCTGCATGGCGTACGACGTGCGCGACCACCACTGCTGCATCTCGACGCGGCCCAGTGTGACAATGGGCTTGGTGTCCTGGTAGCGGATGGTGAGTTCCTGCTTGGAAGTGGCCTTGACGACGCCGACCTTGCGGATGAGACCCTTGGGGGGTCCACAGGTGGCGAAGCAGCGCTTGAAGTTGGTCTCGTCCGACTTGCGGACCTGGAACACGGCACCGAGCTCCTCGTTGAAGAGAGCCTCAATAATGTCGGCCGCGGAGCCGGATTTGGCCACGCCATCGAGGAGGAGGTCAGCGCCGCAGCGGCCGGCAAACATCATCTCGGCAACAGTCGTGATGAGACCACCGTCCGAGCGGTCGTGGTACGCGAGCACGACGCCGCTCTCGTGAAGCTGCTTGAGGGCGTCGAAATAGTCGGTGATGAGGCCGACGTTGCGGACGTCAGGGGCCTCGTTGCCGAGCTGACCGAATGACTGGGCAAGAGCGGAGCCGCCCATGGCCTGCTTGCCCTCGGCGAGGTCGACGTACATCAGGATGGTCTCGCCGACGTCCTCGACACGGCGGAGCTGGGGTGTCCACGTCCGCCTGACGTCCTCGACAACGGAGACGGCGGTGATGATGGCGGAGACCGGGGCAGTGACGCTCTGCGCCTTGCCAGACTCGCGGTCCTTCCACGACGCCTTCATCGAGGTCGAGTCCTTGCCGACGGGGATAGAGATCTTGAGCTCGGGGCAGAGCTCCTTGCCGATGGCGTGGACGGCCTCGTAAAGGCGGGCGCCCTCGCCCGGATGGTTGACGGCGGCCATCCAGTTGGCAGACAGCTTGACGCGGTTCAGCTCGCCGATGATGTCGGCGGCGCCGAGGTTCAGAAGACTTTCGGCGACGGCCATGCGCGCGGAGGCGGCGGCGGAGATGAGTGCCAGCTGGGGGCGCTCGCCCATGGCCATGGCCTCGCCCGTCCTCGTGCTGGAACCGATCTGGAAGGAGGTGGCCGTGACGGCGCAGTCGGCGACGGGGGTCTGCCAGGGGCCGACCATCTGGTCGCGGATGGTGAGGCCGCCGACGGTCCTGTCGCCGATGGTGATTAGGAATGACTTGGAGCCGACGGCCGGCATGCGGAAGACGCGCTCCGTCGCGGCGGTGATGAGGTCCGCGTCGGAAGCGGTGTCGTTGAGGGCGGATTTGAGGGAGGCGACGGCGTTGAAGGCCCGCAGGTTGAGCTGACGAGTCTCGACGACGCGCTCGAGGCGGCGGCCGGGAGGGAAGAGGGCGGACATGGGTAGGTCGATGGGAAGGGGGTGTTCCGAGGAATCACGGTCGCTGAGGATGAGCTTGGAGTTGCCATTATCGTCCTCGGCGAGGACGGTGCCGACGTCGGAGAAGGGGCAGCGCTCGCGGCCTGCTTTTGTTTAGCAGAGTACATATGCGTGGTTTGACTTGAGGATAACTTACGGCAGATGCTGACGAAGCGGTTCAGGGAGTCCTTATTGACGAGGAGCACGTAACGCTCCTGGGACTCGTTGGCCCAGAGCTGGAGGGGACTGAGGCTCTTGTCGTCGGTGTGGACCTGGCGAAGCTCAAACTGGCCGCCAAAGCCAGCATCTTTGACGAGCTCGGGCAGAGCGTTGGAGAGACCGCCGGCGCCGACGTCGTGGATGAAGGCGATGGGCGATTCGTCTCCGAGGGAGACACACGTGTCAATGACCATTTGGGCGCGGCGCTCCATCTCGGGGTTACCGCGCTGGACACTGGCAAAGTCAAGCTCAGCCGTGTCCTCGGTCGAGGCGGCACTGGACGCGGCACCACCACCGAGACCGATCAACATGGCCGGGCCACCGAGGACTATGACGTGGGCGCCGTCGTTGACATCCTTGGGATCCTTGAGCGCGTGCTGGGGTCGGACGGTGCCGACACCACCGGCGATCATGATGGGCTTGTGGTAGCCGCGCCACTCGGGCTCGTCACCCTCCTTGCCAACGTTGGTGAGCAGCGTGCGGAAGCAGCCGAGCAGGCAGGGACGGCCAAACTCGTTGTTGAAGCGAGCGCTTCCGATGGGGGCCTCGAGCATAATGTCGAGACTGCTGGCGAAGTGGGCGGGCTTTCCAATGTCGACCTCCCAGGGGGCCTTCTCGTCGGGGATCAGCAGGTCGGAGACCCAGAAGCCGCAGAGACCGGCCTTGGGCTTGGAGCCGCGGCCGACGGCGCCCTCGTCACGGATCTCACCGCCGGCACCGGTGGCGGCGCCGGGGAAGGGGGAGATGGCGGTTGGGTGGTTGTGGGTCTCGACCTTTGCGAGGATGTGGACGACCTCCTTGGTCAGCTTCCACGAGCCGGTGGAATAGTCCGGGGCCCAGAAGGAGGCGGTCTCGCCCTGGAGGACGGCGGCGTTGTCGCTGTAGGCGGAGACGGTGTAGTCGGGGGTGGTCTTGTGGGTGTTGCGGATCATGCCGAAGAGGCTGTCGGCCATCTGCTCGCCGTCAATGGTCCAGCTGGCGTTGAACTGCTTGTGGCGGCAGTGCTCCGAGTTGACCTGGGCGAACATGAAGAGCTCGACGTCGTGCGGGGGGCGGCCCTGGCGCTTGAAGACCTCGACGAGGTACTCCATCTCGGACTCGTCGAGAGCGAGGCCGAACTTCTTGTTGTGGTCGCGAAGGCGCTCGAGCGGGGTCTCGGAGCCGGGGGCGAAGATGTCGACGATCTCGAGGGGGAAGCGCTGGCCCTCGACGAACATGGCGTTGAGATCGGGCTGGGAGAGGCCGATGGTCTCAGTCATGCGGTCGTAGATGATATCCTTGAAGGGGATGGCGTCGGTGGTGACATTGCTCTCAAAGGTGACGGTGATGGCCTGGCCCCTCTCGATGCGCTCAATCTGGTCCTTGAGGCCGCATACGTGAGTGATGCTCGTACCCTTGGACGACCAGGGCGAGATGTTGCGGGGCGTCACGTAGTACGTCTTGGTGGTCGTCGTGTTGGCGGGGATCTCGACGGAGGCCTGGTCGACGGGCATCTCGAGCCAGCGGGTGAGCTTCTGGGTGACGGCCTGCCTGTCGCTGCCCTTCAGATGGACGTAGTAGACCCATTTGTCGGTGACATTGGCGACGGGGGACTCGAGGCCGGCGTGCTTGTTGATGCGGGCCTTCAGCTCCTCGGCCTGGGTCGGGGTGGAGGCGGGGCCTCCGATCAGGGTGAGGAAGTCCATGGCGCGATTGGGTGCAGCCAGCGGGCGAGGCCGACGGGCGTTTAGTGTTGACGGCAAGTCGCGGTGATACGCGAAGGGGAGGATATTGAGAATCGAGGAGGGATGTCGGAGAGGGAAGGACTCCGACTCATCGGAAGGAGGGACGATGAAATTTTGGCGGGGCAGATGCAGGAAGGGAAGGGTTGGAGGGGAGGAGGGGTGGAGGGGTTCATTGTGGCTAGTGATTTTTCCTGCGGCTGGTGGCTGTTACTGGTATGTGCAACACGAATCGCAGCGACTTGGGCCGCCGATGCTTCCGATGTGGCTGATGCTCGTGTCTAGGTACCTTATCTTATCGCTTTCTGCTGACCCAAGACGCGACCTGTCATCCCTGTTGAAGACGGGGGCTCCAGTGGCAGGGGGGATTGTCCCCAAAGAATTCGAGCACCGTCGTTTTGCAACTTCGCGATCGTCATTTCCGGAATCTGCGGTTGATTGGCTCCATGCTCCCCTGATCAACCCAGTTGCTCAACACAACCAATTTTTGCGATTCAATTGCGCTTTTCACGTCTTTTCCCATTCCAACCTTTTCCGACAGTCCAACAAACACACAACAGGCGCGGCATGAATTGGTGAGAGACGACTTCCCCAAACACCCTCGAACCTCGAGATCCGCCTCTTCCGTGTCCTTCTCCCTTCCGTCCCTCGAAACGACACGACACGACACGACACGACACGGCACCTTCAACACCCGCGATCCCACAGCCCAGACCCACGAAAGACTCTCCATCATGTGGTTCGCAACGGTCACGGGCTTCCTGGCCCCCGTCTTCCTCGTCATGTCGCCCGTCATCTCCTACAGCGACCAGGCCATTTCGATGCACAGGACCAGGTCCAGTGCCGGCTTCTCGCTCGATATCCCGCTGATCATGCTGGCGTCCTCCTTGCTGAAGTGCGTCTTTCCCTGCCTTGCCCGATCTGGCTTCCAACAGACGCCCCGACAGCTGCTGACGCGCACTTGATAGGCTCTTCTACTGGCCCGGTGCGCATTTCGACAACGCCCTCCTCATCCAGGCCATCGTCATGATCGTCATGCAGGTTGCCCTCCTCAAGATTGCCCTCGACCACCGCCCCCCACCCTCGTCCAAGGGAGGAGAGTCGGCTGTTCCCTTTGCCGGAGTCGCGCACGAGGAGACGACGAGGCCGTTCAACTTTTGGCAGTGGAGGTCCCCCAAGCCGTGAGTCGAGCGCCCAGATGCAGATTGAACGCACCCGCGTGGCTCCCCCCACTAACATGTGACCTTCCCAGCTACTGGCACGCCCTCTTCTACCTCTTCATCGGCCTCCTCGCTCTCGAGCTCATCCTGACGCCCATCCCCGCCGTCTACACTACCTACTCGACGGCCATTGGCTTCCTCGGCCTCGGCATCGAGGCCATCCTCCCCATCCCCCAGATCCTCACCAACGCCCGCGTCCAGTCCTGCAAGGGCTTCCGCGTGTCGCTGCTCGCTAGCTGGCTCATCGGCGACGCCATGAAGGTCTTCTGGTTCTTCACGGCCTCCAGCGAAATCCCTCCGGCTTTCAAAATGTGCGGCATCTTCCAGGCGTGCTGCGACTCGTTCCTCGGCATTCAGTACGTCATGTACGGGGACAACAGCGCCGCGCCGGCCGTCGTCAAGGAGCACCCGCTCACGGACTTTCAGTCGGATAAGTGCAAGCCGCCTATCCTGGAGATCAACGGGCGGCCCGCACTGGCGTGAGACCATCGGGAGCAAATGGGAGCGAGGGGGGATGATGAATAGGTTTCGTGCGATGATAGTCTGAAATTGGCGTTTGGTATGCCCCATGATATGAGAAAGCGAAACACTTTAGATAACGGAAGGGACGGGACGATCCCGCCGCATGTTGGCTGGCTGGCCACTCCATTGGCGAATGAGAACAAATCGCATGGGCAGAGATGAAATGCATCGAACATGGCGTTGAAGGAGGGTCCAGGGAACTACCGGCAGATACAGGGAAGAGAGCGCGCACGGCATGGCAGAGTGACAGGGGGGGGGGGGAGGGTTGCGAAGGTTTGGCAGGCTCGGCGTTGCTCTGGATGCTGTGCAGTGCCGTGAATTTGTGTTAGGAGCTACATCTCGGGCCTCGATCTGAAGGGGCAAGCCCCCGCCGATATAATATTTTAATACCCAGAATTTCGACCACTTGTTTGTTTGGCTGTTGCTGACGCTGTTGATGCTTTTGGGTATCAATCCAATCGCGGATTGTGGTTGGATGCGTTGCGTTGAGGTGCCTGCGATGTACCTCGCTATCTGGAACACACTCGACAACACCACCACCAGGAGTTCCTCCAAGCCACCCAGCCTCCTCCTTTTCTGCCTGGGTTGCCACACACACTCACCCCTATACCCTCTATATGCCGTGCACCACACACTCCATTTGGAGTTTCCAAGATCAGTTGCCCCAGGTCCACGATTTACCGCCTGGAACATTTCGCTGCACGAGAAATCCATCCGCTTGCACTGGTCCTGACTACCAAAGCATTGCCGAACTGCCAGCCCACCACTTACACGAAAGTCGGACTGCAATTCGAGCCCTTTACGCCGTCGTCTGGCTTCAGAGCAACAGCTCCAGCTCTCAGCGTCTGATCTGGCATCTCTGGAGCTCTTTACCCTTTAGTGCCCGCTAGGTCTCCTGACGGCCGAAACGGCTTTCCACGTGGTTGTACAAGCAAAGGGGGTAGGTTCCACATCGCTTCCGTCTTGTCTACCCGATGCTAACATGCTCTAGCTCTTGATCAGTCCTCAAGCTCGGCCGTGGAAGCTTCATCAATCGACTCTGTGTTTGCCCTGAGTGTCTGATTTCGTTGTGTTCTTCGTCCTACTTGATACCTCGTCAGGCCAGCAAGCGACTTTTTGCCACATCACTCAGCGTGTTGCGTTGACGACATTGAGATACCCACCGTCTCGGCTCAAGACAACAAGTGCACACCAAAGTTTCACGGGTATGTGTTTCCTTCATTTAAGATCATCGTTGATCTTTCTGTGTGTCACTTCCTTACCCCTTTTGTACCCCCTACGAAACACACTTGCCCTTGAGCCCAGCATTGGTACACCGACGACAACTCACACCAAACTGTTCGCCAGTCCCACAACCCTGCCACTCAAGCCACCACAGAGATATTATCCCCTCTCAAAGAAGATGATGCTGATACCTTGATCATAGTCTCCCCAAGCACTCAACCCCAGTTATTCGGATTGAAACCTGAAGAGTACCCAGGGTCAGTTGTTGCCTTATCACGACCTACCTCGAAATTCCCCTGCTATTCCTTGAATTTCTGGCAACTACATGGTCGATTGGTCCGTGCCAACTGCCTCTGAGCTCCTGCCAGTTGGTTTATTTGATGCCCTTCTATTTCTCCGAGACTCCTTCTCCTAACTCTCTTCCTCCTCCATCATCACATCTCTTCCACCCACCTCCACCATCCTTTTCCCAGCACCAGATCCAACTTCAGTCTTCTCAACTCCAGACCTTCATCGGCATCATCAGCTCTTCGACTAACATTATCATACATTAGCAGCTCGCACTCTGGTATCAGGGTTGCCATCATTGACACTATCCTCTGAGTGGGCTACACCATCACAACCCAGGTACCTCAGGTAAGCCGTCTATCAACTCCACTCAATTACCATTGGCATGGGATTTCCACCTTTGCAAGCTGTGTTCGCCTTTTTTTTTTCAATTTCCCGCTTTGTCGTCCTTCCAATTTCCTTCTCCGAGTCCACTTCATCGACTCCATCTCTTCGCTGCATCAGCATACCACGGCCATCACTTTATATCATAATGTCCAGCACAGCTACTTGTCACCTGTCACATGATTACCTGCATCAACGCCTATTGTCTTCCCCTTTCACCCCTGGCTTCACCTCTTGCTTATTTCCATGCCTGAAGCCAGCATCTGTCTGTCTATGAGCGTCCATTCCAGCACCTGGCCAGAAGATCTCTTTCCATGTTTGCCGTCCCTCTTGGGGCGCCTTCCTTTTCTCTCTTGTATTGTCGCCATTCTTCTTCATCCTATCCATACACCGGCCAACCCACATTCTCGTGCCGTCACCAACATTTCAAGACAGCTCACTAACGCTCATCCAGCAATCGCCACACCAACATAATGGCTCCCGCCGCGAAGACCAACTTCAAGACATACGAGGCCCAGGCCCGCCTCATGCGCGCCATCATTGCCGCCCATCCGGAAGTCAAGTGGAACTACAAGGGTAAGCCATCGACCATCTCTTTTGCTTTTCTCGCTCTCTTCTCATTACCCTTTTCCCCGCCGACCGTCTTTCTGACGTGAGGCAGTGATATCCGAACTCTTCGGTTCCGACATGACCGAGGCCGCCCTCGACCATCGCTTCCGCGCCCTCAAGGCCCACGCCGATGTCGTACGCCAGGCGCGCGAGCAGAAAGTCGACTGCAAAGACGTCCCGGCCGATCTGCCCAAGGACAAGAAGGGTACGCCGATGCCTGCATGCCTTTTCGTGATTTTCTTTCTTCTCCGATTTCGTCGTGACTTCACGTTGTATTCTCAAGCTAACCGCACTTCTCACATTAGAGATTGCCCGCATGTTCGGCGGCTCCACGGCCGACGGCATTCAATTTCAGTTCCGCGCCATCAAGCAGGACGCCAACACGCTCAAGGCCACCGTCAACAGCGGCGGCAACCCAGCCTCGGCCCTGTCCCTCGGCACCGCCAGCACGGCCTCCACCCCCCGCGGCCCAAAGGCCACCGCCGCCGCCGCCGCCTCAACCCCGACCACGGCCTCCAAGCGCTCCGCATCAGCAGTCTCCCGCTCCGGCGCCTCCTCAACCAAGCGCACCAAGCTCAGCGCCGTCAAGCCCGCGCCCGCCGCTTCGTCCGAGGGCGAAGACGACGACGACGACGACGACGATTTCGACAAGGACTACGAGGCGCTCGACAACGACACCCCCAAGGCGAGCTTCAACGAGCGCCTCATGGCCTCGGGTCGCAAGAAGCAACCTACCACTGTTCCCGCCGTCGCCGCCCAGCCCGCGAGCATCTTCAACAACCCCTCCATCTCCCCTGCCCCTCGCGGCCGCGTCGCTACCGCCAACGCCGCCGCCCGCATCTCCCAGCTGAGCGTCGACCTCACGACTTCCGACAGCGAGGCAAATACGCCGCCTGAGATGGCGCCCGCCTCTCAGGACGCAAAGTTCGATATGCAGGGATACGGGGCTGGTGTCGCCGAGGGAGCGTTCAGCTTGACTGGGGTGGATGGGTTTATTGGCGGGTCTCCTGAGGGGGGTGGCTTTCATGTTATGGACTTGGAGTCGTTTCCTGGCAGTGAGCCGTTTGACGAGATTTGATTCTCTTGGCCTGCCTGGGATGTGTCATACATGAAGGAGGGTCTGGCCTGGGTGACTTGCATTGTCGCTAAGGGGGGTTCTGGCTTGGAACAATGGACATGAAAATAGGGGCTTGGAGTTTAGGGAGTCTGGTTCCTTATGACAGCTTGGCAGCCGGACACTGGATCATATACAGAGTTGCTGCGTTGATGTTTGTGTTACTATTTGATGTGACTTGCTTCAGTGTAGCGGAGCTTCTTCGTATTCTTTCTGGTCTTGTGCGTGTGAGTTATGTGGGTACATGTGAGATGAGATCGAAGACGGGGAACGCCTTGGATGCGTCATGGCGGTGGATGGTGATGCTCATGTTGCCTAGGAGAACTTCAGGAGTTCGTCAGAGGGGGCCTGGTGGGCGACAATGGTATTGAGACGAACATGTATACGACCGTATATGACCGTCAAAAGCTTCATCCTAATTTCTGACAACCTTCGAGTTTACTAAAACCCCTATTATAAACAGATATAATCAGTCTAGTCACTCTCCACCCTTCACGCATATAGATTCATTTGACTACCACTGCACTACCCCCTCAGCAGATCCCACAGCGCATTCGTCTCCACAAAGTCGTGATGGATAATGTTCACCAGCCAGTACTCCTCCTTGACCGTCTTCAAAAACTTCTCGCTCTCGTGTCCCCGCCCGTACACCCGCGACCACTCGCCCCAGATCTTGAACGCCTCCTCGCTCCACGCCCGGAAGCTCACCTCCTCAATAATGGTCGGCGTGATGATCTCCTTGCCGGGGAACACGCCCCACGTGACGGCGTTGGTGCTCGCCGGCACCGCCGTCCTCACGAGACCGCCGCTGTCGTCGGACGTCGCAAAGTCACCGCTGCCGTTGCAGGCGTAGAAGCACACGGTGCCTTCGACCTCGGGCCCCGTGAGCCGCTCCGAGAGAACCTTCCAGTCGGCCGCCGGCAGGAAGAGCTCGACAAAGGCCTTCTGGAAGACGAAGCCGTGGCGCGGGCCCCAGCCAAAGGTGGTGTCGCGCGATGGCACGCCATTGACGGCGGGCTGGGAGGCGACGGTCCACCAGCCGCGCTTGTTGAGCTCGACGAGCTGCTCCTGGATGATGTTCGTCTCGGGCGAAAGGCCCTCCTCGCTCCAGGGGATGGCGCTGAGCTCGCCGCGGATGTGCTTGATGAAGAGGGTGCTGATGTCCTCGGACGACTTGGGATGGCCCCAGAGGCGCACGGCCTGGGTGACGGACATGTGCAGGCTGACGCCGTAGCCGTCAATCTCGCCATAGGCCGGGGAGCGGGCGTCACCCCAGCGGCCGTTGGGGAAGTCGTCCCAAGTGGCCTCGCGGCCGAGCACGCCCTCGCCCTCGGAGATGGCGAGCGTGTTGGCGCGCGTGTTGATGAGCTCGGCGGGGAGGCCGGCGCCCTCGGCGTTGGTCTCGTAGGCGTGGTTCGAGGCCGACGAGACGATGACTCGGTTGTGCGGATCCGAGCCGATCGACGACTGCCTTCGCCCGGAGCGGTGGTGTGAGCCGGGGTGGAGGCCGTTGATCTGTACGGTGGGAACGACGGCCGGTGACGTCGTATCGTCAAGGACAGCCTCCTCATCCTCGTCCTTCTCCTTGTCGGGGATGAGATTTGTGCGCTCGAGGATGAAGGAGACGGCCTTCTCGAGGTTGAGGGTGTAGAAGTGGAAGCCCTGGGGTCCCGTTGTCCGCTTGCTTTTGACAGCCCTGATCTGGTCCACGAGCTCGCTGACAATGTCGACGCCAATCTCCTTGACCTTCTCGTCGTCTCCCTTGACGGCGTCCAGTCGAGTCATGACTGCATCGGGAATCTTGGCGTGGCTAAGCTTGGTCGTCCTCTTGATCATCTGGTAGCTCTGGATGGGCATGAGGCCAGGGATAATGGGTATCGTCTTGAAGGCGCCGCTGGGATGTTCCCTGAGCACCTGCTCAAAGCGGTCGTAGGCATCAATGTCGAAGAAGAGCTGCGTCATGATAAAGTCGGCACCGGCCTGCGTCTTCTCCACGAGGTAGGGCAAGTCGTGCTCGAGGCTCTGGCCCAGGGGGTGGCTCTCCTCCGCGTGACCCTCGGGGTAGGCGGCGACACCGATGCAGAAGTAGTCGCCGTGGTTTTTCCTGATGTACTTGACCAGGTCCGTAGCCCAGACAAAGTCCTCCTCGCCGTCCGACTCCTCATCAGCTGCGTCCTGGTACTCGGCTTTCCTGGGGGGATCGCCTCGCAGAGCCAGGATGTTGCGGATGCCCAGGGCCTTGGCATCCTCCAGGGCCTTGTCGACGAGACGACGGCTCATGTTGGTGCAGGTCAGGTGAAGACAGGTCGTCAGGCCAAGCTCTCTCTGACAAATCTCGGCGAGCTCCAGAGACTTGGAGGCCGTAGATCCGCCGGCACCCCATGTCACATTGACGAACAGGGGGCGAAGGGCCCTCTCCATGCGGTCCAGACGATCTCGAAGGTTGGAGAAGCCCATGGCGGTCTTTGGCGGGAAGAACTCGAGGGAGAAGTAATTTGCGTTAGCCGGCAGGGCGGCGATCTTGTCTGTGATCTTATCCATGATGACGGCGCTGTTGTTGGCGATGTCTGGAGTGTGAAGCTGGGGGTGAGATGGCGGGGTTGACCCAAGATGGAGCTGGAGGGGTAAAATCGTTGCTCAAAAATGGAAGAAAAGCTGATCTCCCTCGAGGATGAATGTACGGTTCAGAGAGATATCGTCGTCGCGTGAAACAAGCCTCGTAGATGAATGAGATGCGGGAGGCCGACGGCGCTCGTGTCGCTGATGACCAGGTCTTTTGTCAGACTGGGTTGCAACGAGTTTGCGCCTGCAACCGGGACCTTTCAGATGTTGAGGTCTTGCCAGATCCAGATCCAGACCCTGACCCTGACCCAGACCCAGACACAATCTGATTGCACTGGACAGGCCCGGGCAGGTCCTGATGCGGGGCACTTTCTTCACGGCTGGCACCGGCCGGGGCCCTTCTCTCGCCACCTCAGTGTTTTGGCAGTGCAGAAATATCACATGGACTGTCAGGAACTGGTATCGGGGCTTTGGACGATCCGATTCTCGTCCAAGTACCTTACCTACCTTAAGTGTTGGTCCTGACTCTTCCTCGGACATCTCCATCTCTTACATGTCATGACATCTTCTCCCACCATATTCCCGATTTCGGCCACTCATAAAATCCCGAACATGCAGCTCTGTGCTGTACTGGAGCCAACCCCGCAGGCTCATACATCATGGCTCCTGAAGGAGGGTGTGATGCTTGATGCATCTACAGAGGTGACCCCACCAACCCAGCTAACTGAATACGGCAGTGACCTATCCTTATCCTGCACGGCCCAGGGCTCTGCATGCCCCCGGGAGTGGCAAGGATGAAGGATGACCGCCAAGCTCCCGTCGCGTCAGGGGTCCTTTCAGTGTGTGCCGCGTCCCGTCTCTGGAAAATGTTCAGATCATCTAGCCATGACATCTCTCTCCACACACTGCTGCTGCCTCCGCCAACTCCTCATGACACCACTGCAGCAGCTACAGTCAAACATATCGCTGCTTTGAAAATGCCAGCACCATGATGCAGTCGCTCTGTGCACGACGAATAGGCCAGCAATGGCCCAAGAAGGCCTTGGCCGCCTTGCGAACTCCCATCTCCTCCCAACCCTCCCGCCTCGCCATCCGACAGCCACATACAGCTCCCTGTCTCCAGCAGCGACGAACCTATGCCGACCACCGAACCGACCGACTCGACCTGCCTGCTCTCGATCAGAAATGGCGTGAGAAGTGGGCTTCCTCCCAGGAGCCTCTCGCCGATCAGTCGGACAGGCCAAGCAAATACGTCCTGCCCATGTTCCCCTACCCCTCCGGCACCCTGCACCTGGGACACCTCCGCGTCTATACCATTGCCGATGTCGTGGCGCGCTTCCACTCTCTTCTGGGATCGAAGGTCCTGCTTCCAATGGGCTGGGATGCATTTGGTCTGCCCGCTGAGAATGCGGCCATTGAGAGGGGCATCAACCCCGCCACCTGGACTACCTCGAACATCTCCAAGATGAAGGAGCAGATGGACAAGATGCATGGTAGTTGGGACTGGAGCAAGGTAAGGGGCCCTCGTGTGTTCCCTTCGACTCCTCTCCTCTGACGCAGTCAACAGGAGATTACCACCTGCGACCCCGAATTCTACAAGCACACTCAGAAGCTCTTCCTGATGCTGCACGAACGAGGCCTCGCCTACCAAACCGAATCCGAAGTGAACTGGGACCCAGTCGACCTGACCGTGCTGGCGAATGAGCAGGTCGACGCCAATGGCTGCTCGTGGCGGTCCGGAGCCAAGGTCGAGAAGCGCCAGCTGAAGCAGTGGTTCTTCCGCATCTCCGAGTTCCGCGATGCCCTGCTGGCTGATCTGGACACACTCTCAAGGGACGAAGCCTGGCCCGAGAGGGTGCTCGCCATGCAGAAGAACTGGCTCGGTAAGTCAACGGGCGCCACGGTCAAGTTTCCCGTCATGGCCATGGGACAGGACGCACATGCCGCCATTGAGGTCTTCACCACCCGGCCTGACACTTTGTTCGGTGTGCAATATCTGGCTCTGGCCTCTACTCATCCCGTTGTTGCCCAGCTGGCGAAGAATGATCCCGAACTGCAGGCTTTCCTCGATACTCTTCCCGGCTTGCCCCGAGACTCCAAGGTTGGGTACATGTTGCCCCAGATTAGAGCTATCAACCCTCTGGCCTACCACGAGGACACTCCAGCCGCGACCAAGTCCTCCCTACCGATCTACGTAGCATCATATGTTCTCGGCGACTATGGCGAGGGCGCCGTCATAGGTGTTCCTGGTCACGACATGCGGGATCATGCCTTCTGGAAGGAGCATCACTACGATGAACCTGTACGCTTTGTGTTGGCTGCTTCCGAAGACGAGTCGACAACCGCGATGGCCAACGAGCCAGTGGTGGAACACGGCGTTATGACGGCGCATAGTGGCCCGTTCAAAGGCAAAAAGTCCATCGAGGCGGGCAAGATGCTTGTCTCCATACTCGAAAGCGCCGACCTGGCCAAGCCGATGGACAAGTGGCGACTCAGAGACTGGCTCATCAGTCGCCAGAGGTACTGGGGCACCCCTATTCCCATAATCCACTGCGACTCCTGTGGGCCGGTGCCTGTTCCCGAAGAGCAGCTCCCCGTCAGGCTGCCGAATGTGAGTGACCACTGGGCTGGTGGACAACCTGGCAATCCCCTCGAACGAACCCCTGAATGGTCGGAGACCAGCTGCCCCAAGTGTGGAGGTGCGGCCAAGAGGGACACCGACACCATGGACACTTTTGTCGACTCCAGCTGGTACTATGCCAGGTTCGCAGACCCTCACAACAAGGACCTCCCATTCTCCCAAGAGGCTACGAAGACTCTGCCTGTTGACCTTTACCTTGGTGGCATTGAACATGCAATCCTGCATCTGCTCTACGCTCGCTTCATCTACAAGTTCATGGCGTCGACGGACCTGTTCCCTCAGGGGTCAGAATTAGAAGCAATCAGCCACGAACCCTTTAAGAGGCTCATCACCCAAGGCATGGTTCATGGCAAGACCTACAGCGACCCCAAGACGGGCAGGTTTCTCAAGCCCGACGAGGTTGACCTCAGTGATGCCTCTAAACCAAAGGTCGTCGCGACGGGCGCTACGGCCAACGTCAGTTTCGAGAAGATGAGCAAGTCGAAGCACAACGGCGTGGACCCCACAGTCTGCATCGAGACGCACGGTGCGGACGCCACGCGCGCCCACATGCTCTTCCAGGCGCCAGTCAGCGATGTTCTGAACTGGGATGAGGACAAGATCTCAGGCGTCACGCGCTGGCTGAATAGGCTGTTCGAGCACGTCAGGGGCACAGCCGCCCAGGCGTCTTCTGACGAGACGGCAGTCGCATACTTTACCACGGGGTCCAGCCGCTTGGACTCGATGACGGAGGCTGAGCTGTCCAAGTGGGACACCGAGGCTGCTCTCTGGCGGGCCGTTCAAAGCACCATTACATCCGTGACGGACTCGTATAACAAGGTGTACCCGATGAACACAATCGTCTCCGACCTCATGACCCTGACCAATACCCTCCTCGACTGCGAGGCAGTCAGCCCTATCATCCGCCGTGAGGCGACATCAGCGATACTCCGCATGCTGGCTCCCATCACGCCGGCATTTGCCGAAGAGTGCTGGAGTCTCATGCACCCAGGCACGCCGTCCATTTTCTCCTCGGCGGCGTTCCCGGTCGCGGATGACACGGCGGCCCTTCTGCAGCCTCGGAAGCAGACGTGCGCCGTCCAGGTCAACGGCAAGGTTCGGGGCGTCGTGCAGATTCCCAAGCCGCCGGCGGGGCTGGCGGGGGATGCGTTGCGGGAGTGGATGGTTGCCGAGGTGTTCAAGACGGAGGAGGGTCAGACGAAATTTTCGAGCGGGCCGTGGGATGTGAGGTCGCCCAAGAGGGTTATTGTGGCGCGGGGGGCCAAGACTATCAACTTTGTGGTGTAAGGTGTACGGATAGTGTAGTAGTACGGGATACCCCAACTCATGACATGTATGCTCCGTCTGGAACCGTGGACGAATGCTAGCGAGTCAAAAAGTCGATAAAATGCTACAATAAGTAAGTCTATGAATCTACACCCGTTCGCCGCTCGCCGCCCACCGTCTACGCCGTCTAAATCTCGGTCATTGGTCTCAATCAGTCATCTCGCCAGTCATTGCCTCACGCTTCATGCCTCATGCCACGTCTATCATGCCCATGCCGCCTCACAGGATCCTCGTAACCACCAACTCGCCAGCCTCATCCCCCGCCAGCTCCAAAAACGACCCCCCCTCGAGCTTCTTCTTCCACTTTCCCGCCTCGCACCGCGCCAATATCAGCGTCATGCGCAGCGCCACAGCCTCGCTGGAAGCATGCTCCGCGGCGTCCCCAGCCAGCGGCGTGAAGTTCCACCGGCCAAAGGCCCAGTTGAGGATCTGCCGTGTCTGCTCCTGCGGCGGCGTGGGGTTGGCGTCATCCTGGTCCGAGTTTCGCACCGTTCCGGCGACGTCGAGCACGGCTTTTATGCGGTAGACCTCGTCCTTGGGGGCCGTCTTGAGGAGGGTAAGGAGGCGGTCCGCCTTGACGGCGGCGTTCTTGGCGGGGCCGCCGCGGAGCTCGACGGAGAGGACCTCAACCTCGGACTGGTGGTCGTGTTCGTGATCGTCGCCGTGCGCGTGGTCGTGGGTCTCAGCGGCGTGGTCGTCGGTCAGGTTCCTCGCGAGCCCGCCATCGACGCCAAAGACGAGATCGACGCCCACGCTGCCCTTGCTGCTCCTGACGACAGGCGTCTCGACTTCCAAGTCGCCAATGCGGTCGCGGACCTCGTCGATGCGGTCCTCGTCGCAGGCCTCCCACTTGTTGAGCACGATGAGGTCCGTGTACTTTGCCTGCACGCGCGCCGTGTAGCTCGTGTCCTCGTAGCCTTTCCAGTTCTCGACGTCAATGACGGACACGACGCCGTCGAGGACGTAGTCGCCGCCCGTCTCACGCGCGAGGCGGTTCACCTCGAGGGCGAGGGTCGCGGGGAAGGCGGAGCCGGAGGTCTCGATCACGATGCGGTCGGGGCGGACCTGGGAGCGAAGGTCGGCGAGGGCGACGCTCAGCTGGCCGACAAGGTTGCAGCAGATGCAGCCGTTGAGGAGTTCCTGGACGCCGGAGATGGCGGCGGAGGAGGCGAGCTGGGAGTCGACGGCGAGATCGCCGAATTCGTTCTTCAGGAGGGCGAGCTTGTAGTCGGGGTTCTTGGCCTTGAGCTGCGGGAGGAGGTTGAGGATGAGGGTTGTCTTGCCGGAGCCGAGGAAGCCGGTGATGATGGTGATAGGGATTGGTGACATCGTGTGCGGTGCGTGCTGCCGTGTGCTGCAGCGGGCTGTGGGGAAGATGAAGGCGGTTTGCGATCTGAGGACGTGGTGATTTTGACGGAACGAATGAAGCCTCAACGGATTCAGTCGGAGGGGTTGAACCGACTTTTGCGCGATAAGAAACAGAAACGGAAACGTTGGGTGCATTATGTAAGGTATTTTAGGTTATCTTAGCGCTGCCAAGAGCCGCATGCCGCACGGCGCCTAGCGCCCCCCGCCATGTGACGTCAGTTGCGCCTTGCAGGGAGCGTGGCACCTCCGATCGCCGACTGCAACGCCCTGTAACGGGACCGTATGGTCCTGTCAGGCCCTATTGGCCCTATCAGTCCCCTGTAGCTTCCCCCGGGCCAGGCCCCCCTCGGCCTTGGGCCTTACGTCGGTGTTCCCACCATCACGACCCGGCCGCGCAATCCCTCGACCGTTAGCCGTGGCAGCCAAGAGGCTTGCGCTGGCCTTGCTGGGTAAATCGGATGTCATTGAGTCTAGTTTGAGGGGGAGGTGCTCGCCTACTTCTTGTCATCGTGCCCACTGGCCCAGCAGCAGGCGAAGCTTTCCGCCCACTTTCTGCCCCGTTCTTCTCGTCTGCACAGCGTCTGTATTGAAGCATCGCGAACCTACATCCAAACCAAAAGAACAAGTCCCGAAAACATAAGCAGTGCGACCTGATATCGAACCACCACGCTAATTGTGACGTACGCCCACCTAAACTCTGCGCTACCGATCCTCCGAACGAACCAACGCGCCGATCAGCCCAGTGCCAGCCAGGCACACACACCCCTCCAGACCAGACCTACATAAGCTCCCGCGCCCGACACAGCCACAATGAACAACCGATCAATCCCCCGCTTCAACCCAGCGCCCAAACAAGTCGGCATGCACGAAGACGACATGACCTACAAGGATAAACTCGACCAGAAGGCCCACGAGGCGCGCCAGCCTGATGATGCGAACAAGGGGCCTATGCACCCTATCATCGAGAAAGGTGTGTTTTGCTGCTGGACTTTGATCGATCGAGTTCAAGCCGGGGTGTCCTCGACACGGGTGAGGCATGAATGACCACAACTAACAGCCTAGTCGTCGAATACATTCCCGCAGCAGCCAAGGTCCTAGGCGACCCGAAGGCCGAAAAGGAGCAGGAGGAGAAAGTCAACGAGAACCCGCCCGGCCCGCCTGAGCGCCCGATTCATGACGACAAGATCGAGGAGTTTCTGCGCGGGCAGCACAAGAGCAAGAGCGAGGATGGCATACTGGAGTGAATGAAGCCCGGTGTCTACGACCCCGCGCCTAAAGGGGGTTCTGATCGATGGAATGACCTGGATCGATGTTGAGCATCGGCCACTAACAGCAACATGGCACGCGACACGCTTTACGACGTTATTGTATTACACAACTCTTCGATCGATGATTCTATTATTTTTACAAGAACCACAACAGGCCACATGTGATGGTAAAGTATCAGTTGTTGGATCGTTGCTTCTATTGTTCGAGCGATCATTAGATCCTACTTCATGTCTACATGTCCGTTGATTTCGTAACAGCCTACTATTCCCCCCCAGGTGACCAGCTCCCGAGTCCAAAAGGAAAAGCCAAAAAGAAAAAGCGTGATGCAAAGATGCCCATTATCCGTCATTACTCCATTGTTTCCGTGTCGTCTATATCATGCGTAAGGTGTGTTCAATCTTCAGTCCTGCGCTTACATCCAGACCATAATGCCAACAAGGGCGCTGAATGCCAGCACCCCAAAGCTACTCCTCACGGCCGGCGCAGAGGCCTGGACGAAGCCGTCGTCGATGACCTCGCTCTCGGCCGGCGGCGCGGCAGGCATGCCAACGTCCGCAGAGTCGTCGGGAACACCAGTGGCAGAGACGTCGCTGCTTTCATCGGGGATGCCCTGACCGACGGCGATACTGCTATCGTCCGCGGGCTCACCGGTGACGGCAGCGTCACCCTCTGGCTCGGCGATACCCTGGCCAACATTGATGCCAGCCTCGGGAGCAGGGGGGGCACCAGCAGGGATCTCACCCTCAGGAGGAGGAGGAGCAGCGCCGGCGGGAATCTCGCCTTCGGGAGGAGGAGGGGCAGCGCCAGCGGGAAGCTCGCCCTCGGGAGCAGGAGGAGGAGGAGGGGGCACGTCACCCTCAGGAGCAGGGGGCGCGGGAGGAGCGGGAGGAGCAGGCACGGGCTCAGCGGGGTACTCGGGACCGTACGTGGCCTGAGCATGAGCGGGCTCGACGTGGCCCGGCACAGCGGCACCGGCAAAGACACCGTTGCCTTCAATGTGGACAGTGGGCGTGAAGTCGGCGATGGGTGCCGTGATGACGATCTCGCCGCCGTCGCAGACGCCGCAGGCGACCTTTGTCTCGGCGAAGAAGGGGGGCAGCGCGTCACGGGTGTAGTCTGCGGGGTTGCCGGTGATGGTCTCTGTGACGGTGTAGCAGGCGTCCCATGTGGACTCGGGGTTGGCGGCGAGGAAGTTTGTGGTCCAGGTTGTGGTCCAGATTGTCTCTGTGGCCATGGTGACAGCGGTGCCACAGTCATAGAAGGTGGAGGAGATGACCTCGGGGAAGCTGTGCTTGTTAGTGTGGTACACGGGAGCATCAGTGATGGGAATCGCACCTCATGATGGCGACTGTGGGTTAGTGGTGTGAAAGAAATGGAGTTGGCGGATACTCGTCTGGCGAGTGCTGGGTGGTCGAAGAAGATGTCGAGTTGTCAATGTCGAATAGGTACGACGAGGTGGTCAAGTCCTGCTTGTGTCGTAAGTTGTCGTGGTTGTCGTGATCGGTCGTGGTTGTCGGATGTTGTCGTGTTTGGTGATGATGGCAAAGGAGACATTGAGAAGGCCGAGAACAAGGCGACCTTTAAACAACATATGCTCCAGCAGATCTACAGCAAGATGGCCGGTACAGAGCCGCAAAACGGCATGCAAAGCTGTCATGCATTCTAGCACCCGCCGTCACTTGAACAACGGAGCGTCGACTGGGCGACCCAACCACATGGAAAGGCATCTGAGAATGCTTCGACATTGGGCCGCATTCCAAGGATGGCTTCTTCGATGGATATCGCACCCACAGTCAGGGCGAGGCGCCAGTAATCGGCAAGGCTGGATCGCGAGACATTCCGTCGGGTGTTCGAAGGGGAGGTATCCAGCGTCAGAGTCGTGCCTCGGGAGATTTTACACATGACGGGGGGCCATCAAGCTGAGATGTAGTGCACCAACTCGACGGTCTGGTTTGGAAGAGCAGCATGGTGCACAGCCGGTTGCCTCGTCGAACGCCAAGACATGGATAATATTGACATGGGCGGTTGAAGATCCTGTTAACAGATCGACCAAGATTACGACGACGGCAAGATCGTTGGAATGCACCAGCCGCAATGTGGCACCGGCCTCGATCGCAGCCACTGTGGCGACTGGCACATGCGACATGTCACACATGAAAATTATCATCAAGGACAATGGCATGTCCCCCATCTTCAGCATTTCTCCCCCACTCGGGTTCTTCTAGAGGAGAAACTTCCTAATTTCAAGGGATAAATTGGTCTCCAGAGCGTCTCTCCCGAAGGAGAGAAGGCAACTCGACACCGTAGGGAGCTGGATGTCGGTCGTGGCAGCTCTGTTCGCTTTTGATCTGAAGAAGAAAGGGAAAGAGAAAGTCAAGATGGGAATTTTTTCTCGCGATGTTTGTAGGCGGACTGTAGGCGCTAGGCTGAATACAGAAGGCGGTGGTGCTGCTGATTGCTGCCATGTGTCTTAAGTCAGCAGCTTTCGTCCCCCACCAGTTCTGCTGTCTCGGCTTCTCTATGCCCCACTCCAGGCACCTTCTGAAGCCATCACCAACTTCACATCGCCTTCATGGCCGTTTCCATCTTTGGCACGACCTCTTTCACTTGGCAAGGCAAGGCTAAGTTCTTCCGTATATTATGTGAAAGTTCGAATCTCCGAAACACGACCTCTACCATCAACTTTATTCATTCATGATTCTTCTTCTTCACTCGATGAACTCCAAGGTCGAATATCCGAAAGATGAATCGATTAATTACGCCAAGCTGGGAATCCGTCTATAACTAACTCCGGCTCCAATGAAGGTACTGACATGGAAAAACAATCTGACAACGTCCACAACACTACTTCCTCCCGTACGCCGCGTCCTTGTTGTAGTTGGTACCCAGGTAGCGTCCCTTGAGGAACCACACCATGAGGCTCGGCAGCTTGAAGTTGCCCGTCTGTCCGGTACCCCGGCTGCGTCCAAGCGTGACGGCCGACACGAGCTTGGGGTCCACCGTGTACTTGCCCACCTTGCCCTGGCCCGTGTACCGATGGTGCAGGCTCTTGGAGAGGAACGTCCCCTGGTTGCCGGCGAGGTACGCCGTCGAGGCCTCGAGGTTGCCAGCGTCGCCCAAAACGTACAGGTTGTCGTAGCCCGGCACCTTGAGATCCGTGTTCTGGTGCACGAGGCCCCCCTCGTCGAGCAGGCCCGCAGGCGCAAACTCGGTGTTGGGGATGAGCCCAAAGGTAGGCAGGAACGCGTCCGTCTCCAGCTCGGACGTCGCGCCGGAAGCGTTGGTCAGCTGCAGGATCTTCTTCTTCCCGTCAGCCCCCTCGCGCACGCCCGTGACCTTGGACCGGTTGATGACCTTGACGCCCAGCTTCTCGAGCTCCGTCAGCACGTTCCGGCGCACGTCCTCCCGGAACTGCTCCTCCAGCGGCAGCTCCTTGTCGATGACAAAGTAGACTTCCTTCTTCTTGCCGAACTCGAACGCGATCTCGCCGACGGTCTCGATGCCCGTCGTGCCGCCTCCGGCAACGACAATCTTGCTGGCGGCGCCGACCTCGTCGCGCAGGGCGCGCAACCGCGCCTTGGTCTCCTCCGTCGTGGCGAGACCCTTCCACGGCATGTCATCCCTGGCGCGGGAGCCGGTGGCGATGACGAGGGCGTCGTAGGGGATGGTGCGCTCGGTGCCGGAGGCGGTGCGGACGACGACGGTCGAGGCATCAGGTTTCAGGGACGAGGCGGTGCCGATGACGAGCTCGTAGCTGTCTTTGGGGTACTGGGCGAAGGCGGGGGCGAGGGGCGTGAAGAGGGTTTCCTCGGTGAACTGGCCGGGGACGACGCCGCGGACCGTGGCGAGGTTCCAGAAGCTGAGCTTGTTAGTGCCGTCGTTCGATTGTCAAAAGAAAGGGGCGAATCTGAAGGCTTACTGGTCGGTGTTGGGAGTCACGATGATGACCTTGAGGTCCTTGGCCTTGGGGACCGTGTTCTTGAGGGCGCTGTGGGCGATGCCCGTGCCAGCGACGCCGGCGCCGAGAACCACGAGTGTTTTTGTCATTGCGGTGGTGCTGGTTTGGAAAGTTGACGGTATAAGTGTTTGATATTGCGGATGTCAGTGATATTGAAGATGTAAGTGATTGCCAATGTAAGTCAGATGATGTTGTCTGGATGTTGGTTGCTGTATGTGTTCAGAGCCGGTTCCAACAAAATCAACGGCACCAAGCCCATATATACCATCCGCAATGTCTCAAAATATCTCGACAGTCACACTACGCTGATGGCGTTTCTGCAATCTCAGCTTGAGCCTCATTAGAAATCCCACATGCCAAACTCCGCTGACTAGACACATCCCACATCGCGCGCGCCTCGAACATGGCTTCGAATGGGAATAAAAGCTACGCGAAAAGGTGGCACCATTGCATTGGCAAGCGGAGCCAGGCTATCGTAATCAAGCTTCGCTGTCCACCACCCTGCGATGAGTCGGGTTGACTTCCAGCTCCTGTCTCGGGCGTAGGCCATCAATCTTGTTAGGTACCTAGAAAAGGGACCTCCCTCCCGCGCGCGGCGGAGTTGGTTCCTATAGATTGTGAGGCCAACGGTAGTGTTCCATGAATGGCAGGTCGAGCCGATCCATCGGGATTAGCGCGCGCGGCAACTCCCAAAGGCAGGGCGTGACGAGGGCACGTGACCTTGAGATATGGCCAAGGCGCGGGAAACCACGAGTCGATGTTCCATTCACAAGGCTCAGTCCACTGTTCTGCTTCGTAATTCAAGGTCCTGACTTCGGTTTCGCATTTCAAATGTCCGCAACGATGAGCATGGGAAGTGTTTCTGACTTTATTGTATTTCTCATCAAATTTGAATCAGCCCAAACAGCCTCCGCGCATGCCTACGCCAGTCCCATGAAGACCGTCGCGACAACAGCGAGGCTGACGCCCATGACACCAACCCGGCTCGGAGGTCCATAGACCGTCGATCCCGCAACCTGACCGTTCCCGTTCTGTGTGCCCCCGCCCCCTTGAATCGGCTGCTGTTGTCCAAGTCCAGGCTCCCCCGGCTGCCCCGGCTGCGGCTGTCCCTGACCAAGCCCACCGCCAGGCTGCGCCGGCTGCTGACCTCCGCCCACCGTGCCGTTCCCGCTCCCGTCGCGAATGGGCCCCGTGTTGCGCACGATGTAGTAATCCCCCGCCACAGCATTCATCTGCAGCCCCGCCGCAGTGAGGGCCTGCATGGCGTCGAACCCTCGCCTCTCGCTCGCCGCCTGCGACAGCGCGCTGAGACCCTGCTGCGTGATTTGCGTGTGGTCGACGGCGACGAAAGCGTAGCGGTGCGCGAGGGGGGCGCGCGCCGGAGGGTTGGGCCCGATGTACTCGGCGAGAGGCGGCTGCTGGGCGAGGTTCTGCATGACGTAGACCGTCTTGGGCCCCGCCGTCGAGTTGAGAATCATGGGCGTCTGCGAGGACGTGAGGCCCGTCTGCGCCCAGTGCAGGAGCGTGCTTGTCTGCGGCGGCGCGTTCGTCGGTATGTCCATGTCGATCATCATGATCGCGTACATGCCCTGCAGTGGCTGCTCCGTCGCGATGAGAGGGACCTTGGCCGTGGCTGCGTTTGTCAGTATCCGCTGGACGAAGAGGGGGACGACGAGGACAAGGAGGACGAGGACGAGGCACATACACTCTTTCGGAAGGTTGACGCCGTTCATGGCTGCGATGCCTCCGTATGAGATTATCAGCGCGCCCTGTCCCGCAGGCTGGAAGCCCGGTGGCGTGGCCGCCGAGACCAGCGCCGCCGCCGCCAGGGCGACAAGTGATGTGGAAAACATGTCGAGATTATTAAAAATAGTTGGCGACGAAGAAGAGAATTGATGCAAATCGAACCCAGCAAAAAAAGCAGATACGTAAATGCTTTCGTGGCTGAGGATCCGGGAACACAGACAGACGCCAGGCCAAGATCGTGTCGGACAAAGAAAGAGAAGAAGGAAAAGATTCGAGATCGAGCCAAGATCCGCGACGAGAACCAATGCCAATTAAAGAGAGCGCGTCCACACGAGGAGAGGGGACCTTGCTTTCGATTCTGGCGAGGGCTTCGTCCGTTCCTCGCGCAGCCCGAAACCAGGACGCCTCTGCGTGAAACAGGTGCTCAACGATGCTGATACAGCGACCGGCCAGCCTCCGAATGGGAACCAACACGCCATAGACTGCACTCGCAA
Source organism: Verticillium nubilum (assembly GCA_002851675.1). Taxonomy (NCBI): domain Eukaryota; kingdom Fungi; phylum Ascomycota; class Sordariomycetes; order Glomerellales; family Plectosphaerellaceae; genus Verticillium; species Verticillium nubilum. The sequence goes on from NMXI01000001.1 coordinate 416,303, forward strand.
CCGTCCTCTCGTCCAGTTGCCGGCCGAAGAAATCAGTTGAATTGTCCTTGGCAATGTCGCTCGTCTCGGCTCGTCACTTGGGCCGACATGGAACCTCATTCGTGGCTTCGGCAACATGCGGTGGTGGGCGATCCGGAATCGAATCGCAGTGCAGTGCACCGCAACTCACATCCGAAACGACGAATTCGTCCCAACTTTGCTCGCCCCGGATGCCGATCGGCAATAGTCGAAACTTTGTTTCCGAGTCAAGGCTCCGACTATTTTGTTAGTCTGTGTGCTGAAGGAGGTGCTGAGGCGCCTCTCCCGTCTGTAAACTTCCACCATGGTGCGACGCGGAAGAGGTCTCAACGCCAAGGTCCGAACTCCAAATCTTCTGGAATCTGTCTCGCGGAGTATCATTTCCGTGTTCTTCTGACAATTTGTCTTATTGGAGACCCAGACTGAGACATGAGGCAATTGGGATGAAAGCATCTATCCCTCGTTCTCGTGTGTGCTGCTCGATTGAGGCTGAGGCCAGATGCACGATGCTTCCAAGAGTGGAAAGGGGCAAGTGCGTCAAAAACCAGAGCAATAAGTGTTGGCCATCGCCTGCGCCGCCGTACCCTCAGTGATCCCCTACAAACAACTTGCACCCATCAAAAGATGTGCTCCGAATCCAAAATCGTTCGCCTGGGTAAATTTTCCAGCCTGACATGCCAGTCACCCGGCAAATCTGACCGTTGAGAGGCGAAATAACAACATCTTCGGGCAAGCGGCCACCCTTCCCAAGCAGCGCTGCCCGCTACTCGTCCTGGCGACCGGCCTCATCACCAATCGTTGAATCAAAAGGCTTCCGAGAACGCAACAGACGGTCGCAGGCAATCTTGCATGCGGAGAGAGCCATCCTGCGCTCGATGCGGAACTCGTAGGCATCGACGAACCACATCTCATATATCATGGAATCGACGAAACACGACTTCCTTCTCGGCGACCATGCGAATGGGAGGGGTTCACAGCTTTGCACATCTCAACAATCGTTGGGGAACGACCTTCGAACAACAAACGACGCCATAAGCGGCCAAACGGCCGGCGATCAGTGGCCGAAGGGACGGAGAGGGGCCGAAACTTAGAGCTACCCTCGGCGCCCCCGGGATTTCGACGGCGAAGAAGTACAGACGAGTTCCGACCCCGCTCGGCCAGAAGGTCCTCGATCGACGCGATCAGCTCCGGTCATCCGTGGTCCTCGTCAAACAGCCCCGACGGGCGCTTCTGGACACCAGGCAAGGATAGCTGCGAACTAGCTTCGGGGAGAGGGCATTTCTTTGAGATCGAGGCGAAATTTCAGATCGTGATCGCTTCCAGTGTGCTCGCCCCTATTCTTGCTGGGGCGCATAACGAGCATCTTTCTGATCTTCTCCAATTTTCAAGTGGCGTGTTTTCGCGCCGCGGGGCCGAATGAGGAGATTGTTGAGGCCTGGGCTTTGCAACGTTGTTAACCATCAGGTATTTTCATGCAGGACCCTGTAGTATCCTGCAAGTCGATAGCCAGCCTACCAGCCAGACATAAACAGCCAGACTCTGGAAAACCTGGAGAAGGTAGGGAGGGGTTAGGGGCGGTGATCTAGCAAGGAGGCTAGCAAGGCTAGGTATCACTGAGAGCTTCATTCGACGAAACGAACATCTCGATGACAGTGGCACTACTAGCCTGGTAGCCCGGTCAGTCTTACAGGATCATCTCGATTCCGTCCTTTGGCGTGGATCACACCGCTTGCGTACGGGTCTCGAAACCGTGGGCGATGAACAACAGTGTCCCTGGGTGCTCCCTGCATCATATGTGACGTTCCGATGCGGAGAATGTGGTACTGTGGGATGACAGGCGATGTCATTGAGCCTCAACCCAGGGGCCTCAGTGTGCAACCCTTTCGCTGAGGCGAGCTTATCCCGAGCGAACATCAGTGAAACAGCAGCGGAAAGCGTTCTGTCTTCGCGGGGGACACACTTTGCTGTAGCCGCTAGTTGGGGCACCAGTCCGACGGCTGATTTGCTCGTGTCGTGATGTATTCCCTCGAGGCGGGCGAGGAAGAGAGAGGTTCGGAGAGGAGCCATGTCGTCACGTGTGACGCCAGAGGTGTTGCAGATCGCGGAGAGATCCCTAGTGTGGCCTCAGTGGTCTGCTCTGGCCCCGGCTATCGACGTCGCTGATGCATGCGCCCCGGGCTTTGGGCCTTTGGACAAGGTTGGGTGGATTTTTTCGTGGCTGCAGTAATCTCGTCCGACAGATGGTTTAATCAGCTCTCTTTGATGACTAGCATCAAGTTAGTGATGCTTGACTGCCGACAGTGAGCCGCGAGTGCCAAGATGATGGCAGACGACCCCGATGAAGGCTCCCAGGGGATGGAGCTGACAGAGTCGAGGCGGATCATGTCAAGCGCCAATCTTTCGAGTTCTAGACTTTCGGTCATGATACTCTTGGCTCCCCACCAGCTGGATGGACGCTGCAACGACGAAGGAAGGATGCCTGTCACGCAAATGATGGCATCGATGAAGGCGACAAGAACAAAATGTTTGGGGCGAAGATGAGCAAACCGCCAGGCAGAAGCTGTCAGTGGCCGTCGCTGTCGTCGCGCAAGTGGAAACGGTGACGGAGACGGACGAGGGGCCCGCCGTCAGGATGGTGGGGCGAAAAGGGTTTGCGTGTATTTGATTGGATAGGGCTGACATCATGTGGCGCGGACTGACCTCACGGGGGGGTTTGACTTGACGACAATCATCCACTTCATCCACCTTTGTCCGACAGGCTCAGAAGAGCCCTGACGTTTGTCTGTCGGTCCTTCTTCCATTTGCGTTGCTGAGTGGCTTCTTCAAGCATCTTCGTGTGTGTGTGTGTGAGAGAGAGAGAGCACGATGCCCGTATCGCGAGGCTCGTGTGTTGCTGCTGTTGACGTCTGGTGTTTTGCCGCTGCCGTCATGGCACATTTGCTAGGCTCTCGTTTCCCAAATGTTGCCCTCCTTCGCATCGGCGTCCCTAGCAAAATGTGGCCGCGGATGAGGATTTGTTTGCTTTCGCCGGGTGGTTCTCATGGTTCCATCCGGTGCGTGCCTTCAGGTCCTGGGCATTTCTGACAGCCCCTTGAACCCAATTCTGATGATTGTATTCTACTGATAATGTAATTCTCGAGGCATCCCAACAAGTGTGAATCGAGGTGGCCGTCTGGACCTTGGCCACACCTCGCCACCCTGCCACTCGTCGTGACGCCCCGATCTCGGTACATGTGGAAATCGAAATTGCCATCGGCCACATGATTAATGTTTTGGGCGGCAGGATGGCAAATTCTGGCAATTTCAAATGCCTCAACGACCGAGAATGGTAGGAAATCCCATTCTGGCGCGGAACCGAAAAGTGAGGTTGAAGCTGTGGACGGCTCACGATCTCGACATCAGCCCCACGAAAATAGAGATCAGACCAATATATTTGCGCGGGGCGAGGCCAGAGCGAAACATCCAAACTGCGAATGGCATCACCGCTGCTTGGGGGACCCCTGGTTGGGCGCTGCCGATCAGGCCTAGATGGTGTAGATGCTGCAGGAGAAAGGAGCTCAGGGACTCGGGAGCTCGCCCAGAGGAGCGGAACGGAAGGCTTGCAGTCAGCGGAGGTTTGCAGAGTGTTCGGCTCCAGGGTAGGGTGGCAGGGTGGCAGGCAGGCAAGGCAGGGCACTTCAGGGTCCCTGGGGAAATAGGGAGCCTGCCTGACGCGCCCCGCTTCGTCGAGCGATGACTGGCTCGTGCAAGACTCAGGCGGCCATGTCCAATGACATCATGCATCGAGACGCCTAGCGCAGGCTTCGGTCTGCCGATCGCCCACCGAGACAGGGCAGACATGGCAGCGAGGTCACTGGCTCCGCCCTCTCGGGGGGGGGGGGGGGGGGTTCACACGGGCAGGCGAGACAAGGTGAGCATGTCACCGCTGGAGGAGGGCCATTAGCGATCTGCAGGGTCCTTCTGTTTTGGGCGGCCTCCTCGGTTTTGCCTCCATCCGGCACACACCAAGGACACTGACACCTGCCACCCCCCCTTTTGCTGCTGCTGCCGTGCTGGCTAATCGCTCAAACAGAGTTCAGAGTTCGCAGCCCCCGTCTACTTGCATGGCTGTCTCTGGACTGCTAGGCTCTGGACTGTTGGACTGCTGGGCTACTAGATCTGCTACCTTAGCTACCCAGACCTTATAGCACCATCAGCACTTTCGAGGCCTTGACCTGAGGTTCCATTGATCCCGCTACCGGGTTCACAAACACATTGGAATTGATACTCTCGTCTAGTTCCCGTCGCAACTCCAATTCCGCATCATATCCTCGCCCCGTCTCCTCCCGACTGTCTCTCGACCGTGCCGGTCGTCAAATGATTGGTTTGCATCTCCAGTTTACTTACGACATTGCAGGGCCACCGTCCCCACCTCCACGACGTTCACCGCACTAGGATGAACGTCCATCACTGTCGATCTCTCAACCACCAAAACGGCCGTCGGACTGCGCGCAAGGGGAAGGGGGGGGGGCAAGGGGGGGATAGATGATGAGCGACAAGACTGGGGGGGGGTGTGGTCGGCCAAGGTAAAAGGTGGGTGTGCAGGGGGTGTGGGTCGACATGGTGGTGGCTGGACCCCTGGATTTCCTCTGCCTTTGTGCTGGGGTCCACTCTGTTGTCTGGCCTGTCTGGCTGTCTGGCTGTCTGCCCACGCCAGGCCAGAGACGGAGCCAGCGTCAGCGTCAGCGCCCAAGCCAGCGTCAGAACCAGCGCGAGATCCAGCACAGCACCTGTCTCTCGTCTCTTTGCCTTTCTCCAACCCACCTCACAGAATGAAGACACGTCAGGGACCCCCTCAGATTTGCTATAATAACCCAGCTCCCCTCCACCCAGATACCGTTTTTTTTCCGTTTCAGTATCATCACAGTCAACCACCTTTACAGCTCCTCCTCAACAACAACATCATCCATCATCAGCCAACCAACCAGTCTAGTTGTATCATAACTTTTGACAACTACACAACTCATCAACCATACCACCAACATCACCACCTACACACCACTTAAATCTCCTTAACAACTACTCAAAAAATCGCCAATATGCCCGCCCGCCAAGACGTCTACTCTGTCTCCATCCCCAACTCTCCTCCTCCTCCAGCCAACCTCAACACCTACCAGCGTTCTATGCACCAGCACACCAAGCGCCAGATGGAACTCGCCAACAGCTCTTCCCGAAGGCGATCCGGCGATCACCGCGCCTCCGTCTCCTCAAACATGACGAACGGTAGCGTCAGCCCTTCTGATTCCCAATAGAGGATTCACAGCATCCATCGTTCATGAGTCGATTCTGATCGAGCACGACTCAGTTCACCCACACGGAGAGATCTAAGGTGTATCCAACCCGCCGGCTCTTGATCATCATCGCCGATTTGGTTCCCCCAGGTTCCACATCTCGGCGATGACTTCACGTCTGGCCCCACCTCCCTCATCCAGCTTTTGTCTTTACACATTTTGCATTTCGAGCAATGCATGGCGTTCCGGATTTCTGGGACATGACTGCTACGGGGAGATAAAGTAGCGTATGCGCCTTGGCGCAATCATGAATCAATGAATATATTACCATTACACTCATCCCACGCATTCTCCACATGAAAGTCTACCATCAGTGAACATGATTAAAAGACAAGCGGTCGCCATTTCAGTCATCTTCTAGTGTCAGTAGTCTTCTACATGGTCAACGGCCGCGTCGACAATGAATGAAATAACTGAAGAGTATTGTCATATCCTGACACAAGTCTCTTCACTAACATGACCCCTATAACAATGAAACAGGATCTAGATAGCTAGACGTTCTAGTCCAGGCCTCGTTCACAATCTAGCAAACAATAGCCGGCAGTCAAACTCGCCGGTGGGCAGGCAGCCTGCCGGGCACACAGGGCAAGCACGCGGTTGCCAAAGGGGAAATACATTCTACACGTCATTGCTCAATCATATCCCGGGTATCGTGACTCGTAACGCCGCAGCACAGCCTTGGGAGGGTGGATGGACCCACTTAACCCAGCCGCTCTGTTCAACTCCCATTTCCCTGCTTTCGCACGTATCGTTATGCCTGCCGGCTTATACGAGCGGAGCCTTCTTCTTGATGCCCAATTTCGCGGCATAATCAACCTTCTTCTTCTTAGCCGGCCTCTTAAACGGTGCCGGCGGCGGAGGCGGTGGCATCGCCGACACGTCGGCATCGGCCCTAGGCGCCGTACCGTCCGACAAGGCCGCGCCATCGCCTGCAAGAATTGATGATGATGATGATGAAGAGGAAGGCCCGGCAGATGTGCGAGACAAGTGGAGTCCCTCCTCCTCCTCCTCTTCAACGTCCTCCATGACCTCCTCTCCAAGCAGATCCAGCATGGACCGCTCCTTCGCCGCCGTAAACGCCCTCCTCGCCGCTTCGTCATCCTCGCGCTCCTGTCTCTCCCTCTCCTCGTCCTCCGGCCTGACAACGTAGTCTGCGAAATCTACACCGTCCTTCTCACTCCTCTGTATACGTGCATTGCGCTGGCGGATCTCATCAAGCGCATCAGCAGCCGCCATCTCTCTCCTCGCGTCAGCATTCTTCGCCTCGAGGTCCTCCATGGCGTTCTTTTCCTCCTCGCCCGCGGCCTCGGCCTCCTCGCGCTCGAGCCGGTCAAGCCTCTCCTCGACGCCCTCGTCCTCGCCCGCGCGGTTCCGCCACGGCTCCATGTTGCGCACGGCGCCCTTGACCATGGTGTAGTCGTTGATCTTGGGGTCGGTGCGGAATATGATCTCGGCCGAGCAGCGGGTGCAGCGGATGGAGAAGAAGAAGATCTGAATGCCGAGGTAGCGCTCGCCCTGGGGCGTCTCCTTGCGGGAGTTGAACTTGCGACCCTTGTAGATGTATTCGCCGCACGTGGTGCACTTCATCGAGAAGGGAGCCATCTGACGAACGGTTAGCTGCTGCATCGCGTGATTTGACAGGCAAGAAGAAGGGGGCAGCGTACAATGCGGACGGCTTGGGTCTTGACGCCTGTGGATTTGGGCCCGCGCTTGCGCGTCAGGGCGCGGGGATCGAAATCCGGGGGAAAGTATTTGGTGAGAACCTTTCGCTCGGACATGATGGGCGATCAAGAGGGATGCTCTCGTGTGGGTGGTGATGCGAATGCTGCGAAAGCGGTGATTGCTTTGATTTGGCTGGTGGTTGTCGCGGTTGGCGAGGCTGCGAAGATGTAGCAGAATTCGAGATTCAAGATGACGTAAACATAAATTGTGGGTCATGAGCGCGGGCTGCAGCAGTGGCTGACAGTGGCAGAATCAGACGAGTTCGGCGGTAGTTGTTTCTCCAAACCTGCAAGGAGCAAGACACCAGTGAAGGAAGAAAAGAAAGAAAAGCGATACAAGTATATTTATGTTTCCTCCATCTCAAGATGGTCACTGATCCTGTCAGATTCCAATGTTCTTCAAAACTCCGTATCCAGACATTCTCTTGCCGTAGGGCTGATACGTCAACCTCGAGCCTCACCTGCTTTAGCATAAGAAGGCAAAAACATCGTCTTTCAACTCTTTGAGCCGGAGCTCAGACCACTCACGAGCAGAAGCTTCTGACTTCAACAAGTCCAGACAAACTGGCGGCGGCAGGCTGGTGACGTCCGAGTGCTTCCCCTGGACGTGGGGTCGCATTAATGTTGGGAGAATCGACATGCTTGCTGGTAGAAGGGAAAAGGACCAAAATCAAGGTCGAGTCATTCTCTCACGAATCCCCATCACGCCACAAATGAGCAGCCCATTCCAACCGAAGCTACCACGCCTCCGACCGCTGATGCTAATTATAATTGTATCAGTTGTCGCAAGAGTCGCGGCGCCGGGCCTTATCCCCCCCAAAAGATCACCAAGGCCACCGTTTCTGGATCTCGCACCGGCTCCCCGACGACTTCCCCTCCCGACTTCCGTTGCAACGCACGTCCCTCGAATCTCCCCAGACCCAGACCACAGGAAGAAAGACCCAGGCGTCCGTCCCTAGGATCACCGCTCTCTGCCGGTAATTCGGAACTCAGGAATCGGGATATCGAGTAAGGTTGTTGATCGCGTGGATAGATCCGGCTTGGCCTCCGCTCAATTTGCAATCCCGAGGCTCCAGACCGAGCAGATCAGACCCGATTGAAAGGAACCGCTGGAGAAGGACCGCATCGACATTGTGCTGTCACCGCATGGTCGTGACAAGAGACAGCTTCAAGCTCAGATGAACCGTCGGGGATTGGCCGCTGAAGCAGGGTCCTTCCGTTTCGGTCGAAGCCCCCTCCCCTCTCCCAAAAGACAGAAACGTCGTCGCTTTCGACCCACGCTGTGCCCCTAAAACCTGTCGCCGCCCTCCCCCTCATAGCTTAGCTTGCTTCCTCTTCTTCAGAACCAGAGAATCCTTCTAAGCAGCACGGCAACCTACCGGTCCGGACTCATGGCGCCCTCTCCGAACCAAACCAAACTAAACCTAGCCTCAGCCCGCGAAAACCGGCACCAGCTGCCCAACTTTGTCAACCTTCTGGAACCCCCCAGCGAGCCATGTGCCCAACCCGTCGCCGTCGTTTTTGTCGCGTGAGGTGGGGCAACTCGCCGGCGATCCCGTCCGAGTCACATTTGCGCAGGTCGGGATTCTCTCCAGCTCCCCCAACCCAAGACAAGACCCACGCTTGGGTGCAGTGCAAGAACCAAGGTTCCAGACCGTGAAAGCCCTCCACGAAGTTGTGTTCTTACATACCGGCTGACTGACTGAAGCCGCGAAGATCAGAGATCAAACGTCATGAATCATCATGCGCAAGCTGGCCATCCCCCCCCCCCCCCCCCCCCATCCCCCCCCCCNCCCCCCCCCTGGCCATTTCGTACCCCCTTCAACTCAATTGCCGGGTCCCTTCCATGCAATACCGCGTACTGTACATGGCTAGACTGCCCGCTAAGCCTCAGCTGGGATCCCCAGCCTGGCCAATTCGACGGTAGCGTCGCGCTTCGGGGTGTCAGAAAACAGGTCCCGCAAAACAGGGTTCAAATGTCAAGAAGCGAGGATGCGAGGGGAAAAGCAGGGTCTCATTCTTCTGAGCCAACGGTCACCGGATGAAATAATCACGCCGTTCGCTTCCAGCCCGGAGCTTGCTCCGTCGACCCCTGGCTGTCTGCCGTCTTTCCCTGGCAGGCTTGACCTTGCAGCCGCTCCAAGAACCCCTGACCATATCACTTACACTTCAAGCCTGCAGCCTCATTAGACTGTCGATGACAGTTACAGGCAAGGCGAGAAACTGAGATGGCCCAGCCGAATCGTCCCTGGTGACGGCGATCGCCGCTGCGAATAGCCTGACACCTTGCCCTCGTCGGCGGGGCGTCTCGCTCCCCATCTGCCGCGCACGTCAGAAACCTGGCCCGCTGCCAGAGACCACGGCGCTACTGGCGGCACCTGCGCAGGCTCGCAGGATGGGAATGAGAGAGATCAGGGAAATCCCCCATGCCCACCGCTGACCCTCCATCCCTCACTTCGTAATCCTGCATTCTGCATGTTGGGTCGGCGCCGGGATTCTGACTCGACACCCCATTGAAATGAGGATCATCACACCGACGGATGGTGGTGGAGGGGTAAGGGGAGAATTAGTAAGAAACCTTCATTCTCTCTCCCGTACTGAGGTCACCCACCCAGGGATGATGGAGATTGGCTTCTGTCGAAATGCCTCAGCACCCCCCTCGGGACTCTACAACTCCCCGCCAACACCAGACTCCAGCATTTCCGCAAGCATTTCCCACTTGGCCGCCGCCTCGTCGCTCGACGCCCGTGCAACACCTCGCAGGCCCCCGCAGATGAACCTTATGTGCCTCTCCAGGTCGCCGCTGATCACTGCCAAGACCTCGCCGTATGTCTCGTCCTGGTGCCCCGAGAACTCCGCCGCGGGATCGTGACGATGACGATTATGTTTCTCCTCGTCCTCGTCCTTCTCATCGTCGCTGTCTTGCACCCACCGAGCGGGGCGGGCCCGTTTCGGTGTGCCGCCCCGCTGCTGCGGCAGCGGTGAGGACATGACCGACAATCTCGACAGCTCCTGCATCTCTTCGGCTTCCCGCGCCGCCTTGAACCTCTCCGCCCGCTCGAGTTTGATCGCCAAGTCGAGAACGTCGAGGATGGTCTCGCGGATGGGACTTAATTTGCTGCCCAGGCAGGCCGCGTTGATGGCCTGTCGGGTGACGGCCAGGTGTACAGCAATCATGGCATCCACGTCGTGCGCCTCCCTGAGCTGCTCACGCAATCTGGCCATGCAGGGCGCCAGTACGAGGGTCGACAGGTATGTCTGCACGCAGTTGCAGAACCAGAGCATCTTCGAACGGAGACGGTAGTATGTGGCGTGCACCTCCCAGTCCTCCTGGTCAGCGACGTAGCTGTCGCGAGACCGGTTCTTCCCCAAAAGCTTGACCCCACGCCGGATCTGCAGCAAGAAAGTAAAGACGGCTTGATAGCGGGCCAGACACTCGCTTGTGATGATCAGCTGGATGGGCCACGCGAAGCGGTAGCTCACCACCAGGGTGGGCAGCAGTTTGCGGACCGAATCCCTGCTGCAGACGATTGGCGCCTTCTGGCCGTCCGCGTCGACCGTTACAGAAAGACGCTGAGCGTCCACACGCGAGGAGAACGCCTCCTGCGCGAGGCCGGTCAGCAGGTAGCGATCGTGCCAGTCGGTCTTGGCTGAATCGATCCTGGCAAACAGGTTTTGGGCGAAGGCGTCGGCGACGAAGCCATCTGACATGAAATACAGCGACTCTATGGCGTCGATGTTGGACCACAAATCGCATGATTCGAAAAGAACCTGCTTCAGCGCCTCGGATGTAGCGTGATGCTTGCTTTGTATCCAGGAGCCGAACGCGAAGCTGAAGAGTTCGTTAAAGGGTGCGAAGTCGACCCCCTCAGGGCAGACAGCATCGAAGGTCAGGAGGGGCTCGGGGCGGTTCCACTGTGCACGAGTCGACTCGTATTTTCCGAGATGCTTCAAAACGACAATACTCTTACCCGCCGTGAAGATCTTGGCAGCGCTGGGCTCCAAGAAGTTGGGCACATGCAGCTTGCCGTCTGACGTGCGCCTCAGCTTGAATTGTTCTTGCCAAATTTGGTTCAGGGGTACCTGGGAGACCGAGTCGGCGACGAAGAAGATCTTGTCTGCAGGCAGGAGCTCGCCCTCGCGCATCCAGAGCCGGATCGGGCGCAGATACATCTGGAAGCAGTCGAAGAACATGTGACCCAGGAACTCATACGTGCGCGTCTTTCCAGCTGCCTGGGCGGCGCCAACCTCTCGGTAGAGCAGCTCCAGGTACCGAAATGCGCCGACCTGGGGCGCCTCCTCGAGCTGGCGCACTATGTCGGACAGCGCGTTCAGGGGTTCCAGGTGGGGGCCGAGCTCCCTCTGTAAGGCGATTGAGCTGACAACGGTATCTTGCTGGGGGCTAATCAAGCCATGCTGGATCAGTGAGATTTCCTTGTCAAACGACTGCAGACTCGTCACAACATTTGCGTGAAAGACCTGTAAAAGGGGTGTCGTCTGTCTTCTGCACGCAAAGGATCTCAGTATGGAGAGGCGACGTCCCGCTTCGGCAAACCAGCCGATCAGTGCCTTGCACGTCTCCCAGGCCATGTTGGCTACCTGGTATGTAGGGTCCGGCTGGCCCTGCTTCTGAAATAGTGATGTCTCCAAGCCTTGGAGCATAAATAGCACCTCGCGGATCATCTGAAACTCTGACACTGCGAGTTTGCGAGATGGGGCTGCTGGTTGCTGCACATCAGGCGCACGCCAAGATTGGCTCTGCTGCACCTCCTTCAAGGCGGCGTCGTCACTCGTATCGACCTGGAAGTCCTCAGGCCGCCGACCAGCAAGCGCTTCGGACGTCGAGATGGATGTGTCGTCCGAGTCATGATCCGCGCCGGGCTTGTCTTCTTGATACTCCTCGTCGGAGCTGTCATGGCAGTCTATCGATCGCCACAGGTCCGGCTCGCGATGCCATCCATCTTCCCTGGCAATGTCCTCCCACTTCAGCGGCGGGCCGTCCCCCTCCTTGGGTTGTTTCAAGAGCGCTACATCGTAAAGATCGGTCTTTTGAGCTGGCTGGTCGGCGAGCTCGAGGAGGAAGTGGAGGATGTCGGGGGACCATTTAGTGCGAAGTGGGGCGAGGGTGTCGAGGCTCTGGCGAAGGGCGTGGGCGAGCCCGTCACGGTGATGGACGCTGAAGCGCTCCTCGAGGCCGACGAGGCGGTTCTCGACTTCGAACTGGTTTGTTCGGAGAAAGTTATGATATCTCAAGTTGCGAGTGGAGGATTCGCGATAGAGGCTGAAGCGGTTGCGGTCGGTCTGAAAGGGTCAGCGCTGTGCTCGATACGAGGTTCATGGGCAGGTAATTCCACACCTTGCTCGAGGTAGAGGTGATGAGCTCGACGAGCTCTTCTGTCAGGGCGCCGAGCGTGGCGGCGTGGGCCATGGTCCGCTCATCGATCGAATGTTGAGGGGCCGCGAGGTTGTTGGTGGAGGGGCTGTGAGGATTGGAGATGGAATTGGAAATGGAGATGGAGACGGTGAGACGCGGTCGACGGGTGACGGTTGACGGTTGACGCGACGAGGTGGGGTTCGATTCAAATGGCGCTGGCGGGGCATATTAGTTGATGTGGGCGAATGACGAATGCTGAAGAGGATGCTAGCGTTGACGAAATTTAGGGGACAGGGGTGCTGCATGGAATCTACAGTACTAAGAATGCCAATGCCGGCCAAGGGTCTACTGCTAATTAACTGTATTTTTTATCTCAATTGCGTTTTGCTTAGGGGGTTTTTATGGTAAGTTGTCATGGTAGGTTCGCAGGCAATGATGATCTGTATTTCGAGGAACATGACGGCGGCAATCTCGAGCATCCTCAGTCAATCTCAAACGGCAATTCTTAGGTTCAAACAAACGGAGGCCAGACGGCGGGCCGCAACAGATAACGTGGAACGTGGCTAGCCCCCCTGCATTTAGAGCCTCATCCATTGGCCATTAGCTGCTGGATACTCCACTTACAAAGCCTGATCCACCGTGACGTCCCTACCTAGGTATCTCTAAGGTACCTTTATCTAGGTAGATATCTTAGCTGCACTGCCCTTGACTGCGTAATTCCACCTCGAAGAAACACCATCTCCTTTCTTGTACATGAATCTGCAGGCGGCATCCCCCAACCATCCACCACCAGACGACAATCCGCCATTGCTCCCTCGTCACACTCTGAAAGACAAGTCGCGTCAATGGCCGCCTGAACGACGACAGAATTCTGGCGACACGACCCCTCTCCCCCCTCCTCCGGCCATCGCTAAACCACACGCGAATCTCGCCAAGAAAAACTCGCGCCGCCCATCATGGCCATGGCACGGCCCATTCGGGCCCTGGTCGTCGTGTCCGTCTTGCTGTGGTGCTCCTTCATCTACCTAATACTGGGACCCCAGAGGGAAATCCACCTTCCCGAGCGCTACAGCCATGAGCGCGACCCCAACTTAGACCGTGAGCTCAAGCCCAAGCCCGCGACTGCGACATGTCGACCGATGCGTGACAACAGCTAATCCGAACCTACAGTGACCGGCGAGCCCGAGGGGACACTTTCCTACGTCTCCGAAGCCTACGCCCCCGGCATCGAGAACTCTGCGCGCATCAACGCGACCCTCCTGGCCCTGGTCAGGAACGAGGAGCTGATGGGCATGCTGTCGTCGATGCGCGACCTCGAGCGCACCTGGAACCACAAATTCAACTACCCCTGGACCTTTTTCAATGACGTTCCCTTCACCGACGAGTTCAAGCGCCGCACGTCGGCTGCCACCAACGCCGAGGTCCGCTACGAGGTCATCCCCAAGGAGCACTGGGACATGCCCTCGTGGATCAACAAGGATCTATACAAGGAGTCTACCAAGATCCTCAAGGAGAACGGCATTCAGTACGCCGATAAGATCTCATACCACTCCATGTGCCGCTGGAACAGCGGCATGTTCTACAAGCACCCGGCGCTCGCCAACACGCGGTACTACTGGCGCGTCGAGCCCAAGGTGCACTTCTTCTGCGACGTCGACTACGATGTTTTCAGGTACATGCAGGACAACAACAAGACGTACGGCTTCACCATCAACCTCTACGACGCCCCCAAGTCGATCCCCTCCTTGTGGCCCGAGACGATGAAGTTTCTCGCCCAGAACCCCACGTACCTGCACGAGAACAACGCCCTGCCCTGGTTGACCGACCGGCTGCGCCGTCCCGAGCACACCAAGGAGGCGAACGGATACTCGACCTGTCACTTCTGGAGCAATTTTGAGATTGCCGACATGGAGTTTTGGCGCAGCAAGCCGTACGAGGACTACTTCAACCACCTCGATCGCGCTGGAGGGTTCTTCTACGAGCGGTGGGGCGACGCGCCCGTTCACAGCATTGCGCTTGGTCTGTTCGAGGACGCGAGCAAGCTGCACTGGTGGGTGTTCTTTCTTTGCCTGACGTCAACTTCGACAGTGTGCTGACATGAATAGGTTCCGAGACATTGGCTACCAGCATATTCCCTTCTTCAACTGCCCCAACTCGCCGAAATGTCGTGGCTGCAAGGCGGGCAAGTTCACGGACGGCGAGAACTGGCTTCACAGGGAGGACTGCAGGCCGAACTGGTTTAAGTATGTCGGTATGGGTTAAGTGAGGCGTACATTTGAACTGCGAGGCTCTACTTTCTTCGTGTATACCGGTTCGGGTTGCGCTTTTGGAGTAATGGCATACAAGGGGTGTCCGGCGTCAATGACTGTACATGAAGCAGCTGGTGTGGCATATAAGGTGCCTCTGAGACGAATTATACGAAGATGATCGATATACATATAGAGGCATGGTGAATAACATTTGAAAGGTCTTTCTCTGTAATCTAGTGACTATGCGGACGGGCCAAACACAGTGGCCACGCCCGAGGTGCCGCCCACGCAGAACTGATCGCCCCAGCCGTCCTCTTTCCAGGCCATGCAGCTGATGACATTGCTCCTCTCCTTTTCCTTGCCGTCCCGTCCCAGGACCTTCTTCTTCGGCCCAGACCCCGGCGGACCCCACGGCACCCTGACCGTAGCCATGAGCTTGCCCGTCAGCAGCTCCCAAGCCCACACCTTGCCCTCGCCGCTCTCACCCGGCCCCACCGCGTCCGTCCCAGCCGTAAGCTCGTCGCCCGCCACGACGAACCTCTCCCGCCCGCCCAGAACAGCCTGCACCCTGAGCTCCTCGTTTCTCCATCCCGCGTCAGAATACGTCTTCAGACACGTCCCCTTCTCCCGATCCATGAGTCGCAGCTTACTGTCCAGCCCGCCAACCAGCACCGCCCTCCCATCCCTCGTGACATCCAGACTCGTGACGCTCGCCCCAATGACATCAACAACACACCGCCCCATGCGCACGTCATAGCTCCTCACCCGGCCATCCACGCTCCCAGCAATAATCTCCGGTCCCCTGACCACAAGACTCGTAATTGAATCTCTCGCCTCGTCGAGAACCTGTACTGGCTTGGCGCTGTTGGACTTGGCATCCCACAGCCGGACGGTGGTGTCGAACCCGCCGGACGCGACGATGGACTCGTCTTCGCCTGCGAAGCGCACGACGTTGACGCGCGAAGTGTGGCCGTGGAGGTTTCCGCCGAAGCGGCGCGTCGTGGTGGCTGTCGCGACGTCCCAGAGGAGGACGGAGCGGTCGCCGCCTGAAGAGACGAAGCGGTGGTTGTCTGGGGCGATGGACAGGGAGAGGACTTCGTAGCCGTGGGAGGAGTAGGATTGGATGAGGCGGCCTGAGGGGAGGGGTGGGGGGGTGCCGGTGGACCTGGAGGTGATGCTGCTGCCTGTGTGGAAGGTTTCACACTGGGAGGGGAACGGGTTGTACAGGCGGATTGTGCGGTCGGCGGAACCGGTTAGGATGTAGGTTCCTGGGGAAGCCGAATAGGCGATGGCGTGGACGGGGCCTGAGTGATGTTAGTGAGAGGTTGAGATGAGCGGGCGAGGGGAACTCACCGTTCGAGCCCAGAAGGTGGGCTAGTGGTTTGTCGGGAAAAGACATGGCGAGGTCATGGGTCCGTTTCCGGGAACCCAGTCGTGAGTGGGGTGGGTCTCATGTCGTTGATAGTCGACGTCTATTTCGTTTCGAAGATGTTTGTGATATGAAAGAGAGATCCTGGAGGGTGAGTGACGGACCTGATCTTGTGCTTGATATCGGGTTGTTGGGTATATGGGTTAGATGGGTTAGATGGGCTGTATATGCGGCTTTGGTGGATATGCGCTGCTGCGGACAGAGCTAGCCTACATTAGAGCTCCACTGTAATCATGAGCCGTCTGATTTGACATCAGATTCAACGACGGCTTCGATCGTCTAGTTGGTTAGGATGATGCATTGTGGTTCTTACTACAATACTGCATTGACGGCAGTTCGAATCCGCCTCGGAGCAATTCTTTTGCCTGTGTCGACCAGGATCATCTTTTTACTAGTTCGACAGACATACTTTTGCTAGTACATCCTGTCGTATTTTGCAGTTACTCTTGATTCTCAAAGAGAAAGTATTTTCATTTGAAAGCTCAATATCTTGCAGTCAATGAGTCAGGGTATCTATCATATTGGACGCTCAAGAAGCTGCACAGATACAGACCTCACGTTCCCACTGCCTCTAACGACCACATCCATCATGTCACCACCCTCTTCAATGCTCATCGTCTTGGCCTCATCCTGCCGCGGCTCCATGTCAGGCCAGTCCCTCCACACCTCACACGCAGCCCCGCGAAACGCCTCCCTCTGCATCACCAACCGCAGCACCCTCGCCGCCTGTCCCTCATCTCCAAGCTCAAACAAGACGAGGCGAACCCCCAACCGCACAGCGACATCCAGCAGCCGCGCATAAAACACATCCTCGTGCGCGCATCCCTCGTAGACCGGGACATCCTCCCCCGGCACCAGCGCCAGCCTGGGCTCGTACTTCCTAACCGAGTATCCCATCTGCCCGCGGCCATGTTTCCATACGTCGTGCGACACATACGGCGGGTTCGACACGATGACGTCCCACGGGCGCGAACCCCCCGCGAAGCCATCGATAGCCGCGTCATCGAACACGTCAGCGAGGACAAAGTCGATGATCTGTCCCTCTCGCACGCCGCTGAGCCTGCCCTCCTTGACGTTGCGTTCCAGGTTCTCCTTCGCGAGAGCTACAGCTACGGGCGAAACGTCAACGCCCCGGACGACCAGCCTGCGTTCATCCGCCTGCAGGCCCCCGAATAGGGACAGCGCGATGCACCCTGTGCCCGTGCAAAAGTCGACGATCCTCAGCTCATCCCGCTGAGGTAATGGCAGGAGGCCGCTTCGGAGGAGCCCCTCGAGATGCACCGCCAGGGCCTCCGTCTCGGGCCTGGGGACGAGCACGCCGGGACGACATCGTATGTCGAGGCGCCCAAAGGGCTGCGTGCCGAGGACGTACTGCAGGGGTTCGCCGCGGCCGCGACGGCGGCAGAGGCGGGAAAGGCGCTGGGATGGGGATGGCTGCGGGTCGCTGATGGGGTTGGCGCGGATGTGCTCTCTGATCCAGCGAAGCTCGTTGGCGGCGGACGGGATGTCGCGGGTGGTCGGGAGGAGGGTGCGGATGTTGGGGGAGATGCGGTAGGCTTTGCGGAGGAGGGAAGGGGCAAGGCGCGGCATGAGTGGTGGTCGTCGTGATGTGCCTGAGATGGGGGATGTGACGAAGGTGAGATGAAGTTGGGGAGAATTGCTTCATATGTTCGATGAGGAGCTTGGGCCACAATCAGTCGACTTCGATTTCATCCAGCGTCATTTGACATGATGATTAAATCTGTATACATTATAGCAAACATTTCATCTGTAATTACAATTGCCAATCTTCATTTCTTTCGCAATGCTCCTGATTATGTGCAGAGGTGTGAAAGCAAAATCATCCACCCCTGCCAAGTCCCGGGTTTACGGGCAGGCTCCGATTGACAATCATGTCCTCGGCGACCTGATAGTACGCCTCGGACAGTCTTCCGCTTGATGACTCAAACTTTCCCCATTCAATATCTTGCTTGAGTCCCGCTGTGGTCTGATGTGCGTTTTTTGCGTCTTCGTGCTTGTCGTTTCTGGATCGGAGGGCCAGCGAAGACATCCGTGAAGGTGGCCTTACGATTTCCCTGTGTTGGCCTTCCTCGTGCTGATGAGGACTCGAAAGTGGATGTCGCATGTCTCCAAATATATTGTCGTCAAAGTACAAACTGTTTGAAAAAACATCGGCCTCGGAAGATTTAGTAGATGGGATCTTTCTCAACTCCCCCAAACAAAACTCCTGTTCCGACGGGCTCTCCGGGACGAATTCTTCCCAAATCGTCTCCCTTTTCTGCCTCCTCTTCATCATGCCGTCTTTCTCGGGATCCTGTGTCTCTGGAACACTTTTGATCCTCCCGCGATTCGATAGTCGACGCTGGAAGTTTTCCGTCTCGAAATAATACTCAGCCCAGTCCCCATACAGATCAATATCCCTCTGGAAGGCATTCTGTTGTTCGGGGGTCTGCCAATTTTGAAACCGTGAGATGGGCCTCTGATCCAAGGCGGGACCCTGATCCTGTCCTGCTCTTGTCGAGGTATCGGAGTCTTGACTTAACTCGTGGGCGACATGTGAGCTGCGATGCGAGGTATCTGACCAGCGCTGCGACTGGTATCCGCCACTAGGATACATGGAAGCCGTCGGTGACATCTGAACTGCTTGTCGCGGGGACTTGCTCGAACACAGGCAAGTTTTTGCTTCTTGATTCTCGTCGGGAATCCCCCCACTGGAGGGAGGCCGCCCTGCCCTCTGAGTGACCAGCCTCATGTTCGACCTCCTCGAACCTCCATATCCCGAGTCGCGGCTCGGCTGACACGATTGCGCGGCCATCCGATGCGATGCCAGCATCTTCGATCTCGTCTGCACCTCGTGCAGCGCCGTGATACCAACCGTACGCTCCGCTCGTTTAGCCTTCCGGATATCATTCTCTCCCCTCCCTCCAACGTCCAGAACCCTTGCGCCAGCAGGCGACCCAGGCAAAGCCACCCGCGCTTGCTGCAATATAGGACTGCTCCCATCCGTCTTGAGAGAAAACGAAGCCGCGGAATCCTCCTCCAGCCTCTGTTGGAGCGGCCAGTCAGGCCTCGTCGCAATCCCCACCCGCCCCTCTTCATCCTCCTCCTCATCGTCCTCCAACGAGAATCCATAACTCTTAGGCGACCGAAATGCCTCCAAAAACCGCATACACTCATCGTCAGACGGCGCAGCCGTTACGGGTGTAGGCGTTTCGAGCCGGTCAGGCGTATGCACGATCCTGAATGGCGCGTCGTCCTTGGTGGGCTTGGAGGGGAGCAAAAGGCGACTCAGGTTCATGCGTTGCAGGCGCGACCATCCTGCTTTAGCGTGCTGTTTCTCCATGATTTGTTTTACAGAACATGGCATGTGTCCCGGGAAGATGCAGCGCTAAATGTTGAGGGGAGGCCTTATAAGGAGAGCGCACATTGTTCCGTACCAAGTGGCGCTATATCCCGGGATACGCTGGAACATGAGCCATGTCAAGGCCGCGACGACCTGCTGACCGAGGGCAGTATGCGTGGACATTTTTCATGGGTGGCAGACCTACATTGAAAGCAAAGCTCCCTGAAGTGGTGTTCTGGCTCAGTAGACAAAGAAGGTGGCGTAGTCTGCCCTCCCAGATTCGCATCAAAGGCGGGAGTCAGAACACCCTCCAAAGATAGCTCAATCAAAACTCTTTGTCACGTTCGAGACCTTGGGAAAACATGTGTCAGTTCGCTTGCCATGAATCAATAAAAATACTAACATGCTACATGCCCATTCTATGCTATGCCATAAAAACAGTGCAAACGAAAATCGCAAAGCACCCTCATAGTCCCACCGTCACAGTCATGTTGTTGCTCAGCACTAGCAGCACCGGCGGCAGCTCGTGGCAGAGAACCTCCACGTCGGAGAGGTACTGTACGCTCGCAGTCTCGTCGCGGCACGTCCCGTCGGCTGGGATGGGCAGCGTGCTGAACAGCACGGCTGTGTCGCCACTGTGGCGGCGCATGAGCTCGTTGAGGATGAGGTGCTGCGCGCGGCTTGGCAGGTCATTGAACGAGAGGGCAACGCCTTGCGTCGAGTAGGCGGCGCCTCCGCTCTCGTCCGAGTCGTGAGGACCGGCGTCAAGGCGGTAGCGCTCGATGATCTCAGCCATGTTGAGTTGGGCGTCGCCGTGACCAATGGTCGACGACACCGAGGGCCGCCGGGAGTGGTACACGGGCTCGGCAAAAGTGATGCCTGGTGTGGAGCTGCCGGCGTTACCTTTAGGGTCGCCGCCGGATTGGCTCGGGAACCGGCCCATGGAGGACTGCCGCGAAAAGGTCGGCCGGGAGGGTCCAGCGGCGGGCTCGGCAAACATAATGGTCGGGCCAGAGGTGCCCTCGACTGCGACCTTGGTCTCTGGCACCGGCCGGCTGGAAAATCGGGCGGCAGAGGACTGGCGGGAGAACTGTGGCCTCAACGGGGTCGCCAAGCCAGAGACATCCTGTGATGAATCGTTCGGAAGTGGTGGGAAAGCGTCTCTAGGAGTGAGCGGCTGAAGTGACTGCGCTGAGATATTGCGAGGTAACCTGGAAGCCTCGGGCGCATCTGGAGCGCATGCATCAGGTTGGCTGGCATCGATATCGGCTTGAGTCGTTCTCTGGTTGTAAAGTGTGTTCGCCGTTGTTTCGGTCGACATGGTGCCATATGCTGACCCTCTCCCCGCCCTACGTGTCTTTGTGTGCCTCCTCCCCGAAGACACACTAGTGAGCAAGTCATCACTCTGACTCCTTCCCACACCTTTGATGGAAAGGAGAGGGCGCTTAGCTAGCTCGCTGTTGTCCGCCTCATCCCCCTCGTCTTCACTGGCCGGTTCGTTGGCATGACCGTACTCAGAGTCCGAGTCGAAGCTGTCCATCGCATTCTCCGCTTCACCCATGTCCTCGTCATAATTGTCATCATCATCCTCAAAGACTTCGTCGCCTAGATGAGACGTGTGAATACCAACGCTCACGCCGAGCCTGCCGAGTTTCGATGCTTGCGTCTTGCGTGAGATATCCCTTAGATTAATCACGCTTGTGCGTCGCTTGGTGCCTGTCTCGTCCAGCGGCACATGTGGGTTGAATACTCCTGGCCGACCTGCAGTGGACTCGACAATACTTGCCAGCGACGTCAGCTCTTGGGTCGAACTCATGTTAGAGGCGCGACCCCTGAATTTCTGAAGGTCATCCCACCACTCCTCGCTCGAGAGGACGTCGTTAACGATTATACCTGTTTCGACATCATCCGAGCGACCATTGATAATGAGCTCATAGGTTTTCAGCTCACCCGAAGCCAGCCAGAACACAAGCACCTCAGCTTCAATCCTCAACTTGTCAAGAAGCGCCTGCACTCTGGCCTGCTCTTCTGCTAGCTCGCTCTCGTACTCAACAAACACCATGACGCGCAGGTCATATGCGCTCTTCCACGCCGGGACACTCTCCAAAATATATCCTAGTTGTAAAATCAGTGTATCTGGCAAGGGTCAGTATCCCCACCACTCAACTCGGAAGCAAAACTCACATGTATCGAAATTAGTCGTCAGCACGCTCTTGCCGTCGGAGAGAAGCTCAGCGGACATCTGAATGGGCCAAAGGTCGATGTACTTTTTCGTGTTCGCCTTGTCTTTTCGTGGCGTCTCCAAAGCCTGGAAGCCCATGCCCACCGCAACGTTGAGCTTGTACCGCAGTGCGAGGTCTTCCAACATCGTCATATAACTAGTCACACTCATCATACTTTCCGTTCTGATGACGTCCGTGGGCAGGAAGCCCTCAAGGAGGCGAGCGGAAGTATCTCCGCGGCGCCTGCGCAGACCCTTGCTCGACTTTACGGGCAATTTCTGTACTTTCGTGGGGGACGCTGGGACCTCGGGCACCTTGACAGCAGGACGCGAGTTTCGAAGCTCATCCATATTATAGAAGCCCATGACGGCAATGTTCGGCCTCATGCCACCAAGTCCGGCAGACAAGATCAAGTTTCGTATGCCCCAGTTGATGGAAGGCGACATAGTCAGCTGGACAAAAGCTTTGATCCTCGACTTCTCTGAGATGTAATTTGTCCACGCGGCTTGCTGCAATCTGGCCTCGTGCACACCAGTGTTGAAATCATCGGTGACAATGACGTGTCCAAGGATGTAGAGCGATCCCTTCTTCATAGAGTTGCAAAACTGGATGAGCCGAGTCTGAGATCTTGGGTTGTTGATGAGTAGAATGATCTGGGGCCGCCAGAACTTGATGTGCTCGGGCCGCAGCCGCAGCAGATACTTCCGAACTTGATGATAAATGAGGTTTTGCGAAACGTCACCCCAGCTCTTGGGAGGGCTGAGATAATGAATCAACGAGAATAGGAACACTAGCAAGCAAACCGCAGACGCCGCGTATGACCCATCGATGAAGAACATGGCCGCAGCCGACATGATGCTGCCAGCAAATGCAGTCTGCCAGTTAAAAAACTTGAAAGCTGGCCTGAAGTTTGGGGCCGAGCCAATCTTGAGCAAGAAACACGCAAGGTTCATGACGAAGAATGTCATCTGAAAAAAAATCAGCATTGAAGTGGATGGGGAGGCAGCGTCGGCAACTTACCTGGTATCCCATAGAGATCAAAGTGGCGATCTGGTTCAGGTTGGCCAGCATCGCCACCTGTGCAATGACATATGTCAACATGATAGCCACGACTGGTTCATCCGCCTTCTTTGTTCCTTGGCCAAACACGGTCAGACCTGGCAATAGTTTGTCTCTGGCCAAGGCTTGCATGAGCTTTGCAGCACCGATGAGCCCCATGACAGCGGAGAAGAAGGTGACAGCACACTCTCCAGCGAGGATGAGAGGGGCGGAAAGGTTGGTCAAAGGAATGACGTTGGTGTTGCGAAGGAACGACGCATGTGTGGTGCTCGCGGCCAGGGAAAATATGACCACCAGGTAGGCGATGAATGTGGTGAGCATGGCCCACAAGGTTCCTTTGGGAATGGCCTTGCTTGGATCGCGAAGATCGCCAGACATGGATGCACCTGCGAAGATGCCGGATGTGGCCGGGAAGAGGATGCCAAAGAGCTCGCGAAACGTTTCGAACCCCTTGTACGCAGCTCCTTGGGTGTGAGGCACGAAGTTGTCCACCAGTGTTTGTAGGCTGACACCGGTGAACTCGATGCCGAGGTCGTCGTCCTTAAAAGGGGCTTTGAAAATAGCCGAGATAGGTATGCTAAGTATGGCCAATGTCAAGATAACGAGGAGTCCATTACTCGCTTTGGCAAAGATTCCGCTGCCAGCCAAGCCAAGGGCAGTGCAGACGAGGAGAGCAGCTGTTTCGAAGGCGTAGCTTGTCCAGTAGCCTTGAGGGAAAGCAGGCCCTAGGTTCATCTTGATGCAGTCGATGAGACCTACAACATTCAGCGCCGTATTCAAGACCTGGGCGAGGTAGAATAAGACTCCGATTGACCCGCCAAACTCAGGCCCCAGAGACCGGGAAATGAGGTAGTAGGCGCCGCCACCCTTGACCTCGCCATTGGAGGCGATGGCAGATAGAGATAGTGTGGTTAAAAAGTCGACAAGATATGCCGTCACAAGTAGACCTACGACAGGCGCGTTAGTCAAAATAGTTCACATACGAGGCATTGAGAAGTGGTGGCCTTCGAACCAAGTATGCCCAAGAGGCCAACCTGCCCAATGATGAGCCCGAACCGCAAGAACATGAGGATGCTCAGGATGTTCAAGTAGACGGGAATGTAGACCCCCGAAACGACACCGAGCTTCGTTGCCCTCTTCGAGGGCTCCGAGCCGGTGAGGCTGGGTCGTTTGTCGTCGGCTGACATGATCGCATCGATGGCGAGTAGAAGCGGTGAGGCGTTGCGGTTGTGAATGCGCGAATAGCTTCGTCCGGCCCTATTCTTTGGAGGACTCGCGAAACCAGACCAGCAGCAACGAGAGGGGTCGTGAAGATGGCGACTTGGAGACTAGGCCTAAGAGGAATGTGCCACCCCGATCGACATGAGACAATTCAGCTTGCCTTCGCCAGGATGCACAAGTACTGAATGAGCTAGTAGAGGGCGGCAGCTAAGGGATAGACGACGACGAGGTAATTCAAAACGGCGATGGAGAGGAGTAAGAATTCACTTGAACTTCAATATCCCCCCGGGACGTCAATCCGAATGGCATGGTTGCCCCTCGTATGAGATGCTGGCCGATCCAAGGCAAGCTCTCTGGATTGGGGGAGCCAAGCAACTTGTGCTGCAGAGCTGCAGGCAATGCGTCTTGAGGAGCATTGATGCAGCGTCCGGGAATGTGCACAGGAGGAGGTTGCTGAAGCTCATTGGGTAGCGGGCTCCCTGATCTGGGGAAACCGACGTCAGCCGAGGATCTGCGTGAATCCGTGATTGGATGTGTTGACCGCCAGGCGGTGGATGCAGATGCTTGGAGAAGCGTCGTTTGCCTGTGATTGATGAAGGGTTGGCGTGCTGCCTGTCCAGATAGGTTGTGGAATGGATGAGGTTGCAGTTCGCCCAGGCAGACATGAGGAACGAACCGAAGCTCCTATTTACAATGAATGACCTCACTGAAATCGATCACGACGAGACGGGCAGGTGCAGCGCGAAGCTCTTGCATTTCCAGCGCGTTCCCAGGCCAAGCCAAGAGCCCCCGGGAGCTCCTGAGTGTTTTGGCGCCAGGAGCGCTAAACCCCCACATCCGACCCCCAATCGCTGTGCGTTGTTGCCATGCCGTATCGTATCTCTTCTAGAACATCATGTCTTATCATGCGGTGTTGATTTACTGAAAGCCCATACTCAGTCAATACACTGTTTACTTCTTCTACGTCTATGATTAACGGTCATCTATTCAACAAGGTGTGATGGGGTTCCGAATAAGTGTAGTTCCTGCATGTCACCGCCTACAACCTACCAAACGTCGAACATCAGGCCAAGCATCAAGTGCACCCTGACGTCGTCCCGCAGGTCCCTTGATTCAGGGCCCCTGCACTGGGCCTCCACTGGGCCTCTACTGGGCCTGTCGCCTGCCTGATCTCGCTGTGGCTGACCATGCCCCACGCCCGCTGAGATGCGGCTCAGGCCCTTGGCGAGCCAGTCACCTGCCACCAGAATCGACCCGCTGATAACAACGGCGAGTAACGGGCACCATAGGCTTATCACGGGATCTCTGCAACACCACGAGCATCTTCTCTCAACCTCGTCCGCCCTCAACAACCAATTGAGCTCGTCAGCTGTGCCGAGGTCACCTCTAGGTAAGATATCTGCTGCGTCAGCTCCAAGGCTTCATAAGATGCTGCCCTTCCGATATTTTCTCAAACCCCATGACTCCGCGCTAACAACTTGTGCGCCGTAGGAATCCTTCGACCACCGCCCGCAGACCTCTCTGCCTTAGATAGGCCCGATAACGATCGCAACGCCGCAGTATGAGCTAGCTGTCGAATAGCTTTACAGAGTAACGATCATGGCCTCACCATTCAGAGACCCTTTGAATATCCCCCGCGCCGGCTCGCCCTCTTCTTTTGCTGCCAGGCAATTTGGTACGTCGGTGCCTCGAGCAGACGCGACGGCCAGACTCGCCTCGCCCGTCCCCTCACAACAGTTCGGCACGCCCCAGGGACAGCCCATAAATGGCTTCTCCTCAAGAGCGAGCGTCTCGGGAGACGTGAACAGCCAGGCGCCTCTACCTGGCGGAGTAGCTTCCAGTGTTCAGGGCCCTGGCGTGTCTGCCCTGGCTGCCGCACTGTCCAACTCGATCGGCGCCTCCCCTCCCAGGCATGGCACCCCCGCCGTTCGCACAGCCAGCCCACCGCCGCGGCCTCTGTCTCCCGGCACAGCTGGCGCCTTGCTGGGCAGCACGCCTCAGACTAACTACGGTTCTTTCGACTCGAGCAAACGGAACCCTGCCACCGGCGCGTACGAGGATCCCGAGATCGTCAAGAGGCATCTTGTCCAGCCCACCGATGCTGGCTCCGAGGAATCGAGCCTACGCGACGGCGTCAAAGGAAAGCAGTCTGCTGAACCTGCAGGGGCTGGCCTGGACGAGGAAGAATTCTCTAGTCTCCGTCTCCAAGGCGGAGATGTGACAAGAGGCATTTACAAATGGACCGAAGAGGCTGAAGCGAGGAACAAGATGCAGCGCAGCAAGAGCTTCAGCGTCTCTCGACCGAACCCTGAGAATGAGGTGCTCGATATCAACGCCATCAAGGTTCCCGGAGGTTTCCGTCGAAACTACCTGAGAAGATCTGCGCGAAGCCCTTCCGCAGACCGAGGCCGTCTCGAGGCGGGCGAGGGCAACAACGGTGGTGCCCAGCCGCGGATGCTGACCTCGAGCTTTCTTGAGTTCCTCAGCATGTACGGCCACTTTGCCGGTGAAGAGCTTGAGGAGGACGACGAGGCTCTGCAGCCTGGCGAATACTTCTCATCTGGCCCCGATGACGACTCTTACTACAGCGACGAAGGCAGCGACGACGACCGGGAGCCCATGGAAGACAGTGCTCTGTTGACGCCCTCGCGGCGCAAGAGAAGGAGAAAGCCTCGTGGCGGCAGTGGCACCAACAGCCCAATGGGCGCCGCTCTTCTTCTCCTGAAGTCCTTTGTCGGTACAGGCGTTCTCTTTCTGCCCCGCGCCTACCTCAGCGGCGGTATGCTCTTTAGCAACCTCATTCTTCTGTTCGTGGCGGCTCTGAGCTATTACTGCTTCGTCCTCCTCGTCACGACGCGTCTTAAGGTCGAAGGCTCCTTTGGAGACATTGGTGGTATTCTCTACGGTAAATGGATGAGAGGCATGATCCTGACCTCCATCGTGCTCAGCCAGATTGGTTTCATCGCGGCGTACATGGTGTTCACTTCGGAGAATCTCCAGGCGTTCGTGCTGGCCGTCACCGACTGCAAGACTTATATGGACATCAAGTGGTTCATTCTCATGCAGATGGCAGTGTTCCTGCCATTCTCCCTGATGAGGGATATTGAGAAGCTAGGTGTCACGGCTCTAGTCGCTGATGCCTTCATCCTCATCGGCCTGGCCTACTTGTTCTACTACGACATCCTGACCCTGAGCACCAACGGACTGGCGGACATCATCATGTTCAATAAGGACAACTGGACCCTCTTCATCGGCACCGCCATCTTCACCTTTGAAGGCATCGGCTTGATAATTCCGATCCAGGAGTCCATGAAGCACCCGACCAAGTTCCCCCGAGTTATGTTCATCGTCATGATCATCATCACCACCGTCTTCATCGTCATGGGCGCCTTCTCCTATGCCGCCTACGGCTCCAAGACCGAGACCGTTGTCCTGCTCAATCTCCCGCAAGACAGCAAGCTCGTAAACGGTGTGCAGTTCCTGTACTCGGTCGCAATCATGCTTTCGACTCCGCTGCAGATCTTCCCCGCCATCAAGATTACCGAGAACGGTCTCTTCACGAAGAGCGGCAAGTACAACCCGTACATCAAGTGGCAGAAGAACTGCTATCGCTTCTTCTTCGTCTGCATGTGCTCTGCCATTGCCTGGGGCGGCGCGGACAACCTCGACAAATTCGTTGCCCTGGTTGGTAACTTTGCGTGCATCCCGCTTGTCTTTATCTACCCTGTGAGTATTGTTGGTAATTTTCTGTGTCCTTGTTGCTGATGTTTTTACAGCCCCTTCTTCATTACAAGGCCGTCGCAAGGAACAGATTCTGGAAGATCTCAGACGCCGTTCTCTGCGTCTTTGGATTTGTGGCCATGTCCTACACGACTATCCTGACCGTCATGAACTGGGCCGCAGGGCCCTCGGGACCTGCCCTTCCCGGCTACTGCGACTCCAAGGGCAACTAAAGGAATCACTGCATCATTGCATCGAAACCTTGCAGTGAGTATCAAATATAAATATGTAAGTATGGGAGTCTCTTAGGTCTCATTACGGAAGGAGTCGGGGCTGCATATGCTGGGAGAACAGATTGGATTTCTTCGAGGCAATAGACCGCCGAATCGAGGCATTTGAAGACGTCCATAGCGTTCTCGGATATTATGTATCACTTTCGAAATTTCCCTCCATGATCCATACAACAATGTGACTGTGTCCGTGGATTCTTATCTTGGACAGAAGTCGTGGAAGGGAAATCCTTACAGTGTTTTGTACCTGCAAGCACACCGTGCGCCACATTCCGCTCTGCCCCCGAAGAGAAAAGTGGCTGGTGATCCGAGCGCCCCAAGACGGCGCGGCAGGCTTCTCAGCACATCTCTCACCCATTGGTTGTGACCCGAGGACATCCTTTCACGACCAGTTGGTGAGAGTTGGCTTTTGACGACGACGCCCAGCCGACGATATCATAGCGAATGAACTGAGAAGCTTACCGTTCGCAACAGAACTTCCTGCGGTTTCAAATTCACTCATTCGTATAACGCTTCTGGCGCTTACGCTTTTGACTTTCCGATACCGACAACTCACCTCCAAACTTCTCCATTGAGGCACACTCCTGCCCGAAGACCCTAAATCGAATCCCACCCCGTCCCCTCATATTTATCTCAACATGAACGCCCCCGACAGGTTAGTGTGGCCCTGGTTACCCTCGCCCTAAGTCCCTCCCAAGGCGCCTTGAATCTCAACCTGGCGGTCTCAAAAGTACTTCACGAGGCCGTCTTGCTGGCACGGCCTAGGCCTGTTATGTATGCAGCCCAGAAGAATACCAATGCGTCCTCGCACTTGGCGAGGTCTTGCGTCGAACTATGAGCTCGCAGGATGGTGCATGATTTTTGACAATCTACTCGATATTCAAGCGTCTCGGGCTTCATTTTGTACCTATACTAACAACCGCACAGATTCGAGCTCTTCCTCCTCAGTGACGATGAGAAGAAGATCGAGGAGAAGCCCTACGCTGGTAAGCCTATCCAGCCAAGGATCCGAGATTTCTAAACATTGACACGCCACAGGCATGTCTAACACTTCGGACTTCGTCATTAAGAAGGAGGACCACACAGTTGGCAATCTCATCTCCGAACACCTCAAGATGCACCAGCATGTCATGATGGCCGGTTACAAGAGTATGAGGCCCATTGGATCGCAATATCCCGCCATCGCTGACCTCCAACAGTTCCCCACCCCAACGTCTCCGAGATGTTTATCCGAGTCCAGACAGACGGGCAGATTACCCCAAAAGACGCCGTGACAGAGGTCATCAAGGACCTCATGAAGGACTTCTCCCACCTCGCGCAGGAGTTCATCCGAGAATACGAGCTCCGCCGTGTCGTCGAGGCGCGCCAACACGACCAGGCCAACGGACAGTAGCTGAGTAGGGGCGCCGTAGGTTGCAAAAGTCACGCAGGGGCGTTCAGGGAGTTGATGGGGTCTGTGCAACGCGGAGGGCGATATCAGTCATCTTCGAGGCTCGATGTGATGGGCGTGTGTGTTATGACGAATATTGCTATTCAGGCGGTTGCCGATTTTCATGGATAAACAGAGGCAAATGCAATGCGGGCACCCTTGAGTTGGTCATATCTTCGATTACTGAGCTCGAAGTGACACCGCGCTTCCTACTGATCTGACACTGGTCTTGTGATTGAAAGCTTTTGTTGCGCAATTTCATTCGGTCGAGCCTGCCCACTCCCAAGAAGCCCACCGCGGTTGTATCTCCGTGCATTTTCTCCATCCCTTTCCTCAAACAGGTCCTTCTCCTCCAGGGATCAACTAGAAAACTTGTCAGTATAAATCTGACATTGTGATAAGCGGCATACCATGCAGATGTTGTTGCCGTTCAGCAGAATCTTCGGCAGCTTGACGTGCTGTCCAGAGTAGTCACTGTGCAAGTCAGTGTCCCTCCCACCCGCGCTTGGTGAAGCGGCTCACAATTCTGTTACATCCTCGAGCACCATGTCTTTTCGACTGTCAGCTAAGCCATAGAATGGCAAGATGATATCCTGCTACTTACTGACGTAGTCGTCGAAACCAGTGAGAGTGCCGCTGAATTCTGGTAATTGTCAGTGATGTCCTTCAAAGAGGAGCATCAATATGTCCCGTACCCTTGTCACCCTTCATGATGACCCATATCCTCGAACCGACACACTTGTCGATGAGTTCTATAGATGGTCAGTGCTGGATCTCGAGAGGTATCCCCGCACACCACACACCTAAGGGAAGGAGTTGAGATGCCATGGCGAGAGTGTTGACGATCTCGGTCGTCGGGTGTTTTTGCGAGATTTTTCCGAGACGAAATTGAGGCCCTATGATCCAGAGAAACGTGTGGTCACTGGTGACTCTTTTTCCTGCGTATCAGCTCTGAATGACGATTGAAACTCAATATCGGCTATTACCCAGGCTCAATTCATCACGAAGCAGCGAAGGGCAGGCGTGAGAGTCGACCAGTACCACCGCATCATGTGACCTCGCGCGTATGACTCAGCACTCGTCACCCCCACTTTTACCCGCCCAAGCTCCAGTTCCAGCGGTAAACGGAACCCCTCCAGCGGCAGCGTGAATCCCCTGAAGACAGTCCAGTCAAACAATTCACGGCCTGGACGACACGTCTGCCTGTTTTTGGATCGCCGCGCCATGCCAGTGATTCACTATGGCGGTTCCATGCTGGCTAGAAATTGTCGGACCCATATGTCCATGAGGTTTTCGTGCAGAACCGGCGGTGCTGGCATCGTCGTGCGACATCAATCCAACCAAACACATCGTAACCAGTACGTTCCTTTCCAATTGGCCTTTGCAGAGCTTCACTGACGAGATCTGCAGAACGAGACACTCGAACATGACCTCTCACATCTTCGAACGTGTCTGGCACCATGGCCGAGGCATCGTGTTCTCCCCGGGTCGACACGATCCTCCACATTCACAGTCCTATGTAACCGCAGCTCCACAGGCTGCTGCCGCATGGACGAATGGTCTGAGAGACGCGACAATCAATCAAGCACTGGAGGACGAGGCCGACTGCTCGGACTCGGGCAGCGAGTCCTTCACGACCGCGGCAGAGTACATTGAGAGCGACGTGGCGGCCGAACCCTTGGCCGGACAGCAAAGCCTCAAGGAGGAGCTCTTCAAGGAAGAAGGCCTCGGCGCGGCTATTTCCGTGGACACGTCGACTGTCATGAAAAGTCCCCCAATGACAAGCCTCCCATTCAACATCAGCGCAACGGCATTCTCCAAAGCGCAACAAGCCCTAGCGGGATCTGCCGATTCGTACTGGTCTCACACCCTCTACCGCGGACGCGACGCCAACGGCTCGGAGCAAATTGTCAAGATACATTATTGCAAGAGCAAGCACACAATGGAAAACGTGTGTCAGTACTTCCTAGGCGAAAAGGTCCTAGGCTTCGACCTCGAGTGGCAGCCCAACGCCAGCAGGGACTCGGGCCCGAGACGGAACGTATCCCTAATCCAACTGGCCAGCCCGAGCCGCATCGCGCTATTCCACGTCGCCCTGTTCCCCGGAGCTGACGACGACTTGATCGCGCCGACCTTTAGGCAGATAATGGAGGACCCGGACGTGAGCAAGGCCGGTGTCAACATCAAGGCCGACTGCACGCGTCTGCGCAACTGGTTCGACGTCGGCACGAGGGGCATCTTCGAACTGAGCAACCTGTACAAGCTCGTCAAGCACTCGACTTCGGGCCGCGTTGATCTCGTAAACAAGAGGCTAGTGTCTCTGGCGACACAAGTCCAGGACTGCCTCGGGCTACCCATGTTCAAAGGGTCTGATGTCCGGTCGAGTGACTGGTCTCAGGCGCTAAACATGCAGCAGATCACTTGTCAGTCTCTATGCTTTCGATCTCGTGCTACCGGACGTAAATTAGCTGACCACCTTTGCAGATTCCGCCGGAGATGCGTATGCTGGCCTTCAGCTCTATCACGTTCTCGATGAGCAGCGACGGGCACTGAAGCCCATGCCTCCCCTGCCCTATCACGCAGAGTACAACAAGCCAATTCGCCTGGCTCCGGGCGTGACATTGCCGTCACCAGAAGAACTGGCGGAACTCATGTTCCCCAGTCAGATCACCGCCACAGCTACTGGCTCGATAACAGCCACGCCACAGAGTATCACAGCAGCGGGCGGCGGCGGTGTAACACGACCGGCAGTGACAGAACCCCCGCAGCAGCCCACCCCCAAATCGACATCCGCACCTCCGGGCACACGTTCGTCATGGGGCACGGCGAACCTAACGCGCACATTAGACGCTAGGGTACTCGCCGCAGAGTCTCGGGTCGCCACTTACCGCGCGTCAAAGGCGAGCATGCGCACGACGCCCACGTCGCTGCGGTCGTACTACCTGTGGCACGACAACGACGGGGTAGGCCCGGAGGTGGTCGCGGAGATCCTGCGCGACCCGCCCCTGCAGACCAACACTGTGGTGGGCTACGTCCTTGAAGCGATCAAGCTGGAGAACTTGCCCTTCGACAAGAAGAGGCTGAGAAACGAGGTACTCCATCTCTTGCCGAAGGATGTCATGGAGAGAAGGTACCCGGTCATACTGAAGACAGCACATCAAGTGGACGTTGCGCTGGGGAAGTCTCAAGGCGACTACGCGGCAGACAAGTCTCACCCGTCCTCAGAGGCTTGAACAAACTGAACGCCCCTAGAAGGTCACGTCTTTGATGATGCAGATATCCGACCCGAGAGTGTTTGGTCTAAGGCCGGGTCAAGGGAGGAACGTGGAAGTCGCCGAAGCGTCTAGGATATGCCACAGAGTCACCGTGACGAGCTGGCAGCAAGGAGGACAAACTCTTGAGCGCCATGCATTCGCAAATTGGTGGTTACACTCGCTGTCGTGCAGCAAAGACGACCAGGCAACACACGGCCATCGTCCCGTGGTACACATGATGGAAGCAGAAGCGTTATTGGCTGGCAAGGCTAGCTTGGCTGTTGGTATGCCGATCCCCGCCACAGGCCACAGCCACGCAAAGGGCGCCAGGGTAGATTAGATGCAGACGATCAAAGGCCAATTACTGGCATTAGACGTGCAATGCGAGTTAACCCTCGCGGGCGGCCTCGATGATGGGCCAGCGCGTCAGTACTGGCGTAGAAAGATTGACAGCCATTCATCCCGCCTTACCTAAATGCGGGGTCGAGCACAACAGGTTTGGGGAAGCGATCGGACACCTGTGTCGCAAGGCCACTGAAGGAGGGTTCTTCATTGACAGGCAGTCGAACCAGGAGAATCCGGGGTCACGTCCTAAGATAGGGACAACACCACCTCCCGACGCGAGATGGTAGTGCATTCGACGAGGCCGGGGAGTCAAGGGTGTATGTTATTGTGTTCTGGTGATTCAATACTCAATATGGGCGCACATGACTGGCACGTAGGGAGAAACAAAATGACCCACGGAATCTATCTTTAAATCGCAATGCCATGCGCTGAAGGATCCGAGCCGCCTCGTCTGGTGCCCTCCAACGAAAAAAGGGGGGGGGTTCTTCCTTGTCTTCTCTCCGACTGAAATGTGTGCAGGGGGTGTAAAATCCCGAGGAACGTCTCAGCAGAAAGCCTGCCCGGACATGTTCGGTTTCGCTCGCGCGGCCGACGTGGAATTGGTGCGGACAATCCACCCCCAGTCAATGCGCATCAAGGCGACAAGAGACGAACGATGTGAAATAAGCAGCCTTTGGAAGGAAGCAGAACTCCGCCCTGATCCAACAAGCGGGGAGGAGGCGAAAGGCTGTGGGTTTGGGCTTTGGTGAGAGCGTATCAACGGTGCAGATGGCCGCAGGCAACACGAAAAAGGCGACACGACGGGGACTAGCGAGTAGTCTTGCACTCTTGGTACATACACACGTCTGGGCAGCTTGCAGCTGGGCGCTGGCCTCCCTACCTCCCTCCCGCTCGTTGCTTTCTTTCTTTCTTTCTTTCTTTCTTTGTTGGTTCCATTCTGATCTTCTGAAGCTGGATCGGATCAGTCGGCGTGGTGTGGCGTTCGGTGTTGCGGCGGCCTCTCGTCTTGTGCACGACCGCACGTCCCGTCCTGAGTGACTGGCGCTTGACTCGAGTCAACTCAGCTCAAGGAGGGATGGACCCTTGGTGTTTCAAAGCGAGGCTCATCGGGTATGGGGTCACTGCATTTCGTCACAAGGCACGGATGGGATGAAGACCGACGGTGGTTGAGGCGAAGAATGCTTCGGACAAGTCTGGCTTGTCTTAGGCCTGCCTGAACATGTCTGCCTGTCTGTCAGGTGGGTGCAAAATGCCGTGTCTTGGATCGTCCCCGAGGGTGATGTGGTTCGCTGACTGGAACACGAGCTTCCTGTTGGCTTTCTTGTTGGCGAAATCTTGACGCAGGCAGATGGTTGAGTCGAGACGAAAACATGCCAAGGCTCGCCTGGCTAGGACAATTTTCTGGCTTGTGCATTGCCAAGTGATGAGCGTGCCAATCTACAGTCGAAAGCTTGCATAGCCAGCCCCTTTGCAAGCCGAGTTGAGAGGGTAAGGGAGCTTCTGATGTAACGATGAGCAATGGGGGCGCAAGAGACTTCAGTGACCCCACGGCTTCAACCAGAATCCCAGGCACCGTTCTAGGGCGCCGGCAGATAATTTGCGATGCAGGAGAACAGGGCATGTGAAGGGGGCAGAGGGCAAGCGTCGTTGCCCACCTCAATCCCATCGCAATTGCACCCCAGCCCCCCTGAAGAGCGACACGAGATAGGCTGGAGCCTCCTGACTGGCGGCTTCCGTGGGGCATCCGAGATGGGCATCAGATGGCGGCATGTCACCCGCCCGCCAATGTTATGCGCCGAGATACTTGGGCTGACCTCGAGAGCGCCCCCCTCCCCTGCACCCCGTCCCATTTGCCCCCCCCCCCCCTCTCCTTGGCGCCCTTCTTCCGCGCTCCTTTGCCTCCACAGGCAGATCCAGGATGATGGTCCAGGGGCTTGCCCGCTAATAATTAACGAACTCCAAGCAGTGGTCGACTCCAAGGGCGACTGATGAATGATGAATGACGGGACTCGCGGCCCCTTACCCTTACGGTAAATGGCATGGTGAACAAGCTAGAGTGGACATTTCGGGCGGGTCGGGGGTGAGGTGAATGCCTACCACTGTTGAACCGTGCCTTACGTCGTGTCTGCCATCATCTCCTTTTCAATCAACCATCACTTTTTTCTCACCCTTCCATCTTCCCCTCGACTTGGTAGCTTCATCTATCGTTTTGTTCGCCCGCCCATTCGCTCATTTGTTCGACAATCAATCGCCTGTTTGTCGGATCCCCCCGTGGCTACTTTCCACTAGCCACTCGACATTCGCTTTCCCACTTGACAACGACCGACAAGTCTGGACACTGAGCCAGGTGAATTGAGTTTGGACCTTCAGTTTCGAAGTGCTTGAGAACCGGATTTGAAAGTCGGACGGTCTTGGTCTTGGCCCTGCTCTGGAGAGAAAGAAGAGCAAGAATTGCCCACCTCCTTTCCTGCTAATTCGCCAACCTGCTTCCTTCCTGCGAGCGCTTGCCCCCGACCCCCCTTTGGTGCACCCATAAGCACCTGGCAGGCACGACCAACTCAGCGCTACTGGCTCCTGCCACCAGCCACCAGCGCCCGCGAACCGCGACGTCAACTCTATTTCCCACCCAACCTCCGTCGCTGCATCAGTCGCCAAACAAAACACAACACCGCTGTGCCAGCGTTTCTGACTGCGAACTGGCACTGACTCCCGCTTCCGTACCACAATTACACAATCGACGACGACAACAATACTAGGGTCTCGCCCAGTCGATAGTCACTCTTTATTCTCTTCCCACGACTCCTCCAACGAAAAGTGCCGACAGTGCCTAGAGGTAGCTGCGAATTCAGGGGCTCATTTTGTACTTCGCCTGTACCTTTAGACGCCCAACTTGTACGATCACCAGCTGGACGGCCGCCGACCGACATTATTTCCAGAGAGCACTCCCTGGTGCTCTGCGACTGATTTAGCTCGAACCGGCAACCCACTTGTCGCTTTTTTTCCTTAATCGCACGCCGCGTGAAGTCTGGTTCACTGCCTCTAATTGATCATCATGGCGTTCAAGTATGTGAAGCCTCCCCGAGCGCACCCAATAACCGCCGACCGACCTTCGCGATCGAACCCTCCTAGCATCGATCTATTGAACCATACTAACGTGTTTTTTTAGCATAAGTCAAGCATTTCGCTCCTTCTGGCACGACATGACCAGTTATGACCGACGTTCGTGGAATCCCTCATCCCTCCGAACATCGAAACAGCAGCCCTCCTAACTGATGCCACCTAGATTCCTCCGTCGACTCTCCCTACCGAAGCGGCCGACACGTCCCTCTCTCCAATGGCCGAAACAGCATGCTCACATCTGTGGCTACGGCAGCCTCCGAATCACACACAAATATCTCCTCTCCCTACCACGATGAGAACGGCCCTTCGAATTTGTCGCGCGAAAACAGCAGCACCGGCTACCAGGGCGCTGGAATGGGCTCTCCCTACACTCCCTCTAGTCCTGGCCCCTACTCTCCTGGCCTCCGCTCTCAGAACGCCCGACAGAGCACAGCAGACGGCTTTGATCTGCAGAGCAATCCTGGCGATGTGCCGATGCAGTCATTCCAGGATGGTATGCCGCCTGCACCTCCTGTCGCCCACTCGTGGAGGAAGATTGACACGTGGGCCGAGGACAATTATCCTGAGCTCTTCGACCAGCTCTGCGAAGGTGCCACGAACAACGATCTCAATGAGCTCGAGCACATGCTCGACTGCACACTGCCCCAGGACGTGCGCGAATCCCTCATGATCCACGACGGGCAAGAACGATGGGGAACTCCCACGGGCATCATCTTCGGCTCCATGTTGCTCGACTGCGAGGAATTGGTCCAGGAATGGGAAACGTGGCGCAAGGTCAATCAGCAGTTCCTGCTCGAGACCAATGTTGTCAAGCCCGCCGCTCCATCAAAGGCTCTCGGCGGCAGCAGCAGCCAGGCATCTTCTTCCAAGACAACCCCCTCCCCCGCCGCTGGAGCCAACAACCCTGCGTGGCGACAAGACCTCAGGGAGCGTCAAGAGTCGGTCCCTCCCAACTCGGTCCAGAAGGCATACGCACACCCCGCGTGGATTCCACTAGTGCGCGACTGGGGCGGCAACAACCTTGCCGTCGATCTGGCTCCCGGCCCTGGCGGTAAGTGGGGTCAGATCATTCTGTTTGGCCGTGACTACGACACGAAGTACGTCGTTGCCCGCTCTTGGGCACACTTCCTGGCCATGGTCGCCGATGACATGAGCAGCGGCAAGTGGTTCGTCGACGATGATTCTGGCGAGCTCAAGCTGCGCGAGTTCAAGGATCCACGTGTGGAGCCTCCCTACTTCAGTATCCTGCGCTGGAGGATGGATCAAAAGCACGGCCGCCGCGCCGCGAGGCGCCGATCAGCCGCCCCTCCCAACAGGACGTCTTCCCCAGCTGGGTCCGGCGCCAGCTCTCCCTACGCCAGTCCGACCGAGTCGACCAACGGCGAACCCCGCGGCCGGTCGCTGCAGCGACTCAACGGCGGAAGCCCCCTAGCAAGCCCGATCCGACCTGGCATGGGCAAGCCAAGCCCCCTCGCACGAGTAGCTGAAGAAACTGCTCTGCCTGAAATCGACACGAACGGCCTGAAGCCTCCTAAGCTGGTCGAGGTCGAGACGCCGCGACCGAGCGAGGAGCACCCGCTGAAGAACGGATCGCGGGCATCTCTTCTGCCCAGGGCGGACTCGCCGGAAGACGGCAAAGAAAACATGGCGCCGAAGTCCAAGCTGAACAAGCAGTCCGACCTCGTTGAAGAGCCAATGAAGGAGATCGAGATATAGATGGGGTCCGTCACTGGATACGAAACGAACGACGATATGGATTTCAGGTCTCTTTGTTTTCCAGCAGCGAAAGAGGCAGCTCTCACATACAGCAAAACACAGGAGTTAGGTGGCGTCAAGGGGTCTGGTCGACCGACATGATGATTGCATGCCGGCAAGGGTTTGGCTCACTCATACAAACGCTTTTTGAGGCATTTCGGCTTACGACAAGGGGGTTTACTTTCGCTTCCTCCTCTTTATCAATTCTCGACTAGGTCTACGACCGTCGACTCTCTGGAAAGAGTTTCTTAGCAGTAATGGTGGATTGGTGAATTGGTCTATTCTGAGTGGAAGCAATGGGCTCATGGACACGGGTGTTGTCCGTCTGCAAGGCATATTCTACGTAAATTCGGTCTGCTGGCATTCTGCTTCAAGCTGGCTGGTATCAGTCGGCTGATAAGCTGAAGGTTAAACAACGCGTTGGCTCACACTAACAGCAGCGAGGCCTCAGCTAGCTGAGCAGCCGTGGCCCAAGCTATAGAATAATTGTAAATTACAGCCACTGTTCAGTGTCTTCGCTCGTAGCGAGCCTATGTCGTTTGCGTGACATGGCCTAAGAGGTACCTTGGGAACACACGTCTATCTAGGTAAGGTAGGCTCGAAAGTCTCACGTGACACATCACCGAACTCCGAGAGTGGGGCTCCGAGCCGCGCCCGCCATGCAACTGTCCATCCAAGACTCGGTCGTCATCCAGCCACTTCCAACTACCCATCGCCAACCAAACCCAGTCCATCGCTGCGCACTCTTGCAACAACCATACACCTGAATTGGCAGCAGCGCACCGCTCTGTCCCACCGAATATACCGAGCGAACCGACCGCAATTCAGCGACAAAATGGAGGAAGACCGCCTCTGGAAGTTCCGTAAGCCGGAATGGCTCAACAGCGCCTGGTCGCGCAACGCGGGCGTCTACGGCGCAGGAGGCCTTGTGCGTCCCCATCCCTCCTTCATCTTCTTGAAATATCATCATGTCTCTTGGTCACCGAGCTAACACCCCGGCCCCGCAGTTCTCCCTAGCCTTCTACGTCATGCTCGACAGCGCAGTCTGGTCCAAGACGATCAACGGCTCGGACACGCACGTCACCTTTGTCGACTGGCTGCCCCTCCTATTCAGCAGCCTGGGCATGCTCATCATCAACAGCGTCGAGAAGACGCGGCTGTCGGCCGACAGCTTCAGCTACTCTGGCAACGGGGTGGCGTGGAAGGCGCGCGTCGTCCTGTTCCTGGGCTTCGCGGCGCTGGCGGGCGGCATGGCGGGCGGCGTCACCGTCTTCGTGCTCAAGTTTGTCGTCAGGGGCGTGTCGATGCCGGCGCTGAGCATGGGCATCGAGAACGTGGTTGCCAATGCGCTTGTCATGCTGAGCAGCATTGTGCTCTGGGTGAGCCAGAACATGGAGGACGAGTACAGCTACAACCTGTCGCTGTAAGTTTCGTTTGCTGGGTTAGGAACGGCTGAATGAAGGGCATGATGCATGGGCGCATGACAGACCAAGCCTGTGCTGGGAAGCAGAGGGGACGGTGAGGCGTGATACTGGACTGGATGGGAGACTGTACACTACGCAATCATGGGCTGACGAAGTAGCGGGTGGCACGACGGGTGACACTTTGATATTCATTATCGACTATCCTAGGGCTGGCTGTGCCAGATTTCTCAAGAGCATGGTTTGTGAGTTGCGGAGTGGTTCATGAGGCGATCAGGACTTATCAGAAGGGCTCAAGAAGCACCTTGGTGGCCTTCATGGGCCAGTTCACATCGAAAATCAACCGAACCGGCAGTGGGCCGTCATGATATGAAGATCTGAACCTCACTCAACGCCCTTGCATGTTCACTCAGAGTCCATCCAACAATTGCTTGAGTCGCCAGGGTGGGGCCTTCCGGGTGCAGTCGGCCGGGAGTGGATTTTCTCTCGGCCCGAAGTACGCAATTGACGTGGGGCATATTCTTCCCTCCCCAAACCAAAAAACGCAAAGACTTGGACCCCGCTGTCGGTCATCTGTAACTCACCTGCAATGCTCGATCAAATGGCGAACGAGATCAGGCTCCTCTCCGGGAGCGGGCACCCGGAGCTCAGCGCTCTGATGGCGAGCCGGTACGTTCAGGGACCAACGGAGCCGGAGGAGGCTCGCGGCGGCTGCTGCTGCTGCAAGGCATGGCCCGAAAAAATAATGGAGCTAACGCCCGCTGCAGACTCGGAATCGAAGTCGCCAACACCACGAGCTTGCAATATTCGAACCAGGAGACCAGGGTTATCATCGGCGAGTCGGTGCGTGACGAAGATGTCTTCATCCTCCAGTCGACCGCTCCGGGCGAGGTCAACGACGGTCTCATGGAGCTGTTCATCATGATCAGCGCCTGCCGCAGCGCCTCGGCGCGCCGCATCACCATTATCCTTCCCAACTTCCCTTACGGCCGACAGGACAAGAAGGACAAGTCCCGCGCCCCAATCAGCGCCAAGCTGATGGCAAAGATGCTCGAGGTTTCCGGCTGCGTAAGCACCTAAAATCCCCCTCCCTCAGAGCTCTAGTGGTGTTGGTTGTCTTACAAGTTTCGTCCGCCCCAGAACCACGTCATCACGATGGACCTGCACGCCTCTCAGATCCAGGGCTTCTTCAATGTTCCCGTGGACAACCTCTACGCCGAGCCGTCCATCCTCCACTGGATCCGCAAGAACCTCGATGTCGAAAACACCGTCATCGTATCCCCCGACGCCGGCGGCGCCAAGCGTGCGACCTCCATCGCCGACCGCCTCAACACGGCCTTTGCGCTCATCCACAAGGAGAGGCCGCGCCCCAACGTCGTCGGACGCATGGTGCTGGTCGGTGACGTCCAGGACAAGGTCGCCATCATCGTCGACGACATGGCCGACACCTGCGGAACTGTACTGCCCCCTTCCCTTGGGGCCCCCAGGCCACCCATTTTCTGGCATACAAGTGTGCTAACCTCTGCGCAGCTCGCAAAGGCGGCCGCCACCCTGAACGAGCACGGTGCTCGCCAGGTTTTCGCCATCGTCACGCATGGCATTCTCAGCGGCAACGCCATCGAGACGATCAACCAGTCCTGTCTCTCTGGCGTCGTTGTGACAAATAGTGAGTTACAGCCTTTTGCAGTGCAGTAGACCTCTTTGCTAACGATTTCCAACAGCTGTGCCCCGTAAGTAACCTTAACACATGTGCTTCTCGTGCTGCAGTTCCAGAGGGACGCCTTTTCAATCTCCACGCACTTCACTAATCCACGGAATATAGTTGGCGACAAGGTCGAACGATGCCCCAAGCTCAAGGTTATCGACGTGTCGGCAACCTTGGCCGAGGTACGTTATTGACCTGGCCCAACACGCGCGTGGCACACATACTGACATACCCCAGGCGATTCGTAGAACGCACAACGGCGAGTCCGTCTCGTATCTCTTTACCAACGCCCCTCTCTAATCAGGGGGGGTTGGTAAGTCTGGTGGTTGCGATTTTGACATTTTGCGGAGTTGATGGTTGCCCTTTTCCCCCTCGCAACAAACTTAAAATCATGGTAGCGATACAATAGTCTTTGGCGGTTCCTGCTTGTATTTTGACGAATGATAGACTTCTAAGCACTTGTCGGGAACTTTGATGAGGTGATAGGAGTCATGCTGAGTATTCGGAATTTGCGTGTGTAAACGCCAATGAATATGAGCCTGATATGCTGGCAGATGCAGGTCAAGGCATCGGCGAGCCTGGGGGGTGATGCTAGGAGGATTGCACAACAGAAATGTGTAAGGTGCTACACGTAGAGACAGTATCCACGCCATGTCCATCGTGAGAACTGTTTGCATCTGGAGATGACGCAAGGCCATCCTCGAATGATCTTCGAACTGTGCATTCGACAACGCCTGGTTTCGGCACATTGTGCCAGAGATTAACATTGTGGCGTTGCTGATGTCACGAGGCCGCATGCTGCAGGCAAGCACCCGTTGAACCACTCACCGCGGCGTCAAACACGTACTTCAGCCTGTATCGAGTGGCAGTCGAGCCGCCTCAATCACACGCAGCCAAGACCAGCAACGGAAATTGTAACCCTCTGCCTCGAGTGTAGTTGAGTAAGGCGTATTCAACCATTCGATGTCCGATGCAGCGCCTCGAAGCCGCAGCTCAACGTTCCACGACCTTTGCGACCGCCTCATCACCAGATCGTGCGCCAGCCCAGCGCCCGCACGAGACCATCCCGAAGGCACACGATGGTGCAGACGGACGAACCCGCCGTCGGGTCGCCCACTGGCAGACGAGGCATTGTCTGACTTCAGAGCACGACACCACAGATTCGCTGAGCTCGCCGCTGTTCGTCGTTCGTCGCAAGCAAGACGAAGGATGCCCTGCGCCGGTCATGCACATGGCCTAAACGGGACGAGGGCGCAGCACGCCGCCGAGGATGCCCCCCCTTTCCCGTCTCGCTCACTTCACTCGAGTGCCGTGGCCCTGCCCTTACCATCGCGGTCTGCCTCACAGGTGCCGGGTGGCTGATCTTTGCGGTAATCGTCCCATGCGAGCATGGTCTCTTCAAGTTCGTCTAGTTGTCGATCAGCGGCATACACGCGCTCCATGAGTCACGGATATTGTACCGGATCGCCTAGGTCATGACAGACAGCGGCAAGACTGGCGTTGTGTTTTGTGTTTTCTCCATCCGCTTTACAACCACCTGTTTGACTGGTAAATCTGCAGGTGAGTAGTGACCGGGACAACTGCTGACCTGCCATGCATGGTCTTCTGGTGACCGGTGAGCACAGAAGATGCCTTGGCTTGTCTCCGGCTGGTACAACGGAACGGATACTTCGCCCTGGCTATAGAAAGACATGCTGCCAACAGCCGCTACTTGATCATTACACTGGATTCTCGTTAGTGCCATCCATCCCGCAGGTTGGCCGCCTCATGCTGCGCCTGAATTCGTGTTTTCGGTTGGGAGCGCAAGTATCAGGTAGTTTCGCTTTGCGTCAGAAGGGCCGAGGACGATCATGAAATCGGTCCCCAACATGCCTAGGGTTGTGTGGTGGTAGTCTTCGGCGAATAGTTAGGGTCTGAGACATACTTCTCGAGAAAAAACGGTTGAGAGATGGACACTTTGATGGGTGCCATTCCCCCGTAGTGACCCGAAGCTGGGCAAAGAATCATTTTCCGGGTTGTAAAATGCCATGAGATTTAGGTACGCCCGATAGTTTTGTACGAGGCTGCGATCACATGTTGGAAGTCGACATTCGATGAAGAGACGAGCTGTCCGTTCGTCTGTCTCGAAGCTGTTCACCGAAAACACACATCCTCGAAGTCGTGTCGACAGGCCAGCGGTACGCCCACCTCAACCGCCGCCTTCCTTACGTGTGTGACCCAGTGAGGGCATCATGTCGCAAAAGAAAAGCAGTTGAGATTCGTTCGGAATGTATTTCGAATCTAGGTTGGCGCAAAAACCATTGAAAACTCAACATGTTTTGGAGCTGCAGGCACCGATCTTCTAGT
Organism: Verticillium nubilum; assembly: GCA_002851675.1. NCBI lineage: Eukaryota > Fungi > Ascomycota > Sordariomycetes > Glomerellales > Plectosphaerellaceae > Verticillium > Verticillium nubilum. The sequence goes on from NMXI01000001.1 coordinate 459,654, forward strand.
GCGATCGATAGGTTTTGCCGTGTCCTAGTCGTAGAGAGTCGGGAGTTTAGGTCTGATACAGCCTGGCCTGGCAGCCACTAGACCAAGCTTGTGCCTGGAGAAGACGGCTCTAAAGAGATCGTAAGGCACACTGACAAAACTCGTAGATGAAAGTCACGGAATCGTTGCTGCATGTCGGGTGTACTGTTGGCAGTATTGGGCAGACATGGGCGGATCCCGGCTGATTTTGTTGGCGAAACAGGTGAATGCCACGTTGAAGGGCGCCATGCGAACTGCATCCTGCCTGGCGTCTGCCATTGCCGATGCCTCGTCACCGGATCTATTCCCGGTATGCCCAGGTGGTCAGGCACAAGGACCACATTAGTTACTTTGATGTCCAGCGTCGATGCAGGTCGAGTCAAAAGGCATGGATCAGTGATTGCATCTCGTCTGCGCACCTTGGGCGTCAATGGGCGTTGAAAGTTCGGCGACACTGGCACTCTGCAGAAAACAAGGTTGGCGCAAGACAAACCTGGATAAGGGTGCGAACCAACCTTGGGTTAGGTCGTGGACGGCAGCCATGTTGCAAGTCTAATGATGCCATAGACTTCAAGGTCTGTCTGGAACCGAAAGGAGGCACAAGTCGCTCTCCCGTCGCTAGACGTTGACAGCACGTCCCATACCCGTTAGTCGTCCACTAGAATTACGGCTCAACATGAGACTCGCCTGTTGAACCCGTCGAGTTGAGCATCATCAGCCCTGAGATCACAAGGATTCCAGAAGCATAGATCCCATGTGGCTGCAGGGCTTTGCATGTTTGAAGCAAGCTTGGGCAGTGTTACGGCTGGCCCGACGTTCTGGCCCGGTCTATCGGTGAAGTCAAAGAGTCAGGTGCAAGCAGCGGCCAGACCTCGTGAAGCACGAAACACGAAGCTCTCCTGCGTGGCCCTTTGGCGTGCGTCCATCGTGAGATGCCACATGCTGTGTTGCCCCGCCACTGACCCGACATCCATAAGTCGTAAAAGTGGCGACCAGAGTGCATATGGGAGCTAAAAAAGTCGGTCGTTAGCGTTGCATCAAAGGGTCATGGGACCCGAGGCAGTTTGCTGTGTCTAGGAAAGCACGAACGAATCCTGGGCGTCGTTCACAGGTGCCATCCTGAATAGCACTTTCAATCCTTTTTTTTTGTGTGCTTCGCAGACCCCTGGTCTGCGTCTGCCCAAGTCGGGGTAGGTTGGTGACGGTGCCAAGTTTCCAATTGGGCCCTCTGACGCCCCAACGTATGTCCTTCCGCTGCTGGTTCCTTTTGAGTGAGCAACCCAGATAGAAAACCCGAGGCAAATGCCCGACTTGAGAAAGATACATATGGAAACTCTGTCATTGGACTTCACAACTGACGTAAATAGCCTCACAAGAAATTCTTGGGGCGTCTGGAGGACAAAATCGTAATTGGACCGAACCTTCGCCTCGCCTGATGAGTGCTGTGTCTCGAATTACTTGTCCCCAGTCATTTACTTGCTAAGCTTCGAGAATTGCTTCAACATTCGTGTGACCGACCCACTGGGCGTTCCCCGAGCTGGGTCGGTTCAGTCGGTCAGTTCAGGCGCCTGGGTCCCTGTCCCAGCAATGCAAAACAATCAAAGATAATCCGGTCCTCGAATTCGCCAAGATGCTTGAGGGCCCGCCGCGGTTGTAGCGTTTCCTCCACAAGTGCATGGCACGGGGCTAGAAGAGGAGCGCAACGTCGTCATGAGAAAGAGGGGGGCGAGGGGGAGGGGCACCATCCCAGCGTCTCGGCGCAACGGGACCGGGCCTGAAGGACGCATCAAGCAACAACTATTACTAGGCGTTGCAGTGGTGGGTGGTGATGTGGTATTGGTGTGGCAGTCTGCAGCTGCACATCCTTAGGTGAGGGCACATCGATCGTTTTTCCCTCGGACAGACAGCGGGAGGCAGCCAGGCAGACCGGGGGAGCTTGGGCTCCTCGTGGCCACCCACCATTCGGACATTATACTCAAGGTCTTGGTGTTGAGCCTTGCGTAGTCTCTGTACTTGATTGCCATTGATGTCGTAGCTGATTCAGACAGTTGACTGAGCCTGCTGAACGATGCATGGTCTGAGCTTGGCTAGACCAGGGCTGCTAGAAAGATTTCGTCACGACCAAATCCGCGGCGATCTGCCCTTATCCGTACAGACGAAAAGACGACCCATTGGCAGCAAGGACATTAATCACTGCAAAATAAGGATCAAGTCGGTGGTGTGCCACCGCGGTGGTCGAGGGCTGATGAACGATGTGCTTTCAAGTTGTCGTGAGCTTGGATGAAAACATCAGGATACCTGGTAAAAGCAGCCAAGACGTGAGCTTGGGACTGGACCCTGCAGAAGCTTTGGCTCGGGGCCGCACAACAGGCGGCCGGCGCTTCTTGTCTAGGGAGCGATGACCGGAGAGGCGTTTCGGTGAAGGGGGCGAACATATGTCTCGGAGGGGGGCAAAAGACAGTCGAGATGAGACGGGACGGTGGCTCAAAAGCGCCTGCAGTTGACCGAGACGAACTTGTTGTTGACCGTGAGGTAGCGGTGGTGTGGTGATGATTTGATGGTGTCTGATGTGACGACCACGGAATGCAGAAAAAGGCCGCTGGCAGGGGCTCCTGGTCGTGTGGTCCGTGGTCACTGCCCAGAATGGAGTCAACACGATCCATACCAGGCCCCCGTCGATAGGGAGTGATGAGTGGGCTTGGCGTCAAGTGGTCTGCACCCCTACCCTGCACCCGCTTCTGGCGGAGCTTGGGCCACCTAGCGTTCCTTCCTTCAGCGTTTTCACTCACCTCAGCAAGGAGGTGCTAGTAGGTATTGCTGCTCTCTTGCCCACTGGCCCTCTGGCTCTGGCTCTGGCTCTGGGTGGCAGCTGGCGTTGCAGGCGGCGTTGGTGCGGTGCTAGGAATAGCGGGGCGCCTTTGACTTCCGCCTGCCGAGCTTTAGCGCGTGAGCTGCCCGTCTCAAGAGTGAGCACATGAGCAGCCCACAGCTGTGGGTCCCTGCAAGAACACCCAAGTCACTGTTGTGGTCACTGACAGCTTTTTCTCTTGAAGTTCTGTTGATGCCCTTGCTCGCCATGCCCAATTCCATTCCAATACCTCTTGCTCTCACGTATGACCCGTTATATCCACATCGGTGAGATGGTCTTCTAACGCGCATTGTGTCGATGCAAGTAAGACCAGGGTAACAGGCTTACCCGTCACATTTCAGCAAGAGCCTCGACGAAGCTAGGAATCTGGAAGTCACCGCCCGCCTAGCGGGGCTCCGCCATCGCGCATCCCACAGCACCCATCACACCTCACACCTCACCACATCTCACTGATCACTCTTCCATCGTGCCTTCCCATTCATTTGACACAGGCATGTCTATGGCTCTCAGATTGTCCCCCCCGCCCTCGAGAGTCTGTCTCCGGCAGCTTGGACCCAGCCTTGGACCTGGACCTGGACCTGGAATTGCATCTTGACCTGACCTTGGATCCGGCCCCGACCCCGGCCCTTGGTGCTTGACCTTGGCCTTGCGGCTTGGCTTGGGTAGGCCTCGACGATCTCCCTAGTCCTTAGTAAACGTACGGTTGGTACTGTCCAATCCCTGGCCATCGATTTACCTCGAATGCTATTCGCTGGCCTGGAACCGTACTCACTTGCTGTGTCCAAAAAATACAATAAAAATACAAAAATCCGAACCCGGACAAACTGGACTTGCCAAGGAACGTACTGTACCGAGTAAATATCAAGATATCAGCCCAGGGCACTCCAACCCTGACGTTCTCCAAAAATTGCAATGAAAACATTCCCTACTTGTGTCGACATACGCTCTGCCACTGGGCTGATCTCGGCCTGTCTGTCAGCTGGTACACAACAAACTGGACCGTTGCATGTCCGCAGGTCGGCACCAAAAAGTACGCGCCCCAGTGTCCACATCAGTGTCCACCTCAGTGTCAACCTCCGCTGTTCACCTGACCTGACCTGGCCGTGTCCCCCGGTAACCCACACACCTACATTCACCTCGCGACACCCCCCCTTCTGCTTCTGCTTCTGCCCCTCTGTTCTCTGCCCCTCTTGAGACTCCTCATCCACCACATCTCAACCACCTGGCACACTCGTTGCACCTTCACTGTAGAGCCCGTGTCTTCTGAACGTCAGGTGCCTGCACCGAACCTCAACACCCACAAAATAGAGGATACCTCGTCTTCAGCTGTTCGGTCCGTGAGTCTCCAGGTACCTGCAAAGCAACTGTACTGTCAGCCTGCTAGGTTGCCAGTCCCCGGCTCTGCTCTCTCGCTTCTCCTGCCGCTCACTCCTCTCCCGCCATCGGTCGCCATTCACCATCGCACTTTTCCCCCCTGGTCTCCGTCTTGCACCCGCATCGCGCGTCGCCTCGCCTCGCCTCACACGCCCTGCACCCTACCTTTGTCTGCTCCCTGCGGCGCCTGTGCGACATAGCCCGACACACAGACGTCCAAGAGACCTGACCAAGCATCCGGCCTCTCCACCATAACGGCGCCTGCCTGCTGCTTCTTCCAACCTGCTGGGGACCACCTCTTCCTGTCTAGGTACTGTACCTTAGGTATCTGACATCATTCGGACGTTCCTCTCTTGCTTGTTCATCTTTCCCCCTCCCCTCTTCTCCCGCCTCGCATACGCCGCCTCGTGATCACAGTTTAACAAGACTTGATTCGACCCGACTTGAATCGACTTGAACGTGGTCAAGCGTTCCAAGCAATACCCTGACAGCCGGTTCGACCTTTCTGCCTTGTGTGCATTGTGTCGCTGGGGACCAGCCTGGAGAAACAGCACCCCCACCACATTCGTCCCCGTCAGCCGTTCTCGTCTCTCATCTCCTGAGGTGAACCCATCACTGCACTACGACCATCGCCAGGTGACCTACCTACCTTACCCACCCCTGGCCGGCTGCAGCAACCAGGCCAGACGTCTGTCGACCAGGTTCAACGCCGTCACCTCGTTCGGTCCTTAGCCTCTCCTGCCGTGTGGCCCGCGCCTGTGACCACCACCTAGAGGTAAGGTACCTACGCCCACGCCTACGCCCAAGGTATAGCACCTTCTACGTCCTCCTAAGCAGTTCCCTGACAGGGTGAGCCTGCCCACGAGCCTGTAAAGTCTCGAGATCTCCCCCTCCCCTTCCACACACCCGCCATACCACGCCCCCCCCCCTCCCCGGTTGCCCCTCTTCAAGTACCTCTCGTCTTTTCAATTCCTCAATTCAATTCCACACGACCTCTTCCCTGCCCTCTCAAGCTATCCATCCAACCCTCCAGCTTTCCCAATCCTCCGGCCTACTTGTCTGCGGCACCCCATCGTCATTCCGAGTCACTTTGCCCTTGTGCCTTTCATACTGACCGCGCGGATCCTTCCAGCCTCCAACCAGCCTTCAGCCTCTAGCCGCTCGTCTCTCCCATCCCAAACCCCCGAGACTCAATTCGGTGCCGCCTGCTCCATCTCAGCTCACGAGAATCCCCTCGGTTTTTCGTCAGCAACTACATCCACCACCGCTGTTGCAGCAGTCTTCAGCCCCTCTTCGTCTCAGTATTGTCATCGATAACTCGACCCATCTCTCTACACTGGACTTGATCTTGTGTCTCGTTGAGCTCTTCCTGTCGGTGAGTAGAATCATTTCACTTTCATCCTCGCCTTTACCCCTCTCTTGACCAGCCCCGGTGCGACCGCCCACTGAACGTGGACGTGCGCGTGCCTACCTCACGATCCCCTCCAAACCGCCCTCGCGCCCGCCGTGTTTCTCTGCCTTCCGGTCCATGCCCACACGGTTGTCAACTTTCGCCACGGCCGTGCCAGCCAGGCCTTGCTGGGACAACGAGCTCGTCCCGCGTCCATTCTGTCACCAGCCGACGCATTCATTCACCACCCACTAGCACGCACAGCCGCGATGGTACCCAGCCACGGTTCCAGCTCCCCTCTTCTCCGCTTCACCTAGCTCCTCTTGTCACGTTCATCCTGAATCCTCAAATCCGAAAACTTGAAGACGACCCCATCAATAAATCTGCTTCGTCGCTGCCCTCCCCCCTGTTCTCTATCCTTCCCCCTCATACCCCGCCCTGTCATCGTCAATCCCACGGCACTCGATCCGCCTTCCATGAAATCCAGTCCTTCCAGCAGCTGATTCTCGGCCGCCTCGCAGAACATGGATCACTAATTCATTCTCATAGCCTAACTTGACATATCGTATCCCCGATCCAATCATCCGAGTCAATCCAACCTGTTGTCGCCAGTACTCTGCGCCAATCCTCAAGCCTTCAACCTAGGCTGTCCCCCTTGCAACCGCCCAACACGGCTACCCCGCGCCTCTCGGCCCTTTTCCTTCGCTTCCGCTGCCCAATTCGCCTCGCGGCCCTCGACCACCAACGATAGCATCACCACCGCATAGTCTAGCAGCTTCTCAGCAACATGTCTTCGAATCGCCCGAACGCCCTGCACAACCTCAGGATGGGGGGTAAGCTTTCAATTGTCTGCTTCGTCTCGAATTGTCGATTAACAGGTTGCTGCAGAGGTCATTCGCGAGAAAGTGCAAGACGGCGTGACTGGTGAGACCAGGGATTTGCAGTATACCCAGTGCAAGATTGTGGGCAACGGATCTTTCGGCGTCGTCTTCCAGACGAAGCTATCGCCGTCTGGGGAGGATGCTGCCATCAAGCGTGTTCTTCAAGACAAGCGGTTCAAGGTCCGTTGGAGCGCAATGGCTGGAGTCACGACGACCGTCACGCTGACAATGATGACCACAGAACCGAGAGCTACAAATCATGCGCATCGTTCGTCATCCCAACATTGTACAGCTGAAGGCCTTCTACTACTCTAACGGCGAGCGCGTAAGGACACCCTCCCCTTGAACTCGTCGAATAGAACGGCACTGATTGATATGCATCACAGAAAGACGAGGTTTACCTCAACCTCGTTCAAGAATTCGTACCCGAGACGGTCTACCGCGCGTCCCGTTTCTTCAACAAGATGAAAACAACCATGCCCAACCTTGAGGTCAAGCTCTACATTTACCAGCTCTTCCGCGCCTTGGCCTACATCCACTCCCAAGGAATCTGCCATCGCGATATCAAGCCCCAAAACCTGCTGTTGGATCCCACTTCTGGCATCCTGAAGCTCTGCGACTTTGGCAGCGCAAAGATACTGGTGGAGAACGAGCCGAATGTGTCATACATCTGCTCTCGCTACTACCGCGCCCCCGAGCTCATCTTCGGTGCCACCAACTACACCACCAAGATTGGTATGACTTCACTTCCACGAGTAAAATTTCCAGGACATTCTCCTAACCCGAAACAGATGTTTGGTCGACAGGCTGCGTCATGGCAGAGCTCATGCTCGGACAACCACTCTTCCCCGGCGAGTCGGGCATCGACCAATTGGTGGAAATCATCAAGGTCCTTGGAACGCCCACCAGGGAGCAGATCCGCACGATGAACCCAAACTATATGGAGCACAAGTTCCCGCAGATCAAGCCTCACCCCTTCGCCAAGGTCTTCCGAAAGGCCGATGCCAACGCCATCGACCTGATTGCCCGACTGCTTGAGTACACTCCAACCGAGAGGCAAAGCGCCGTCGACGCCATGGTGCATCCGTTCTTTGACGAGCTGAGGGACCCCAACACCAAGCTGCCGGATTCGCGGCACCAGACCGGCACGGTGCGGGATTTGCCCCCCCTGTTCGATTTCACTCGCCATGGTATGTCCCTCCCTATCCTCGCCATTACCATATGATCTGGACCCATGCTGACCGTCAATTCAGAACTCTCGATCCGACCGGATCTCAACGCTCAACTCGTGCCGGCTCACATCCGACCTATCCTAGCTTCCAAGGGCCTCGACATCGACTCGCTCACACCATTGACGAAGCAGGAGATGCTCGCGAAGTTGGATTGAAGCAAGCTCGGGTCATCATTGAGACGTTGCACTACCATGAATGCGCCTCCGGGCTTTTCGTGGTCACGGCCCCGGGTGATCTGCTAGCCTACGAACAACCTACTCAAGTCCGCGCCCAGCAGCAGTAGCACGACACCCCTAGCAAAATCGGGCCACCTGACGATTAGATACGATGGAAACGACCTCTAGAAGCGGGCTGGCGCCAGACGCTCGAGGAAATGGGAATTGGTCGGCGTGGGGGAGTATGCAAAATGTATTGGCACAGGCGTAGTCCGGGTATTGCTGCGGTTCGGAATCCGCTGGCAAAAAGGGAGACCGGGCCGGGGAAGAAGATTCAGCTGTCGAGGGCACCAGTTGCGCCCCGTGGGAAGGCTGGTTTGATGCATATCCGAAGGGAATCAGGTATTAGACCACATGTTGATGCATGACCGAGATGGTTGGCCGACTACTGCTCTGTTGTTTACTCGCGTTACAAGAAAAGGGGCCTCGTCGCTTTTCCCCAGCTTACGGGCTGGCACAATGGATGGTTTGGGTCTGGATGGCTTGGCTTGCCATTTCTTCACTCTCGGTTGAATGTTCTTCGCGGCTGGCGTCTATTGCTCGGTGTTCTAGGCGGATGGCTCTTCGATGCAGCATTAAACTGCCCAGATGGCGCTCGCTTGGGCCTCGGGTGTCTCGTACGGGTTGTTGCTTTGCGAACCTGACCTTCGTGATGACTCGGAGACTGTTTGTGATATGTCAAGGGCGCGAGACCTCGAAAGCCAAGTCAGGCAATCGAGACGATATATCCGCTGGCACCATTGAAAGGTCCGATTCAGAGCTCTGCGTCAGTCGTCGTGAGGCTCCCTGGTGATAACTTTCGGATTTCCAGTGGCTATTTTCCTAGTGTGGAAGGGAGTGGGCGTTCGTAACATCATAAATCACCTGAGGGACAGTACTCCCCCTTACCAAGACCTAAGAGCAGTCTTGTCTTTTACCATGAGTCTGGGAATTGAAGTTTCCTAGACATCTTCTCGCGGAAGCATCTGTAGTGTCCCGCCTTACGGTCCAGCTGACTGAGATGAGACTTAAGAGTCTGGCACCCATCTCACTGAGTTAAGCAAAAATCCTTCTTCTTTGAGGAACCTGAATGTTCTTCGAAACCATCATCCAACTCCCTTGTCCACGCCTCTAAGGACAGGGAGCTCAACTGAGGGCGATTCGAATGACCCACATCTCTGCACCCCCCCCGGTGCTTAGGCCAATCAGACAGGGTAAGGCAGGTACCAGCGCTGAGACGCGCCAGGAAGCAACGACTCGAGCTCAAGCTCAATTCGCTACTGGCAGAGCAATCGCATCAAGACCTTTCTACCAACCCACCTGCCTGCGTAACTTCTGGTCGCGGTTCTGTCGCACGACTTTTGAATCCACCTCCACCACTCGTCCACCATCATCTGCGACGAAAGACCATCGCCCTCCCATCAAATCGCCCCTTTCGCCGAAGCATTCTCGAGATGGGTGATTACGACCGGAGACGCAACGGCGGCGGCGGGCACAACCGCAAGCGTCGCTACCGCGAGGACGATGAACAAGACTACCGCCAGCAACGCCGGCGCCACGAACCTCCTCCTCTCCCTGTCAGGATTCGCAAGCAGCTCCTCAACATCGCGGAATCCCCTCTGCGGCGATGGCATGAGGAGGTGCAGTCTATTGCCCATGTCGTGTCGGACAACGCAGATGATACAGAACTGCGAGAAAACTTTATCGATCTGGTCCTTCAGCTCGCTGTCGAGCAGCCTCTTAAAACGCCTTTCACCGCTGCGGTCATCTTGTTCATCAACACTCTGCGCCCAGAGATTGTGGAAGATATTTTGGGCAGGCTCAGCATTGCCACAGAGACGAAGATCAGGGAAGGCCATTGGAGGGATGCTAAGCTGCTGCTCAAACTGTTTGCCTGCTTGCAGAGCTGCCTGGGCGGTGATGGCATCTTCCCGATCCTGGAGGAGCTGCTTGGGCGAGCGCTCGACTTGCAGACTGCCAGCTCAGAGGATGTGAGTTCTCGCACTTTGCGGAGGAAGGCGCAACAACTGACCAGTTACAGACGATCGGCACCGAACTTGTCAAAATTATCCTCCTCACGATCCCATACATCATGGCAGCACACCCAGAACAGTGGCAGCATAAAGCTGCGCAGCTCCTAAGCAGCACGGAAATCATTGCCTCCGAGCCACACCCACTTCAAGCCTTGATTGACCCGTTCCTTCCCGAGATTGAAGGCGTGCCTACAGGCTCCGCGAGCATTATCAGCCTGTTGCAGCGGCAACTGCAGGATGAGTCCTCCGATGGCTGGAAGCTGACGTGCCTGCCTCGGCCGTGGGAGATGCCTCGGGAGGAAATTGAGGCTATGGAGAAGCTCGAGAACGCTACCAAGCACGACCTTCCAGTCATTACTGTCCCGGAGAAGGTCGTTGCCGGCCCGAAGCCTCTCTTCCCCGAAGTGTACTTCTCGGTGTACGCCGATCAAGATATCCCGTCTGTGCCTCCTGTCACCGACATTGCCTCCTCCCTGATCCGAGACGCACTCGTGGACACGATCAACATTCTTGACTTCAACCGCAACGCCACGGCTAGGTTTTTGGTCGATGTTGACTGCTACTTTTCTGACTCCACCTTTGTCAAGCGTGCCACTCCGTTCGATCGACTGCGAGACATTCCTTCCGGACGATCCACCTGGAAGCCTGAGGACGTTGTCGTGGACGCCGTCTTCTCTCAGCTGCATCAATTGCCAGCAGCAGAGCACAAGCTAGTTTACTTCCATTGTGTCCTCACCGAGGCGTGCAAGCAGGCTCCTGCCGCCATTGCGCCGAGTCTGGGACGTGCCATCCGCTACCTGTACCACAATCAGAGCCAGATGGACTTGGAACTCAGCCACAGATTCCTCGACTGGTTTGCGCATCATCTGAGCAACTTCGGCTTCACATGGAAGTGGACAGAATGGGTCAATGACGTGTTCTTGCCCGACATCCACCCGTCCAAGGCGTTCATCAAGGGTGCCCTGGACAAGGAAATCCGGTTGAGCTTTGCTCAGCGCATCAAGAACACGCTTCCTGAGGAATACCAAAGCTTAATCTCGTCTGACACCGAGAAGGATGTCCCCGACTTCAAATTCTCCGACGAGAGTGAGTGACTTGGTGACAATGATTCCCCAGTCTATTTGCATTTGCTAACAAGTGCGCAGCAACCCCGTTCTCTGCCGAGGGTCGAGAGCTAGCCGCGCTTCTCAAGCGCAAGGTACCCGATGAGGAGTTCCAGCCCGTTCTTGACCGGATCCATGCCGCTGCGACAGAGCATAGCCTGGATGCGCTAGTCACCAGCACCGATGTGTTCGTCACAGCTGTCTGCTGGGTCGGCTCCAAGTCCCTCAGCCACGTGCTGGCCTGCATTGAGCGTGTTAAGGACCGCTTGCTGGACATTGGCGCCGCGTCGGAAACTGCTCGCGCGCAAATCATCACCGCCGTCATGGCGTACTGGAAGGCGCAACCTGGCGTTGCCATTTCTATCATCGAGAAATTGCTGAATTACTCCATTCTGACGCCGCTTTCGGTCATTGAATGGGCGCTCGTCTACCATCACAGCGAGCGCGAGGGTGACGCCCTAGCCGAGGCACACGTCTTCGAGCTGGTGTCTAACACCGTGACCAAGGTCACGGGCCGTGTGCGTCAAATCATGACGACCCCTGATCTGGACGCGGACGCGGAGGCAAGCAAGGAGCTGGACAAGAAGGCCATGAGAGATCTGTTCTCGTCGCTCAAGGACGCCCTCTCCAGCTGGAAGGCGGGCATCAAGGACGAGATGTTGGATGAGGCCGACAGTGAGGAGCGCAAGGCACATCTTCAACGGTGGGGTGCGCGCTGGCTGCGTGTATTTGAGCGCAAGTCGGCGATTGAAGAGGCATTCCTGACGGAAGTCAAGAACGCGCAGCAAACCGCGTCGGAGTAGGCTGTCGAGACGATCCAGACTTGAACGATAATGGGCTAGTCCACTGGGCGACAAGGGGTTAACACTGGCTGGCTCGGGATATGTATGCCAAGACCTGGTAGCAGATCAGGCTGGTTTTGTACGTTTGATTTGTACTATGGGGTATTAAACTAAGTCGGTAGCTACCGAAAATTGCTGAAGTTGTTAACATCTGGTCGAATACTGAATTTTGGTTGAATACTGGCTGACATGGGTGATGCTGTGAACTTGATGGACCTTGAGGCAACGATGAGGGGCATACTGAGCCTTGTGGGTGAACGGCTGCGTGATTGGACCAAAGTCTGGTAGCGGGGGTGGAGATGCCTGCAAGGCTGACAACAATTTTCTTCAAAAAATATCCAGGACCCGATCTCTGTTGGGACGCACCATTCAGCATCCAGCAACGACACTACCTAGGCAATCGCTGTCAACTCGCCCAATTCAGTACTTCTGACCCGATTAATCCTCACAAAAGGATCTCAAACCGAAAACCAGCCCCAGAAGTCTTTGCCAGTCCTTGCACATCCGACATGGAGTCCACCGCGGCTCAGGTGAAGGTCAACTTCACCACAACCCACGAAGACCTCCAGCTGCCCGAGAACAAGAGACAACTCCTCGTGCCGTCTGGTCAGTCAATTCATCTGCAAAACGAAACGCATGCCAGCATGATTATGCTAACAAACACCAGACATCAAGCGATATGGCCTCTCCCGCATCCTTAACTCGGAGTCTATGCTCAACACGACCTCGCCGGTCCCTCTCGACTTCCTTGTGAACGGCACTTTCCTCCGCACGACTCTCGAAGAGTACCTCCAGACCGAGGGCCTTTCCTCCGAAACAACGGTCACGCTACAATACGTCCGCTCACTATTGCCGCCCACATACGAGGCCTCCTTCCAGCACGACGACTGGGTTGCCTCCGTCGATGTTCTTTCTGCCACCTCGGCTGCCGGCCGCTGGTCCGGCAACGACCTAATCCAGGGCCAGGATCGCATTCTGTCCACCAGCTACGACGGTCTCGTCAGGATATGGGACGGCTCCGGCTCGCCGCTCGCTACTTCGGCGGCGGCCCGCGGTGGCGGCCACTCCAAGATGCTCACGTCGGCCAAGTTCTTGAGCTCGACGCAGGTCGCCTCGGCCGGCCTCGACCAGAAGATTGTCGTCTGGAAGTACACTGAGGCGGCGGACCGCCTCTCGGGCGAGCTCAAGCCTACGCTCGAGCTCCACGGCCACAAGCAGAAGATCAACAGCCTCGCGGCACACGGACCCTCGAAGCGCCTGCTCACCGCCTCCAACGACGGCACCGTCGGCCTCTGGCTCGCCTCGAAGAAGGCCGCCGACGCCGATCCGGAGGACATACCCGCGACGCACACGTCGAAGCGCGCCCGCGTCGCCTCCTCCGTCACCATGCCCCAGAAGGCGCCCCTGTCGCTGATCCCCGCGCACGGCGATGCCGCCGCCACGGCCGCAGAGTTCCACCCCTCCGACCCGACGGTCGCTTACTCGGCCTCGACAGATCACACCCTCCGCACCCTCGACCTCACCACCTCCCGCGTCGTCTCAACCCTCACGACCCTCCACCCCCTACTCGCCATCGCCCCCCTGCCCCGCAGCGCCCACGCCCTCGTCGCCGCCGCCTCCTCCGCCCGCCACGTCACCCTGCTCGACCCCCGCGTCTCCGCCGCCCAGACATCGGTCCTCACCCTCCGCGGCCACGCAAACATGGTCTCCTCCCTCGCCCCCGCCCCCGAAAACGACTACTCCCTCGTCTCGGCGTCCCACGACGGCACCTGCAAGGTGTGGGACCTGCGCAGCGTGAGGCCCGCGACGCGCGACGAGGGCGGCGCGGCGGCTGGTGGCGGCAGCGTCTGCGAGCCCGTTTATACTGTTGCGCGGGAGTCGCTTAGCGGCAGGAGGGCGCCGGCTGGCGGCGAGGGCGTCAAGGTGTTTGATGTTGCGTGGGATGCTACGTGGGGGATCGTGAGTGGTGGCGAGGACAAGAAGGTGCAGATTAACAGGGGGCGGGACTTGTTGTCGCAGTAGAGTCATGTTGGGAAAGGGGGGGGGGCGCGAAGAAAGGGGAAGAGGTGAAAAGTCAAAATGGGATGGGTTCGTGTTGATAGACTTGTAGAGGAAATATACCCCTGGTCATGCATTTCCTGCTGTTCATACATGCGTGCCGCTGTCTGACTTTGTAGATACAGGTGTCTCTCTCATCTGACGCAGGACCAAACTCCATCAAAAACACCGCGCCCGTTCCAAAAAGGCTTGCTCAAAGAAGCGTATACCCGCTACGTCTGCCACATGTACTCGCTCAGCGCCAGCATCTTCTCCCCCATCTGCCTCTTCGCCGCCGCCGCGATACCCCTCTCCGGGTCGGCGAGCTGCTCGCTGAAGCACAGCTCCATGAGCGCCTTGAGCTCGTCGTACGAAAACCTCAGCCTCCTCTCCTCCTCGTCCACCTGCCCATCAGCCTCTGCCTCCCCGGCCTCCTTGTCGGCCTTGGCCTTGGCCACGACGCTGTCGGGCCCCTTCTCGAAGAGCGCGAAATACTCGGCCGCGCGCCGCAGGTCGACCCCCTCCTCGACGTTCTTGAGGTTCTGCTGCAGCACGAGTATGTTGAGCTGCATGCGGCCGCAGCCGCGGCCGTTCATGGGGGAGGCAAGCGGGGCGTTGCCGACGAGGTAAGCGTCGATGAGGCGGCCGAGACCGTTGCGGACGAAGCGCGACTCCGGGGCGCGGAGGTACCGCGTGATGGTCTCGTCGTAGGTCATGACGTCGGCGTTGAGCTTGAGGACCTGGGGGTCGGGCTCGCTGACCTCCTGATCGAGGAGGTAGGGGGCTGATGTTGCGGGTGTGAGGGCCGTGTGGAGGGAGTAGATGATCTGGGCGCGGGCTTCGAGGTGGAGGGTGAGGAGGGCCGTGTTGGCGAGTTCCTCGAAGGAGGAGACGATGCCGTCGAAGGCTCTGGGAAAGATTAGCAAAAGCGAAATGAAGAAGAAGGGGGAAGCAGTGGCCACTGACTGGACGGTCTCTTGAGTCATTGGTAGGTACACCGGACAGTCCTCGCTCGTAGCCTTGTTCGTGTCGTTCATCAGAGTCCACCGCTTGCCCAACTGGCGAGGCAGATTCGGTCGCGTAGAGTCAATGTCGTGCTGGGTGATGTGCCGCAGACCAGAGATCTTGACGGCCAACCACCTCATGCTCGTATACAGGAGGCAGATGGACGAAATGGTGTCCTTGTCTTGTATGATGTCGCTGAGCTCCGTCCTCTGATTGTTCGCATAGGCGATCAGCTGCCCTATTTCCTTATCTAACAGGGTATTGTCTGTCGTCTCGGAGGCCCATATACTCTTGATAGTCTCGCTGATCTGGCTGGGCTCGAGCGCCAATTTGGCCGCGAGCCGCAGCGTCTGCGCATCCGTAGTGGTCTCCTGCGCCTTGCTCACGATTGACTTGAACCAGCCGAAGCACCGGTCGTAGTACCTCATCATCTGCCTGATGATGAGTGTGCTCAGAGCTTGATCTGGCGGGATGGTAGTGAGCATCTTGCAAAATGCCATGACGACAGTGAAGAACGCCGTCGTGCCCTTGAAGACTGGTTTCCGCGCGACTTGCACCCATTCCTGGTCTTGCATGAACGTGCTCGTCTCGCCGAAGATTGTGTCGGCCAGCTTGCCCAATGTCTCATCGAGCTGCGGCTGGAATACGTTGACCAGAAAGTTATCCAGGAAAGACGTCAGGGCGCTCGATGCTAGATCTGAACCAGGCGGGACAATCGTCCTCAGACGCTGGAGGAAGACCAGTGTCGGCGGCAGTAAAAGACTCATATTGAAGACGCTCGGCTCAACGAGTGACTTGTGGCTGCCAGTGCTGTTCTGCTTGGTTTCGTACGCAGCCGATGTGCTCTTTCTCGAGTTGCCGCCGTCAATGTTTGAGCGACTGGTTCCCTTTTTGTCTGCTCCTGTCTTTCGACTGTCCGTCAAACCAGGGACGGCGGCGCGGATGATACCTTCAAGAGCCTCGTACTCTGTGACCATGTCGACCGACTTGGGATCTGCTTCGGCAAACTTGAAGAGGTTCTCCCGCGCGGCATCCTTCTTGCCAGCCATGCTCGACCCCAGTTTGGGCGAAGAGCTAAATTGGTAAACGTCGGCATCCGTCGTGACATAGTTGTGTAGTAGCGAACGAATCTCGTTCTGATACAGGTTCCACAGCTCCTTGAAGCTGCCTAGCAACGCGCTGTTGTTGCCGGCGCCCTCGCGACGAATGAGTGCTTTGATTGATTCGTGGAACACGCGGTGGCCCTCGGCGATGGCTTCAAACTTGCCATAGAGGGCCCATAGCAGGTCGTAGATGACGTCCGCCCGCATCTGGGTCTCCCGGTTCCCGTAGATATGGAGGCCCTCAGAGTTGATAGATGCGCCTCGCAGTGAGCTTGGGTGTCGCTGGTCTACCTCGTTAATCGTCTCATTGACAATGCCAAACAACTCGACAGGCATCCTCTGTTTGAGAATGTCGACCGCAGTCTCCAGCCGTCCGAGTTTGTTCAGTGATTCGACGAGGAGCCCGACATAGGTGAACGTGTCAGCCTCTGGGTTCTTGGCTGGGTCTTCGGTTGCCGGGCGCTCGAAATCCATGCCTTCCAGGCATTGATGGAAAATCGGAATGGCTGTCACGTCGGAATACGACTCGTTGAAGGCGCCTTGTGTCTTGGCCAGGCTCTGCCACCTTTCCTGGCAGTAGGGCGACTTGAGATAGAGATGCTCATGCAGTTCTTCGACCAGTATGTCCATCAAAGCCGAGTCCTGATTCGCCAGATAGTTCCTCAGGTCGCTCAACGCGCCTATGTCGTCCAGCTCGGGCTTGCGCAGTTTTCGAAGCGCATTCTGCAGGATGTCGACGGCGGAAAGGAACCTCTTCTCGGATATGCGAGCCTCGAGCTGATCCGGCACGAGGCGCAGCTCCTCGAGCTCGTTCAAGCTGGTCAACAGCTCGTCGTAAGCCTGTGACGTGGCAGACAGTTTCTTGAGCTCAGGATCGGTGAAGCAGAGGCTCGTCTTGGATGAAGCCAGGGACTCCTTCAGAGATCGAACCCTTTTCTGCGATGCTTGGATGCTTCCCTGGATCTTGTGGAATGTGCCGATCGAACTGTTGAAGCCTTGGTGGTGCTCGTGGACGATGCCCTTCAGGGAGCTCTGGAGGTAGTCGTGGGTTTCCTGAAAGTTGCGGTACTCGTGGGCGCGTCCGACGGAGCTCGTGTCGAGCAGCTGCAGGGCGAGCTGTACGGGGATGCAGTCGGTCTGGCACATGGAGGGCCACTCTCTCTTGATGAGCTCGAGAACCTGTGTGATCTGGCGCTCGGCGTTCGTCTCGGGCTGCATGCGCTCCTGGCGGGCGGGCGGCGGGACATTTCGAGAGGCGGCCTGCGGAGGCGGCGCCCTGAAGGCCATGGTCTGTTGAGGTGGCGAGGCATAACGGCCATTGCTGGAGTAGCCGTCGCCGTAAGGATCGTAGTCGCCCTGCTGCTCCTCCTGTGGCGGGGCTCCAAAGTTGCCATAGCCGTTGCCGTTGCCGTTGCCATTGCGGTAGGGGCTTCCGTATCGGTTCGACATGGCGGGAGATGGTAGAGCGATGCGCTACGTGGAAGGTGGCGGCTGTCGCATCCTCCTAGGCGGTTGTTGGAATGACTGCGTCGGGTGCTCGGGGCCGGTCGTGTGTGCCGCGCGTCGAGAGTTGTGTTCGTGTGGTCGAAAGACGTGGGTCATGGATCATTGGAGTTTGGGCTGCGAATCCGATTCGAGCTCCATGTTTAGTGTTCAGGTACAACTTACCCACCTAAGGTACCTGCTGCCGGCCGAAGATGAGGTGCCTAAACTCGCTGGGGATGGGCAGTCCAGCCACCCCCAGACATGCTCCAGCGCAAAAAGGCATTGGCCACAACGCGAGTTTCATCATCGCCTGTGGCTGTGCATGTGCCTGCTACTGTACCTTATCTCATTGAGGTGGGGCAGCGCATCCCCTGTTCAGGTTTGAGTTTCGAGTGGACTTCACAGCGCTTCAGGGCTATATGATGACTGAGGTAGTGCACCGGATTAGGAAATGAGAAGAGCGGTACAAGAAGAGACATATCAGCCAACCCGGACTCTACTTTGATGATATCCCTATCAATAACCAGATGAGACATAGGGTAGTTCGTGAATGGGCTTGCGACGGGTCGTAGGAGACGAAGGATTACAATCCCCCAAGTTGTAAGAGCCACAGCCAAGACTACCACTCGCCAGATCTATCCGCCGACATCTCCGGGGAAATCTTGACTGTACGCATTCGTGTAAAAATGGAATGAACCATATTACCCGAACTTCATGGATTTCTAGTGTCTCAGCACTTGCGACCATCGTTAGCACCTTCCTCCAGAGTCTTGTATAGGCTGCCACAATAACCGGAGCCCGTCTGAGCGCGCGGGGCTGGAGTTGGAGCTGTCTCATGGCATCGACCTTCAGGCTGACACAGATTGCCCGCACCGAATTCCCGTCCGAAAGGCTTTGGGGCTGCACTTGCCACCATACCCATAACCGGTCGAGAGACTGGGCCACTGATGAACCCTCCCCGCCACCCGGCCCGGCCCCAGGATCCATGACCTTGGGCGCTACCCATGAGGAAGCCGCGAGGGCTCATGCACCCGTATTGACATGAAATATTTCGATAGCCATGTTCACCCTAATAAACCTAACCTTGCGCCTAAGTCGCAGCTCAACCGTATCTACGTATTGACCTGAAGCTGACACAGGGAGTGAAGTCAGAATAGGAGCTAGGTAGGTACACAGAGCAGCCAGGGGATGCAAACGCGTACTCACGTGATCATATGGTGGGGCCGTGTCGCGGACGGGCCGGCCTATCACCGAATGGCGTACCGCTCGGCAGTCAACCCCCCTGCCAGCCAGCCAAGCTTCCCTAGGTACCTAGTACGTACTTACCTTACCAGGTAGGTGGTTGCCCAAGATAGGTCCTCAAGCCACACACCACCTCATCCACATTACACATCCACAGACGTGTGAGACGTCGACATCAAACCATGGCGACCAGCTTCTCAATACAGCCTATCGGCCGTTTCTACGGCGCCAGCCAACCTGTCAAGCGACCGAAGGTATGTCGACGCTCCTCGTGCGACGACGCGGTGCCTGCCATCTGGACCGTCACTAATAAAAGCCATCAGGAGTTCGCCTGCTTCTCGTACGATGACAATCATGAGTTTCACCTTGACGACTCGTCCATGCGTTACTACTACAACCCCACGATAGGCGCCGACTTATCGAAGGGTTATGACACCTTCATCAAGGCGGATGACTCTGGGGATGAGCATCTCGTCAGCCTGCTCAAGACCATCCAGGCTCACGAGCAGCTGTCGGGAAAGAAGATTGACGCCCAGCTCGTGACCTGGCGAGGCATGATGACCAAGGTATGGCTCAAAATATGAGTGTTACGACACGTTCTCTGAGTTGACGGGTTTTGTGTAGATCATGAGCACTCCGTTTGACGACCGAGACGGGTGAGATGGCATGTCGACGGCTAAGGTGACGCCGCTGATGGTTCACCAGGTTCGAGATGAACGCGACCCTTTATCAAGTGCGCCAGGTCCCTTCGCTTTTATGGCTGACATCTCGCTGACGTCCAAAGGACTGCATGTATCAAACCTCTGATGTTATGCGCCACTAACCCTGATCCATGACTGACGAGCTCCAGCTTCATAGAAGAAAACAACGCCTATAAGAAAGCGTCCCAGCAGCAACAGAATGCCCAGCAAAGACGCGGACCCCATCCACCGGAGGTCATGCAATTCTGGGGTGTGCTCCCTTCATGCCTGCGGAAGACAAGCCCCCTACTAACCCGCCCCAGGCTACAAGTTCGAAACACTATCTACCCTCCCCAAGCCCTGGGGCGACACCTCCCGCGAATACATTGAGAAACGCGAAGACGAGGTCGTCAACAACAAGGCCCAGTACTGCTCCGTCGTCCGCACCGGCATCGGCGCGACCACGATCTGCATCGGCGGCGAAGTCGACGCCAGTGAGCATCCCCCCCCCCCCCCCCCCCCCACCGGCCCAAGACGCCAGCCCCCCGCTGACACCAATTCAAGTCTGGGACTCCAAGCCCCCCCAGCCCGGCGCCCCCATAAACTGGGTCGAGCTCAAGACCTCCGTCGACATACGCTCCGATCGCGACGCCGCCACCTTTGACCGCAAGCTCCTCAAGTTCTGGCTGCAGTCCTTCCTCCTCGGCGTCCCGCGCATCATCGTCGGCTTCCGCACCCACGCCGGCATCCTCGCGCGCGTGCAGGAGATCCAGACGGCCGAGATACCCGAGACGATCGCCTCAAGGCCGAACCCGCCGTGGAACGGGGACATGTGTGTCAATTTTGCCGGGGAATTCCTGGAATGTAAGTGCCCCTCGTGTTCTCTCCTTGGCCACCGGCTGACTTGAGCAGGGCTCCGGCAAACAATCAACGACGACGGCGTGTGGAGGATACGCAGGAAGCCCGGGTCGCCGACCATCGAGGTCTTCCGCATCGTGGAGGCAGGCCACGGCGAGATCCTGACGGACGAGTTCATCAATTGGCGCATCAAGTTGTCCCTGGGACCTCCCGTCGAGTCTCAATGATACCACCGGCCCTTCCGCCCACCCCTGGTCCCACCCCAATAACCACAGTGACAACCCTCCCCGCATTAGTTCGTCGTGCATGCACACTTGTCCATCACAGAAAGATATTAATCAGGAACGTGTCTCATTCCAACTACCTAATGCTATGCTAAAACAGTCTCAATCGCAAACCGCGAGGTATCTATCGCAGCCCCTGAACGCCACCAGCCCACATATCCTTACAACGAACTAAACATTTCGGACCATGCAAAAGCTCATGGACTCGTGAGAAAACCGCCCCTCTCCCCTTCGACGAGCTCAAAGAAAACCCACAAATACCTTGACATCCAGAAGTCGAATGTCCAAAAAAAACAAGTTTAAAATCAAAGCAAATGCTTTTGTGTATGCTTCCAAAACCTGGTATGCAATCCATGCCGTGGTCTTACACATATTTCGTGTACAGCCTCGCCTCGCTTACGCAAAGACGGGCATCAAGCGGCCTCACACGGCCGGCCAGCGCAGCCGCAGGCCGTCTGTCCAGCGGCTGTAAAGCACGTCGGACAGCTGCTTGCAGTGCTCCATGCCGGGCCTGGCCTCGCGTCCGGGGTACTTGGCCTCCAGGGCCGGCTTTTCCTTCTCGGGGTCGACAGCTGCGAGATCGCCGTTTCGTCGTCTGTGGCTCTTGAGGTGGGGGTTGTTGGACGCCATGACCAGCTTCGTCGGGCTGCCGCCCGACGCTGGCGTGGCGCCCCGGTTGATGATAACGGTACCTTGCGGGGTTCCGTCTGAGGGGATCTTGATGGATTGTTGAGGCGTAAAGGCGTTGTTCAGCCTGTTGTCTT
Source organism: Verticillium nubilum (assembly GCA_002851675.1). Lineage (NCBI taxonomy): Eukaryota > Fungi > Ascomycota > Sordariomycetes > Glomerellales > Plectosphaerellaceae > Verticillium > Verticillium nubilum. The sequence goes on from NMXI01000001.1 coordinate 481,048, forward strand.
GGGACACGGCCGACATGAGGTTGCGCAGCAGGTGGTAAGCACCCTCGGGGTCCACGGCGTCGAGGTTCGCAAAGGCGTCGCTGAGCTTTGCCAAGGCCTCCCGCTTGGTCATAGCCGAGGTCTGCGCGTGCAGTTCGGCCAGCGTTGGGTCGAGAGCCTTGTTGAACAGGCGACGTCCCAGCAGTGCCTCCTTGCTGGTGGGCTCGGCGGGGGCCATGATGCTGGGTGGCCGGTTCTCGTTGTTGGGCGCGTCTTCGGCAGGTGACCCGTTCAGGTGACCGGAGGTCGAACTGTCGGAGGGAACGCGGCGGAACAGACGCATTGTAGAACCCGAGTTACCGTACGACATATCGGGTTGCAGTGGGCGTCTCGCGACAGTGGAGCGTGGTGATCCGTTCGCCTGGGTGTGACTGACAGAGGGCTGGCGGCGGGCTGTGGTCTTGCGCATAGTCTGAGGAGCCGGTGATGAGGGCCCGAGAGGGCCGTCCTTGAGATCGAGTTTGCGCATGGCCTCTTCGGTCGAGAAGATGGAAGAAGGCTTGCGAGATTTGACAGTAGGCCTCCTGGGCATGACCGACTTGACAGTATCGAAGACCCACTCATCGGCCTCATCCTTTGGAGAGATCGTGTTGAGTGTCTCCTGGTAGAAGATGGGGTGGGACTTGCGCTGCTGATTGACATCCCACATCTGCCTCCGTTGGATGAGCTCCTGGAGGGCCTCGACCTTGCCAGCCGAGCGAATGAAGCGATGCTTCAGCAGCTCTTTGGCTGTGGGTCGGCGGTCTGTGTCCTTGACTAGACACTGGGCGATGAAGTCCTTGAAGTCGCGGCTGAAGTTGCCCTCAAGTCGAGGGGGAGAGTTCTTGGGGATATGGAAGAGGACCTTCATGGGGTGAATGTGGGCCAGGGGCGGCTCGCCGTTAGCCATCTCCATGGCGGTGATGCCCAGGGACCAGATATCAGCCTTGAAGCCGTAACCGTCTTGCTGGATGACTTCGGGTGCCATCCAGAAGGGCGTACCGACGAAGGTATTTCTTTGAGATTTGATGTTGGTCAATTGGGCTGCGACACCAAAGTCGGCGAGCTTGACCTTGCCCACCTCGGAAAGCAAGACGTTGGCGGCCTTGATATCTCGGTGGATCTTGCCCTCGGCGTGCAGGTATTCAAGACCGCGGAGGAGCTCACGGCAGATGATGGCGATGTGGCCTTCGGAGAAGTTGTCTGGTTTGAGCTTTATCTGTTAGTAAGGCTCAAGACGAATGTTGGGTCAGACGACAACTCACCAGATCCAAGCAGGAACCTCCACCGAGGTACTCCATGACGATCCAGAGCTTGTGGCCGCGGAGGAAGCTGCCTTTGTATTGTGTGACGAACGAACTCGCGCAAGTGCTGAGAACAGCAATCTCACCCTGGATTTCTTGAATATCATCTTCACTGGATTCGAGATCAATCTGAAGGCATTGGGTCAGCCATGTAGGCGGAAGAACGAGGGAGGACGCAATCGACTTACATGCTTGATGGCGACAGTCTCGCCAGTGGCCTTCTCGATGGCCTTGTAAACGACGCCAAAGCTACCGCGGCCCAGCTCCTCAAGGACCTGGTAGTGCTCGGCGACGCCCTCGTCGGAGATTGTGGTGTTCATCCTCCGGGTCGTCATGGTGGTGGATATGGTGTTGCCGCTGGGGCTGATTATGGGAGGGCGATAGAGTGAGAGAGACAAGCAACCTCGATCGCACAGGTAGCTGGCTTTGACGCAACAGCAATTGGCGGGGTGCTTGACTTGAGGTCGTAAAGATGGTCGAACGAAAGGTCGCTACTATGGGTCTGGCAGTGGAGGAGGTTGTTTTAATGGAAGGGAACCCAGGCTTTCCAGGTTCGAGAACCAGGCTCAGCGCAAGTGGAGAGGGTCGTTCTGGTTGTCGGGGAGAGCGTGCAGGGTCCCTGCAGTTGCCGTGTCGGGCGTCGGATCTGAAGTTTGGAGTGTTCCTTGTGCCTGTTCCTGTGCTGGGACAACGGCCGGGGGGTTGAAGCTCGGGCCCTTTGTTTACTTTGCTTCCGTTTTGGTATAGCTCTGACGTCTGGGCTCATTGGGAGGGGCGTTTGTTGCGCTGTGCTGTGCTGTGCTTTGTCTCGCGAGACAGCAAGCAGGCCCTGGCCCCGAGGGTGGGCAAAGGGAAAAAGGGAAGAGGTGATTCAAGTCAATGCAAGATGGAGCAAAAGTAGGATGGAGGAGTGATGCATCACGGAGTTTCTTGCTTCGGGGCTTGCTACAGATAAAGGCGGCCACACTGACAGACCAGACGACCATGAAGCAGACCCCTTCTGACCACTGGCAGTCATACACATTCCAGTCGATCCAAACGGTCCAATTGATGGCATCCAAACGGCCCAATTCCGTGCTTTGTGCTGCATCTTGGTGCATTTTTCTTCGAGGTCGTGCCCACTCAGAAACCGGGGGTGGGGCGTCTTGTGATGGTGCCACCTGCCCGCCAACCGCCCAGTAACGGTGACCACTGGAACCTGGCAGGCCTGGCTCGCCTGGGTGCCCTGCCCTGGAACCTGACGCACTAAACCCGTCGCCCCGTCAACGCGCCCCTCTGTTTGTTGGCAGCCGACCCAGCAAAGATGAGCAAGATCAGAGGGTGGTCGAGGCGAAGCATCCTTACCTCATAGCATCAGTCTCTTGCCGTGCCCAACTCATCACATCCTCCTTCGCTTCGGTTGCTCATCTAATTCCACGACACCGCCAACCTTCTCCTTCTGGCATTGGCACCGTCGCCGTCACAGGTGCACATCCCACCCACTCCATCCATACCTAGCCACCAAACACCATACCAGTCAGGCCTATACGTCGACAAGGTCGTCGTCACGCTCGCTGAGCGCGTAACCCATTTCTTCTTCTTGAACCTTTGGCAGGTGTACTGTATGGCGACTGTTTATTACCCTTCCTCGAATCTTCAATATCAAACCTTGCTCTTCACCGCGTTGCCGATTGCGGCCTCACCGACATTCCCACCGCGTCGGACCATCAACACCACAACCCACCTCTGAGGCGGGCACGAGAGATCCTCTCTCCATCAGCTCCCCAAGATGGTGCCCGCACCACCACCTTTGCCTGTGCAGTTCCCCTGCTGGTGCAGAGCCGTCTACTCCTGGGGAGGCGAGGTCAGTTCGATATCCCAGCATCGCGCCTAACCATCGAGGCCTCCGTTACTAACCTTGTGCAGTCCAAACGCGACCTTGGCTTCATCGAAGGTGATCTGATCGAATGCCTCAATGCCGGAGACGGCTCCTGGTGGACAGGCAAGCTGTGGCGCGACAGGAGGACCGTCGGTGTCTTTCCTTCCAACTTCGTCGAATTGCTCCCACCGAACTTCCGTCCAACCACCAGATCCGTCAGCCCCTTGCCCGACAACACACCCAGTCCCAAGCCTATGCCCCAAAAGTCCAAGACGTTCCGCAAGCCATTCGAGGCATACGCAAAAGCGCCCCATTACACGACGGCAAAGCAGCCAGAAGTCGTGAGGGAGAGCCCTCACACACGCGCCCGCGACAACTCGGCAAGCTCGTATCAGCCTCCCGCCCACGATGGGCGGTCACCCTCGCCAGCACCACCGCTTCAGCATCACAGGAGTTACGATGGCAGAGCGCCCTCACCTGCGCCGCCTCAACAATATGGGAGCTACAACTCCCGCGCACCTTCGCCAGCGCCGCCGCAACAACAGCATCGGCACGACTATAGAGCTGCCTCGCCAGCACCTCCCCAGCAGAGGGGTTATGACTTCAGAGCTGCCTCGCCAGCACCTCCTCAACAGAGTGGCTATGACTTCAGAGCTGCTTCACCAGCACCTCCTCAGCATAGGGGCTACGACTTCAGGGCGGCTTCCCCCGCTCCTCCCCAACATCACAGGAACGATTTCAGGGCGGCTTCTCCAGCACCACCCCATCATGGTGGGTACGGATCGCGAGCCCCGTCGCCTGCTCCGCCGCAAGCATACCAGCAACACCCCAGAGCCCTCTCACCAGCACCTCCGCCACAGAACTACCACAGGGCCGCGTCTCCAGCACCACCGCCTCCTTCACATCATCACCACGGCAGCTATGGATCTCGAGTGCCTTCTCCTGCACCGCCTTTTGGCTACAACCACCACTCTAGGGCTCCTTCACCAGCCCCGCCTCTAGCAAGGAGCGTGTCGCCAGTCCCCTCTTTCATCGACACGTACCACAAGGAGAACTACGACGAGCCAGCACGTGAAGATTCGCCGCCGCCGCCGCCTCCCCCACCTCACCGCCATGTTAATGTCTCGCGTAACAGCTTCCATCCTGGCCAGGAACCTCGACACGCGGCCGCAAGGCAAGGCTCGAACCTCTCCTATGAGCACCGCCAAGACGGAATTCACACCCCTCGGATGCCTTCTCCGTGTCCGCCATCGCCCGGCGGTAGCCAAATGAATATGACTCCCTCGCCTCTTCGAGAAGCCATGGATGGTGTGATTGAGCAGCTTGACGCCTTGAGCATGCCCCGGGACACGAGAACCCCCGAACCCGCGCCACTGGATCCCTGGTCTCCCGAGTGTTTTGATATGGTGAGCCAGCGCGCAAGGAGCAAGGCAGCCCAGCGCCCTCAGACCTCGATGGGGCTGGGGCATCAAGACGAGGGGTACGAGACCTGGAGCGGAGGATCCTCTCAAGAGGCCTCATATCAGAACGGCCAGCGAGAGGATGGACACGATGCTCCCCAGCTAAGCAACTACGTTGAGCGTATGGAAACTCGACTACAAGGCCTACAGCACACCAACAGCACGACCAGCCACGACGAGCCTCCACCCCCACCACCCAAGGGCAACCAATACCAACGGCCAAAATCGTCCATGGGAGACGCTCCAGCTCCGGAGAAGAAAGTGCGGACTCGAAAGTCAGCTTACGATGTTGGTCGAAATGTCCTAGGCCGCTCTTTTACAACCAAGACTAACTCCACGAGCGCATCTTCCGGTAACCAGAGCGCGACAACGCAAAGCACGAATAGGAGCCTCATGAGCGGCGCATCCGCCGGTGCTATCAGCGCGACGAGTGCAGGCAGCCTAGCCAGGAAGAACGAGAAACGAGAACGTGCTCAGAGCGCATTGGGCGTCCGAGACTCCGATCTAGACCGACCCGACAGTCCCTTCACTGGGGTCACATACCACAGCAGCCACGCATCCGATGCGTCAAGACCAAAATCCCAAGCAGGGTTCAGCGATGAGATGGGTTCCGGCCTTGGAGGGCTGGTCCAACCGAGAGCTCCCAAGCGCAGCCTCTTCAAGAAGCTTTTCGACACAGCAAAGACTGGTGTGGCAACCAGCCGTAGCAACCTAGCGTCCGGGGCCGACTCAGTCAGGTCATCACCCTTCGCTCGTTCCACTACCCCAGGCTCCCCTGCAACCTCTGGAATGTCCTCCATGACAGGGCTCGGCAGCTCGTCACTCGGCAGGAATGCTGCCAAAGAGATGGGTCTGGGGACTGGGGTAGACTGGGTCCAGGTCCGCCGAGACATCAATCGTTCCAACTCGCTGAGCAAGATCGAGCGGCACGAGCGACAAGACCGGTGCCAGATGCTCGATCACCCCGCCCTCAACCCCGTGGATGAACTCTACCAGGGCGCCGAAGGTGACGAGGGCGCAGACGGCATGCCGGTCGCTCAGCCAATCGACTACCAGTCCATCAACCTTAGTCAAGTCGACAAGAGCACACGCTTCATCAGTAGTCTGCCCCCCCTCACAACTTCCATCACGCTGGCGACCTCGTACGTCTGCCGTCCCTACCGCAGCGACGTTCAGCGCATGCGCGCCATCTTCTCCTGGGTATCGGAGAGGATAGCATGGGAGGAAGACTTCGAGGGTGACATTGATACGCGGCGCGTCATTCAAACCAAGCGAGCCTGCGCCGAAGAGTACGCCGTCCTGGTAATGGAAATGTGTGCTGCCGTGGGCATCGAGTGCGAGGTGGTCCGTGGTTACCTCAAGACGCCAGGAGAAACTCCCGATTTTGGCATCATGCCCCGATCCAATCACTGGTGGAATGCTGTCCTTGTCGACAACGAGTGGCGCATGGTCGACTGTTGTCTTGCCAGCCCCTCCAACCCTCGCCGGCATCTCTACTCTGGAGCCGGCAACTCGGTCGCCGACTCGTGGTGGTTCCTCACACGGCCTACTGAGCTGTGCTGGACTCATATTCCCGAACACCACGAGCAGCAACACATCTGCCCGCCCCAAGCACACGAGGTCCTGCTCAATTTGCCTTGCGCATGTTCGCCGTACTTCAAGAACATGATGGAGATGGTGGACTACAACACATCCCTCACACGCATTGAAGACCTGGAAATGGTGCACGTCAAGTTCAACGTTCCTGCGGATGTCGAAGTGGCCGCCGAGGTCGAGGTGCGCGCGTACAGCCGGGACCAAGACGGGGATGTGTTTGAGAGCGGCGAGATGGTCAAGAAGAGAGCCCTGGCGCAGGCTGAGTGGTCAAATGGGTACAAGCGTTACACTGTCAAGGCGTTGCTGCCTGGCGATGAGGGTCAAGGAGTTCTCAAGATCTACGCGGGGAAGCGCGGGCTGATGCACAGCATCAAGGACATTCCTCACCCCATGGCGTTTGCTCTACCCATCACGCACACGGGCGAGAACCCGCCCTACGATTTCGTCACACGGCACCCAACGCCCCACGCACAACGTCACGACATCTATGTCGTCCAGCCTCAGTGCCAGCGGCTTGCGCTCAACAACACCTTTGTGTTCGCCATCAGACAGCACCCGAGCTCGGCGGTCATGGAATCGGTCATGACGCCGGCGTCAAATCCGGGAGGAGCGAGTCCCATACCATTTGCTCGGCCAAGTTCTGCCATGAGCATGACCGCTTCTAGCGCCAGCGGCTCGAATCCCAGCACCGTCAGCGGGAACAAACCGGCCAAGCTCGCCATCCAGACGCCGGCTGGCAAGATCCTGCGTTTGATGCGCAAGGATGACCGCAAGGGCATCGGTGTCGGCGGCCGCAACACGAGGGACGACGAGGGCAGCGACGGAGGCACATGGGAGACGATCATCAAGTGTTCGGAGAAGGGGGTCTGGAGGGGTCTGGTGCTGGCTGATCGTACTGCTCGCTGGTGCGTCTTCGCAGAATGGGTTTGCCTGGGGTGATTATCTTGTTTCGCTTGCGTTGCGTTGTCGATTATCTGCATCATGAAAGCTGGAAGGAAGGTCAGGTCTGGGATCTGGGGTCTGGACAAAAGGGGCTTTTCGGGATTTACATGACGTATGGGATGGACGGGATATTTGCATGGTCGGGAGTTGGCGTCTGATCTGCGTTGCAATGTTTGACTTGCGTACATTAATGAATGGACTACCTGTACCATAGTGGCATGCGGCCTAGTATATGGCTGTCGCGATACAACGAGTTCCAACAGTCTGTTCAGTCGTGATTCCGCGTCTTGAACTGGCAGCTTGCCGCACTTCGCATTTGGCTATTCTCGACAAGGTTCTCAAGGTAAGGAGGGTTTGAAATCACCCCGTGGTATAAAGTTAAATATGCTAGGAGCAGGCTCTGAAGTCGCCCTGTCTACCCTATCCCTACCGCTCGAATGTTTGCCCATCAGGCTCAGCGCCTGCAATGGCTGAAAGAACAACTCTTCCTCGTACAGTGTCGCTGCATCTTCCCCACGGCGCAACTCGATAAGCGGATAACAATAGTAAACAGAGGAGCAACCTTCAACTCAACTCACCCCAACCCACCTTCATCCACCATCAGCATCACAGCATCACGGCATCTCTTAAACAACATTTTTCTTCTTATCATCAATTTCCTCCCTCCCCGATCACACCAGCTGAAATGGCCGACCGCATGCACCGCCTGCCCCCCCAGGCCGCAGCCCAGCCCCAAATGACAGCGCCCGGCGCCCCCCGTCGCGGCGTCTCGCGCAGCCTGTTCAAGAGCCACCTCACGCGGCGCCCGACGCCAACGGGGACTGTGACGTCTTCGTCCAACGGGTCGACTGAGACGCTGCGGCTGCCGGACGTGGACATCCACAGTGATTCGACGGAGCTCGTCGTCAGGGATAAGCATGGTGAGATTGAAATTGGGGATCTGCCGATGGGGGTCATGGATGATGGGGACGAAGGGTTGCATGATGTTGAGGAGAGCAAGGGTAGGTCTTCTGGAATCCACCCGACAGAGAGAAAAAGACGCGACTAACGATCGCAGTCGAGAGACAGCGCCTTGCCGAGGCAGTCAAGCAGCATCAGGTGAACCACTCGACCATGCCGGAGCAGCCAGAAGGTACGTGTATCATGCTTGGTCTATTTAAAGGGGGTATTCATGGGACCTCGTAACTAACATGATCCCGCCCTCAGAGCTCCTCGAGGCGGTGCGCAAGAGCCTCAGGGCCAAGGTCACGGCCCTCGACGACGACCAGTGGATGTTCGAGTCGGGGGATTCCTGCACGCGACGGTAGCAACCGCCCAGGCTTCCCTGGCCTCCTCTCCCAGGTCTCGGGTCCAACCTCGCGCCGAGCGCGTCGACGGGCGGGAACGACGAGCAGTAGTCTTCTCTGCTTCCTGTATTTTTGTTCCTGTCCATTTTTGCTGCGTGCCCTCTCCCTTTCCTGCCCGTGTTTCTCAGCGGCAATCGTTCCGACAAAAAGTCACCTCCGCATCCGAAAGACCGTCCCCTAATCGAGACCCGCCGGCGCCGGCGCCTCGACCCGCCTCGCGGGCGCCCTCCTCTGCTGCGCACCACCACCGCCGGCACCGCCGCCGAACAGGCTGCCCATCATGTCCATGAGGGGGTTGCTCTGCCTGGGCTTGGCGATGCCAAAGTACATCTCGGCGATCATGTCGAGCGCCTCGTTCCAGGCGCCCAGCTCGGCAATGTTAGCCGAGTACTTGCTGATCAGCGTCCTGTAGGCATCAGGCGTGCCGCGCTGAATGGCGAGCAGCAGCAGACCGAGAAAGTTGAGCAGCGGCAGACCGGGGAAGATGCGCATGTCTGCGGTCGAGGTGCTCACGTCCTGGACGCCGCCGGCGCCGGCGTCGGCGAGCTGGCTGGCGAAGAGGCGGTAGGCGGCGTTGGCGGCGCGCAGGTTGCCGACGAGCAGGTAGGGCAGGACGGCGCGCGAGGCGTACAGAGGCGCCGTGTGCGAGTCGTCCTCCTTGTACCACGTGTACTCCATGCGGGCGAGCACCTCGGCCGAGTCCCTGGTGCCCAGGACCAGGTGGCGCTCCGCCTCGTAGGCCTCGTGTTCTTCGGCGTAGATGGTGCCCGCGACGTGGTGCAGCTCGGCGTCGCCGGCGGGGTATTCGCCGAACTTGCTGGACCAACTGTGCCTGGTCAGCGATGTCCTAGATAGCGATACGGAACAGAGAGACAAGACCAGAATGAAAGAAGCGCAGAAGGGATAAAAAAACAAAGAAAAAGATATGCACTCACGAAATCATCTCGCTGATAAACGTCTTCCTCGTCGGCTCCCCAGCCTCAAACAGCCGCAGACAGGTCAGCAGGCGTCCCTTGCTCGTGGCGTCGGGCATGAGCTCGGCCTGCTTGTAGACGTCGACGAGCATGAGGCACAGGTCGCCGCCTGAGCCGCCCTGGCCGGCCTTGAGCAGGGACTGGGCGACGCTCGAGAGGATGTCGATGGCGGCGGGCCAGTTGGCGGCCTTCACATAGCGGGCGGCGACGACGCGGGTCTGCTGCTGGGCTTCGTAGAATTGGCCCTCGGCTGTGCGGGCCTGTAGGCGGGTGATGATCTTTTCTATCTTGTCGGCTTTGGAGGCCATGGCTGTGGATGGGATGGAGGGGGTAGTCTTAAGAATCGGTGTCGAGACAGGCGTGTCGGGGAGGCTGGAGGTTGGATGTCGGGGGGCTCGTTTGGAGTTTGGGAAGCTTGATGACGGTGATGGTGTGCCGGTTGCTCTGGTGGGCAAAGTTGACAGGGGGGTGGAAGCTTGGGGCGGGGCAGCTGTCGTGGAACCTCGCCGAAGGGGAACCCCGCAGTCATGAGCATCCCCTGGGTGTCCCAGATGACATGGCGAGCGTGGTGTAATGGTAACATCTAAGCTTCCCATGCTTAGGCCCCGGGTTCGATTCCCGGCGCTCGCATGGACCCCGTGAGAACATGGGATATGCCGCCATCCCTTTTGTTTTGCCTCAATCTGACTGACCTGTATGGATATTCCACGAGGTGTCAGAAGCAGGTCTGAGGACTTGACTGGGCTTCGGAGCTCTAAGCTGTGCTGGCGGGCCTTGCGGCGCTTGGCGAGTCAGATTTGCTTCTTCCGAGCTTGGTTGGAGCTTGGCCTGTGCCGGCCATCAACGGCGTTGTCTCACCCCATCATCCATCACCGGAGGTCCGGCTCGGGGTTCAGAACATCTGGTTTCATGATCAACCGGGCCGTTCGTGGATCACCGTGCGATATGCATCTCCACAGAGTACACACCATGCAGAATGTCTATCATGGTCGTCTCATCGCATGCGTAGCCATCCATGAACGGAAGACGGAGTACAATAGTGTATGTACCCCGGCCGCATGCCAGACCCGTGCTCGACCAAGTGACTGTTCCCATATCGGGAGGAGAAGATTGGACTCGCACCGACTTTTAATGAGGAAATTCAGCCATAGCATTTACCTCAGTCACCATGATGCCAGCATAGCATGTACGGATCATATAAGAAGCCTTAGTACCCTGAGCTCTGCATGTCAAGACTGCCATCACCCGACCAACAAACATCCAAGAACACCATGACCATGACCATCAAGAACGTAGCTATCGCCAGTGTAAGTCGACACTTTCACCCTGTGCTTCGACAAACAGCTAACTCCCCAGGCCACCGGCACACTGGGCGCCCACGTCCTTCGAGCGCTCCAGGCAACGAACGCCTTCACCATCACAATCCTAACCCGCTCCGCCGCCTCCATCCCCACCAACGACCCCTCCCTCACCATCAAAGAAGTAGACTACACCTCCCTCGACTCCCTAACCGCCGCCCTCCAAGGCCAACACGCCCTCGTGAACGCCTCGAACACAACCGACCCCTCCATCCCCCTCCTCCTCATCGACGCCGTCGCCGCAGCCGGCATATCCCGCTTCATCCCCTCCGACTTTGGCTGCGACATCACGAACCCGCGCATCGCGTGCCTGCCCGTCTTCGGCATCAAAGCCGCCGTCCACGCGCGGCTGCAGGCCGTCGCCGCCGCGAACCCGGGCTTCACATGGACCGTCGTCTCCAACGGGCCGTTCCTCGACTGGTGCGTCCGGGTCGGGTTCTCGGGGATAGATCTCCGGCGCAAGGCGGTGAATCTACACGGCAAGGGCGATAATGTGAATCCCTGGACTACGCTCGCTGGTATTGCGAGGGCGACGGCGGGCGTGCTTCTTCACGCTGAGGAAACGGCGAATCGCCCCGTGTATGTGGCGAGCGTGTATGCTTCGCAGGCGGAGCTGGCGGGGCTGGCTAGGGAGGCTGTGCCTGGTGGATGGAGAGAGGAGGATGCGATGGACGTTGAGGCGCGGTTTGAGGAGTGCATGGTGAGTGTTGGGAAGGGGGTGTATACGCCTGAGGTGATGCTGCCGCAGATACAGTATGCTATGCAGAGGCCTGAGATGACGTATCGGTGGGCGAGGGATGATAACGAGTTGCTGGGGGTGGAAAGGATGGGGGATGAGGAGGTCAGGCAAATGTTCAGGGGGATCGCGGCTGGCCTTACGAAGGCTTAGTCTGATGCGGTGCGACAACCCCAAAGCTGTTAAAACCACCGTTGCTGTCAATCGATACTTCAAGCTCCCCTAGTTTGAGCAGACATGCGAGATGCAACTTGGACGTTGCACACCTTTGCAAAGCACACCGCAACAGCAGTCATCAAAACTTCTTCTATTCTCCTTCATACAAAGTACATATGAGACGGGCCCGCCGTGCCCGTCCTCATGATTGTGGATAAGCCACGCCGCGGGTGGCCTAAATCACAGTAACGCGGGGCAGCCAATGTGTCCGATCGGCCGCCATGTTGCTCATCCAAGAGCGTATTGTACACATGTCCTCCAGGGTTTGGGGCCAGAGGACAGAACGAGGTTCGGGCCGTCGGAATAAAAGACCAGCAAACGACAATCCCTCCGCATCCGACCAAAGGCCATGTTCCTCGCTGGGAGAGAGAGAGGGGAGGCAAATTGCACACCCAAGGGCGAGGAATGCGTATACTAAAACAACAAGAAAAGCGAGGAAGATGCGCCCAAGATCAGAGGTTGCGGAGGGTGCGCCGTCATGCGGATGCTGCTGGCCGTCCGGGGCCATTAATGTCTTCGGTTGATTAGGAGGGGAGCTTTCGGTTTTTTTTGTCGGTCAGACCGAGTCAGCCAGAGAGGGGAGACCTCCAGACTTAAAAGGGGATGTTTGGGGAGGGCTGGGCGCCGAGGACCTCCTGCTGCTCCTGGAGATCCTCGCCGGCGGCCTCGACGGAAATGGCCACGCCGATCTTTGCTTGTTGCTGCAAAACAAGTCAGTAAAACGCCAGAGCACCCATTTCCACACAAAATCACTCACCGTGAAGTGGTCGACATCGGCGGCAAACGTCATCATAACGGGGGCGGCGATGCGCTTCTCAAGAAGACAGCTGAGCTTGCCCTTGGAATCGACCTGGGCGCGGAAAGTGGACATGCGGAAGTCGTACTTGGCACCCATGGTGGCGATACCCTCCTTCTGAATACCGCCCATCATGCCGCCCGAGGGAGCAAGAGACAGCGTCAGGTCGCAACCGGCCTGGACCTTCTCGGATATACGACGCCAGTAAGACGTGTTGAGGGCACCCTGAGCCTGCAGCTGAGCGGTAGCGACCCAATCGTCGGACTTGTAGCGCAGAGAGTAGGAGGTGGCCATCTCGGGGCCCTGGGTGAGGCCGGCGCGCTGCCAGACGGTCTCGAGACCGAGGGCGAGCTTGGGAGTGACGGACTGGAGGTAGCTGCCGATGAAGATACCGGTGATGCCGCCGTCGAGGGCGGACGGGTTGAGCATCTTCAGAGAGGCGGTGAAGTCGTCGCCGGTGTATTCGTTCTCGAGCTGGACCATATCCTGACCAGAACCGGGCACAACCTGGAGCTGCGTCTTGGAAACGAGCTTGTCGGACCACCTGTAGTTAAAGCGAGTGGAGAGCTGACCGTCGTTGTCCATGTTACCCTGAAGGAAGACCTGTGTCGAGCCGTGTTAGCAATCATAGAGGTCAATCGGGAATGCCCGATGACGACGAACCTTGCTCGTTCCGTAGAGACCGGCGAAGGTGTAGGGATTGAGGCGCTCGCCCATGGCGAAGGCGTGGGAGACCTGGAAGAGGGGCGAGATGCTGAAGGCCTTGGTCACGTCGGCACGCAGGCCGGTGAACATGTAGTTGTTGAGGAAGACATCGCGCGTCACCTCCCTGCTCAAGCTCTCGACGGTGCCGGGGTTGGACAGGCCGAGCTTTGCTCTCCTGCTGGAAAAGGAGTTGACGGCATCAGCGACGGCGTCGGCGACGGGGTTCGTCGTGAGGAAGGTTCGGAGAGAGTCAATGGTGGAGGCCATGGCTGTGTATGTGATGATGGCCGAGGCCGAGGTTCCAGGTGAATCTGCGGAAAAGGAGAAGAATAGAAGCTAGCTGGAGGGTGACGAAGACGCGGCAGGAGCAACGCGCACGATGTGTGATGTGACAGATGAAAAGGGAGAGGCGCGGCGGAAGTTCTGGCAGCTGTGCCCTTATTCGACGATGAAACCAGAGATGGCCTTGATGTACGAGGCTTCACGATCGCGGAGAAGCTGTTCGGGCGGATGTCGGGAATTGACTTGTCGTGACGTTGCTCGTAAAATAAATTTCTTCAGCCTCTGATAGCACTGAAGCGTTCTGGGGAGCACGGGCCTTTCAGTGGTGGACCAGGGGGTCTCTCTTTCTCCCTCCAACAAGGACGGCAAACAGAAGGCGCCAGCTGCTTGGTTGCTTCCATCGCCTACTACCCGAATCCTCCCTTTTGCTCCACTCCATGGTGCACGTGACACCGGAACGGATAGCCGACAAATAGCCAGGGTGGGGAAAAGATAACCCCACCACGAACCTAGGCCCCGACAATTGGGTGAGAGGCCTCTGAGATCACATTGACAGCACTGCACTGCATCCCACGAGACCTCAGACGGACCTCATCTCTGATTCTGATTCTATCTCATTTGTCGGTGGACTCACGCTGAGGCATCCGTGACATCTCGCTTGAGACCTTTTTCTGAAAAGTTGAAAAATCTCTGTCTCCAGCGCAGTTACTCCTCTGCGGGAATACGTCAAAGCATTCCCACATAGCCGAGAAACAATCACGACCTCACGATAACCGACGGCGGGTTAAAGCGGGATATCGATATCAATTTATCAACTCAGCCATTATACCTCAAGCTGTTTGACCGACACCGCGCATACTCGTCTGTACATCTTGAACAACCTATACCGATTTCTCGTCACTCACTGTAACTGCCGATGCCCCAAGACTTTAGTGTCACAGGCATCTCCATACGATACGATACGCCATCACAACACTTCCATTCCTCCGGACCTCACACACCGCACGCCAATTAACCGAAAGCTGATTTCGTTTCACAACTTCAAGCAGGCTCTGCATGAACTTGACCTTGAACTTCACAGGCGAAGAAGCAAACTCGGGATTAAGAGGCAAGATTAGCCTGGAGGAATTGAGCGGAAACCAGACAAGATGGACACACTTCTGTGAGTGAGGCCATTTCCCTGTTTGCTTCCTTCCTTCATGTTTTCATCCCTCATGAAACATTTCCACCTTGCTGCTTTTTTTTGGAATGATTATCTGCGCCTTTCAATGGTTGCTCGAAGCATTCACGTCCCCCTGTAACGAGCAAGTGCCAGGTCATGAGCATGGGCCTCATGTGTCGCTCTGCAATTTTGTGAATCACAATTCAGCACCTGGTCTTCCGAGTTTGAAATCTTCCCGCAATTCAAGGGGCAGGCATTGCAAGCTTGGGAAGCCCCATCATTATCACTGTTTTTGCCCAAATAATGGTTTGGCAGCTTGCATCTTGAGCACCCTATTCATTCTTGCCCCGTCATCCTCTGCCAACTCCTCGATATCTAATCGAGCACCACTCTTTCCAACAACTCATGCATTCCCGTCCTGAGCTTTGCTTCGACGGCGCATCGCCCGCTATTGAAGACGACGGCGATCAAATTCATTCTGAAGTGACTGATGTATCTGACGTACCCGACAGCACGGCCGAAATTGCGGCCAACGCCCCTCGATACCGCCGGAAGAGCTCGACTTTTATCGACGGAATCCACGATGTACCCGAGGACCAGGATATGGCCCCGGCCCAGCTGTACAGCACCATGTCTGGTCGACTCTTCCATTCTGGACGCATCGCCATCGTGATGGTGGGCCTGCCAGCTCGCGGCAAAACGTATGGCCCTTACCTGGTCCCGTTGTGAAGTAGACTAACCGGCGAAGACACATCTGCGTTTCCCTGGCAAGATATCTTGGATGGTAAGGAAAACCTTGAGAGTAACCGAATGCCCTTGTTGACTTGACCAGGCTCGGTGTCAAGACTCGAATTTTCCATCTCGGCGACTACCGTCGGGCGACGGTTGGCGATGGTGGTACTGTCCCCGAGGACTACTTCTTCCCCAACGCGTCACCAGCATCAGTCATCCTGCGGCAGAAGATTCTCAAGAAATGTCGCGAGGACATTTACGCCTGGCTCAACCACGAGAACGGCCAGGTCGCCATCTACGATGCTGTCAACCCAACTGCTGGAGGTCGCCGCTCACTGGCTAAGGAATTTGCGAAGCATGACGTTCAGGTAAGGATAAATGTCACTATTTTAGTATCCGGAGACTAAGACGATCACTAGACCTTGTTCATCGAGTCCTTCGTCGACGACGAGTCTATTCTACTAGACAACGCCCGCAACGTCAAGATTTCTTCTCCTGATGTAAGCCACCATCCTTAGGCCCTTAAGTGCAAACACTCACACTCACCCTTTAGTTCTCCGGCATGGACCCTGATGACGCCGCTGAGCTCTACCTCAAACGGATCGATATGAAGATTCCCACATTTGAGATCATGGAGGAGAAGGAACTCAACTACATCAGAATGATCAACGCCGGACGCCGTTTCTTCTACAACAACCTCTCCTTCAACTACCTGTCCCACCGCATCGTATTCTACCTCACAAACCTGCACATCAAGTCACGCACCACATTCTTCGCCCGCGCCGGCACCACAACCGAAGAGGACTCGTACAAGGCCGACGCCCCTCTTTCCGAGCAAGGAAAATCGTACGCCGCCAAGATGTCCGAGGTCCTCATCAAGCACCGAGAACAAGAGCGGGCGGCTCTCGTGGAGAAACGCGGGGCTAACGTCCCCCTGCCGACCCTGACCGTGTGGACGTCGACTCGCCTCCGCACCGTGCAGACCTCGGATTACCTCAGGGACAAGGGCTACAAAGTCCGCCAGCGCTCGCAGATGAGCCAGATCAACCCGGGCGTGTGCGAGAAGATGGCCGAGCGCGCAATTCGCACCATCTACCCCGAAGAGGTCGAGAAGCACGAGCTCGACCCTTATCATCACCGCTACCCCCGCGCCGAGGTAAGTTTCCTGTCCCTGTCCGACCTCCCGCAACTAACCCCCTCACCAGTCCTACCATGATCTCGCCGTCCGCCTGGAACCCATCATCCTGGAGCTCGAGCGTGAGCAGAACGACCTCCTCATCATCGCCCACGAGTCCGTCCTCCGCGTCCTCTACGCCTACCTCATGCACTGCTCGACGATGGACATTCCAATCCTCAAGTTCCCCCGCGACGAAATCATCGAGATCATCCCCGCCGCCTACCAGAACGAGGCCAAGCGCATCCACATTCCCGGCATCGACCCCAAGATCACCCCCGGGTCGCCAGAGGACATCCGCATCCCAGTCCCCGGCAGCATTCCCGGCTCGGGCACGGCCAGCGGCGCCCTGAGTCCCATGCCCGGTCTCTCTTCCCCCGCTGAGCCCGTTGAGAGACCGATCGAGAAGGTCGTCAACTTGACCAAGGAGACGGTTGCCGATAAGGTGCATGACGAGGACTAGACGGCTCGGTCCGGGCCTGAATAAAACACGCTTTACATATCGCGGGGGCGGGGGCGGATTAGGGGCCAAGGCGCAAGCCATGGCATCGATCAACACTCGTTTCACTAGGTTGCTTTGAGTGCTCAGGATCTCGCGAATACATGACGAAAACACACATTATTGAAGGATCATGACAAGGACAGGCTGATGAGCTCATGACAATCAATGCTTTATTACTTCCAAAGGCCCGCTCCTCTCTCGCTGGGCATGTTCGTCATGCATGACTGGGTTTATACCCGTGAACAAAACGCAATAGTGGTATATGTTTCTGTGTCGTCCTCCAAACTCCAACTATCCCCTTCCACTTGCAATGCGAGTGTTCATACTCATGCCCTTCACTAGAACACCTGAACTGTCATTTCTCATCTCATCATGCTGGGTGGCACGATGCTCCCAGGACCAAACCTGCACGCATGGTACACATGTTGGCTCTACATAAGAATGCACTCCCGCTCAGGCTGTACGCCCTTGACCTTGGACTTGCTGCGCTTGTGTCCGTGCTCGTGCCTGTGCTTTCTAGGCGTGGTCGTCACGTCCGACTTCATCTCTGCCCGCGCATCCACATAAGACTCTGATTCGAAAGACGGACGTGGCAGGTCGACCGAAGGCCTATCTGTCGTCTCGGCTGGACTGGCCTCGATCGGCACTGGTGGCGCGCTGATGGCGTGACCGATAGCGTTGCCATCCCGCAAGATCTCCTTACTGGGCCGCATGAAGCCGCCGAGACGGCCCATCGTGAGGCTGATGCGCCCTTCGCCTGCCTGACTAGGAGGGCGGCTCCTATTCTTGTTCGAGAACAAGGCAGCAGCACGGGAGAAGCGCTCGCGCGTTGTCTCCTCGTTTGGCGTGATCGCCGGAGATGACGTGTCGGGGGTCCTCGCCGGCGTGCCGATGACAGACTCCAGAGGGTTGATACTAGCACGCCGGGAGTCCTTAGAATGTGGATCGAAGTCATCAATGCTGTCGCGGCTGGGTCGCTCCATGTCTGAAGAGAAACGAATGCTCGGGGCCTTCATCTTCGCCGTTCTCTCAAAGTAGTCGCCGCCGGAGGACCCGGCGGTTCCCAAATGCCCACTGTCAGCCAAGCTGGGCTCCGTTGATGTGGCGATACTGGCTTTCGAGTCGGCGTAAGATGGCGGTTCCGTCTCAGTCTCGTCCGCAGACACAACCTCTACCATGGGTACAATCTGGTAGAAGAGAAGATAAGGCATCTCTTCCTTGATCGATTGCTTGATGTCATCGACATATGTGACTCGTTCGTCGAGATGAAGGTCGTCAAATCTAGCCCATTGAGCCTCCTCGTAATCGGGAGGTGGATCAAGGTCGTGTCTTCGGTTATCTGTGAGCAGCTTGGGCGCAACTCGCGAGAAAGCGATGTAGTGACCGCTATTCACGGACTCGCCCCTGTGGCAGACCACCGACTGCAGAACGAGCTTGTACTCGGTACTGAACCCGTTTGGGTCCTCCTCCAAATGCTTTTCATCCGCCAGCATGAAGTGTGGCAGACGCAGGCTGTCTGGTATGTCGATAAATGTGTTGAGGCGTTGCGGAACCATCCTATCGGACAGACCGTAACGCTTCAGGCAAATGCCAACCACAGGCCTCTGAGAGAACTTGACAGCCACATCCAGATCATTTTGAGGCTCGCTATGCCCTGCAGAATGCCACGGAATTAGTCGGAAGAACTGCCATGCTGGAATCGTCACAGCTTTGACGACGGTCGAGCTCTTGCGTCGAGCCCTCTCGAGAAGGGTGGAGTTGTCTGTTTCCGCAGGCCGGCCTTTGCCGTCGACCAGAACATGCTGTATCACACTGGTTGAGCGATGCCTTGGAACAGGCCTTGAAGACTCGGCGGTCTCGCCATTGATCAAGGCGTCGGCACTGTCCGTCATCCTTCTCGCCAGCACTGGAGACATGTCGACCGGCGAGGCGACAACCCCGTTCGTGGGCGACTCGATTTCCTCGTTATGTGTTACGACTCTTATCGTGTTTAGTCGAGATGCTGCTGGTCGCCGTGCGTCTCGCTTTTCATCCTGGTTGCTGTCTCGGAGGACGTCCACTTGTGTGTTGAAGTATTCTTCCAGACAATCCTCGAGACGGAGTCCCTTGCCCTCGGGATCTGGAGGGACTGCGAGATTGAGGAGGCGTTCATTCACTATCTTGTGATCATCATCGTCGTTCTTGCCCTGGTGAAACAGATCGACTTGTAGTTGTAACAAGGGAAGTTGCAGGGTTTCTGTGATGAAAGCGAAGGCTTCGGAAGTGTCCTGCTGTTCTAGCTCTTTGGCATCTTGCCATCCACACTCAGCGAGGCTGTCTTGTATAAGTTTTGTCTATCGAGGTCAGCTTCATGGTGCGATCGGTCCTGGACATCCATCCGACTTACCATGTCCGTGTAAATCAACTTGCCCGATCGCAGCATATTAACCCAGAGTCGCAAAAGGGTAACCAACTTCCGCCGGGGCTCGTCAGTGAATTCATGTTTTAGCATGCCTTCATAAGCATCCATCCTTGCGAACATGGAGAACAGCAAAGAGTCCAAGTAGCAAGTCACAGCCTCTCTGTTTTCGGCACCAAGCATCTGCACGTTGGGGTTGTATGGGTAGATCTTGCCAGCGCTTGCGTCGCTCTGCATGTTTATGAATTCGGCAGCTTTCCTGACATCGCCGGCAGCATAATGGCTGTGGAGGACTTGTCGAATGTGGTCGGCGGAGATGCTGTGCTTGGTGTAATCGGGATTGTCTTCGGCAAGGAGTTGCAAAACGTCCTCGATCTGGAGTCAGGTTAGAGTCTGGGACGTGAAAGCCGACAAGTTGTCATTGATACCTTGGCCTTGTCCTCATGGCCACCGTTCGTTTGGCGGGAGGCGTCGGATTTGAAGAGCGAGAAGAAGTTGTCGGCAGAGAGGGGGCGGTTCTTGAAGAAGTACCGTTAGCAAAACTGCCGAAGCGCTGTGCAAGAGATTGGGCATTTCTCACCTTATGACCTGGCTCTGACGACTTATTCCTACGGTGGGAGCCATGCTTATCCTTCTCCCGATCCTTGACGCTGAAGAGCCTCCTCGCCTTCATGACGGGATGCGATTTCGTCGTCTCAACAATGTTGTAGCGACTTGTTATTGGGGAAAGACGAGTTGGCCGTTGAGTGGTGAGTCGATCAATGCCAGCATGAAAGCTGCCTTTGGAAGAAGAAGCTCGTCGATATGAAGCAATTACTGGGGATTGGGAGATGGCTGGAAGTTCGTTGCCGGGAGGGTATCGAGGTCTCGGATTGTCTTGGATCTGGGCGTGGCGCGTTTTGGCGGGGTTGAAGGTTGAAGGGGAGTTTAGGGATGTGACGTGGGAGCAGCAGTGGTTGGGGCCAGGTGCGGTATCAGGGTGCGAAGTCTAAGGTAGGGGTCGAGGGAAGGGGTGGGGGGGGCTACCCTTTAGTGGCAGGGGTGCACAGGCAAGACAGGCAGCGGCTAAAGCAGGCACGCCACGGTGAATCCTTCCATGGATTTACGATCAGCAGGATCCACGGCGAACGCAGAAGAGAACAAA
The DNA here is from genome assembly GCA_002851675.1 of Verticillium nubilum. Lineage (NCBI taxonomy): Eukaryota > Fungi > Ascomycota > Sordariomycetes > Glomerellales > Plectosphaerellaceae > Verticillium > Verticillium nubilum. Next base: position 501,751 of record NMXI01000001.1, read on the forward strand.
CGGTACCAGTTATGACAGGTACTTCATCAGCACATGCATGGCAAGCAATTTCTGATGGTACTGTGGATTTGGCTCCAGCATGCTCATTGGTAATGAATTTGGTGTTACCGCTGCGCTATCAACTTTCTTGGGTGAGCGATCCTGAAGGTCTGGCTTGGGATCTGCGGGATCTTCGACGGACGGGGCGGGAACAACTGGATAGATAGCCCCGGCCTCACCTGATGGGTCTGGACCAAATGGTCCAGGCGAGCAGGCGGAAGGCGAAAACGCCTGTTGACCTTACCAGGCGGCTTAATATTCGCGCGGAAGTTTACCTGTGGAGAGAGCATGACCCAGTGGCTGAAGCCATTGGTAAGGTACTTACCTTAAGGTGAGCAGCCCTCGGGTTCGGGTTCGGCGGCGCGCTCTTCGGGGGCCTGACGGGGACCAAGTTCCCCCGTCTTTATTGGGGTTGCTAATGTTCCGTTTTGTCTGCAAGAACCTTCCAGCACACTTGATCAAATGCTCAGCGGCGCATGAGACGGCCGTCTCTACGCAGATGCCTATAATGTACGCGCCAGCTGATCCGGATGACAGCCCACGTTGTTCAGCCAAGGAAGCCTAGAATGGATATGGGAAGATGGGGAGAGGTTACCTGAAGACAACCTAAGCTCAAGCGGCATGCCCCTCCCGGTCCCACCCCGGTTCAGGTCCCTGATGGCACGTTGGCAAGGCCCCTGTTGTTCATCCTTAAAACCAAGCCAAGCCGAGCCTGAGCCCTTCGCAGCCGCGAATCGAGGTGGCCTAAAAGCGTGGAGTTTCCTGTCGGGTTTCAACAAGCCTATCTCGCACAGCATACACTTCTGCCCCAGCCTTGACCTGACGAGAAAGCCTTGGACATTAAGAATAGCAATCTTTTTCTTCCAGCTCGTGCGTGGTGAGCAGGGGATAAAGTGCTGTATGCCTAGTCATTGCAGTCTAGTCAGTGCGGCTCCGTGGATGCCATTTGACCAAGCCATTTTCTCCGTCAGCGTGCTAGGCAAGCAAAAGGTTCCCTGATTGAGATTATGCGCGTGAGACGTGAGACCACCCAAAAGCTTTTCAGCCGATCGTCGAAAGTTCTGAATTCGGTCTGGCCGACAGGTCACACACCCAGGAGACTGTTGTTACACGGGAGCCTGTTGGACAGCTACGTAATTGCGCAGGTGGCATGCGCGCCATCCATTCCAGGAACGAATGTACCGCCGTCCACGAGGGTGTGACCGGTGGCTGACAGGCCCCGCTGTCCGACAGCAAGTGAGGCGGGCCTGCGCGGACGGATGATTCCCTGAGTCCGATTACCTAACCATTGTACCCCATTCAATTATCGAGACGCCGTGGCCCCGGGAAACGAACCAGTGCCTGCTGAGCCACAGCTCTCAATTGTGGCGCGATCTGTGGCTTGAGGTCCGTGTCGTGAATTGAGGTCCATTGAATTTTCTAGCATCGCGACACCCGTGATCGTGACAACCACCACACGTTCGACACCATTGACAATGGCAGCCACAATGCGAGATGGATCACGGATAGCCCGCGCGGTCGGCACCAAGAGCTCCTCACTATGGCTACCAAAGTCAGCATCGGTCGCCCCCCAACGATGGGCATCCTCTGAAGCCTCCAAACCTGCCCCTGATCTGGCAGATCTCGAATCCAGCTCCGGCTTCGCTATACCTGGTCCCGACGAGGCCACCGTCAAGTCCTTCAACACGGCCAAGCGTGTCGAAGACAGGCCGCAGCAGCTTCCAGGCAAAAGGTTGTTGATACACTGGCCGTCTCGGGCCTCACAATGCTGACCAGTTTCAAGATTCCAATACCATCCTCCCAAGTACGACCGCGGTCCCCTCCACCCCATCCAGTCGCCGCCTTGCACCGACCCTACCGCCCGCGACTTCGTTCCCGGACCTTTCAGCAACCCTCGTCTCAAGCAGACGTTTGACGCGACCATCGCCTCCGATCTCATGACGCTGGCGTACCAGCATAAGGTGCCCGGCACCGTCGTCACACCAAAGCCCGATCGTCTGCGCGAGTGGGACGACTCGTCCCCTTACAACATCAACCGACCTCGTCGTGGGCCGAGAGGTGCAGCGAACCTTGATCTTCTCGAGAAGAACATTACCTTCCGCAACATTCCCGAGATCAGCGCCGTCTCCGTCACCGCATTCATGCCCACCGCGGCCAAGATGCCACAGACCCTGCCCGTCATGCGATCCGCCGTCCAGGCCATCACCGGCAGCACGCCGACGACTGTAAAGATGAAGGACAGTGTGTCACAGTGGAAGGTCAAGGAAGGTGACCGTGTCGGCGTGAAGACGACGATCCATGGCCCTGCGGCGTTGGAGTTCGTGGACAGGCTCGTCAACATTGTCCTGCCCAAGATCAAGGACTGGCCCGGTATCAAGGCCAGCACCGGTGATGGCAACGGTAACTTGGCGCTTGGTCTGCGGCCCGATGACATGGCGTGGTTCCCCGAGCTTGGGATCAACTATGACATGTACCCGGCAAGAGTGAGCTACATTCACACAGCTGACTCAAGAGTGAATTCTGTTCGCTAACTACCAGCGTAGCTTCTCCCTGGTTGCCGCATCTTCATTCAGACAACGGCCACGTCGGACAGGCACGCCCGTCTCCTGTTCCAGGCGCTCGGATTCCCCTTCTACGGAAAGGTCAAGCACTTTTAGGTAAGACTTCGCCAGGGACTACTGTGTGGTCCTGTCAACGTTGCCTCGCTGTACAACACATGGATCTTTTGTACATGAATGTATCACCAAATCATCAATGGCATAGTATGCTGTCAAATCATGTGTGGGGAATCTTCATCAAACTCTGGTACTCGGGAAACGCAAGCCCAGCTTTCATGCTATATCGTCAACGTGCCTCCCAAACGCCGCCCATGTATGCATGCAAATTCCAACCCAGATCCCTGCCCTCCTCACGCCTTGGCCTTCGCCTTGAGATCCTCCATAATCACGTCCACGGCGTCCATGTTGTCAGCATCCACCTTGTCCGGTGAGCCGCCCTGCTTGGCGAGCTCGGCAGTGCAGGCGTCCATGGCGGGCTGGTAATTCCTCACGGCGGAGCTAAGCGCGTAGATGGCCTTCCTGCGGACAGTCTCCTGCTCGCCCTCCTTGGTCGCCAGCGCGACCAGGCCAGGCACGCCGCCCATGGCAAGGAGCCTCTCCTGGCTGGGCGCGTTGTTCTGCACGGCAGTGCCGACGCACCAGGCGGCCATTCGGCGGATCTCGGCCTCCTCGTGGGCGAGGCAGTCGAGGAGGGGAGTCCAGAGGGAGAGAGCGGAGATGTTGTTCGCATTGTCAAGCGACTCGATGAGCTGCTCAAAGTTGTCGAAAGCGATGAGCTTCTGGTCGAGGGGCACATCGGGGGAGTGGATGGCGGCCATGGAGTCCCTCATGAGGTCGGCGTCGCTGGGGCCGCCGAAGAGGGCGGACATGGCTTCGGGGTTGAGGCGAGGAGCTTCGCCCGGGGGTGCCTCTGCGCCATCAGGGTTGTCCTGGTTGGCGATGCTCCATTTAAGGAGATCGTTGAGGTTCTTGTCGCCCATGGTTGTGCGTGTGTGGGAAGTGAAGTGTGATGAATGTGTGATGAGAAAGTGGTGACTTGATGTTGAGCGTCTCAGTGAATGGGACGCGTGCAATGGGCAATTCCGATCAAGTCTGTTTTAAGATAGGCCGTAACGGCTCTTTTTTGACGATGAATAATTTTGGGATCCGACGGCTTTCGAGTTGTGATGTTCTATGTAAAAAGGCAGTCACTTGCTGGCGCTCAACTATTTTGCTTTTTTCTTTGGCCTCCTCATGTTCATGACTTGAGCCTGCCAGGATCCTGCCCGTTCTGGAATCTTCAAGAAGCCTTCTAGACAGAAATGGACTAGCGCAGATCTCACGTGAAAGCCCTGGTCCTGGCGGGACGTCACTACAAGGTCCAAGGAGCTCTGACCATCTCGACACCGCTCCCCGACTGTCAGATGAGGGTCTACGATTGCGCTTCAGCTCTCCTCCCAGATACGTTCAGAAATCCATTTCGTGAAAACTGTCCGAAGGCTCGTAAAGGGGTCAATGCCAGCCTCCGGTGGTCGGGGCAGCAGTCTCGTGGGTGGTTGGTGAAGAATCCAGGATTCCGAGCTGCCCCACCATGAGATGAGATGCCCCTCATTGCCGCTTTAGAGGAAATTGGGCGCCCGCCACTTGAAGCTCGACATGATCCCTGATGCAGCGTGGTTGGTCTCATTCTCGGAGTTGAAACCCCCCTACAACTGCTACACTCTCATGGTACCTGCGATAAGCCAATTGGAAGTTTGGATGTCATTTTTCTACCTTGGTGATGTGGTGATTTTCGAGCCCGGCTCAGCCACAGACGAGGGGTAATTCCGTTGAGGAGCACGGTCTATTTGCCTTTTTTTTTCTTTGCCCCAGGCAGACAAGTTCATCGACTTGGCTTCCCAGCAACCACACTGATATGCCTCAAGGAGGCAACAAGCTGAGGTAGCCATTCGAAGCTCGTTCCGTCTGCAGATGGATATGTTTAGCATAGTTATTCGGCCGCGGGCCATTTAACGGAAGCCTACCCTGCATACGCAATCCACTCGCGCGGCAGCTATAGGCGTCCATAATAGTCCGACACACGACGAACGAGAGCTCTTGGCGAGGCGCGTTGGATAGCGCAAAGCTGGATAAGGTTGGATGGTGGCCTTGAGTTCATTCATTCTTGAATGCTTACGGGTGGCGTCATCACCGTAGGTCTGTGGAAGGGTTTACCCACGCATGACTTGCGCCAGTACGCGTGTTTTTTTGCCATCTGGTGTACGAGTCAACCACGTAGATCGTGGGCACGGGGGCAAAGTCCGGGGCAGCCGGGGTGATTGATGCTTCTTCTTTTCCTTTTATGCTCTAAGCTGATGAGGGGTTTACTTGACGAAACATTGATACGATCGCCAGCCCAGCTGGCCATTTTGCTGTTGCCTTTGTCAGATGTTGATGAAGCTGAAGCGATAATGAGACTGATTGGGTAGGATGACACCTGCACTGCACGTAGGGCTGGTTGGCTGATTCGATAGGTGACGACGGCATGCATAGTGATGTAGCAGTACACCAAATAGCAACTGTAGGGTTGAACATCACGTGTATAGGCAATGACCCTGAAAGTCTGGCAACACTCTGGCGTCTAGAACCCAAGATCACGATGAATGATGATCTCGAATTAAGGAACCCTTGGCTTGATGGGCCGCGGGCCGTGAGGCACCTGCATCAGAGCATGCCTGCCCGGCTCGAAACGTGCTGCCTGTCCACCGCCCAGCCACCATCAAAAGCTGTGCCCCATGTGTCCCCGACACCCACAGGCCAGGGCCAGCCTTTGGATTCCTCGTCACCCACCTCACCTGTGCGCCAAACCCACCAACGCCGACAGGTAAAAGGTACGTACCCAGGCATCAACCATCAGCCATCAGCCATCAGCCACGAATATACTAAAGCGGCGACTATTCCTTCCTGCCAGCAATTGCCCGCCCACAAGTCGGGTTTCCCAAGGAACATCTCGCATCTACGCTGGCATCGCCCCCCCCCGGCCCGTTCCCCACCCTGACCGCACCTCCTCAGAAGCAGCGACACCTTGTACCTTCCACTTCCACCTCGCACCTCGCTCTCGCACTTTCCCTTTTCCCCTCCGCCCAACCCAACTTGCCAACAAGCACAGGTGTGTCCGACTCCTTCCCCATAAACCAACCTTCCCACTTTAACCTCACTTCCCATCCACCATCTCGCCCCCTCCGCCTCCTCACCACCAGCTTCAAACTTTGTCGAATACCATCTCGCTTTGACGATCCGTGAATCGCGCGAGCTGATCTCATCTCTTCCAGCTATACTTTCACCACCTCGAGTCCTCTCCCCACCGCTACATAATTCACAATGGAGGGTAGGTCATCATCGATCTTCCATGTTAAGCTTGTCCCATCGAGTTGTCGACAATACATCTCCTGCGGACCGGATCTCTGGCGGTGAAGATTGCTAACACCTTCTCCTCATTATAGAAGAAGTTGCTGCCCTCGTCATCGACAATGGGTTAGTTCATCACCCCCTTTTTGCCCGCCGTTGTCACCGGCTTCTCCGCCTTTGATGAGGACCCGCCGGGATTCCTCATCACTCGACGTCCGCGCACTGGCACAATGCCGCGATACGTGGGGGACAATGATAAGAAGAGAAAGAGAAAGAAATATGAAGCTGACCTGCCTGTAGTTCGGGTATGTGCAAGGCCGGTTTCGCCGGTGACGATGCGCCCCGTGCTGTCTTCCGTAAGTTCCTCTCTCAAGATCTCACAGACCGCAACTTGGTTGCTGCGGGCAAAGCTTGTCAACCTCTCAATGCTGACCATCCAAAGCTTCCATCGTCGGTCGCCCCCGTCACCATGGTATCATGATCGGTATGGGCCAGAAGGACTCCTACGTTGGTGATGAGGCACAGTCCAAGCGTGGTATCCTTACCCTCCGCTACCCCATCGAGCACGGTGTCGTCACCAACTGGGACGACATGGAGAAGATCTGGCACCACACCTTCTACAACGAGCTCCGTGTCGCTCCCGAGGAGCACCCCGTCCTGCTGACGGAGGCCCCCATCAACCCCAAGTCCAACCGTGAGAAGATGACCCAGATTGTCTTCGAGACCTTCAACGCCCCCGCCTTCTACGTCTCCATCCAGGCCGTCCTGTCCCTGTACGCCTCCGGTCGTACCACCGGTATCGTGCTTGACTCTGGTGATGGTGTCACCCACGTTGTCCCCATCTACGAGGGTTTCGCCCTCCCCCACGCCATTGCCCGTGTCGACATGGCTGGTCGCGACTTGACCGACTACCTCATGAAGATCCTGGCTGAGCGTGGCTACACCTTCTCCACCACTGCCGAGCGTGAAATCGTTCGCGACATCAAGGAGAAGCTCTGCTACGTCGCCCTCGACTTCGAGCAGGAGATTCAGACCGCCGCCCAGAGCTCCAGCCTCGAGAAGTCTTACGAGCTTCCTGACGGTCAGGTCATCACCATCGGCAACGAGCGCTTCCGCGCCCCCGAGGCCCTCTTCCAGCCCTCTGTTCTCGGCCTCGAGTCCGGCGGTATCCACGTCACCACCTTCAACTCCATCATGAAGTGCGATGTCGATGTCCGTAAGGATCTGTACGGCAACATTGTCATGGTAAGTCTCGGTTGATTGACAGATCCATTGGTGCAAATCGCTAATGATGCCTAGTCTGGTGGTACCACCATGTACCCCGGTCTCTCCGACCGTATGCAGAAGGAGATCACTGCTCTTGCTCCTTCTTCCATGAAGGTCAAGATCATTGCTCCTCCCGAGCGCAAGTACTCCGTCTGGATCGGTGGTTCCATTCTCGCCTCCCTGTCCACCTTCCAGCAGATGTGGATCTCCAAGCAGGAGTACGACGAGAGCGGTCCCTCCATCGTCCACCGCAAGTGCTTCTAAGGTATGTCTGGAGTACCCGGCGATTGAGTTTGTGGCCTCTAACCATGTGCAGCGCTTCGCGACCCAACTCCTCCTCCCTTCCTCACCGCAAAACCACGCCGAGTCCACGAAGGTCGCGACCAATGCAGAGCCTGCCCCGGTGGGATGGCATGCAGTCCGAGTCTCGTATCTACGAAAAGTTTTTGACATGGTCAAGAAATTGGGGTCGACGTTTCTCCCAGGCGATATGGTCTTTGTTCAGTAGCAGGGTGTGTGCGCACGGTTAGGGGTGGACTCGTTTCTCGAAGTTGATCATCCAATACACTTTGCTTTCAGCCCTTTATACGGTCGAGGCGCCCGCCAGCCTCATGTGTTTATGGTTCACGAATCGAGTCGTAGAGTTCCTTCAGGAATAGGATCATGGTTCTATTTCATCTTGACGTGTGTATGTGACCCAGTTGTTGATTATGATGTATTGTGTTATGGCTTTGGATAGATTGGATCCCTGTCCGTCGTGTCGGTGACTTTGGGCTTTGTTGTTACATCTATTTCGCTTGTGCCGCTCTCTGCTGCCTCGGCAATGTCATCGTCTTGCTTGGTCTCGCCTTCCTCAAGTTTCTTGTACTTCCTCTTGCTCTTCTTGGCCGCGCTCGCCGCCTTTTTTCGCTTCGCCTCTCCGACAATGGCGCTGCGACTCTGGTCACCGTTCTCGAGGTCGTCAAGCCTCTCTGCGAGGAGCTGTCGAGCGATCTTTCTATTCTGGGTGCGCGACCGCGTCGCTTGGCACTTGACGACGATGCCTGTCGGTTTGTGCTTCAGCTGGACGGCAGAGCTCGTCTTGTTCTGGAGGGGGGAGCCCAATTAGCTGGTGTTCGGTTGAGGGGAGATAGGGGGGTCCTGGGTGGACTCGGCGCAGCATACAATCTTTTGGCCACCCGGCCCGCTGCCTTTGAGGTAGTTTTCTTCTATGTCGCTGTCCGGCGGGGGCTTGGGGCGCTGAGGCATCGGCTGCTTCTGGGTCGGGAGGGAGGTGCTCAAGGGCCGGCTGCGGATGGCGCTGGGGCCGAGGAATTGGAGGGGGAGGCCATTACGTGGGCGTAGAAGAGGGAGAAATGGACGGGCGAGGGAGGTCATGTCGTGATCCGGGCCATGATGCTTGGCTGGGGCGGGCAAAGAGGTTGATGATGCTCCCGCTTGTTGTGACGACTGAGGTGGTCGAAGTTGGAGTTTCGGAGTGGGGATTGCGATAAGATAAGAGGTTCAGTGACGACGCGACGGGACAGCTCTGTGGGGGGGACCTAAGAACTTCACAATCACGACTCACAGGTGTCAAGTCACGAGTCATCAAAGAAAAAGCCGTTACATTCACAAAATAACAGTCCATTGTCATTACGGGAACGGGAAAGGTATCGTCAGGGTACAGCTAACTACAAGCGGGAGCCACTCCCGCATCCCAAGTGGGAAAGCAACGCGTCGCCTTGCCTCACCTGTCCAACGCTTGCGATTGGCACTGCAGAAGTCAGCAAAAAGTCCAAAAGGGTCGAAACCTCCAGTGTTCGGGGCCGAACGAGACTCACCATTTGGAAATACACTCCCCGCTTCGCAATGAGCGCCGCATGATCTCCCTTCTCGACGATCCGCCCGTCAGCCATGACAAAGATAACATCTGCATTCTGCACCGTCGCCAGCCTGTGCGCCACGGTGATCATAGTCCTCTGCCCCTTCGCCGCGTCAAAGACGGCCTGCACCTCCCTCTCCGTCTCGCTGTCGAGGCTGCTCGTCGCCTCGTCGAGAAGGAGAAGCTCCGGCCGCCGTATGAGCGCTCGCGCGATCGACACGCGCTGCTTCTGGCCGCCCGACAGCGCGACGCCCGCGGGGCCGACGGGCGTGTCGTATCCTTCTGGCAGGGAGGCGACGAAGTTGTGGAGGCCTGCGTCGCGGGCTGCGCGGTGGAGGGTTTCTTGTGTGACGGAGGCCTCGTCGGGGATACCGAGGAGGATGTTGGCCCGGATGGTGCCGCTGAAGATGTTTGGTTCCTGGGAGACCAGGGAGAGGGATGAGCGGTGGGATCGGAGGTCGATTGAGAGGATGTTCTGGGAGTTGACGTTGATGGTGCCTGTTTCTACTGAGTAGAAGCGTTCGAGGAGGGAGATGATTGTTGTTTTGCCGGAGCCTGGTTCGTGTTAGCTGTTGGGAGTAAGAGAGGGTGTTCAGAAGTCTGGACGTACCTGATGGACCGACGATGGCTGCAAATTGGCCCCTTTTGATCTGGACGATGGTGTCAGTAACACTTTGGATCAACGACGGGTCGGAAAACTGACCTGCAGACTCAGATTCTTCAACACTGGCCCTGGGCGTGTTGGGTAGTTGAACCAGACGTTCTTGAACTCGACGTGGACGCTCTTCTCATCAGGTCCATCTGACAGCTGGCTTACACCTATCGTGCCTGCGTCAACATCATCGTCGTCATGTTCCCGCATGGCTAGGATACGATCTGCCGCGGCGGTCGCGCTCGCAATGTCTATCTTTATCAGAGACGCCCTACAATGGTCATGGGCATGACTTACTCGGACCGTAGCTCAACCATTGTCCAGCACTCATTCCACCTTGGACGACCGCAATGTACACAATCACTGATTTGGTCAGTGTCTTGATAGATATGAATGCGAGGAAAACTCACTGTACTGGAAAGGCGAGTACTCGTGTCGAGCAAGCAGATGCCCTCCATACCTAGCACAAGTCAGCTCGGCATCATCCTCTCCAGTCTTCCCACACCTACCAGAGCACAAAGGCCATGCACAGCAGAGAGATGCTGTCACTGAAAGAGAACAGCATGACCGAAAACACCGACTTGCGAAACGCGGCGCCGATATGGTCACTCAACAGGTTCTGATACCGCCCACAGATGCCCGCCTCCATCGTCAAACTCGACACCGTCCGCATGGCAGCGATGCTCTCGGACGCGAACTTTGCGCTCTCGGCGAAAACGGCATTGTTCATCGCCTCGAAGCCCAATTCGTGCCGAACGCGGTAATACATGGCCGCCACAATGAGGGGCGTCGATGTGCACAGCGCCACGACGGTGAGCTTCCACCCAAAGACGAGGCCGATGACGACGCAGCCCGCAACGTTGAAGACGGAGATGAGGGCAAAGGCCATGTTGGTGCCCAGAAGTTGCTGGAGCTGCGTCGGGTCCGTGGCAAGGCGGGCCGTGAGGGCGCCCGCCGAGTGGGCTTCGGCGTCGAAGAAGGGGGCGGATTTGGAGAGCATGTTTTCAAAGTACTCCTTGCGATAGGCGCGAGTGATGCCCTGGATTTGTTAGTAGTGTCTGGGGCGGAGGGGGACGGGACTTACGAAACCGATGCTGGTGGTGGACCAGCAGAGGGCGAGATAGCTGAAGCCGACGCCCAGAGCGAGGTAGAAGAACAGGAGGCACCAGTAGTCGGCCATTCCCATCAGAAAACTTCCCCAGAAGGAGAAGAGCGAGACGAGATTAGCAAACAGGTACGCCTGGATCGGCGTGCTGGCTGAATGGTGTCAGTATGCTTTTACACACGGAAAAAAGGGGGCAATGACTGACCTCCAGCACCCAACGCTCCGATAAGGATCACGACATATACTGGCCATCTGGACGTCTGCTCAGCAAGCAACGTGCCAAAGCTGCCAAACGGACGCAACAGGCGACTGAGTCGACCTGTCTGTTCTGGTCCTTTGACAACCCTCAGAAGCGACTCCTCAGCGTCAAGCAGGTCGTCGCCCGAGTCCTCATCGTCAAGCTCAAGACTTCGCCAACTGTCTCGACTCCTGCGCCGAGCTTGCCTCTCGCGGCCGACCGCCTTCTCATCAAAGTCATCCATAACATCCGACTCTTCAGTGAAAGCCGACTTCTCCCCCATGCCCAGATCATAAGACGAGCTATCGAGGTCACTGTGCGAATCATCTCCCATGTTCAGCTGCTGCGCCGTGGCAAGCGCGTGATACGCACCGCCGACCTCCCCCATGAGACTCTCGTGCGTTCCCTGCTGGACAACCTTTCCGTGACGCAGCAGCACGATGTTGTCGGCCTTCTTGATGGTGCCGAGGCGGTGGGCTATGACGATCGTCGTGCGCCCCCTGCACGCTCGGTCGAGTGCCGCCTGGACGATCTGCTCGCTGCGCACGTCAATAGCGGAGGTTGCCTCGTCGAGAATGAGGATCTTCGGCTTCTTGACGATGGCGCGCGCAATGGCGAGGCGCTGGCGCTGGCCACCGCTGAGTTTGATTCCAGACTCGCCGACGGCGGTTTGGTAGCCCTGCGAGCGTTAGCTGATACTTTCGGGACAGGTCTGTCTGGAAGGGAAGTGCTGGGCAGCATACTTCAGGCAGGCGGGCGATGAATTCGTCGGCAAAGGCATCCTTGCACGCCTCTTCGATGAGCTTGGCCTTGACGTGGTCGGCCTCACATTCCCACTCTGTGCCGATGAGGCCGTGCTCGACGTTCCTGTAGATGGTCGTGTTGAAGAGGGCGTTGTCCTGCTGGACGAGGCCGATCTGGTTGCGCCACCACTTGGGGTCGATGTCGCTGAGCTTGTGGCCGCCGACTGTCACGAGGCCGTTGCGAAGCCAGAGGACCTTTGCCTGTCAGCCTTGAAGACGTATCATGGGGGGTTTTGTGGAGACGAACTAGCTGATTCGTGACGGGATCGCCGTTGAACTCGTACCACCTCTCCAGGATGCCGACAATGGTACTCTTGCCTGAGCCGGAGGGGCCTACTATGGCCGTGACCTTGCCGGCTGGGAAGCGCAGGCTGAAGCCCTCGAGGATCTTGACGTCAGGGCGGGTCGGGTAGATGAAGTTGACGCTCTCGAGAACAATGTCTCCGTCGGCTGAGACGTCGGGTGCCTTGAGTGCTCCGTATGTCGTCTTGGGGGCGTCGATGATGGTGTGAAAGATGCCGCCGGCTTCGGCTGCTTGGGAGGCGGCGGAAAGGGGGGCTGTGATCTGGCCGATGGAGGAGGCCATTATCATTACGCAGAGAAGAACACTGCGTGGGTCAGTCGTGGGCTATGTTCGTTTGTCGCACCTGCGACTTACACGATCAATGACTCTGGGCTGGTGATGGCCAGCATGGAGTACATCATAAAGGCATACCAGAATGCCAGTGCAAATGTGCTATACACTCGTCAGCAAACCATCTCGCCATCTGTTCATCTTCGGTCTCAAGAGTCTTACGCATAGATGGCAAAGAAAACTGTCAGGTCAGCAAAAACATACCACACCTCCAAGAACCTCAAAACTCACTCAAAGACTGCTGCGCGCCCACTATCCACGCCAGCCCAAACCCCTTGTGCCTCGTCTCGTCCACGAAAGCAGCATACCTCGCCGCCATCTTCCCCTCCGCCCCGCAAGCCGCCAGCATCCTCCAGGCTGCAAACGCCTCGGTCGAGACAGACGCGGCCTGCACTTCGACTGCCTGCACCTCGCCCATGATACGCACGACTGGTGGTGTCGTGACCATGTAGACGATGGCGATGAACACGAGGCCGGTGCTCGTGGCGAGGGTGAGCATCCAGTTGTAGGAGAGGGCGATGCAGAAGCCTGCTACGACCGTGGCGATGCTGGAGAAGAACTGGCCCATCTTTTCGGAGATGCCGTTCTGGAGGATGGACGCTGTTGTGGTGATGATGGCGGCTGTCTGCCCCGGGGGGAGCATGTCGAGCATGGATATGGGGAGCGTGAAGAGGGCTCGCAGGTAAGTCAGGCGGATGGCGGCGGAGATGCGGAGGCTTGTCATGCGGAAACCGAGCTGTGAGGCATCAGTCTCTGAGGAAGGGCTTGATTCTTGTCACCTACATTGGAGATGTAGGTTAGACATAGTCTTGCGAGGAAGAGGTAGACCATGTATAGACTGTGAGTGTGAGCAGAGGCTGTCGATGAGTGGAATAGGAGGAGCTGTGGAACTTACACGCCAACATTAACAGCGTCGAGGAATTCTTGCTCCGTCTCTTCGGTGCCTTGTTTGAAGAAGCCGGTGAAAACACCAACCAGTTGGCCTATTCGCTGTCAGGCATTCAATTCAACAGCAACTTCTAATTTCTTACCAAATAGAATGTTCATCAGCGGCATCGTCAGGCCGGCGCCGACAGCAGCCGCCACCGACACGAACAGCGCAAGTCTGTCCCACGCTGTAGCATATGACAAAACTCTCTAAAAGGTGGTCAGGAGGCCAAATCTCGATGAAGAAATGCCGTGAAACGTACGACAAAATTAAACACGGTGATCCAGTGCTTGGGATCAATCTTCGGCTTCGGCTGTGTGTCTTCGGCCCCGGCCGCCGGCGCGGCGCCGGCATCATCAGCCATCGGAGCGGACACGGCGTCTCGGAATCACCAACTCCGTAAAAATCGGAGCCTAACAAAAAAATTGAAAGAAAAGCGCAGACAATGACAGATAGGGTCAGATGGGGCCAGATGAATCAGTGTCCAGCCTCAACTCAAATACGGTTTAACAATGGCGAACTGAGGTGTGTGAAGTAAGTATTAGATGCAAATCGGTTCGAGGCAAAACATGAGCGCAAAAAGTCCCAGGCCCAACGCCAGGAAGTAGCATACAGCCAGACAGACAGCCGCCCGTTTTGGGGCGCGGAAGACCACCAAGACTACATGGGATCGCGGTGTTCCTTCTGATGGTTGTCGAAACAGCGGCTGAACCAGCGGCCTAGTGGCGTGGGCTCGAGCACAGGCGGAGGCACACGGATGCGGCCGGGAGCGTGGGCGCGCGATTGTTTGGGTGCTAGTCGGGATAATGGGGTGAAACAAACTTGTTTGAAGGCACGTCCTGTGCACAGTTTCTCCAGGGTGTTCTGGGAGTTCAGCGTACAATTCGGCAAGGTAGAGTGGGAGATTGAAGGGCACCATGTTACAGCGAGAGCGCGTCTCGCGATATTTTGGTGATGCCAGCATCAAAGGTATTCAATTAAGCTGTTAGGTCAAGCGCTAAAAGTCATTATCATGCTCTGACGAAGGTTCCTGGAGCAACTCTAGATAGTACCTTAGGGTATGTGCTGCAATCCGTCTACAAAACGCCCTCTTCCTTCATCGCGCTGATGGCGTCACGAACAACGTCGCCAAGCTCTCTGATCGTCTCCTTATCGCGGGGCAGCGTGTGGCCTTTCGCGTGGTCGAACAGATACGCCGAGTCTGGGTCGCAGACGTTGTAGAGCGCCATTGACCCGTCCAGGTAAGGGTCTAATGAGCCAACTGCAGGATGGTTAGTGATCTTAGTTTTATTTCTGATCGACGAGACGGAGGGACGCACTGATGTGTAGTGTCCTCGACTCGATCCGCTCCTCAGTTTGGTCCGACAGCAGAACAGAGTAGTTCTTGGGATCGACGGGCGGCCAGCCAGCGAAGAAGATGCCGTACTTGAAGAGCGGTGTCGCGCCGGACTGCTGCCGTCGGCGCTGCTCATGGAGCATAATGGTCGCAGCGACAGTCGCACCCTCAGAATACCCAATGATGCCGTCGAAAGGCCCCCGCTCGGCAACAATGTCCGAAAGATACCTGACCGCCTGGTCGATGCTCTTGCCGGACGAGGCGCCCTCTCTCATAAGCTCCCGCATGGTGTCTTCCGGCGTCTCACAGTCAGGAAAGTCTCGGATGCGCGTTAAGACGTCTTCGTCGTCGGAAATCTCAACGTCTTGATCGGGCTCGATGAAGCGGTAATAGGGCGGCTGGCCGAAATATTCCTCGAAAACCTCTGGCGGCACGGCTATGCAGGGGCCGTGAACGAAGTGGAAGGTGGCGGTACCATCGTCGGTGAGCTCCTTGAGTATGGGAGCTGCGAATCTGTCAGTATTCCTTCTGATCGAGACGAGGCCAACAAGGCATACCCAATTGGACTTGGAATTTCTGTGCCAGGTTAGTCTCTTCATTTCCCTAGGGCATCTTGCAAAGAAGGCACTTACATCAGAGCTGCCATAGGCACCGGGGAGACACAGAAACTTCATGATGCCTGTGAATAGAAAAACACGTTTTCAGGACTTCCCAGCACTTGGAGGAGCCACTTGTAGTCAAAAGATGTAAAGCACAAGTACAGAACGTGGAGAAAAAGTCAAGAAAGGATTCGCTTCGCATGATGTACGTGATCGCCTCAGGGACCGCCCATCCGCTCAGACTTTCGAGTGTCGAACAGTAGCACGCGTACTCCCGCCCGCCATGTCGTGCCAGGAGGTGGCCCAGCCTCATGACCTTGACATTATGGGGTGAATGGCACGTGAGATTGCTTCTGAGTAATTGTCGCTGGTGAGGGACGGCCCAACATCCGTGATCCGTTCTCCGTCCGAACGTCAGGGTGGCGCGCTGGTGTTGCACTGGTGCCGCTATCCTCCACGATGTTGAGCCTCGTCTGATCGGTCTCCCCAACCTTTTGAAGCGGTCATGGCGGACACTTGTTCTATTTTGAAGGTGGACAGAGCTTTCGAAACAAACCAGGAAGCGTCAGGGCAAGAGAGAAGTAAAGTCATCTCCAAGGACGACATGGAGCATCTCGGAATGCAGATCGGCTTACATGCATTATGAGGTATATGCACGTATCCGTCTTACTCTGTACAGATAGCCAGGCCTGCTGAGGGAAGTATTGAGCAACATATGGGTTACAAGATGGTAATCACGGTCATCAAATAAACCCTGAACCGAGGAAAGCCAAATGTGGTATCTTCCATAGCAAAGGTCCTGCTTCGTATGACACTTCTCGAACCACCATCACCATACCTTAGGTACCTTACCTTAGGTACCTTACCTTAGGTACCTTACCTACCTAGGTAGGTACCTACCTTATTCAAGAAAGACTATGTCTTTATCCAGATTCAGGGGCTCGTCTCCACAATACAATCCGGGGTGAGAACTTGGCGCACTGACTTCATCTTCTTTCACCATTTCGCAACTGTGCTTGCTGTGCTCAGTCCTCCCCAGCCATCCCATGCTTATCAGCCTGTTGTCTTTGCTGCTTCTGGTGCCTCTTCACATTAGTTGAGCTCCTACTACCTACCTATTGCGGGTCACCCTCAGCCATCGTCCCCGCAGGATGCTCGGCTCAAAAGCAAGCACCAGCCATGCCCTGTAGAGGTGAGCTTGGATGATGTCTGATATCCACAGTCAGGTCCCGGCTCCGGTAGCTCGTGAGTCGTGGTGAGACGACAAGCCCCTGATATCTCAGGTTTCCTAGTGGGAGGCGAGCTAGGTGATTTGGAAGCCTCATCCATCGCCACCATTCGCTCGCACCACCAGAAACGCGTTTGGAAACCTCAAAGACCTCTCTCTGGCCGACTTGGCGATCTGATCACTCTACCCATGTCGACTCGACTGCGGCTGATCTACTCCCATCACAACCATGTACCTTGTATCACGTCGAACTACCACGCTCCCGGCCGATCCTATGCCCCGGCCTAGAGTTCCGCAGTCGAGGCGAGGACCCCCTGGGCCTGATCTGGAAGCTGAATACGGATCATATCAACTCGTCTTGCCCCGTCGCATCTCAACATCAGAGAGGCCTCCGTATGTTGTCTCTCTCTCTCTCTCTCGTCTTGCTCGTGTTATTATAGCGACTTTACTTTGTTCCTCCTCATATCTCCTCCTGGACGAGTGAGTTTGCCGCGACTTGCATCACCCCCCCAAGCCACGAACCATCCAACCAGCAGACTCGGAGATCTGCGATCTCCCCCGTAATATCCTTCAACATGGCGCCAGGCGTCCTGTCATACTCGTCCCGCGGCACGTCACCCTCGGCCAGCCCAGGTGTCATGACCCCAGCCGCACACTCTCACACATCCTCAGTCGACTCACTATCTGGCCTCGCCGTGGGCCCCCTCGATGGCAGTCGCCTTGACGGCGCCCGTCCAGACGGACCCGCGAGCAGGAGCAGCAGCAGCAGCAGAGACAGCATGAGCACCGACAACCATGCTCACGCCCTCGCCCACGCCCACGCCCACGCCTTCAGAAACGGAGCCGTCGGGCGTCGTCCGAGCCAGGACCAGAGCAACATGCCCATTGCTATTGTCGGCATGGCCTGCCGCCTGCCCGGCAGCGTCGCCAGCCCCGCCGAGTTCTGGGAGCTGTGCTCACGAGCCAGAACCGGCTTCACACCCGTGCCCAAAGAGCGCTTTAATCACGACACATTTTATCACCCTAATCCCGGCAAGACAGGAACGTACCACGCCTCTGGAGGCAACTTCCTCGACGTCGACCTCGCCGCCTTCGACGCCCCCTTCTTCGGGCTGACGGAGAAGGAGGCCATCTCGATGGACCCCCAGCAGCGGCTGTTGCTGGAGTGCGCGTTCGAGGCGCTCGAGAACGCTGGCATCCCCAAGCATTCGATTGTTGGGGAAGACGTTGGCGTCTTCATCGGCGGCAACTTTGCCGAGTACGAGAGCCATTTGTTTCGAGACAGCGACACGATCCCCATGCACCAGGCCACAGGTGAGAAGACTCCCACTAGCTTGCTGTTCACTCAGTCAGACGACTTGCAAATACTGACGCGTAAGACAGGTTGCGCACAGGCAATGCAGGCTAACAGGTTATCGCACTTCTTCGATCTTCGGGGTCCTAGTTTCACAGTCGACACGGCATGCTCCTCCAGTCTCGTGGCGCTCCACCAAGCCTGTCAGAGCCTGCGATCTGGAGAGTCCGGGCAGGCCATCGTCGGTGGTTGCCACCTTAACATGCTGCCCGAGTTCTGGGTGTCCTTTTCCTCATGCCGGTACGTACCTGATCTCGAGCAGTCGGACCAAATATACTGACGACATGACAGCCTCCTCTCAGACTCAGGTCGCTCGATAGCGTTCGACAACCGCGGAACCGGTTTCGGACGCGGCGAGGGCTGCGGCATGATCGTCCTGAAGCCCCTCGACCAAGCCCTCAGGGATAACGACTCCATCCGCGCCGTCATCAAGGGCAGCGGCATCAACCAGGACGGCAAGACGCCCGGCATCACGATGCCCAACGGCTCAGCGCAGGAGAAGCTCATGAGACAGGTCTACCGAAATGCAGGCCTCGATCCTTCCGACTGCGGCTACGTGGAGGCCCACGGGACGGGCACCAAGGTCGGTGACCCCCTCGAGGCCACGGCCATCCACAACGTCCTGGGCCAGGGGAGGACGGCGAAAGATCCGCTCTTCATCGGCTCTGTCAAATCGAACATTGGCCACTTGGAAGGTGCGTCGGGTATCGTTGCCGTCATCAAGGCGGCCATGATGCTGGAGAGGAACTTCCTCCTCCCGAATCACGACTTCAAGAAGCCG
Organism: Verticillium nubilum; assembly: GCA_002851675.1. Classification (NCBI taxonomy): domain Eukaryota; kingdom Fungi; phylum Ascomycota; class Sordariomycetes; order Glomerellales; family Plectosphaerellaceae; genus Verticillium; species Verticillium nubilum. The sequence goes on from NMXI01000001.1 coordinate 520,499, forward strand.
AACGAGAAGATCCCCTGGAGCGAGTGGCACCTCAAGGTCCCCGCCACGCAGCGACCCTTCCCCAGGAACAAGAAGTACATCAGCGTCAACAACTTTGGTTTCGGCGGCACCAACGCCCACGTCGTCCTCGGCAAGGCGCCCTTCTCCGCGAACAAGTCGGAGAGCTGGGAGTCGACGAGGTCAGCGACGCCCGACGAGAAGGCCAGGGGCAAGAAGCTCTTCGTCATCTCGGCCAACGACAAGAACTCGGTCGCGGCGGTCATGAAGCAGATGGTCATCAACCTCGAGCAGAGGCCTGAGATCTTCCAGGCCGATCTCATGACGAACGTGGCCTACACCCTCGGATCCCGACGATCCCTCTTGCCCTGTCGTGTGGCCATCCCCGCTGCCGACTCCTTTGAGCTCATCGAGGCTCTCAATGGCGGAAAGCTCGTGCCTGGCAAGGAGAGCGAGCTGCTGAGGATGGGCTTCGTCTTCACCGGCCAGGGCGCGCAGTGGTACGGCATGGGCCGCGAGCTGTTCGAGCAGTACCCCATCTACGCCGCCGCCATCGCGCGGGCCGACGACTGCCTGCGAGTCTTTGGTGCCAACTGGAGCCTGATCGAGGAACTGAGCAGAGATGCTAAGACTTCCAAGGTCTCTGAGGCGCACATCAGCCAGCCGTCCTGCACGGCTGTGCAGCTCGCCCTCACCGATCTGCTGACGGCCTGGGGCGTCCGTCCCACGGCTGTCATCGGCCATTCGAGCGGTGAGATTGGCGCCGCGTATGCTGCGGGGATCATCTCGTTCGAGGCGGCCATGTCTGTTGCGTACCACCGCGGCCGCATGATTCCTATCCTGAAGAAGCGGTTCCCCGACCTCAACGGCGCCATGATGGCCATTGGGGGCACGAAGGAGGAGGTCCAGCCCATGATTGACGCCATTCCCGATATCAGGATTGCCTGCTTCAACAGCCCGTCAAGCTTGACCATCTCTGGCGACAGCGCGGGCCTGGACGAGCTGTCCAAGGTTGTTGAGGAGAAGCAGATGTTCAACCGCCGACTCCAAGTTGATGTCGGCTACCACTCTCACCACATGAACCTCGTCGCCAAGGAGTACCGCAGCGCAATCGAGGCTCTCCCCATGCCGCAGAAGACTGACGTTCGCTTCCACTCTTCCCTTCATGGCGTCGAGATTGACGGGTCAGAGTGCGAGTCCCACTACTGGGTCAACAACCTGACCTGTCCCGTCCGTTTCGCCGAAGCCTTCGAGACGATGCTGCGGCCCGTCGACGATCACAAGACCGGCATCAACATGATCCTCGAGCTGGGCCCTCACTCCGCCCTGCAGGGTCCCATCAAGCAGATCCTCAAGGAAATCGGCGGCCCAGCAGCCAAGGTGCCCTACGCCTCGGCCCTCGCCCGCAAGAAGGACGCCGCCGAGTCAGCCATGGATCTCGCCGCCACGCTCATCACAAAGGGCGCCCTCCTCAACATGGACGCCGTCAACTTCCCGCAGCCCTTCGGCCCATCATCGACCGCCAAGCCGCCCACGCTGCTGACGGACCTCCCGCGCTACGCGTGGAACCGCCAGACGCGGTACTGGCACGAGTCGCGCATGACGCAGATGCACAAGCACCGCAAGGCGCCGCGCAGCGACATCATCGGCGTCGAGGCCATCTACTCGAGCGACCTCGAGCCCACGTGGCGGAACATTCTGCACCTCGACGACCTGCCGTGGCTGAGGCACCACAAGGTGCAGGGCCTTACCATCTTCCCCTTTTCGGGTTTCGTGGCCATGGCGCTCGAGGCCGTGGCGCAGTGGTCGTCAAGAAAGGAGGTCGCGTTCGACAGGTTCGAGCTCAGGGACGTCAGCGTCGCGAAGCCGCTGGCACTTTCTGACACGGCGGACGTCGAGATGACCATCAGTCTGCGCCCGCAACTGGAGACGACGTCTGCGTCTACGGAGGCTTGGTACGAGTTCCGCATCTGCTCGTGGAGCCAGGCCAGCGGATGGACGGAGAACTGCGTCGGTCGTGTCGCGACGCAGTGTCACGAGAGCAATGACGTCGAGAGCGTCGAGCAGAAGACGGCTTGGCGACAGGCGGCGCAGGGTATTGTCTCTTCTCTTGGTGATGCCGTTGCCATCAAGCAGGCTGGCATGTACGACTCGCTCGCCGAGCTGGGTGTCGGCTATGGATCTGCCTTCCAGGGCATCACGGACTGCAAGGCGTCTGGCAGGTTCTCTGTCGGCAGCATTGTCATGTCTGGCGTTGCGCAGGACATGCCTAACAACTACATGACCGACACGATCCTCCATCCGACGTTCCTCGAGTCGGTCATCGAGATGTACTGGCCCATTCTCGGTGCTGGCCGGGAATCGGTTGACACTGTCTACCTGCCTTCGTCTCTCGGGAGAATGGTCCTCTCGACCAACATCACCGCCCTCACCAAGGACGCCGGAAGCAGTCTTCGTGCCTTCTGCAAGGCCGACTTCCCCGCCTCAACACTGGAGCCCCGGCCCACCAAGGTCTCCGTCATGGCGGCATCTTCCGAAGACTCCCAGGACTTGATCCTCGAGATCGACGACCTGACAGTCTCCCCCCTCCTCGACGGCGCAGCCGAAGTAGACAGCAACCCCGCGCGCGAGCTATGCTACAAGATCGAGTGGGAAGCCGTGACCTCCTTCCTGGAGAAGCCCCTCCTCTCCACCGCCGGCATTGCCATCATCCACGGCGAATCCAACTCGCAGCAGCTCATCGCCAACGAGCTCGCCATCGCCCTCGCCAGCGCAACGGGCAAGCTTCCCGAGATGGGCAGTCTCGACGAGATCACAGCCGAGGGCAAGCTCTGCGTCGTCCTGACGGAGATGGACTCGCCGTTCCTCGCCGCGCCCACCGAGGCGCAGTTCTCCTCCGTCCAGAAGATGCTGACGACCGTCCAGGGCGCCCTCTGGGTCGTCCGAGGCGCGTACACCGGGTCGACGTCGCCCGAGAGCAACATGGTCGTCGGCCTCAGCCGAACGGTCCGCTCCGAGGCTGTGCTGCCCTTTGCGACGCTTGACCTCGACGGCGCCAGCAGGCTTGATGACAGCGCGGCGAGCGGAGCCATCATGAAGATCTTCGGCCTCGTGTTTGGCGCTGATGCGTCGTCGTCGAGCAGAGAGCTTGAATTTATGGAAAGGAGTGGCGAGTTCTTCACGCCGAGGATCGTGCACGATACGGAGATGGACGAGTATGTTCACCGTGAGACAAACCCTGGCGTTGTTGAGGCCCAGCCTTTCGGGCAGGGCGAGCGGATGTTGAAGATGGACTTCTCGGCCACGGGCGATGTGTCGCACTTTGTCGATGATGAAGCTACACAGGCTCCCCTTGCGGATGATGAGGTTGAATTTGAGGTCAAGGCCATTGGCGTCAGCCTCCGAGACACCATACTTGCCAAGGGCCATGTTGCCGACGCAGAGAAGCAGACCCCCGGCGCCGAGGCGTCAGGTGTGATCACGAGGGTTGGCAGCGGCGTCATGTCCTTCAACGTCGGCGATGCCATTGCCGCCTTGACGCTTGAAAGCTGCGCTTTCGCCACGCGCGCTCGCACCACATCTTCAAAGGCCTTCAAAGTCCCTGCGAGCATGTCCTTCAAGGACGCCGCCAGTCTGCCCCTAGCTTACAGCACGGCGCACTACGCCCTCGTCGACCAAGCGCGTCTGCAAGCTGGCCAGCGGGTTCTCGTCCACGCAGCCGGCAGCGACGTCGGGCAGGCGGCGCTGCATCTCGCGCGGGAAATGGGCGTCGAGGTTTACGCGACCGTCGGTTCGGCGGAGGAGAAGGTTCTCGTCATGGTCTCCTTTGGCGTTTCCGAGGATCGCATCTTCTACAGCCAGGACCTGTCCTTTGGTCCTGCCGTTCGACGGGCCACTGGCAACGAGGGCGTTGACGTTGTCCTCAACCTGGTCCCGGGAGCGGATGCCTTGAGAGAGAGCTGGGCTTGTCTGAGCCGTTTCGGCTATCTCCTCGACGTCGAGCGCGGCGACTGCTCTTCGAATGATCGTGTCAACCTTGGACAGTCCAACGGCAATGCTTGCTACATGAGTGTGGATGTCTTCAGCCTGGCGCAGCACAGGCCAAAGGTGATGGAGAGACTGGTCGCGGATGTGGCGAAGCTGGTCAGCGAAGGCAAGGTGCGGTCTCTGGCGACGACCATGGACTACGGCATCTCGGCTGTTGATGCGGCATTCAAGGCGCTCCAGAGCGGTCCAGTGTTTGGCAAGGTGGTTGTTGTTCCTCAGGCGGAGGAGATGGTCATGGTAAGTCCCTTTTACTCACAATGGTCAGCAACATCACTAACAATGACAGGCCACTCAGTCCAAGGCCATCGGCACGCTGCTACAAGCCCAAGCAACCTACGTGCTCATCGGCGGCACAGGCGGTCTCGGACGCAGCATGGCCCGGTGGATGATCACGCACGGCGCCCGCAACCTCGTCCTCCTCTCCCGCAGCGGCTCCATCACCGACAAGGTCCGAGCCCTCATCGAGGAGGCCGGCGCTGAGGGAGCAAACATCACAGTTCGCTCCTGCAACGTTGCCGACAAGACAAGCGTCGACCGACTATTCGCTCGCCAGCTTGACGGCCTGCCCCCCGTCCGCGGTGTCATCCACGGCGCCATGGTCCTCAGGGACGTCCTCTTCGAAAAGATGTCGTGGTCCGACTACACGACCGTCGTCGAGTCCAAGGTCCAGGGCGCATGGAACGTTCACGAGGCCCTGACGCGCCAGGATGCCAAGCTCGACTTCTTCATCGCCATCTCCTCGGCCGCCGGTGCCGTCGGCAACCGCGGCCAGGCGGCTTACGCTGCGGCCAATACGTATCTCAACGCGCTCGTTCAGCATCGCCTGGCGCAGGGTCTGCCGGCGACATCGCTCGACCTGACGGCCGTCTCGGACGCAGGGTACCTCGCCGACAACGGGGCCGAGCGTGCGGCGGAGGTGGCGAAGAACCTGGGGTCCGACAGCATCTGCGAGGCGGAGGTGCTGGCGCTCATCGGCGCGGCCATCTCCGGCCAGACTTCAGTTTGCAATCAGCATGTCGTGACGGGAATGCGCATCACGCCGACGGTGCAGCCCTTCTGGACACCAGATGCCAAATTCAAGACGCTGCGAATCGCGGCGGAGGAGCAGGCTGCCGTTGAGGCTGGTGCTGCTGCTGGTGCGGCGGTTTCTTTGAATGCTTCCCTAAGGGCGGCATGCAGTGAGGCCGATGCCGAGGCGGTGTGTTGTGCTGGTCTCGTGGACAAGATTGCCGCGGTGCTCATGATGGAGCCGGAGGAGCTGGATGTTACGCGCAGCTTGTCGCACTACCCGCTTGACTCGCTCGTGGCGATTGAGATTCGGAACTTCATCACGAGGGAACTCGAGGCGAACATGCAGGTACTGGAGCTGTTGAGCAGTGGAAGTATTCAGACATTGACGAGGACGGTGTGTAAGAAGAGCAGATGCTGTGTTGGGTTGGAGTGGACTGAGAGTTAGTGTTCTGGCGTTTGGGCGTTCTTTTTTATATTCCGGAGTTAAGGAATGAGATGAATGCTCTTTTTTCAGTCGCTGCGATGTTCAACACTTTTCATCGGCGTGATGTGATGGTGTTGTTGCAAAGTCAAGTTGATGATGTTCGGATGGCAGACAGAGATAGTAGGTCAGGAAGGTAGTCGCGGTTGATATCGTGTCACTTCATACATAGCATCGATTTAAGAATATCCAAAAACATACCTCACTTAAGCATTATATGCATCTTCCGATATCCGGGCCCGCCGAATCATGCGCGCGCCTGTGACATCCCCTTTTCATTTCCGCATCTTCAAGTTCCAATCGCTCCTCGATTTCCAATTTCTCAGCTCGCCTCACGACAATTGCCCGACGACACTTCCACCCCCACACCTGTCAGCCAAACCCCGTACGACTTGAAGACTTTCCGCGCCCGCCGTCATGTCCATGATCACCGACTTCAGCCGCTGGCTGCACCTCAAGCAGTACCAGCTCGAAGTCACCTTCTGCGTCTACATCTTCACGCCCTGGGAAAAGTTCGCCTTCTGTACGCCTTCCTAGCCTCTCCATCGTTGCAGCCTGCGAGGATTTCCAAAATTACGGACAGTTTTACTGACCAAAGCGCAGACACGATCCTCTTCCTCCTCAGCAGCCTCACCTTCATCGCGACAGTCCTCTACCTCCCGCAACACATTGCCTTTATCGTCGGCCGCGCATGGTTCTACATGAATGGCGAACACGTCGACGTCGTCGAGCTGACAAAGGAGGCTGTCGAGGGCGCGCTGCACCAGACGGCCGGGTTGGTGTCGACAACGGCGGCGTTGGCGGGGGAGACGGCTGAGGCCGTGGCACGAGAACTCTGATCGGCTTGCTACTGGAGTGTATATGGAAAGGGACACACTGCGGATTGGCGGTGTTGAAAGGCCCCGCCGAGGAATATTGTACACGCGCAATGGGCTGTATATGGCGGGAGGACGGAGGACGGAGGACGGAGAACGGCATGGATCCGGCGTTTGACCTTGCCCGAACGAGACGGAACGTCTTGTTCAGGCTATGGCGTTACGGGGGGCTTCCTGGACAGGAAGCCCGATATTTGACGAGAGCATGCGGCTGCTTCTGCATAATCATATCATCATAGACTAATATCGCCCCTCTTCCATTGGAGACAGGAGGCTTGCATCTACAACCCCATGTTCTTATGCTGCAGCCAGTCCCGGGAAGCGGTATATCCTCAGCGAACTGTCCTCTCCCGCGATAGCGAGCTGGTGCTTTTCACTGCCGTCTTGCGCGGGGCGCCATGCGAGCTGGAGGACTGTCGTGGGCAGGCAGAGGCTACCAGATGTCAGCATCATGTCGTAAAGAAAGATGAAGGGGGGAATAAACGTACTGCTCTGGCAATGGAGTGCTGTTGACCACCTGGAAACTCGCCGCATCCAAGATATGAATCGAGACTTTGCCAGACTCCGTGCCCACCGCCAACACAAGCGCGCCGCTCACGAGCGACCTCCCCAGAAAGTCAACAGCCGTCGCCGGTTCACCACACGCAATCTCAACCGCCTGCGCAAACCCCAACTTACCATCCTCCCCCGTCTTCGCACTCCAGACACGCACCTTCTTATCACGTCCCGCCGTCGCAAACGCCCGCGTCGCTTCCCACGGCGCCCACGCCGCGTCGAGAATCATACGGCTATGTCCCTTTGTGTTGGCTTGCAGAAGCTGGTACTTCGCAGCATCCTCGCCCCCGCGCTCAAAGACTGCCCACTGCCTGTCACGGCCGACGCTGAGGAGGAAACGATCGTCGCGCGAGAAGCGCAACCGCGTGGCTGTCAGAGTGTGGGCGGCCAGCGGCGGCTTGACCTCGACCCATGAGTCCGTCTCGAAGATGCGGATGACGGCGTGGTTGAGGGAGCTCGCCTTGCAGGCGCTAGCGACGAGCTTGCCGTCATGGGATGTCGCGAGACAGGAGATTTCGTAGCCGTGGCCGTAGAGCTTTTCGACTTCGGGCCAGAGAGTGTGACGGGAGAGGCTGTCTTCGAAGGGCGGGTGGTCTACGTCGAGGGCTGACGACCGGACGGCGGGGGCGGCTTCGACGTCGGCCTCAATCTCGGCAGTTGGTTCGGCGGCGTCGATGGCCTTGTTGGATAGACCGAGCACGGGCATGTCAGCGGCATCAGGGATATCGTCGACCCCTGCGCCCTCGCCCTCGCCCGACCCGTCGAGCCGGCCGAGAAGCCTCGCGACGGCGCGAGGCCTGCCAAAGACGCGCATGAGCTTCTCGTCGGCGCCCGAGACGAACTGCGTCGGCCCCAGCGTGTCGATGCAGTTGAGGTCGTACCCGTGGATCTGCGGCCTCGACATCTCATGCCACGTCTCGCCATGCTCCCCCTTCCACCGCGCATGCAGCCTCGTTGTCTGGTCGCCGCTCGTCGAAACCAGGCACTCCCCTCCCTTGGCCCATGCGATCCCCGTGATAGCCTTGGTATGTCCGCTGATGGAAAGTGCGGGCTTCCACTCGTCTCTCGCCTCATCGTGCACCCACCGCCGCCAGCTTCCCGTCCGGCCTAGGCACACGACCGACTGCCCATCCGGCGCCCAAAGCCCCGTCCAGAACCCGCCGATGCTGCCCGTTGCCGTCGTGGCGCCCTTTTCGCGGCTGATGTCGCCCAGCCGCACCATGCTGACCCAGATGCCCGATGATGGGTCCGCCTCCCAGATGGCGAGCGAGTTGTCCGCCGATGTAGAGAGGAGTTGCAGGGGCCTGCTGCTGCTGCTGCTGCTGCTGCTGCTGCCGTCGTCCACCTCAGGGCGGAACCACTTTGCGCTGTAAATCCAGTCCTCGTGGCCCAGGAGGAGCGCTTCGAAGGTGATGGAGAAGGCTTTTCCGGTGGCCTGCAGACGATGCGCCTTGTTGGCGGGGGATTTGCCCGGCAGAAAGGCGTTCGTCGCGGGGTCGGCGTTGCTGGTCATGGCGGGGAGTTCGCTGCCCTGGTGGAGGCGCCAGAGACGAACGTATTTATCCTGGCTTGCTGATGCCAGGAGGAGATCGCTGTCCACAGCGGTGCTCTCCCAGGTGAAGTCGAGAGATCGGATCCATCCATCGTGGCCTGTCAGGGTCGCCTGGAGCTGGAAGTCAAGTGAGGGGGTCGTGGTGGCCGCAACGTAAATCTGGATGATGTCTTTGGTGCCTGCCACTGCGAGAACGATGGAATCGTCGTCTTGGTCCAGGGTGCTCAGGGCGATTGTGAGAGGGAAGAACTTGGGGGTGGGCTTGACGGTGCTGAGGAGATGGAGACGGCCTGCCTCGTACTTCCAGACCCTGAATGATGCATCCGCGGCGCCTGAGGCTATGAGGGTTGGCGTCGAGGGGTTTCTCGACTTGAGAATGGCGATGGTGTTGATAGGTGCGGTGTGCTCCGTTAGGGTTTGAACACACTGTCCTGTGGTGTGTTCGGCGTTCAGCTCCCACAGTTTCAGTGTCTTGTCATCAGAGCCGCTGATGATGACCTGGCTGCCATTCTTTGTGGAAGGCAAAAATTTGACGGACTTCACCACATCCTTGTGACCACTCAAGATAGCTGCGATGCCAACATGGCTGCTTGACTAGAGTTCCCGTTAGTAAAGGGGGCTGACACAAGGTAGGGGAACTTACAGATGGTGTCCAGAGGCAGATGTTGGAGTTGGCACCAAAGGCAAGAAGACCAGACTGGCTCCAATCGGCGACGGCAGTATGCCTATTAGCACCAGTAGAGAGATACTCGGCTGTCACTTGAAGGTCAGACATGATGTGATGAAGGGTGCCGGCGCAGGAGATGGTGATGGATGAATCCTGCGACTCGTCAATTACCGTCTTCTGATTGGTTCATGTCATGGGTGGAAGAGTTGACGTCGAATTTTCTGCGCATAATGGCAATACGGCGGACTGTTAGCTTGTGGGTTCATTATACGGTGCGCTTTAAAGCCCTACCTTAGCCAGAAATTGATACCACCAACGGACACAACGAATTCAACAAAGGGGTTCGATTCGCAGTGGCCGCTATTCAAGGAGCTTAATTCATACACACCTTACTAAGGTAACCTGGAGTGATCTCTTTCTCGAGAACGCCAAGCCGCCCTGTAGGCGCTGTCTCCCATCATCGGCCGGATGCGCACCAAGCTTCGGCCGCAGCACAATGTTCGACAGACTCAGAGTTAAGACGCCGCGATAGAAATGGGTTGTTCTCTCGACTCCAGCGATATTGACGTACGCGCTATGAACAGGGTTAATATTTAGGCATGACCACCAGCAGCGGCCTGTACACTTGCGGTCGGCGGCGAACTTAGAACCAACAAGCTCGTCAGATGCTGCATTGGTTGGTAAAGTAGTTTCTGTACACGAAAGTAGGACCAGCTGTGCAGATGATACCAGACTGGAATCTGTGGAAGCCCTCTTGCGTAAGGCGACATGTACGAGAGAAGAGCAGACATGGGAGATATGCTGAACCCAACATGGTGGTCGGGGAAATCTAGTTGCAATTCCTGAAAGTACCACCGCTGCTCAACCCCGGACAATTACCATGCCGGGCATGGCACATTGTCCGTATGGGGGCCGAGGAATATGCCTGACAGTGACGGGGGTATGGGGATTTTGGCCGCAACCTCGCAGTTTTGATGTCGCTTGACAGGTATTCGCACCGAAGATTTCGATGCCATGCCGGTTCATACTGGCCTGTGCCATACATTTTATCCGGGTAGCTTTTTTAAAAACTTGATGAACTACTTGGCGTATATTATGTGCGTTTCCGAAGCCCATAGTCCTCGCTGATGGTAAACGTATCGACCGGAACAGAAATCGTTGACTTCCCTCAACCTCACTCGTCATGGGCCAAGGTCAACATAGGGACTCGATATTGACGGTCAGTGTGAAGTTCCGTCCACAATTGTACAAGCATATTGTTGCATTTAGTATCAAGGCATTATCTAACAGTATACTTAAATCACAGATAACCTAGCTTGGCTACTAACATGTTGACGAAATAAAGCATCTCAGACCGTCGTGAGCGTTCATCAACGGGTCCGCTTGTAATCCCTCTGCTCGCTCCTTTCGAGAGACTCAGCTATCGTCGAAGTGTCATAGATATACGGTCTTATACCCCTTTCGGGCCTACGCCTCGCAACAGCTACTGTACACCTGGATGGAGCACAACCTGTTGAGCTACCCACCACGATCACCCGCACCCATCGACAGTCCAAACACATACTATCAGGAGCAGCACAAATGCCCCTGCCGTGCTGAGACTACGCCGGCACTCACAATTGGATCACCTATACAACAGTCACCAGGTTCATCGTTGTACACGCCGATGCTCCTCCAAGCCTCGGTTTTCCAATCCGCACTGGAAATGCCCGGCGCTGCTGGGTGTACGAGGATATATAATTCACCAATCTTTCTGTTTGTAAGAGGCTGCTCTTTCTGATAGGGCTTGAGTTTAGCGGAAATCGCTTCCATGGCTAGGTGGCCACCTGCTTGAGGGGATAAAGCGCTGAAGAGGGGTTGAACGACTCGGATTGAGGGAGCTATTGGGTGTTGGGTGTGCTAAAAATGCTGCCTGGACCCAATCAATCCCTCACTGGAGTTTAGGTTCCCAGCGCAGTTATTGCTGATGGGGCTCGGCAAAACCATCGCCAGGCTCGGTAAAACCCATCCGGAGAAGGGAGGGGGAGGGGGGCTACGGGGCTCTGCAGTGACCACCCAGCTGTCAGGCCTTCAGCCGTCAGGCCTTCAGCCGTCAGGCCTTCAGCCGTCAAACCTGCGGCTCCATTCACCACCACAGCCTCCCTCCATCATATTCAAGATCGACGTCGGGACCTCCGATACCCTTACACAGCTCAACTGCAGCAAGGTCTCGCACTTGCACCCAAGACAGCAGCATGGAAGAAACATCTCTCACTGTCGAGTTCTCGTGAGTCAAAATCCGCATTGAACCCCCCATCTTACCTTTTGGAGGGGTGTCTTCAGCATGCCATGAGGCCGCCTGGACTTCCTTGCTCCCTTTTGCTCCCTTTTGCCATGTCTCTCGCTGACCTTTTGTGGAGAGGAGGACTCGAGATGCTATTCGACGACCAGCGAAAGCACGCCGTCTCCATCCCTTCGCGCGGTCAAGATGGCCAACCCGCCACCATCGCCCATCTCATCGATCACCTGTGTAAGAACGTCATGAAGGACAGCCGCAAGGAGCTGTTTGTCCTCGACAATCACATGTACGTCCAGCCACAGCCATGTGTCCCTCACATCTCAAACCGTCACCACAACTCCCCTACCACTCTAGCCGTCATCACCGACGCCTCTCCAGCTGGCACCTTCCTTCTCCATCTCACCAGCACCCCTCGCCGACCTCTGTCAATGGCTAATCCATCCCGTCTAGCCGACCGGGCATCCTGGTCCTCATCAACGACGCAGACTGGGAGCTGGAGGGCGAGGAGGCCTATGAGCTGAAGGCCGGGGACAACATCCTCTTCGTGTCGACGCTGCACGGTGGCTAGAGATCCAGAAACCACTTCCCCTTACCTCCATCGGCTCTTCCGCGCGACCAATCACATACGGTGATGCATCATGGATGGCGTGTGTCAAGCTGTGTATCTTCATGTCTTGGAGGCTCCGTGGGCTGCCAGAGAGTTGAAACGGACGGCGCTGGGTCCAGTCCGCGTCGATCCAGCCATCTGCGACGCCCGCAGCCTTGCCTCCCCCAATCCCAGGCCGGGAGGGGAGCTGTCAGTTTTCAACCGTTGTTAGTTGTCAGTGGGCAGAGCGATCGGAACTTCTGACTGGATGTGTGCGTCGCGGCGTCCGATTGGGGTGGAAGATTGCGGCTTACGGGCCCCCTCGTGTAGCTTTGCCAGACGACATTGCATTGGGGCCAGACGCTGGCGACGATGTCGCTATGCTTGTCGATCTTTGCTGCGCTTGGTGAAAATGCAGAAGAGGACTCTCAGCAGCCGGAGGGTGTGCATCCCAAGGTCTTGGCTCGACGCTGTCGCAGTAGCGGTCAGAGGTCATGTACTGTGAAAAGGCGGTACCAAGTAAGCAGTTCAGTCGGTGGTTGGCTCCCCGCGTATCGGGCTGCCTCAACGACAGTCAATGGCAAGTCCTCGTCGGCGGCCCATTGCGCTGCATCAAGCCTGTTTCGGTTGCAAAACCTCCAAGTATCGCCGCGAGGGAGGCGAACAAAAAATCGTCAAAAAATGCTGGTCGACCTCAACCCGCATATGCAGGTGATACACTTTGTTCCTTGACCCCAGACGACCCTCCAGAATATTCTCGAGTCTCTGAGACCGACATGAGGCTCAGAAGTCGGTGTGTCCCTATTGAAGGCCACAGGTGACTGGAATGTTGGCTCCACGGGGTTTTGCTGCCAGTCATCGCTCTTGAAGACATCATGATGGCATCGAAAAGAGGGGGTCAATCAAGGGCCATGTGTCTGTCACTTGCATATTCGACCCCCATCCCATCTTCAACAGCCATGCAGCCTCAAGCAGCAAGGGGAGTGGCCATCTCGCAGACCATCTGCCAATCTGCCCGCAACAGAGCTCACCATGCATATCGCTGACCGCCTTTGCCCGCTGTCAAACGGCAGCTCTTGACCTCATCGCTGCATCGCTGCAGAACGTGCCACAACCCCCCGCCCCCCCCCCCCCCATTCGACGAATTTGAACGTTTGCCCGAGACATGAGGCGGTGAAAGTAGGGTATGCAGAATGCGCATGCTGACAATGTCTCCCTACGTCTCAACAGCAGATAATATCGGAGGCGGTGATGCCCGGCCCTCGGACTTTGGTGCAAATATCCCACGACAAGGAAGGTCAGCTTAGGTAGACATGGCATCATTGACGTTGACGGTACGCTTCATTACCGCCCAACACCCATCCGGCCCGGCAACCTGCACCCCCCGCAGCGACAAGGGGCGGGGGACGAGGGGGGGTTACATCCAGTGCGCATCCTCTGACGAAAGAAAACCCCCGGCTAAGATAACCCTCCCTTTCCACTCGAGCGCGACCGGTTTTCTGGGAACCCATCAGTCAGCCTCGCCTTGGTATTGACCCGGAACGAAGCCGCTGCCGATGCATGGCCCGGGGATGACAAAGTGGAGGGTGGGATCAGAGGGCACCATCATCCTGGACGGCTCGCGACGGGACGTCTCTTTCGGAGCATTCAACAGGGGAGGGGTCACTATACATCTTGTCAGGATCCTGAGCAGCTGACCAGGCACCGATCAATAGATCAAGTGCTGGTTGCTCCATCGCAGAGATATTTCCAGCGGGGAGCTGAACATGACATTGTGAGTGACATGTCAGAAAGAACCTCGTCTCCAATCAAGGCATTTCCAAGCGAAGTCGGTGATCGACGCGCACCGCCAATCCCCTGTCAATGGCCCCCAAATTTCAGTTTTCGGAACACGCGAAAGGGGCATGGGCAGACGTGAGCATGGCATGCCAAATGTCCGGTCGCCATATCGTGACACCCGAGTAAAAAATCCCAAGGCCATGGCCCAGCCGGACATGGCAGAGGAATGAATGCCCCGGAGGTGTCAAGGAGATTGGAGGATCCCATAGGATTTCTCACTTTCACCCCATTCATTCCATTCTCCCACCATCATCACGTCAACGCCAAAACCCCCATGTTTGAGTGTCGCGTGGGGGAGACAATCAGATGGGTGGATGGGTTGAAGAGAAAAGGCACGACACCTCTTAGTTATCGAAACATGACGACCGAAGTGCGGCATTTACCATGTAACCCATCCCACTTCCTTGGCACCCAGCTCATGATAGCCACATCTCCAGCCTCAAAGCCCGTTGTCACGTCGATCAACAAGACTCCCTCACCAGCCCCCCTTGCCTACGTCGAAGCCTGGTCCCAGCGTCCAGGCGTCCAGGGGAGCGGATCGGCGTCCTAAACGACCCGGGGCGCTCCTCGGTCCGCATTGGATCCCGCCTCGCGCTGCTGCTGGTACAGGTGCCTTAGGTAGGTAGGTAGGGAAGACACAGGCGAGGAGGCTGATGGGCTTGCAGCGATTCCTGATGACAAGCGTTTTACGTTTCATTCGCGCGCTCGAGCAATCTTGCCCTCCTTCCTTCCGATATGGAATGGCAGACGAACGGACGAAGATCGGTGGCTCTGCCACGAGGACACCCACCATCAGAAAACGCTGTCCACCACCAAGCCAGCCAGCCGGTCCCAGCGCCCTGTCCCCGTCACCCACACAAGCCACAGCACCTCACGCAGGAGTCATGGCAGTGGCCTGGGCGAAAACAAGAAGAATAGATCCCACCCACTCGGCAAAACCACCCACATCGCTGGATCGCTGGATCAGCTCGTCCGCCTTACCTTAAGGTGCTGTTGGTAGACGCACTGCCCATCTCCGGGGGGCGCTTCCCTAGGAGGAGACCCGCGGCGCCACAACCTCTCTGCTGCAAGCCCCACCACCCTCCTTCAAGCCACTTTTACCTCCCTCCGACACTCCCTACGGCGAGGGCGAGGGAAGTAACAGACTGACGGTGGCACCGAAATCTTTCGGGGACGTCCAGCCCTGGTCGAACAGCCGAAACGACAGGGGTTCACGTGCAGCCGTCCCGATACGGGTCGAAACCTCAGACCTCAGACCTCAGACCTCAGACCTCAGACCTCACACTTCAACTCAACCTTGGAGGTCCTGCCATCAAAGCCTGCCATCAAATCTCACCCCATGTTCCAGGACACCACACAGCAAAGTGACAGAAACTGTTCATTCGCCAGTCGTTCCATTTCTATCAGATAATATACCAAGGAAAAGTCCGAGCTCGCCTAATACCTGATGACTGAACCATCTTGCCCGTCCAATCATCTCTCCCATTTCATCTCGTTGTCGTCGCAGCATACTGCAAAAAAATGTGCAAATGACTGACCGCCCTGAACAAGTCTTGTCCTCCTCTTGATCGAGTCCCATCCATAGTCACCAATCCCCTGCCGGTCGCCGGGCTTTTTCCGTTTTTGTACACGCAACCCCCTCCACAAGTAGTAAAGGGGGCGCCTCATCTGCCATCCTCGTATCAACAGCGTGGTAACTTCGGGTCTAATAACTCCAGAATGCAACCGCACAGAGCGCCGCTGACCGCCTCATGATATCCATACCTCCCATGCTCGCTTTTGGTCGTGATAAACATACTTCGTAAAAATGAAAGGATAGCGCCAAGGAAACAAGAGAACCCCAAAAATAGACTCGCAACCTCCACATCGGAATGCCTTTCACATTCTGATGCCACGGCCCCAAGGCCTACAAAGTATCGCTCAATATCGGTGCCGCCCCCTACTCGCGCGCTATTGGTAGTACACTTTCCTCGCCGATGAGCCATCAGACGGAGGAAGGAAAATGAGATCAAATCCGAGAACTGACTGTAAGAAGGAAACCCAATATATGATATTGTGTAAGGGAATGTGTGATCGTCGCCACATTAGAGTTTGGTCGTGTTTCGTCACTCAGAAGCCCAATCCCAGGCGGGAGAAGGTCGAGTCGAGCATTTTGGATCGGGGGAGGCCCATGCCAGGCGAGCTGAGCTTCGTCTTGCCCATGCGGACCTCGCTTACTCGACGGTCTCGGCCCCGACCCTTGATGCCCTTGTTGCTGTTCTTGTAGATGTTGGAGAAGTACCACAGCAGATCACGATCTTTGGGCGACAAGGCATCGACGTCGGTGAGGGAGATGATCCAGTCAACAAGCTGGGCAATCGTCTCCTTGTGGTATTTGTTTTGGTGATTCTGTGAATGGGTTGTTAGAGAAGGTTTCATTTGCCATGGTAGATTCTTCGGCTTACCTTGAGGTTGCCTCGTGTCGTGAAGCACTTGTTGCAGGTGTCGAGCTTGCATACGAAAGGCTTCGTCTTGCTGTGCGTAGCCTTGTGTGCCGTCAAGTTACCGCGTTGAGCAAAGCAGGCTCCGCACATCTCGCACTCGAAAGGCCGTTCGCCCGTGTGAAGTCGGGTGTGTGTCTTGAGGTTTCCAGGCTGGGAAAATCGACGGCCGCATCCATGCCACTCGCATTGCTGGTCATTGTTAGGATGTGTCGGTTATATCCGAGGAGATTTACTCACGTAAGGCTTGTCGCCTGTGTGGGCACGCTTGTGAGTTTCCAAGTGCGTGCTCTGCTGGAAGCTCTTGGGGCATCCATCGTAGGGACACCTGTACTTCTTCGCCTTATCCGTGATCTCCTGGCTGTTCTCCGAGGCAGACTAGAAAAATATTAGTCTCTATCAACTTTGTAGCGGTTCACAAGACCTACTGGTTGCGGAGAAGATGGCTCAGACTTGACGCTGCTGGCACCTGCCTCAGAGCCGTTGCTGCTGGCGAGCTCTTCCTTGTCCTTCCTCTTCTGAAGGGCCTTCATCATAACATCGACGGGGGTAGTGAAGACAACATCTTCAGTCATGACAGGCTTATTATAGGTAATATCCTTTGTGTTCATGGGGTCTGGTGTCTTGGGAGCGCTCAGGGTCTCACTCCTGGCAGTAGAAGGGCTGCGTTGTTGGCGTCCATGTCCTTGGGTGTGCTGTTGAGGAATCTGAGGCATCATGGGGAGTCCGAGGCGCTCTTGCTGGGGGCTCATGCGAGAGTAGGGCATGGCCAAGTGACCCGCAGGCTGGTCATACTGGCCGTAAGAGTAGTGAGCCTGGGTGTGAAAGTGAGGCTTCATATTCGAGATGGGAGATACGCTGTAGGCCGGCGCTGTCACGTAGTGAGGAGCCATGTGAGGGGCGACGAGGGGACCAGAGGTAACAACAGTTCTGGGATCATATTGGTTTGTCCTAGGGTCGTACTGCGTTGGCTGCGGAGCATACTGTGGGAAAACGGACTGGTCCATCATAGGATACCCAGAGTGATGCTGAGGCTGTTGCTGCTGCTGCTGCTGTTGCGACCAATGGTCCCAGGGTTGAGGGGTAGGTGAGGGAGACATGTTGTCCGCAAAGGATGATCAATATCGTGAAAGTGTAGCTTGTGTAGGTGTTTGAGCAACACGAGGAGAAGTGAGACTTGTGTAGATGCTTCAATGTATTGTTATCAAGGGCGATGTGTCGAAGGTCGGGAAAGAAAGGGTGTCATTACTCAGGGTCGTACAACTGTATATATACCATAGCGGCGAGAAGAAGGCTGATGTTGATGTACCCATGGCTGGGGGTCGATCCTGGGGAGCCAGGCGATTGGAAAACAGCCCGTGGAGAGATCTGGACTACATTGCACCCTTGTACGAGACAAGTCTTTACGTGGGCCGTGGGCCATGGCCCAGCAAAAGCAAGATACCTAGCGTCGATGTGAGGGTTTACTGTCCAGGTCCAGAGTTGAAGACGGCAGAAAGTGAGAAGCAGGTCCATGTCCCATTTCGGCAGGACTTGCACCCCCACTGACCAGGGCCTCTGGGAGGGCCGTGTCCGCAAGAAGAGGCAGTCCAGGGGGGGGGGTGAGGCGAGGTTGGCGCAGCTCAAACTTGGCAGCACTACGACAAGAAGCCCACCCTATCGCGGACCCCTCCGCAGTTGCCCCCCCATCTACAAGGTTGCTCGTTGCAAGACTGCCTGGATGGTGTGGTGACTAGGAGACGGGGAAAGGAGGCTTGGAGCGGGATGGTGGCCTCTAGGAACTGAGGCGTCATCCCCCCTTGGCCATGACCCAACCCGCCTCGCTCGGCAGGGCGTTGAATCGACCTTGACCTTGACCTTGACCTTGACGATGATCTCGACTGACTGACTTGGGCCGCGGCCAGGGCTGGTGCACTAGGTGCGCCTGTTGGGTGAGGGGCGGCGTCGAGAGGCTTGGGCTGAAGGACCAACGGGAAGGCTCTGTCAGTGACGGTAGTCGGGGCGGAAGTCAGGTAGGCTTTTGGCCGGGATAGGTCGAGCCGGTAAATGAGACATGTCATGGGATAAGTAGTATTGGCTCGGCCTGGTTCGTCAATAGTGGTGATCGAGAGGCCGTTGGGCCTCTGAGGTCTGCCGTGGCCGATTAAGCTGTGCTATGTTGAAACAGAGATGTGTGCTAGCTGGATAAAATAAACATTAGCCATGCAGATGCAACGGGGAGCTGCTCATTGCTTGTTGCTTGTTCATGCTCCAATGCCCCAAGACCCAAGGCTTGTGGTATCGATGCTCTCGCTCCCGGACGGCAACGGGAACAGATGGCATGGGAGCCGCAGACCAGCTTGGGCGTACCCGCCCGGCCCGCCATGGCGACCGCATCCTCAAGCCATACTGCCTTGTTCTGCTGGTGTGGGAGCCTTGAAGGGACATCTCGACAAGGGTTGTGGTGGAGTAGTTAATGGCGAAGTAGGGGATCCGGGCAGCAGTTAAGATAGCGAGGTGGTCAAAGAAGCATAGGAAAGCTGGCCGAGAGGGGAATAAGCATGTCGACGTCCGGATACATCAGAGAGGTAGGCAGAGCTTGCGAGGACAGAAGTCGGGTGTACCGGATGATGGCCAGGTACTGCGTAGGTTGTTGGCAAGCACCATCTTTGGAACACGGGGGTCATGGTACTGTGGTGGTGGAGAAAGGACCCGAAGTGGGTCACTACTGCCAGTGCTCAGCACTCTGGGATTCTCAGACGAAGTCCCACGGCAGGTACACCAGGGGCAGACCCTGCTGTTTGGGATCTCAACATTACTAGCTTCATCTCGTTCTATTCCGCACAAGCCATCGATACGTACCTAAGGTACCTAAGGTAAGGTAGGTAAGGTAGGTAGGGTAGGCACCGTATGCCGCCTGGAGCAGTCCCCCACTCGAGACACCCTACCTGCAGGTCCACCCTAACCCCAGCACTCTTTCCTCGCGGCCCTCCATCTAATGACGCACCCGCTCGAGCCGCAAAAGACCCCCTTCCATCTGCACCCCCAATCACCTCCAGCAGGAGACACCTGGACGAAGAGGCAACTCCCCCACGAAACACCTTTTGACGATCACCACCACCATAGCCCTCGCTATCAGCGTCAGTATCAACGCCATTTCCTCTAAGTTTTGTGTCATCGTCACCTAGTCGAGGTCTTTGCCTGCGGACAGTTAAAAATCAAAATCTGTCATCATTGGCATCATCATGAAGCAATTAGGCGCCTCAGCCAGGAAGAAGTCCTCCCCTGTCGCCTGTCGCGTCCGTATTAGCAGAACGGATACTCCGAATGCCGTCGATCAGCGTCATTCAGCTCTGCATCCCGCATCTCGCTTCAATCTACGTAAGAAAAGCTGCGCAAGCTGCTTTAGGCACCTGATTCTCCGCGCTTGGATATGGGATATCTGACAGCTCGCAAAACACTCCTCGCAACTTGCGCCTGGCCGGGTGGCCCTTCTGGGGCTGCTGAGGTCCACTCAACACTCACCCTTGCACCAACCATCAAATATGGTATTCCACTCTTCAGCAGCACCATCGAAAATGCAACACTACTACCCAGTACTCTTCAGCTTGCCTGCTCTCATGCAAGGGACGTTGACCACAAACCCCGCCGGGTACTTTCGGCGATACCGCGTACAAGTGCCCACAGCGCATCGGGTATCATCGTACATCTCATATCGTACAGAGTACATACGATCCGATCTGGTCGAAGTTGGAACTCATACACGCTGCTTCAATTGTTCCGGGCCGCCGTCCGCCATAATTTTGTCCCCTTCGTTGCACCAAGAATCCAAACAAAAGACGACACGCTTATCGTACAGCCGCGGTGCGTCAGTAACGCCAGCTCGCAACTACTGAGTAGCTAGTGTAGTATGAGTATTGACTAACCCTCGCGCAGGGCTTCCGACCATGGGACCCATCGTCGGGATTGTCAGGTCCCGCGGACTCACCTTCGACGTCAGGGCAAACTGACATGACTGAAGTCGTGCGCTTTTGCAGACTGCCTCTTCGCTTCACCCTGCTCGCCCACATCGATCTCAGGTCGCAACCAGATGCAAATTGGTCGGCGACCACAACGCAACATTGCGGAATAAACCCCTAGCAGGTTTGGCCGTTTTGATTCGCACAAGAGATCACGATCTGTACTAGAGGATGCATCTGCAGACATCTCATGGCGCACGGCGACGTACGCACCAAAGCCATGAACCCCCGTCTCCTGACATGTCAGATATCAGATTTGGACTTTTCCCATGGCAATCACAACTTGCCCTTGCTACCCTTGTCGCCCTAGTCGCACTCCTGGAAGTCTTCCGGTGTCCCGCGGGTCTTGGCAGGTATCCACTTGAGCCAGGGAAACTATTAGCCGCCACTTCTTTCGACGAAATATGATATATGACCAAAGTCCTCGATGTTCGCATTTCTTGATACCATAACAAATCGATCGCTACCAGGGCTTTGCTCCCACCTCACGATCTCCTCTGGGCATCCCGCGACATGACACGGGAATCATGCGTCGAGGTATTTTCTTCGTCAGGAGGACCTTGCTCGAATTGATCATTTACTTCCTTTCATCCCGAAATCGACCTGGACTGCCTGCGACCCTGTCACGCTCGGATGGACACTTCAGGGCGAACACCGAGACAACTCACGGCGTTCTGCGGGGCTGGCAAAGGGACACAAAGCAGCATGAATGAGTTGATCGCCGAACATTATCGGACGCGGGTGTCTCCTCCTCGACGGTCTGATGACTCTGAAGTTCCACACGGCATCATCAGGCGCTGAAGATTACTCAACAGTACTCGCATGAGGACAAAGTCTGGACTCAATCATCAGCAGTACCCTCGTTGCTTTCTCGCAATAGCGTTGCGATTTTGACTTTACACTAACGTGTGCCATAAGATGGGCAACCGTCATTCATCTCGGTGGTAGAGCCAGGCTGTAGCACTACGGATCCGGCCCGCTGGGAAGAGAGACCCCATGCAAAAGCAATTCCGCAGGGACTAAATCGGGCTTAGCGATGCTGCAGGCAGATGATGCCAGTGCGCGGGACCCAGAAATGCGGTTAGTGGGTGACAAGCCTGGTCTCGGAGTTGGCGCCGTCCGACTAGCCAGTCAGTTACCCGTCACCCATCGTATCGTCCAAGGCAGTCGGCTGTCTTGTGAAGTCGGACAAATGCAACCCCACTGATCCTCGATTCTGCCAACGTCTCCAGAGTTGCGGGAAGTTCAGTTCCAACTTAGCCAAAATCCCCAAAGCCCAAGACCCAAGATTCAGGTCTTTATACACGGATATTTGGTTCAAAGGACTGGCGTGGAGCGCGAAAACAGTTCAACCCGGTGGGGGTTCAAGCAGCTTGTGCTCGATCGTCACAAGCCTTTGCTAGCCAATCGCCCTGTCAGATCTCCTCAAGCACCACCCACCTCAATATTCCCCAAAAGTTGGTCACACGGTTATGGACACCGGGAGGTGACAGAAGAGGCAAGAGTCGTCGTGACGCCCTCATGGTCAATTCGCAAGGGACTTGGTCCATGCCTTGAGGGCAGCCGACATGGCAAGGGACACCTGGCGGGAATACCATCGTCGTTGGCGTTTCGGGTGAGGAAAGGGTCCTAACGATCCGTCCCGCCTTCAAGTCTTTTGCTAATCTTTAGTGAGCCGACTAAAGCACAGACGTAGGGCTCTCGTACGTTGATTTCTACATCGGGCAAATTGTGTTTGGTTGATATACAGATACGCTTCGTTCGAAATTGCGCTCGGCTGTTTCAAACACCCTAACAAGCCTCGGCCCCTGATCGTCAGCAGCAGCATCTGTTATCGGCCAGTGAAAGGCTGCAAAAAAGGGCAAGACTACGCACGCTTGGCTATTTACAGATTGAAACAGAGTGCTGGGAATGTCGCCATTCAAATGGCAGGGGCGCAAAGACCCCCTCCCATCCCCTCAAAGAGCTACAAGCAGGCATCAGCAGCAACCTCTGAACAAACAGGCCAAACCCCAGGAGGGCTGCTATTGACGCGCCCGCTCAGCCTTACCATTGGGTTGCATCGATCGACCCCAGAACCTGTGCTGCGGGGTTCAGCGGTCTGTGAACAGGACCACAGCGCCAATCACGAGCTCATGGCTTCAAGATGTCCTGATAATCGATCAAGCCCACTCTAAGACATCAGCGTAAAACGAGACATCACTCAGCAACTCAGGCCACAGGTAGCATTTGCCCAAGCCTCTGAGTCATCAGGCCTGACTTGAATGTCCGTTTATGACAGACACTACAAGCATAGTGGATTGTAGTAGGAGCTTGAACGGGCAGAAAGAAGCGATTCACCAGTCCCGTATCACATATCATCAGTCGACGCCCGTCGAGCCGCAGCTGGCCGAGAACCAATTCTTCGTTGAGCGGGCTCCCTCCGCAACCTGTTGTCGGGTTCGCTACTCAGTACGAATCTGATCAGCGTCGTTTGTCATATTTGGGTCTGTGCGCGAAGGACGGGATGGCCTGGCAAGGAACCGAAACAGCGTGCAGTGGATGCCGCCCGTGACCATTGCATATATGGTTGTCAATCGTTTGTGATCGGGCCATCAGACATCGCGGACTGCCAGGGGACACTGTACGAACGGTATGGCACAGAATTCGTCGCGTCCGCGAAACCGCGAAACCTTATGAGCCGCCGCTGTTGGAGCGAGGTTGGGTCGGGCAAGACATTGGTCCACAACAAAGCCTCGAGTCTTGTCAGTACGGACCGGGGCGCTCAGATGTCTGAAGACTCGAGCTGGTTGTGAGACAAGGCCATGCAGGGGTAAAATCAGGTCTCTGATGATGACTGTATGCCGCCATTGTGGCTGACCAGCTGATGAGGCTGGAGGACAGCGACATTTCCAATGCCTCGCCTCCTACCTTCTGGCGGCTCACACCGCGATGACCTCGTACTGGTGATTGGCAGGGGACATATTTCCACCGTTATCTTTTGTTCGAGACGACTCGCCATCGACGACCAAGTGCACACCATCTTGCAAATGATGTGTACCAAGCACGCCTGCCGGATCGTGGCGTCCAAGATCTTGGATTCGGGTTGGGTCTTTTCGGCGGGGGGATGATGGAGGGCAAACCATTTAGTCTTGGGACGAACTAAACGTTGTCGCACTGGCGCCAGGCGCTGGACCGACCTCCATGGTGGGCGCACATTCACTGCCCGCCTTGGGTGTCGCATCATCACTTGGCCTGCCTCTACCCTCAGCTTGGTCACGCTGTCTCACTTTAGTCGACCCGAAAGTCAAGCTAACAACAGAAGGCGCGGTGCAAGGAGCACAAGTAGGCCAAGCATCGCCGTTGAGAAGCATGTGTCGACTACGGATGATGTGCGCCGGAAGAGATTGGGGGGATCACGGGACCCTCCAACCATTTCATCAGACCGATCAGGTCCCGTCTCGCCCTCATCTCGTCCAAAAACTCAAAAAGCTCAGGCCGCTTGCTGCGCCTACACCGTGGGAGACGCTTCAGGGACCCCCTTGCTCTGCTGCAAGGCTTCGTCACTGGCGTCGTCGGACTGAGAACCGCAGCAAACTGGCATGAACTCGACGCAGGCACAAGGCTTCTTCGTTGACAGCCCTGTCGAACAACGGAAAGCAACATTACGAACCTGGTCGCGGGCGATGAAGACGAAACGACGCCCGGACTCTGATGCCATCTTTACCTGATCGCAAGCCAACTTGGGATCGCTGCTGCCAAAATCGGCGAAGTACATGACCCTCGCAGGACCTCGTCGAGAGACTGGGGTCAGTGGGGTCCCCGGTGAGTGCAAGAGACCCGATGCTGTACTTGAACCCTGGCCCCTCGCTTTTTAACCTTCAGTCAATCACGAGCCTCACATCGAACCGATTATGGATCGACCATGGTTTGGACGCAAGACCTTGCCAGTCGGATGTACTTACATGAGTTTCCTGGCGAATGGCAGACCAACGAGAGGCCTCGCACCCATCGTCATCTCGCCGTCTCGGTCTGTTTCGACGTAACGCTGACTCTACGCATATGTGATATGTGACATGCAGATGAGATCCTGCCCCTCGTGCATCAAGAGCTCAATCCCAGGTTTTCGGACTCTCGCAAGCTCTCCCCTTTTGATCACGGCCATCCTTCCTTATCGAGGGCGTCTGCCCCGACCGACTGAGTACCACGTCGAATATGGCACTTCCACCAGATCGCGGGATGCGGGATCTACACAGATGCCCGTCGATCATGCTTTGAGATTCTGCCGCTTCTCAGGTCCGGATATCGAGTTGTGGACACGCCACACGCACACATTTTGAGGGGGGTCACCTACCGGTGGGGTGATGATGAGGCCTTATTAGCGACGATGAGAGGGGCAAAAGGCTGGCCAGACTTGCTGGTGTGTGGGCGAGTGGAGGAAGCCAGTGGCTAGTCGGTGTGCTTCGCGCCTTGCACGCCGCAGTGTCACCTCGCATATCTCGCAGGATCTTGTCGCGGCTGTGGGCTGCCGCGGCGCAACCACCTCACAGTCATCATGGCCATCACGATGCACTGTCGCTATGAGTCGGCGGTGTGGGACTTTACTGACTCTGGCTCAACAGCCGGACGACAACAACAGCAAGGGTCAATCGACAATGGCACATCACATCTCAACCCCCACGTCATGCTCCACCGACAAGTGTCCCCGTGAGAGATGCGCTCGCCGTGGCTTTCGTCTCATTGGTGTCCTGTGATGCTGCCGGACGCCCACGAGATGTGACAGGAGCCTTCCTCGTCAAGTCCGATGCTGCCGGGATATCGCCATCACGTCAAAGCTCACCCATTTTCGAAAGAAAATTTCGGCATATCCCTTTTTGATGCTGTAGTAGCGAGAGA
Organism: Verticillium nubilum; assembly: GCA_002851675.1. Taxonomy (NCBI): domain Eukaryota; kingdom Fungi; phylum Ascomycota; class Sordariomycetes; order Glomerellales; family Plectosphaerellaceae; genus Verticillium; species Verticillium nubilum. The sequence goes on from NMXI01000001.1 coordinate 545,740, forward strand.
GGACCGGTCAAGTCGTGTTGTTTCGTGTTTGATCGTGACGACGTAGGGGACCGGGGGGGGGGGGGGGGGGGGGCATGGGAAAATCCTCTGGGCTCGGACGTCCCCTCACACGCCCTCAAGGCCGTTCTGCGCAGCATCGTGGGGCTCACCTCAGGGTATTCTCGCAAGAAAGGCAGTACAGGGCAACACGGGCATGGGGAGGGCCCCATGCTTCACCCACGGCCGAGGAGTACCGCCCACGGTCCGAGTTCTCCCTGAATCCCCGTCCACGTCGGAGATCGGAACGTGGTGAATCTCTTCATCACTGGTGGGTGAGAGGCCGCACCGCCCGGTCCCCTCTCATCTTGCGCGCGCACTCTCGCGGTGCCTGTCTTGAGACGTGGACCGCCGGACGCAGCGGACGGCTGGCGCGCGCATGGCTTGGCTTGCCTCCCCGCGCGGAACTGACCATGTCCCTGAAAGTGGCCCTCGCCAACAACTCCCAGGCGATGAAGGGGGGCGGTGATGTGCACAAGTGGCGTGATGGATAGCAAGAGGCGAGGGGCGATGGGATGTGAGGCGAAGGATCAGCTGTGAGAGGGGGGCGAAGGGGTGCCAGACTGGCTGAATCTAGATTTGGGAAGTAAGGGAGAAACAACATTATGCAGACTACGTGGCTCGGCTGCCGGTTCGGCTTCAGGGGCTGGGGGGTGGGGGAGGGACGTTTAGGAAACGCGACGCCTCGCGCCCGCGTAAACAAAGGGGTTCAAAGGGTGAACTGTGATGCGCTCTTGAGCCTGCACCAGATGTTCGACGACAGATCACTGTGTTGATGGGACCACACCGCTGCGACACGAGCGAGGTACCTTGGTCCGCGATATTTCGATCTGAGAGAGGCAGGGAGGGCTGCAACCTTTTCTGGAGCGATATTCTGCAGCAAGGACATGCTTGCTCCAGTTGCTTGTATGAGTTCAAGCCTGCATCGAGGGCCCTCCTGGTAAAGCTCGATGGATTGGACGCTGCGCTGGCAAGATTGTCTGACATTTTGATGCGGGTGAGCTGAAAGCTTCTGCACGACTGCAAGCGAGCAGCGATTCTCATATCCTGTTTAGCTGACAGCGGGAGGGGAAAGTCAAATCAGCGGATGTCATGATCACCTCATGGTGGGAACTGCGCAGCGTGGCCTCTTAGACTATGTTACGGATGACAAGCGTACATGTAGATGTAGGTACAGGACCGACGGGACCAACAGGACCACACGCATGGGGGAAAGAAAGGCGCGGCTTCAGGAACGGCACGCACAGGGACGGCTCGCTTGCCCCCTTCCCCCCTTTCCTTTTCAGCCGTTCATGTTTTCTTGTCTGGACGCTTGCCGGCGAGCTACTGTGACCCTAAACCGACGCACCTAAGGACTTGACAGCGGCGACAGCGGGGATTTCTGCACCTACCGGCTGCCCCGTGAGCTGCTGAGAACGAAGGTCTGAGGTCCGGTAGTCCTCTGTCCGCCCTCGTGCTGGTTCCCCGCGGTTCTGCGCAACGAGGTAGTACTGCTTGCATGCTTGCTTTCCAGCCGAGTACGCGTTCCTGGCCATCCTGCGTGGTGCGTGAGCCTGTCGACGCTTGGTCGTGGTAGCTTGATGAGTCGTGAACAACTTACTCGTGACGAGCGCAGTAAGCTGAACCGTCAGTGCCGTTCTGCCGGTTTGTCTGCCGTTCTCGCCGCTGCCGTCGCTACTGATGGAGTTGCGACTGACTGTGTTCCCGTTCCCGGTGCCTCGCATCGTGCCCTCGCCATCAAGCCTCATCCCACCATCTGGGCAGGTTAAACTTGACATTCTCGTACACGAGGAAGGTCACCCACGTAGCGGGCATGACGCGCACGACGCCAGGCACGAGCCCGCGGTAGAACCCCCTCACGCCCTCCTCACGCCATAGCTGCCGCGCGACGCCCGTCACGCCCTTGCCGAACCGCTCGTCGGCGTCGTAGTTCTGCAGCCGGCTGCGCAGAACCTGATAGGGATACGTGACGGCGCCTGCCGTCAGCTTGGCGGCCGACGAGAGCAGGACGGTGGCGTCGTTGCCCAGGCGTCCGTCGTCAGGGGCGCCGGCGGCGCGGCGCGCGCGTAGGTATACCCTCTTCGAGGGCTCGTAGACTGCAAACTGCACTGCGCCGTGGGACACGCCGACGAGGCTGACGGCCAGGCCGCGGTAGAAGCCGCGCCAGCCCTCTGTCGCGACGATGCGGCGGGCGCCGGCTAGCATGCTCGGGTAGGCGCCTGCGTCCTTGCGGTCGGAGGAGAGCATGCGCGTCTTGAGGACCCAGATTGGGTTCGTCAGGACCTGGGTCAGGGCGCCGGCGCCGGCGGCGGAGAGGAGGAAGTGAGGGGTCGAGAGGTGGCTGTCGCGGGTGGTGCGGTCTGTGCCGCCGGCGAAGAGGCGCTCGATGCGGGACTTGAAGAAGAAGAAGGAGGCCCAGGAGGAGGCGTTGCCGATGAGGTTGGGCGTTAGGCCGCGGTAGAGGGAGGCGATGGGGTGTGGATTTTGCGCGAGGGAGCGGATTAGGGACATGGTCGTTAGGGACTGCTTGGGGGCCGTTGTGCTGCGATGGACTGCCGTTCGTCAGTGCGTGTTTTCTTTCCCGTGGAGGAGGAGGGACGCACTCTGCATGCGCGTCTTGACAATGTCGAGGGGGTGGACGACGAGAGTCGCGACGGAACCTGCGGAGAGGCCGGCAATCGACTCGACGACGGCGGGGGAGAGGCCCGCATCGTTGCGGTCGGACATGGAAGGCGAGGAAGGGTTTATTTTACATGGCGATTGAGAAGTATGAAAGGGTGATTGAGGTGGTGCCGAGGATGGGCGAGGTCGCCGGTGTAAGGTAGGTTGTGATGTTGGATGAATGGTGTTTTGGAGCTCGGAGCTCTCTTCGTGGTAAGGTAGGTGCTGCATAGTGCAACCTTACGTCACTCTAGCCGAAATTTCGTGACATGCGCGGATTCGCCCGACACTTCATCTTAATGGGGACCATGGCCACAGTCATGCAGAGTCATGGAGAAAAGTCTTGGTCAAATATGGGTTGGTTCTTCAGAGCGGTTTCATCCATTATGGTAGCTAGTGGTACATTTCATTCACGACTGACCGGACAGATCCTTCACTGCCGTCGTCGGTACGCTCCAGGGTGCTACCCAACACTGGCCGCGCGCGTCATCTGCGGCGCACGCATCGTAAGTCTCCAGTCCTTCTTCTCCTTCTATATCATACATGTACATCGAGGTGAACTCGTTCAAATGGCGGCGAGGCGTCTAAGAGAGGGGGGACAGGAGGCTTTCGCGGGTCAGCTTCTTGCACGCGAGATCCTAACATGTAGAGCTCACTCACCGGATGACCGAAGGGCGAGGGTCGCTGCGAGTGTAGCCTATGATCATGTTCGTTAGTTTCGTCGTCATTGTAGGCCGTCTTCGTGTTCTCGTATCGTACCGAGGTAGAGGATCAAAGGCAGGTAGCCACTGGACGCTGGTCAGCTGGGTTCATCTCATCAGGTATTCATTGAGAAACCTACTAGTGAAGGGCGACGCGCGAGATCTCGATGATTTTGCCAATGCGCTCCTGTAGTCCCATCTGTCAGTATCGATTCGGGATGACATTCGAGTGTCAAATGTCGAGAGCTTGCAGTCCGTACCTTGGACTCCTCGGAAAGGGCGAACATGATGTCGGACTGAGGTGATAGGCCGTGTGATATATTGACGTCTGAATCTTAGTGTCGGTCGACCGCTCGTGATGCCGTCGAGGTCTGCGGGTTGATGGGGATTCGGAATGTCGTCGATGACTTCAGTCGCGATGCACGTCGAAGCTCTCTGTCAGTCTCTCCTGGATGGGATGGAGCCCGATGGACTTTTTTCGAGGCCCGGAAAAACCGCGGCAGGGTGGACCCGGATCAAAGAAGGCGGGTCGACAGCCGCGTCTGCGCCTACACCTGCGTCTAAAGTGTCCGTTTTAGCGCGACAGCTCCAGTCCAGATCTGCAGGTACGTACCGCTTGCATCGCCAAATTTCGAGGTGAACCTTCAAGGCACCGGCTTCACAGTCAACTCTACATCCGAACACCACGTTGTAATCAACCCCGCCATCACTCTGTCAGATCTCCAATCCGAGTCGCAAGACACTCCAGCCCTCTTCCACATCCAGGATACCGCAACCATGGCGCAAAATCGACACTGGTAAGCTCCCCCTTGTATTTACTTCTGTCAAGCCCAGCTAACGCGCCCCAGGGAGCAGGACAAGGATGCGACTGTCTACATCGGCAACATCGACGAGCGCGCGACATCTACCATGGTCTACGAGATCATGCTCCAGATGGGCCCCATCCACAACATCCACATGCCCCGCGACCGAGTCACCCAAACCCACCAGGGCTTCGGCTTCGTCGAGTTCCGCACCCCGGGAGACGCAGAGTACGCAGCCAACGTCATGAACGGCGTCAAACTCTATGGCAAATCCCTTCGCGTCAACAAGGCGAGCGCAGACAAGCAGAAGCAGGCAGAGGTCGGCGCAGAACTCTTCGTCGGTAACCTCGACCCCATGGTCGACGAAAAGATCCTCTACGACACCTTCTCCCGATTCGGCCCCCTCCTCACGCTGCCCAAGGTCGCCCGCGAGGACAGCGGCAACTCCAAGGGCTTCGGCTTCATCTCCTTCGCCGATTTCGAGAGCTCCGACGCCGCAGTCGACAACCTCCACGGCCAGTACCTCCTCAGCAAGGAGGTGTCCGTCCAGTACGCCTTCAAGAAGGATGGCAAGGGCGAGCGCCACGGCGACGCCGCCGAGCGAGAACTCGCCGCCCAGGCCAAGAAGAGGAACATCGTCCCCGAGATGCAGCCCGTGCCCGCCGCATTCCTCAACCAGCCTGCGCCGTCCCACGCCCCCGGCGCGCCCCCCGTACCCGCTGGTTTCGACCCCGCCAACGGCCTCCCCATGCACCACCAGCAGCAGCCTCAGCACCACCAGCAGATGCCCCAACCAGGCATGCCTCCCGGCATGCCCCCCGGCTTCGCGCCGCCGTCTCGCGGGCCCCCAGCCTACAACAACGCGCCGCCCCACGCCCCCCCGGGCGGAGGCCAGCCCTTTGGCCGCGGAAGCGTGCCCCTGCCGCCACCACCCTCGGGCCTTCCCGCACGCCCACCCGCGAGCCAAGCTGGCTACACGAACCCCGCCGACTTCCACCCCGGCAGCGCACCAGGAAACTTCAGGCCACCTCCCGGCGGCCCCCCCGCACCCCCGGGCTTCGGCAACGCGCCGCCGCCTCACGGCTTCCCTGCGCCGAACGGAACACCCCCTGCGCCGCCGGGGTTCATGCCCCCGCCGGGTTTCCAACCGCCTGGCTTTCCGCGTAGGTGAAGGATGAACGACGTGGCAGGACAGAAAATCATTGCGACGTCCCGAGAATGAGAAAGGAAGAATGAGAAACCGGAACGTCGAGCCAAGGACATCAGGAGCAAGTTTCTGGCTACGAGAGCTCGCAGAATAGGAGACAAATGGTCTGTCCGCTTCTCTTGGGGATTCAAGCCGCCTCTAACAGACTGCAGATACCCACAATCGGAGTTTGGCGCACTCACGGCTGAGAAAGCAGCCATCAGGGCAACGGCAGGTCGCAAAACTTTACCTGCGACCTGGCACTAAGCCGTCATGAGGACGCGTACGAGGTCTGAGGCCTGTTGCGGCCTCTTGTGATGATCATATACAACAATGTAAATTGAGCATGTCAAATGCAGTGTTTCAAAGTGTTCACACGCTGAGCTGGTACTTATCTTCGGTGTGAAGAGATTAGAAGGTGTATTGCCGAGGCCTCGCGCCAGAGGCTTTTGATGGTGGTGGTGACAGTATAATACATCGTACATGGTACAAATCCTCGGTCGCCTATATTGTACAAGAGCCCTTGCCTTTCGTTTCTCACCTGGCTCGCTTATGCCTTTCAGTCATTGTCGCCGCTTGCCCCCTATTCCTCCTTCTCCCCCTTCTTCTTCTTCTGCTGATTCTCCAACCAGTTATCCTGGTGCCCAAACGCCTCCTTCCACGTCAGGGGCTCCTCTCTCTCAAATAGATGCACAGGGTTCTTCCTCCCGTGCGCGTCCTCCCTCTGCCTGAACCGCCTTCCGCGCTGCGACATGTCCTGTAGCTTGCCCTGCCACATCTGGCGCCACTGGTCGCTGCGGTCGTCGCTGTCAGACTTGAGGGCCTTCTTCCGCCGCGTCTGGATCGACTGGTAGATGCGCTTGGCCGACTGCGCGGGGATCTCCTCAATGGAGTACTCGAGGGTCCAGCGCAGGGGCCGGGAGGTACGGGTCTTGGGCCGCTCGGGGCGCGTGACGTATTTGTTGTCGACCTTGTTGCGAACCGTCAGGTGCATGCCGAGAATCTCATCGCCGACGATGTCTTCGAGAGGCTCTTCTTCGGGCTGCTGCTCGGGGGGAGGGGTTGCCTTATTCGCGGTGGATGATTCGGCTGAAGAGTCAACTGGGGATTCAATAGGTTCAGGGGAGGCAGCTGGTGTGGCGTCTTCCGTGGTTTCGCTGGACGACTTATTGTGCTTGGTTTCCACAAGCTTTACCAGCAGTCGCTCGAATTCGCCGAGCTTGGAAATTTCTGAAGCTGCCTCCTCCGACGTCAGGGTGGTCTCTTCCGCCTCAGGTCTGCTGTCGATGCGTTCGGCGACACGGAGAATGAGCTCCTTGAGACTGAGATCAGAGGAGCGAGTGGACGATTCAAGCTCCGAAGATGCACTCTCTGTCTCCTCCCCAGACTGCTGTGGCTTATCGGTGGACTCCAGACTCGCCTCCTCACCCTCGACGGCCGAAGCACCGCCAGCGGAGCTTTCAATCACCGTATCAGGAGAGGCCAGCTCGCTCGAGACAGCAGAGTACTCGTCCTCTGCAGTCTTGGACGCATCCGAAGCCTGGCTGCCTGTCAGCGCATCGAGCAGCGACTCAACGTAGCTCTGCGCTTCTTCTGCCGACCTAGCCTTGAGTAGGCCGCTCTGCTCGAGGGCAGACTGGATGGCCTCGCGAACGTGGTTGACGCCGAGGGCATCATTCTCCACAGCCTCTTCGACCTTGTCCTGCATCTCCTCCCAGAATTCGAGGGTCTGCTGTCTCGTCTCTTCGGGCGTATCGACAATCTCCTCATCGTGACTGGACTGCGGCTCAATGTCCAGCTCGGCGGTCTCGGCCTCGGTTTCCTCCTGTTCGATACCCATAAGTTTTCTCTCGAACTCCGCAACGGCTGCCTGGTTGGAATTCTGCACTTGCGCCACCTCTTCGGCGGTGACGGGTCGGGCGAAAATGTACGTGAAGGGGGGATCGCCCGGCCGGGTCTCAACATGCAGACGAAGCGTCCGTCCAGGGAACTTCTTGGTCGCACGGTCCAGAACCTCGTTCAGCAGATGCAAACTCAGCTTGAACTCCTGATCACCCAGACTTCTATCGTCCGTTCCGTGAAGAGCGGTGTCCATCTCTTCCAGAGGAATGTATTGGAAGCCGAATATACGTTGCGTGTTGTGGAAGGCGACAAAGATGCCGTCCATGCGACCCATGCGGACCTGGAGGGAGTATTTGAGGAAAGCAGCCCGGATCATGTCGTAGTACTCACGCTCGAATGACTCCCACTGTCCAAACCGTCGGCGGATCTCGTAACCTTGGCCCTTCTTGAATTGCGCGGCATCCATGCGGATTGACACGACAGCCCTCGTCTTGAGATCGAACATGCCGGTGCCGGGCAGCCTCTTGTCGTAAGCATCAAGCTGGGAACGCATGAGAAAGTCACCAAGCGTCGAAAAGTGGAAGGCCTCCTCGGCGTTCCTCTCTTCCTCAGAGATTGAGTTCGAGTACTTGTGGCGATACCGCTCGAACTCCTCCTTAGGTAGCGTCAAAAGCTTTTCCATGGACTTGCCCAGCATGCTGAGGACGTTTGCTGTGTCGTACTCCTTGTCGGCGTCGATGGAGTAGACGCCGTTGTTGAGATTCAGGAAGATGGCGGCGGGAGCGCGGGAGATGAGGGTGTAGCTGCTGAAGTCGGGCTCGAATCCTTGACTCAAGTTCTCGGGGTTGATGGGACGCCAGGCGGACAGCAGGAAGTGGAAGTGGGACAGCATTGAAGTCATGCTCGACGTCGAGCCGCTGTACTTCTTACCCAGCTTGGCCGCCAGGTCATTCAGCGTGGTGTCTTTCGACGACGTGACGTACTTCTTGAGCGCGCCAAAGTCGAACTCGGTGGTAGGCATGATCTTGGAAAGATAGGGGTCGAAGTTGTATACGCGGGAGCGAGGGTCCTGCAGGTGGTACACGCCGGGGTTGAACAGGACGCGATCAAGGCCATAGGACAGCTTCGGGACTTCGGGTCCACCAGGTCGATCCACCGGTATGAGTTCCAGCTTGCTGGCTTTGGCAACTTTGACGTTCGGCGGGGACTTTCGCCGGATAACATTGGGCTTCTTGACCTTCTTGGCGGTTTTCGCTTCGGGAAACCGGGGGTCTATTGATGGGTCTGCCGATGGATCGTGATGGACGACTCGTTCGTGCGCAGGCAGGCTGTCAAGCGGTCCCAAATCTTTTCGTAGCGGGGGAGGTTGGCTTGAAGCTTCGGGCGCAATGGCTGCGGCGGCGGAGGCGGCGGCCGCCGTGCCCACGGGGACCTTGACAAATTTCTTGCTGAGCAAGCTTTCAGGAGCAGACGAGGCATCGATGTTGGTCTCTGCGACTGCCGGCTCTCCACTTTTTCCATTGCCTGTGTCCTTTGCCGGCTTGCTTTGCTTCCGAGCCTCCTTGCTCAGCTCGCCGATTGATATTTGCTGAGAGCCAAGGACGTTCCTCAGGACCTCGAGAGTACCGCTAAGAACGCGCAGCTTGGATCCAAGTTTCTGAGCCGATTTGTGTACTGATTGATTCATGCCCTTGGCTCCATCGGTAGAGGCTGATTGGGAGGCGTCGGCGGCTTGGGCGTCGGAGGCGGATCCTTCGTTGGGTTGCTCAAACTGCTTCAGGCGGCGGCTGATGGTACGGTAGCTCTGCTCGAGTCCCTGGAGGGACGAGAAGACTTGTTGGATGATCTCGGGACTCGCACCGGCGGCTGTGGCCGAATTGACATCCTTGGACTTGGGTGTGTTCTTGAGTTTTGTAGGCTTGGACTTGCTCGTCGCGGTCGCGGTTGCCTTGGCCTGCGCCTTGCCTTGAGCTCTCTTCTTGTTTCGTGCAGCTCGTCCTTTTTGAGGCGAAGTTTTGCTTTCCGAGTCGATCGCATCGGGTGTGGTGGGAGCATTCGATGACGCCTTGTCAGACTCGGTCGGAGAGGTACTGCTGCTGTGCAAGCGATGCGCGACGCCAGGTCGTTGAGCACCAGTCTGCCATAGTGGTCGCTGATCCTGGGCACGGAACAGACAGGCAGAGCAGACGTAAGGTGTTCTGGTCCTCCGAAGAGCTGCGCTATGCAGTTTGAGCATGGCAGTGGTAGGAGAGGTCGGCCTGGCGATGTTGAGGGGTTGCAATGCTCAAGGCAGGATTAGAGGCAGCATCGGCACCTTCGTCGCAACTTCCGTCGCCAACAGCCAAAAAAAAACTTGGGTCGTCCTTCACGTCACGTCTGGAAGTGTGGACCGTGCATGTTAGTCAGCGGCCCCAGAGGCACATCACATCTCCAGGGGGGCAGGACCACAGAGGTGACCCCTGAACATTTCTATTCAGTCAGCCCAATACCATGATTTCTTTCCTTCACTGATGACCATCTCTGTCAATCAAATCCTTAGACATGAATTGTGTCGCTCGAACGCACATTCGGATTCGAGAGCTATCTCCACTCGCCCGCACGCACACGCTCGCACAGCTGGTGGAGTGTCTTGGCAGCCCACTCAAACTCATCCATCGTCAGATATATCTGACTAATGACCCTACACCAGAACTCCCTCGCATAGAACTTGATAGGAAGATTTGTCTCGTACTCAGCCGGCGTGCGCTCCTGCATCCATTTGGCGACCTTTGATCCGCTGTCTGCGTCGATATCAAGCTCCACCAGCGCCAGAGGCAGCCTGACGTTGACAAAGCAGCAGCGCCGGAACGCGCTTGATGGATCTCCGACGCATGCTGTGCCCAGCATCTCGGCCATTCTCTCGCCGCCTCGACGCGCCAGGTCCTCGCAGTATGTACGGATGTTGGTCTCGCCGCCGCAGACGGTGGCTCTGAACTCGAGCGCCAACGGGATACAGCAGTATGGCGTATTGTCGGTCGTCGATACCTTGTCGAAGAGACGAGAAAAGTAATCTTGCGGACTCATCTTCGCCCGCTCTTCTTTCGTCTCGTAGCCCCAGGACGTTGGGATGCTGGTGGAGACCAGTCCTTGGTTCCGGAATGGCACGTACAGGACGGCGCAGCCTCTTGGGACCATAAGCCATCTGCGGCAGGCGTCAGCGTTGGCAAAATCCGTGAAGCTTCAAGGCAAGACGCTCACTTGTAGCAATTGCTGACCAGAAAATCTGGCTCGACTTGGCCAAGATGGGTCAGGTCGATGTGACCAACTCCATGAGCGCCGTCGACGAAGCTCAGGATACCGAGTTCTCTGCATGTCCCGACCAACGCTTCCCACGGAAAACGGGCACCTAGGAATGTGAGAACCGTGTCAAACATGGCCAGCTTGGCTCGTTTTCCCTGAGCCTGGACTTCCTTGACGGCGGCGCGGAAACGAGCGATGATCTCCTCATCGTCTATCGGATACGTCATGTCGATCGAATGACCCGTCACGGGGCAGATTTCAGACAGCGACTGGATTGTCTTCTCACACGCGCCGTATATGGTACCAAAATGGAGAACCACGTCGCCCTGACCAAATGACATATTACGAAAGACTGTGTTTACGCCCGTTGTAGCGTTGGGGATGAAGACCACCTCGCCGGGTCTTGCGCCGAGTAATGGTGCAATGGCTGCTCGGCTCTCTTGCAAAACCTTCAGGTAGGTATATCGGATGAAGGTATCTGGTCGTGCCTCACTTTCTGATTGCAGCTGTCGTTGGTACTCGTTCACCAGCCGCGTGCAAGCCCCGAATGACCCGTGGTTCAGCGGTCGATATACATCAGCGAACGTGAAGTGATCCGCGCGCATCGCTATCCCAAAAGCCTTTCGAGGGTGGCCTGGCTGATGTGAGTTTTTTTTATTAATGATACTCATCTGTACGTCTGGTGCGATGTTGGTGGCAATCAGGAGATGGACCAAGGCAGTCGAGTCACAAGCACGAGGGCAGACGATGGGCGAGTTCCAGATTAACGAACAGTCCTTGAACATTTTGGCGGACAGACCACAGACATTGACAACACATACATAGTGTTCTTGTTTTACACGATCGCGGTTACAGATACGATATCAAGCCTAATCGCCAGCCACCATGCGGTGGCGAAAAGGCTAGTTGGTGCCGTTTCTGACGAAGTGGCCTCAAACGGCCCCTCAGCGATTTTCCTGTTTCGTCTTGGCATCACCAACTTGGGCGATCTTGCTATATTGCCAAACACCAAGTCCGGACCTTTGCTGATGGACGGACGATGGGTTAGTGGCGCTTCCACTGAGAGACACCCAACCCCTAGCAAGGGGCAGCGGAGAACCTGGCCTCTCCCTTCATCGTCTGGTCACTTTTGCGAAGCGTAGAGCAGGGTGCGCGCGTCCTGTAATTATCACCTTCGTCTTGCGTACTAGGCTCCTTCACCTGGTGTCTCTATCTTGCGATAACTCTGAGACGTCTGATCCACGAGGCAGACGGCCTCTTCCTCGACCGCAGGCTTCTCCATCCCGACGAAATGTTTATTCATTCTTCGCTGATTGGCATACCGCGCATTCTCTAGAAATTTAAAAGTAGTCAGAGACCTGACCGACACCAACACAGCCTTTGGTTCAACAATCAGGTAAGGGGAAAACTCACTGTATGTGATCATGAAGGCTTCTTCCAGCACAGGCAGCCAAGTCGCGACGGCCAGGATCTGCCCGAACCCCCACCTATCCTCCGACTTGGTCTCACCTCCGTCGTTGATCTTAGAGATCTCAGATTTGAGCCGGAACAAACTGCCCAGCGAGGCCCACATGAAGACAAAAAAGTAAACGGCGTAGACCAATCTCCAGGGAACTCTGAAGAGCAGCCAGCCCAGAACAGGCACGGTCTCCTTCGGCCTCTTAAGGCACTTGCCGATGGCCGCATTCAGGCCTGCCAGTAGGAGAACCACGAGAGGAATGGTGTACAGCACGAGGACCGTCGCGGCCGCAATCTCGTCAGAGACCTGCTTGTCCCAGCAGAATGCCTCGAACGACCAGGGCTGGTTCTCCTTGACCCGTTTCGCCTCCACGGCAGCAGCGTCCTTCATGGACATGGAGATGGTGAAGAGCAGCCAGTTGGCGAAACCAAATACAATACCCGAGCCGTACCGCCGTTCAACGTCCAGATAGGCCGGCAGGGTGAGGAAGAACATGGCGGTCAGGGTCGCGGAGCAGAGAAACGACGTCTCAATATCGTAGACGCTCTCTCTCTTACCGGCTATGATGACCGTGGCCAGCAGAACGGAGGCCGTCAAAAGCCCGAGACCAGCGTGGAAGGCTCCGAAGCTGTGGTAGAATGTGTTTCGGATGGTGTTCAATACACCCCCGCGCGGTAGTAATTGAGGGGCCCTGAAAGATTTGTAGTTGTTCTCTCTGAGCATGCCGTGGATGAAGATAAACAGGTAAAGGGTCGAGAGAATGGCTCCCATGGTATACACCACCATCATCTACCACGATCGCGCGGTCAGAATTCGAGGAATTCCAGGCAGTGAAAGGCTCATGGCAGGCGGTGAAGTCAACGTACCCCAACGCCAACAATGTCAGCGTTCCCATCCCATTCCCATACGGCGCAAATCTGCTTTCCACATTTCTCGCGCGGTATGTCGATCAGCTTCTCCGTCATTTTGTTGGTCTCGCAGTCCCGAGCGCAAAAGAACCAATCCATGGCCCGCCATTCCGGGACGGATGAGCCGCCGAATGAGCGGAGGTACTCAATCAGGGACTTCATGTTCGGGGACTTGTTTCCCAACATGGCCACTAGGAACTCCGCCGCGGCGTCGCAGTGCTGCGACGGGTCGTAGAAATCAAGGCCAGAGTCGGGGCAATATCCGCAGAGGTTAGTCGGTTTTAGGACGGCGTGTACGGTGACGGTCACAGTGTCGGTTACGGTGGAAGCCATGGTGTCGGTGTTTGACGACCCTCAGGCCAAATAAGGTAAGGTAGACAGGCGCTTTAGGTACCTGGCTGGAAGGAGGAGGCGAAAGTGATGTGACGATGTTTGTGCCTCACATTGGACTAGGAAAGCCAGACAGGCATCATAAAAACCAGTATTTCGACATCATCCCAAATCCTTTGCTGAATAGTCGCAAACCCGATCATATGTACTCCGATGGTTATGGCCAGCACCAACCCCTACGAGTCGAAAGGCTGAAGCTGAATGCCGATGGCGTCCACCATGCTTGACGCCACGAAGCAATCGCTATGACACACCTTTCCAAATTGGACCTTTCAATACCTTGCGATGCAGGCATTCGCTTCTTCCCTGCCTCTGTGAGTGTCCTCAGTGGACAGCAGTATGCCGGCGGCCAGGGTCATCGCGCTGCAAGAGTCAGGTTTGCAGTTGCATCCTTATCGTCAGGTCTTGGCAGCTGAAGACCCTGAATGAGGCACATTGATGATGCAAGCCATCGTCACCTTGTTCCTCACAAACGGCTCGTGATGGGTTCAGCCACTATTTGTTGATGGATGCAATGCCAGCCGGCCGCATTCCTCGGCTGATTCGCTTCTTTAAGACCTCTTGTGTCGTCAACTTCAACCTAGTTCTTTCAGTTCTTAATTCACCTAGAAATACAACGTGGTCAAGCATGAGAAATGGAACCCGGCATCTGGCTGGAAATCGCTATCAGAGGCCTAGAACGGCGCGCCGCCCTGGCGGACGAGGCCGTTGATCGTCCCGTCCCGGCCCGTAGCGCAGCCCGAGCCCGTGTAGAACGTGCTGTCGGCTCCGAGCCGCCCATGGCCTGACAGGAGTAGGCATGTTAAATACAGAATGCTTCTGCACACAAAACACTGGTCCACTCTTGATCTTATAATGTGCCATGAAAAGGTCTCGTGATTACAACAGCGCCAAACATATTGACCTATCCTCGTCCGTCACGGCCGTCAATCCCGCTGTCGGTCATTCCTTCAGTGAAGCGACGCAGGCCAAAACACTACTTCTCCAAAGCAAGGGGTATTTGCACGTTGACAAAATGTCAACTCAAGATTTCCATGCGCCAGGTTTTGATGCCATTCCATCCCCAACACCATTGGTGAAACAAGATAATCCGACATTCACTCAAACGCGCGCGCGGCGCGACTGGCGTTTTCCTCCGCCGCAGCCTGCGCAGCCCGTGCCTCCGTCAGCTGTCCCTGCACCTCGTACGAGTTGGCGAGCATGCCGTCCGCCACGCTCATCCAGAGGAGGTTACCGCTGCGTCTTGCCTGCTGCGAGGCAGCCTTGGCGCTCTTCAACGCCTGCTCGCCGACGACATTCTCGAAAAGACGGCAACGCATGATTGTCAGTGCTATTGCGAGGCAGTGCGTGTTGTTCGTCCTTTGTGCGCCATTGAGCGCCGACTGAATATTGTGTTTGACTATGTTCATCTCCAGGTCCGCCTGCGTCGTGACCTGGACCAGGCTGAAGGCGGTGCGGAACTCAGAGTCGGGATGTGCAGCGCAGAGCGGTTGTATACTCTCCAAGAGCTTGGACGTGGTCGGCTCGTCCCGGAACCCTGGGTCCTGAAGGATCCATAGCCGACTCATGGCGGCGAGTATGCACACTTCGAGCTCCGCTGGCTTTCTGCCATCAACCCCATCGGGTCCAGATGGAATCTGCAACCGTGGGTCCTCGTAGATAGTAAGCGCCGTCTCAAACTCGCCTGTGCCTTGATAGTAGACGCCCGTAAGATAGAGCGTGAAGAGCGTGAAAATCTCGTTGACCGCAGGCGTGGCCGCCTTTTGTAGTTTCGAGACACTCTGGTCTACGAGCTTCCACTTGCTCTGAGTAGCATTATACAGGCCGATCAGCAGCTGCAAGTAGCAGAAAATTTCCGTTCGCCACTTGGTCTGCCTGATGCATTCCTGTAATGAGGTAGGCGCCAGCGCGCCTTTGCCCGACATGTTCTGTTCAGAAACTAAGAAGGTCAGTAAGGAGGTCTCGGAAAAGATAGCCTTTCTCTGCAGAGTTGCCTTACCATGTTGTATGGTTTCTAGCCCGGCAGCCCACCGCTGCAGGCTCTTCATTTTGCCCATTTGCTCTCGCGATGCTGGCCTATACATGTTCGCAAGACCACCAAAGGCGTGGCTGTCGGGTGTTAGCTCCTATCAACTAATTCGGCAATGGTGAAAGACTTACACAAGGGCGAAGAGTTCTTGCTTCGACAAAAACGACAGAACAATAAGATCGGTTCCAGTCTCTTCTTTCCCCGGTCGAAGAATCGCACTCGTGTCCTCACTTATAATCAAGGAAGATGAATGCTGCTTCTTCATGGGAACGCAGACCTCTGTCGCGTCGTCTGTCCATTCTCGAGAACTGATCGTTCCGTCTAACCTTGACTCTAGCGCTGAGAGCTTCTGCACCAGAATATCTGGATTCTTCTGATGCATACTGCAGGCAAGATCAAGTAGCAGCGTCAGGATATCCAGTTGGGGCACCTTGACCGCAGGATTCAACTGGTACATGGCTGCCTGCGCGAGGCAAGTCTGAACTCTTTCCACGCTATCGGACTTCATCACCCGAAGATGAGCAAGGCCCTCGAGTAATGAGGCTAAGACACCAATTGCATGATCGCCCCTCTCGTGGGCAAAGCTGCCAAGCATCTGAAGGTTGTCGAAATGGGTAGCATCGGGCGCATTGCCTGCGTAGGTTTGCAATGTCGTCTTGAGCAGTCGAAAGGCGTACAGCCATGGGTAGTGCTTGAATCTGGCGAGACTTAGCGGCGTATGAAAAGTAGCAGCGCGGTCAAAACTTACGTTTGGCACTCCGCGATCTGCTTGTCAATAGCAATAAATGCGGCCTTGTGATTCCTCTGGAACAGGACTTTCAGCGCAGCGTACTGCATACAGTATTTCAAATCTGTGTAGCGATGCTGTTGACATTTTAGCAGTGATCTAAAATGAGTTTACTGAGCACGAACCTTTTCGCATAACTTGATCCCCTGAAAAAGGGTGGTCTCTGCTTCTTGCAAGTTCTCTGTTTCTTCGAACAGTATTGATGCATATCTGAGCCTCGCCTTTGCTTCTTGGCGTGGTGACAGCTTGTTTGTCTGCACAGCAGCGTCCAGACAAGCCAAGCCTGTCGAGATGAGCTTCTGATATTCTTGCATCCGGCCCTCGTCCGGTGATGCTGCAACACCGTGAACAGCCGAGTATGCCTTTCCCAAACATTCTTCTGCGATGTGAACCAGAACCGTCGCAGATTCGAATGGTCGTGTTTTCTGCGATATTGCTGGGGAAGCTCGGGTTGAGGAGGCGGGGGACGGCCGCGGAGGGATGGCAGGGGATCTCTTGCTGATGCCGGGCGAGTTCATGGCAGAGACTGACGGCCGCTTCGTCGGGAGGGGCGATTTGGCGAAAGCCGGGCTCTGGCTCTGTCGTATCTGACGGGGCTCGCTGGCGAGAGATGCTGGCGTGGGGTTTTGCAGCGACGCTTGGCCATGTTGCGTGGTGATGGACACGCTTTCCTGCTGCCCCATCGTTCTTGTGCCCGCTTGAGGGGCTCGGAATTGTGGGATTTGTTGGGGAATCGGTGCCGGTGATGGTGATGAGTAAACTGACGGCGCAGGAGACGTAATCGCTTGGAGTTGCGCCGGAGCAATGTGGTATGGTTGGGCGGGATATGGCGCGGGCGCTGAGGATACGGAAGGAACGCCGTGATCTTGTCGTGGATCGAAAGTATTTTCAAAGGTAGAAAAGCCGCCGTTGTTGTTTGCCTGAACGTTGACAAAGTTCATCGGCGCGGGTGCGCTGGAGGGGGCATAGTGAACTGGCGGCACCTGTCCCTGGTGCTGGTATGCCTGGAACTGCTGTGGCTGCTGCTGCAGTTGCTGCTGCTGATTATGTTGAAGGGGCTGCTGGTTGAATTGTTGGTATTGCTGATACTGTGGTGCCTGCAGTCCATGTTGCTGTTGTTGCTGAACGTGGCCATGCAGAGGTGGCGCTTGCTGGTGGTGTTGCTGCGCGTATGGCTGTTGCGGGGCCTGCTGCTGGCCATTCGAGAACTGGTACTGTTGATTGTTGTAAACGGGTTGCCCTGTGGGCATTGGGCCCGGGTACGACATGGTTGGCAGATCATAAGAATCGTCGGGATGCTAGTTGTCAAACCACAATGCCTGGAGCAGGCTCCGGCTTTATGAGGCTGGCTCCTGGTATCAAGGGTTCGTTCAGGTGTCGGCTGCCATTTAGAGAGACCCTGTCGATCATGGATCGTCGCCAGGCGCTGCGCTGTCGATGCTCGATTGCGTCGCCTTGTTGGTAGGTTTCGTGAAGGCGCACACTTTGATGAAGGATATCATGCGAAGCTGAAGTTTGACAATACACCAGCATCGACAAGTCGCACCTGCTAGGTCCGCCGACAGCGTCTGACCGCGTCGTGTCCGTGACCCGTCGGCCGTTCCCTTGGAATTCTTATGTAATCCAGCTCAGCACAGCCATAGGTTTCGAGAATAGATTCCTGTTCCTGTGGCTGATCCATTGAATGTTTAGTCATCCAGTAAAATCAGCAGGGATTCCTGTGCCTCGGTTCACCGGCTCCCCACTACAACCTTGAATTCGACATTGAATCTCTCTTCCTGGCAATCCTGGCCAGGGCAGATTTCAGTGACGCAGCTCTACGCCGCCACGGAAGCACCGAGTGATTCTGTTGATGCACACACATCAGATCTGTGTATAGCCGCATTTTTCTCTCTGTTCATTCTGTTCACGGATACCTCTGTTTCATGGTCAATTAGGTCATCCTGGCCGTCTACATGTTCTTCAACAACCGCAGGCTTCTTCTGCTAACGATCTGCCTCTTGACCCGATTCAGATATCCAAGGTCGATATCCCAGCGCGCCATCCGATCCACACCACTCTAGATCCTTGCCCTGAGATCCGCAACCCATACCTTAAGTGTCCAACGCTCCTCTGGCGCTCCACTTGGGCCCTGGAGTCTTGTTCTGAAAATCTACCCCCTTGGCTCATGGAACACATGAACCATGCCATCTCCCGTTTGCTTTCCGTCTTTCACACTCGCGGCACTGGCCTGACCAACTTCTGGACCATTTGGATTGCAATTGGCGTCTCGTTTCTTCCCGTCGTGCTCTCGCCCTACCAGCCTTTCGCTTCGTCACCGACGCTCACCGTCATCGCTCAACTGCATCCCTTCCGCCTCTCTCGCATCATGGAGTGGCTCGGCAGAGCCAAAATCAAGTACACTCATGCCACCGCGCCTTTACCCCTACGGGAGAAGGATGGCGCGCAGACAGACCTGCTGAAGGTCTGTGAGGAAAGCGTGCCTCCCTGCCAGCTGAATCCGTTCCTGTTCAACGGCCACATGCAGACCTTCTACTCGTCGGTCAAGCAGGCAGGCCCCGCCGTCTACTACAAGAGGAAGGTCTTCGAGGCCGATCAGCAGACGTATCACGGTACCTTTGCCGTTGACTTTGCTGTGGACGCCTTTGAGGAGACGGATGAGTCGCTTCCTGAACGGACCATCCACTACAAGGACGATGAGTTTGAAAGTCTTGGCTCAGATGATACCAAGCCCCAGTTGATCGTCCTTCACGGCCTGTCCGGTGGCTCGCATGAGATCTATCTGAGGCACGCTATTGCGCCTCTGCTCGCCGAGGGCAAATGGGAGGTGTGCGTCATCAACTCGCGGGGTTGTGCGCAGAGCGAGTTCACCAGTGGTGTACTCTACAACGCTCGTGCGACGTGGGACATTCGTCAGGTGGGCCACTCCAATGCAATTACTGATATCGTGAGCGCTGACATGTTGTTTCACAGATGGTCAACTGGTTCCGGAAGAAGTTCCCCAACCGGCCTCTGTTTGGCATCGGCTTTTCCCTGGGAGCCAACATGCTCACAACTGTATGGTTTTGACCTCGTCCCGAGCATGCCGTATACCAGTGCTGACGATGAGGTGTAGTACTGCGGTGAAGAGGGCCCGAACTGCCAGCTTCGCGCCGCTGTTGTCTGCTCCAACCCATTCAACCTAGAGGTTGCCAATAAGTCCATGCAGCGGACTCTCTTGGGCAAGGAAGTCTATCAGCGGGTCATGGGATGTAGGTGCTCAATCGACTCTTGAAAGACGGGGACAATGGACTGACCCAGGCTCAGCGAACATGAGGAACCTCATTGTAGGGCACAAAGATTCGCTCAGCAAATTCACTGATCTCGACTACGAGCGGATCGAGAAGGCCACTTACATCTACGAGTTCGATCGCGAAGTGCAGTATGCCGGCGTCAGCCCCCAGCGTGTATCCCGCTAACTCTCGCAGGTGTGCTTCCTGGGGTTATCCCACCGAAGACGCTTACTACCGCGATGCTTCGTCAAGTGATGCCGTGCTCGCCATCAAAATCCCGTTCCTTGCACTGCACTCAACGGATGACCCGGTAGGAATCGAATCGAATCGTGCGTACTTCAGACCGACGACTGACCTTTTCGTAGATCGCCGTCGAGGACGCCATTCCGTACCAGGAGTTCAAGGCGAACCCATACACTGTCCTATGCACGACCTCCCTTGGCGGCCACCTGTGCTGGTTCGAGATGGGTGGCGGACGCTGGCATTCGAAGCCGGTGAGTGACGTGCGAGTTGATCTATTGACGTTTGAGTGCTGACCAGACTATAGGTGAGTAACTTTTTGAACCGCATGGCCTTCGATATCGACCTAGAGAACGTCAACCACGAGCTTGCCTCTGGCAGTGAGGTGAAGCAGCCTCGTTTCTTGCCCATGGTGAGGAAGATGGACATTTGCAATTTCCAGAAAGCTTGATAGAGCTCTCTTTGTACTACATGACAGCGTTCGTTATGCCTTGGGATTAGAGCTGCGAGATACATTAGACATGGAATGGACAAGATCATTTCAAAAACCGTGGCACTTGAGATGAAAGATGGAACCATGGCATGAAAGAGCCAATGCTGGCCTTTGGGTATTTTGTATCTTTTGCCCATGCGCTCGATGTCCCAACAGGACCTCGCGCCATCGACGCGCTTCTCGTCATGGTATCTGTTACAACGCCATGCCCGAGTCCAAAAGCCCCAAGAAGAAAAATTGTTTTCCAGCCCCCCCCTGAACGCCGAACGTGATGCATACTACAGTTGCGAACCTCCTCGTGACCAAGAAACATCGAATCAGCCCGCGAAGGAAACGCGCTTCTTCGACTTGGGCTTCGCCGCCCGGGTCCCCGTCGACGCCAGCTCGCTGACCCTGTCCTCGTCGGTCCCCGTGTTCTTGTTGCTGCGCTTCCTCTTCTTGCGCAGGCCGTCCTTGACATCCTCGAGTTTCGCCCTGCGCTCCTCGACTTTCTTCTCCTCCTCTACTCTCCTCGCCTCGCGGATCTCCTCCATCTGGCGCGCCTTGATCATCTTGGACTCGATCTGGCCCTCCTTCTCGGCCTGGACGATGGAAAGAATCGTGCTCATGCTCTCCTGCGCAGGACTGTCAGCAATTGGATCCCCTCAATCTCGAAATAACGCGACCGCCCGGCCCGCTGTGCTAAGAGAAAAAAACCTACCCGATCATCCACGAAAATCTTTCCCTTCTTCTTGCCCTTTGGCTTCTCGACGCCCACGGGCGTAATCATGTTCAGCTTGGGCAGCCCGAGCTCCTCGTCGGTGTACTTCTTGTTCTTATCCCTCTTGCGCTTCTCGAGCAGGCGCGCGACCTTGTTCTGGACGATCGTCTTGGTCGAGGGCGGGGTGCCGGCCGTCTTCTTCTTCGCGTGCACAATGCCGTCGGGCGGACCGGGCTTCTTGTCCTGGTGCTTGTTCTGGCCGCCCTTGCCGCCGGCGTGCTTGTTCTTCATCGTCTTCGTCTTGGAGGGCGCCATTTTGGGATTGGGTCGTGATTTCGCTCGCGGTACGGGGGGTTTGCGCGAAGTACCTGGGTGCTTCTGTCGGTCGGGGGGGGGGGAATTGGAGGCGGGAGGATGGATCTTGGATTTTTTTCTGGAAGGCGGGTTGGCGATAAGGATTGGGTTGGGCGATAAGAGATCATTGGCCCCGCTTGTGCAAGGGTCGGTGGTCTTCTGCTTTGGAGCAGTCTGCTGCTTGTCAATCGGCACCCCTTTATCTGGCCTGGCATCTCTACTCCATTTTTGAGGGCATGACTTCACTCTAGGTATCCGTCGGCACTCTCTGATGCGCATGAAGCTCTACTCGGGTCCCTCCCTGTATCACCTAGTTGCTTCTGAGATGCAGACCATCTTCTTGTGCTTCGACAGAGACCCTTTGCGTTCTTGGTCATAGCTAGAACCTTCGCGCTTCCCCGTGTCCCGAAAACCCTGGGCTTGCATCTTAGCCTGGCCAAAGGTCATAGTATGTTGTTTCGTAGGCATCACGATGGAAGAGGGTCGGTTGGCTGGTGTGAAGTTCTCGGCGGACCATCCTGTTTTCATCACCTGAACGATTGTCTCTCGTCAATTCAAAGGGTGATCGAGGGTAAAGCTGTGACAAAGGTCAATCAAGTCGAAGACAACCGATGACGGCTGGTATCCTGAAAGTCGCACTGAGGAAATGGCCTACTAACAGACAGCCAGACTTGCGTCCTCCGCGACAGGAGCCTTCACAGCCAGGGTCAGATGGAGGGACAACCATCTCCACTGCCCGTAAGCCTCATGATTGCAATGCACTCTTGCTTCCCTACATAGCCCAGCTCAAGCAGTACTCAGGTAAGAAGCCTCGATATTCGGAGCACTATCTAGCAGTGCAGACTCCGTGCAGCCCCACTTTTAACTCGCATCGGCCGAACCCCGGAGAAGCCGGTTCCGGCCCAGAATCCCCACTGCCGCACTGGAAGCCGGGCTGGGACACAGGGCGCATGTGGAGGCGGGGCCAGCAATGTGGAGGATAGCCACCCTCCACATACCCGTACCTTAAGGTACCTAGCGCAATCTGGTCCTTCAAACCAAAGACACTCGTGCCTACCGTGTGCTTGGGCAAGAGTGTGACACTTGCAGGTCCGTCTGGAACGAGTGGTCAGCCGAAAACCTGGAGCCCCACGGGGACACCATGCGACGGGGGACGTCTTAGTATCGAGTGACCTGACCTTGTTCATCACTATGTCTGCCGGGTCGTTCGTGCATATCCCGGAAGGCGTCCAACTGTCAGGCATTTAAAGCATCGAGCATCTGCAACATCTTGCCGTCGGGCCCGACTTTGATATGCACGACACTGATCAACATTCCGGGCATACCACCGACAGCTTATCCTTCTGTCCCTTCAACATATTAGAACAGAGACGAAATGTCCACGGCAAAGGAAGATCCCACAGTCCACCGAGAGACGGTGGCCGTGGCCGACGAGCATGCCAGACACCACCAGGAAGCGGACACGAAAAACGCCTCCTATCTTGTGGCCATTCGCCAGAACCCATGGGTGGTCTTCTACAGCCTAGGAGCCCATGTTAGCTCTTTGCTATGGGGTTTTGACATAGGTGAGTGCTGCGAAGAGTGAATGAACCCATGTGCTTTCGAGAGCTTTTCTCACATGCCGCGTCGTCCGCATCAACAGGCGTCAGCAGTATCACGAACGCTCTGCCGGGCTTCAAGCTTGTGTTCGGCTACGAGTATCACGGCCAACTGCTCATCTCCGCCACCTGGAACGCCCTCTGGACGGCAATGACCTCCTTCGGCATGCTCATCGGCGGCCTCGCCTGTGGTTGGGTTGCCGACTGGCGCGGCCGTCGCGTCGCCCTCGCCATGGCGTGTTGCATCTCCATCGCGGGCGTAGGCATCATGTATGCTGCCGAACAGCCGGCCGTGCTCCTGGTCGCCAAGATTGTACGTCTGCCCCTTGCTCTTCGGGCCTCGAACCCGAGAGCCCGCCCTTTCCCTACCTCACCTTGTTTGGGGCGCGGAATCCATCAAGTACCCAGGCGGATATACCTAAAAGAAATTGTGCTGACTGCTCAGATCAACGGCTTCGCCCTCGGCTTCTTCCTCACCCTGGCACCAATGTACACATCCGAAATCGCACCCACTCCGCTGAGACCCGTCATGACAGCTGCCGTCAACCTCTTCGTCTGCGCCGGCCAGCTGACGGCCATCGGCATCGGGAACACACGCTTCGGCATCATCAGCAAGAACTCGTACAAGGTTCTCTTCGCAGCTCAATGGGCCTTCCCCGTGTTCGTGCTCGCCTTCACGACGATCTTGCCCGAAAGCCCATGGCACCTCATCCGCAAGGACCAGCCCGAGGCGGCCAGGAAGAGTCTCACGAGGCTCCACCGCAAGGGCGTCGACGTCGACCAGCTGATGCGCGAAATCTCGGCGGCTGTCACCGCGGAGCAGGCCCTGTCCGCCACTCAGAAGGGCACCTCGTACATTGACTGCTTCCGCGGCACCGACGCCCGCCGCACCCGTATCGCCTGCGGCATGTTCGTGATCCAGCAGTTCACCGGCATCGCCTTCTACGCCCAGGCTCTCTACTTCCTCGGAATCACCGGGCTCAAGGTGGCCCTGACCTTCCAGCTCGCCCTCGCCGGCTTCGGCGCAGGTCTCGTCGGCAACATCGCCTCGTGGTTCGTCATGGATCACGTAGGCCGCCGCACCCTCCTTCTTGCCGGCGTCGTCATCAACGGGCTGCTTCTCATGGCCGTCGGCGTCGCAGGTGCGGTCGGTGGTATGGCTTCTCTCTACTTCATCGCCTTCGCCATGAACTTTGCCCAGCTATTCTACGCGCCCACCGTCGGCGCCATTACTTGGGCCATCAGCGCCGAGGTAAGCTCCACGCGTATGAGGGCCAAGACGCAGAGTCTCGCCACCATGACCAATGCCATTTCCTCCTGGATCATGGGCTTCATCACCCCGTATCTCATTAACAACGACCAAGGTGCGTTATCCCCGCTTGCCCCTTTTCGTCTCTCGCTATTCAATCTTACTGACCTTTTATCGTGTTACAGCGAACCTGGGCGGTAAAGCGGGCTTCGTCTGGTTTGGCCTCAGCCTCATCGGCCTGGTTTGGGTATGGATCGATGTTCCTGAGTTCAAGGGCCGCGACTTTGCGGCTATCGATTTTCTCTTCGAGGAAAAGACCCCTGCTAGGCAGTTCAAGCGTGCCCAGGTTCCTTCCAGCGCGCAGATCGCGGATAAGCTCGTCGAGGACATCGTTGCCAAGTAATATGCGCCTCGCGTGCTCTCTCACATTGTATATTATTGAGAGAGAGAGAGAGGGTCTGGCTGGAGGGTCAGTTGTTTCTTCATCCGGTGGAGGTGGGCACTTCATGTTTTCTTAGCTTGCGTTGGTGTTGTGATATGGGGAAACTGGTGAAACGACCGTTCTAGCCGGCAGGGTAGCCAGAAATTCATTCTTCTTTCCTTCGAAAGAAAACCAGGAGATGCGTTGGTGACATCCTATCATTTTCGACGTCAAGTCTGGATCCAAGGCCCTGGAAGAGGTACGAGCTGGGTCAACTTCTCGTGCTCAAAAGGGGTAAATTGAGTTCGTGCCGCTTTTGTGCGTTTGCCCGCCTTAAAACTCCATGGATCCTTGCCTTCTGCCATCGAAGACAACGGGCATTCGAGGAAATCAACAAGGCGCGACCTAGGTGGCGCGTGTTCCACAGTTACAAGTATGAAAGAATCACTGCAACTCGTGAGAATTCCCACGCCTAACACCACCGATGGGTGCTGCCAACTGACCCCATCGACATCGACTATTATAGACCAAGACTTTCACGAATCGACCTCATCCGTCATATCCCCAACGAACTGTCCGAGGACCGAGGCAAAAAACCGTCCAAGCCTGCATTGCCAGAGCTCGCCGAGTGCTTGCATCGCACGCCGCGTCTGCTGCTGCAAGTGTCCAATATCCACGCGGGGACGGCGGGGCATCGTCTCATGACCCGCCGCTCCCAACACTGGCGGCTGGCTCGCCAGGCGAAAGGAAGCGTAGCAGATGAGAGCACCAATGAAGAGGTAGGTGGCAAGCTCAAGAGCGCACCCATCCCCCAGCCCGTCGACAACCGCCTGGAGAGCCAGCTCCAGCATTCGGTCGGTTAGGGTGAGGGTCAACTCGACATCGTCCTGCTGGAGCCAATTTTGCAGTGCGTCTTCGGCTAGAGAGACGTCTTCGGCGAGGCCTGAGTGGCCGGTGAGAAGATGAAGATCTGCGAAGCTGATCTTGATGGACAGTAGTCCTAGTAGATACACCAGAACGCCCCGCGGGGCCCCAGATCCAGACACCGTGCCTTCAGAGATGCGTTGTCCGCTTGCCTGCTCAAGGATCGGCGAGGGCCCGTAATTCAAATTTCAATTCTCCAGAGCCCTAATAATCCAGTCGCGCCGTTCGGTTAAGGCAGGACCTATAGATCGGGGCCCCAGAGCTAAAGCAGAGCGCTGCAGCCCATTGACGTTGAGCACGCTGACGATCTGGCGCCAGTCAAAGATCTGGCGGTGGAGGTCACAAACTAACAGGAATTGGCCGAAATCGTCGAGGCGGGGGATCGGTAAAAGCTCTTCGTCCGCTACTGTGCCCTTGAGCAGGATCGATGTCTGTGTAGTCAGTAAGTACATGCCTGGAGGTGCTTCAGATGGGCCAAGCAGCAGTTTCCACCTCGTGGCTGAAGAAGCGTCCCAGAATTTGGCGTCGCACGGAAACAAGGCATGAGCTGTATCCACCTTGTTTATATACGGCGTCAAATTGAGGAGTGCCACAAAGTGACTGTCGAGCAGCTGCGCACATTTTTGTAAGTTCTGGACCGCGGAGATATTTCAGGAATCTACCAATATGCTCAAACCAAGACGATGGCTCTGCTCCCTGCGTATCCATTCCCGCCAAGCGTCGTCCATGGATCGGCTGTTCGTTGCAGTCTTGAGCCGTCCATCGCCGGCAGACCTCCAGTCCAGTAGTCCCCGTCGTCTGCACGCAAGAACGAGCACACCGCGGTCGCCTTCCGCCCTTTCTAATGCTGCTTTACTGCCGGCCGAGATGGCTAGCCAACACAGAAGCAAAAGTGACAGGATGTTTTCAGTGTCTCTCATCTAGGGAAATCGAAGCAAATGCATTAGTATGGCGTTGCTTCTCCTGTGCGCCACACCCATAGAGGCTAAGGGACCAAATGCTTACCGTGTTCAAATCTCTCTCTCGCCTAAGCATCAGAGCCGCCCGCGTCCGCTTGTATAAGTCTAAACCAAAACCTCCCTGGTTGGTACGTGAGTGCATCGAGCCAACGAGGGTCATGCTGAGCAGCAGCAGTGGACTTGTCCTTGCTACAGAAAAGGTCGGCCAATGCACAACGGGCATCCGCGCCTGCATATGCACCAGGCAGAGCTGCAGGTAGTACGACAGAGTCTCGACTTCGGGGAGGGACCCGAGAGCCGGTGCCTCTGCCCCACAAAATTCGCCTACTTCCCGGGAGAAGGCGAGCTGTGTCATTGCCGTCCTCTGCTGCTCGCTGATGACATGTTCAGGCCGTAGGCGGAATGAATCGCGATGCCGCTGACGAAACGCTTCGCGTTCCGAGGCGGGCGGCACAATATGGCTTGTCCTGTCGCGAGAGTCGAGATGGACACCAAGGCGCCGTTTTTTCCTTGGTTGTGGTCTGGCGTCTCCGCTGAGACATGTTTGTTGACCGACGTGGTCCGGCAAATGCCGCGAGTCATCGTGTGCTCTGCCTGGTGAGCCGACACATGCTGAACTCATCTGAGAGCCCACATCTAGGGCAGCGGCCGGGTTCTGCAGCGACGACGCGGGACTGAAGCCCTGCGTCGGTGAAGAGAAGCCGGGATCGTAATCAAGCGCCCATGTCAGGTTGGCCTCGTGCGGGCCGTCGGCATAATGTGCCAAAAACCCCCAGCCCGTGCTGTAATCATTGGTGTCGAGGTCCAGGGGTGGTTCACTGGGGGCGAAGAGGGGAACAGAGCTAGCACTGACTGCTATCTGATCTGGGATCACTGGTGGCTCACAGATCTGGTGCGGCAAAATCTCCGGTGAAGGAACAGCTGCCTGTGCTGGTGCTGAGCCTGGCTGGGGTCGCTCGTGAATGGTCTGATGACGTCGAAGCAGGTCACTTGTGCATAGGTCAACCTCTGCTCTCATGGCACGCATCTTCACACTGCTCACCTTCGACTAAAGCGTTTGCCGCAGTGACAGGCAAACCGTAACTGGCCCTTGTCTATGGAAAGGCCGAGCCTGGTTAGCAGGCGGCTCTTCCACCAGCTTGTTCCGGGCGGGGGATCATTTGCGGGGAGTGCGGCGACTCGGGATTTCCGGGGCAGAAATCCTAGGCAGCGGAATTCCCGAAACTTGATGCTTACAGGAAGCCTGGTGCCTGAGCAGGTTCTCTGCTCTGGAAAAGGTCTTGTTACAGTGGTTGCATGGCCAGCGAGTATTGGCGGCGCTTTGGGGGTTGGGACTCATGTCCACGTGGCGATGTGCCCATGCATGTGGAGGAATGGAGCTTAGGTGATGGCGGTAGCTAGAGGTGAAGACGGGGATGTAGCTGGGAGTGGAGGTGGAGATGAAGGAGATGAAGGAGATGAATGATGAAGACTAGGGGAGAGAAAAGGAACTGAATGAAGAGGTGGAGGGCAATAAGGAGGAGGAAGGTGTAAGTGGTGCATTGTAGAAGTCATGTCTCGGATGTGCTTGCCTTCAATGTGGAGGCGGGGCAACTACACTTTAACCTGACTCGGTAGGATAAAGAACAAAGTCCGTGTACCCGACTCGGTCCAGGCCCGCCTCCACACGGCTGGAACGCCCTCCACACTGCACTTCGATGTGGACTTTGGCGTCCACCCCCAACCCTGCTCGAGGCTGGAGTCTGATATCGGCAGTGCCGGTCCACTGCCGTCACCGCACATATCAAGACGTATGGTCGACAGTTGGTAGCCTTGATGGAAACAACACAAACAAGAAAAAAGGTCGAGGAAGAGGTCAAAGAACAGGTCGGAAACCAGAGACAACTACAGCCATGGCAGACCATCACGAGGTTGAGCATTACAGCAACCCCATCATACCAGGCTTTTCCCCCGACCCATCAATACTGCAAGTCGATGGAGTTTTCTACTGCTGTAACTCATCCTTTCACCTATTCCCCGGGCTACCCATCTACGCCTCTCGCGACCTCAAATCGTGGACACACATCGGTAAGCCAGCAGCCAGCCAGCCCTTGAGGCATCTCGATTACTGACCTGAAAAGGCAATGCGCTCAACAGACACTCTCAGATGAGCCTCAGAGGCGCGAGGACGAACCACATGCATGTTGCAAATGCCGGCTATGACATGGTCGCGTCCATGGGCATCGTCGCCTCGAGCATTCACCACCACAATGGCGTCTTCTACATCGCCACGAGCAAGATGGAGCTGCTAGACGGGAAATTCGGATGGACCAGCTTCATAATCAGCACAACAGACATATGGAGCGACCAGTGGAGTGACCCTGTCATTTTTGACTGGAACGGCATCGACGTGAGCCTCTTCTTCGAAGACGATCGAACCTATGTCCAGGGCTCCTGGTCTTTCGGCATGGACAAGCAGCCATCCTGCTCTATCTACCAGGTGGAAATCGATCTGGCTACCGGCAAGTGGCTCGGCGAGGGCGCCAGGGAGATATGGCCAGGCTGGACCAAGCACGACACCGAAGGCCCGCACATGTACAAGGTCGGCGGCTACTACTACCTCATTGCTGCTGAGGGCGGCACCTTTGAAAACCACCTCCTTTCCGTCGCGCGGTCGACCGATATCTGGGGCCCCTTTACATCGTGGGACCAGAATCCCATCGCAACCGCCCGCGGCACGGATGAGTATATCCAGAACGTCGGCCATGGTGCCCTGGTTCAGGACATCGCCGGCCGGTGGTGGGCAGCCGTCCTAGCCGTCAGGAAACTAGAAAATGGCATGCTTGGCCTTGGGCGCGAAACTTTCCTCTCACCCGTCGACTGGCCTGAGGACGGCTGGCCAATGGTCCGCCAACCCAAGATGAGGTTCACCAGAGACAAAGTGCAGACAGGCCCCGACCTCCCGGCCAACGACACGACGGCCTTTGATGTCCCTGCCCATGTTGAGGACCTCTATATCCGCGACCATGACTCAACATGCTATCGCTACGATGGTGCCAACGGTGACGGCGACGACAGCATCATAACCCTCCGCCCGAATCGCCACACTCTCTCCGACCCTGTCGAGACGTGCACCTTTCTCGGTCGCCGCCAGCGCGCCCTCTGCAGCACCGCCGTCGCGACACTTGATCTCGCTCCTGCGGACACTCTCGTCGGGAAAAAGGTCACGGCCGGCGTCGCCCTGTACAAGGACCCCATGCGCTACGCCACCGTGGCCCACGATGTCGACGCCAACACCACGATCTTCAACGTCTGCAATGTTGCGACCAGCGTTTCGGGCTCCGTGTCCCGCAAATGGCCCGGCCCGCTCGTGCGGCTGGACCTCCGAGTCGTTGCGAGACCCCTGCGATGTGCCTTTGAGGCAAGGGCCGTACTGGCGGATCCGAATCCCAGTGGCCAGAAGGTGATTGATTGGCTTGAGGTCGGAAGCCTGGACAGCATGACGCTCAACGCTCGAGATTACACGGGACCCTTGTTTGGCGTATTTGCATCGACGGAGACTGATGAAGGAATGGATGGAGAGATCTCCTTCCGAGGCTTCCGGGTTGTCGTCGACGAAGCAGAGGAGGAGGCGGAAAAAGAGAGGGCATTAGGGCGGGATTGATAACGAAGATCTGAAAGCCATTGGTTGAGCTTGTAGAGAAAATGACTTCTTCTTCCTCATACTTGTTTCGTGGGTTTGGCCTCGTTGAGTCGACCAGTGGCCGCATGTGTTTCGAATGATGCAGCTGGATTATTCTTAAGTGGGCGACCTCATAGGTTCTGTCTTTAAATAGCAGCATGGAGACAGCAGCGGCCTGCATAAAACCACCTCAATCAGGTAGGATTAGGTACCTCAAGATACCTCATTTTGTAAGACATGTTGGTTGGCCCCCAACATGCAGATCACGACACCTTGCGGGGGTGGAATTTCCCACACGACCCGTCGTTGATCATGCGAAGAACATTTTGTTTTTGGCCGGAGGGCATCAGAACTTTGAGCGAGACTTATGCACACATCTCAATCTATCAGCACATCAAACACGACTTCACTCGTAATGTCAGCTCGGCAAGACTCCGATGACCTGGCACGGGACCGAAAGGATGAGCTCTATGCCGAGGCAATCACGCAAGTCCGGCTGTCATCGCGATGCGAAAAGATTGTATTATTCGCATCGAAAAGAATCGGAAGGCCAGTAACCTTGGTCCCACCGCTGATGATAGGAGGTTACAACGTGCTGTATCTAATCCGCCTCGAAGGCGCCTCCGACAGTATCCTCGTTCGCCTGCCCGCACCCAGTCAGTTCGTGTTCCCCGAGGAAAAGACATTAGTAGAAGCGGCGACAGCGGCATGTATCGCTCAGCTCACCGAATGCCTGGTCCCGAAGCTCTTTCATTACGGTGTCAATGTCGATATTGGGCCGTATATCATCATTCAAGACCTCGGCGCTCGACGGTGCATGTCTGATGCTTTGGAGAGGCCCCGCGAAGACATGGACGAGACGCCCGTGTTAAACCCCGAGATTCCCGAGAGCAAGCTCTTTTGTTTGTACGGCAGAATGGCAAAGTGCATGCTGCAGCTGGCGCAAGCTACCTTTCCACGGATAGGGGCTCTCATTGAAACGAGCCCCGGGTCCTACGACGAGTGGGAGAGGAGAGAGGGACTTGAACTCATTGACCGTCACGATGAAAATTCATGCTGAATACAGGATGCGGATTTCTGTTTGCGTTGAGTAGCCCAGTCCTTCGTACTATAAGTCCTCGCCGATATCCCAGCCACCACCCTCCCAAGCGGCAACAGATCAGCTGCTGCCAGCTTCAAGGTTGTTATATACTTGATCCACCAGGTGACGAGCTCAAATTGTGCGACATGAGGTAGATGATACTTCGACATAAAGTACCTACATACATAAGCGTCGTGTTTCATCAATGGTCCGCATACAGTTGATCGGCTTGGTTGGCTCTGGAGTGGTCGTAACGCTTTTCAATGCATGCAAGAGTACGATATCAACTGCCGAGATTGCTCGAGTTGGGGTTAAACGTGTGTTTCGGGTTCTAGTTGACAAATAACCCATCTGTGCTCCCCTCATACTCTACGCTCCTGACCAGAGTTAGGCAGACGCGCTTGCCATCTTCAAGAGCCCGTCCTTGTCGCCGAACTCAATCACTTTTGTGATTTTGGATCCATCGTCGTTGAAGTACAAAAACCAGGCCATCTCAGAGAGGTACCAAGGCTCTCCGCTGACAGGGTGTACCTCTGCGATAGACGTGAAAGAAGCTCGGCGGGCTTCAGTGTCGATGACCAAGTTTGAAATGACGTTATTCTTGAACTTCAACACCTTGTTGTCTTTTGCCACAGCTTCATGATACACCGTGTTATCGAAAAAGAAGCCTTCCGGTAGACTAAAGGCCTCGGGGACAGAAGCGGGAAGCAAGTGTCTGGTGCAATCCGCTGTGACGTCGCGGTTGATGATTGAGACGTCATTCTGGACGCCAACCTCTTCGAATGCTGACAAGAACGATCGGGCAGTAGCCTCAATAAGCTGTCGTAGGTTAGTCGAGGAAGGACTTGAGGCCATGATGAAGGACGGGAAGTAATCTTGTTTTTGGTTGTAAGAGGTTAGGTGAGGTCGACTGATACAGGGGTGAACAGAGATGGAAAGCAGTTGCATCTCATGTGGTGTACCCCTATTTAATGATGTTGAACGCGAGAAGAATCTCTAACTACATTGCTCTAACATAATACCGCAACTTCGGCACCTGTCTTCAAGCCTAAGTCCTTCACCGGTGATAGGATTAAGCCCATGAATTAACACCGTCCTCTGATTGATAATAGAAAATGCTACACGGACAAAATCAAAGAGCATGATCCCGCAAACTGCCTGACCCAGCGTGATGACATTTTCCCCCTTTTCGGCCTAGTGTGTGTCTCACTCCCTGAAGTTCGATCCTGGTTCTATGGATTCATCCTAGACCCGCTCGATCAAGTTTTATTCTTAGCCTAAGCTGGCCCGCCTGGTGGAGTTTCATGGTTCACCTGGTCCGGCTCACGCTGATTGGCATCTGGTTGTTCAGTGCCATCTTTTGACTGGATCACCGACCCGTTCGTTTGCTTTCTTCACCATCTCCGTAGGTACTTACCAGAATTCTACACTGGCAACTCAAATCTGGACTTTTGGTGACCCAAAAAAAAATGTCACAATCTGTAAATCCGCGTTCTTTAGCCCCAGGCGAGGGCGACGCGAAGAGGGTCGCCGGTCAACCTGACCTCGTTGATACTGAGACCGAAGCCAACAAGCAGCGTAGAAAGGTTCAGAATCGGAAGAACCAGAGAGCACATCGTAAGCAATGCCACCCCATCAAAGACTCGTCCTCGACCGAGCTCATATGCTTTGAAGGACTGCGAACCAGGGAGCAAGACCCAGGGTCTGTTCAGGCGTCGCGCCCGTTTCGAGTCGAGCGCTGGCGCCTCGATGAAGAAGATGACGGTCCCTCCTTAAGCACCCCATCAGCATCGACAGGCACAATCACCACATATGTCTCTCGACCAGCCCGCACTCACGTCAATACATCGAATTTCGCACCCGAGCGTGCCGAAGTCGTTCAAGGGCGACTGCCTACCGCCGCGGTCCAAACACGGACGCCCCTGATGCCCCCCTCCTTCGCCTTCCCCCTCTCAACCGATCATCTTCTCCGTCTAATCCACTACAACGTGTTCCGAGCATTTGTCTCCAACAAGCGTACTCTCAATACTCGTGTTCCGGGCCAGACAGGCAGTCGTCCCCTCTTGACTTCCTGTCCTCTCGGTGGTCCGTATCGTGACGACACAACCAACTACCCCCTGAACCCTAATATCCCTCTCTCCCTCGTGCCAACCCGCCTCCAGAGAACCCGTTTGCACTCCTCCTGGTTGAACCTCTTTCCCTTCCCCCGCCTTCGTGACAACCTCATACGGCGTGAAGGAGAGTACGACCACTTGGACCTGCTGCAAGACCTCATCGGTGAGCTCATGGGCCCCCCGCCGGCTCGAAACCAACGAGGGACGCCGCAAGCCTTCACCCTCGCAGACCCAAATATCGTGCGAACATTGCCTCTCACAGCAGGAAGGGACGAGGATGAGATCACGGCGGGCCGCAAGGGACTCATCGTTTGGGGCGAACCGTACGACCAGCAGAGCTGGGAGGTCACTCCCGGTTTCGTCGCGAAGTGGACTTGGGCAGTGGAGGGATGCGATGATCTGGTTCAGTCTAGTAACCGCTGGAGGATGATGAGAGAGGATCCTATGTACGTCTCTTGATAATCAGAACCACCGGAGCTCTGGCCGTGGAACTTGCTATTTTGTGGAAAAGTGTACTAGGCCGAAAGGGGGGAAAATGTCATCACGACAAGTCAAGGGTCTCCGATGGGATTCGTTACGGACCAGAGGAAACAGAACGTGCCATGACAGAAATCGATCATTCTACGTTGAAATTCCTCCGATAGGAGGCGGCGTAACACCGGAGTTAGAAAATCGAGTGAAAGATTACAGAAGTGCTCCGTGATTTGTAAGTCCTGATCTTTCCAACTGATGCTTTCATGCAAGGAGTCCACAGCGTTGTGTATAAGTTCTAATCGAGTTGAACATAAAAGTGAAGCATGCGACTCCCCATTTCCACTCAATCTCAACATCCAACTTCTCAACATCACATCAGTCCTCCCAGAAACAAGCAAGTCTTAGTACTCCTCATCGTCTCTAAGAATCCCTCATCAAAAGATGTCCCGCTACGCTGAAGCCCATGCCAGCCAAAACGGCCCTGGCGACGCGCGCCCCACGGCCCTTCAAATCATCAAGGATGAGGGCGCTGAAGGCACGCTGAAGGGCCAGGTCATTGTCATGACTGGTACATCTTCCGGCATTGGTATTGAGACCGTTCGCGCCCTGGCCGCCACTGGGGCCAACCTCTTTCTCACGGCCCGAGACCTCAATAAGGCGCAATCCGCTCTCGAGGGTATCTTTGAACCTTCCCGAATGGAGATTGTCGAGGTGGATCAGGGTTCTCTCTCCTCCGTCCGCGAAGCGGCCGCCGCCATCCTCGCCAAGACCTCAAACATTCACCTCCTCGTGAACAATGCCGGCATCATGGCCATCCCCGACCTCCGTCTGACCACCGATGGCCACGAACTTCAGTTCGGCACGAACCATCTGTCGCATTTCTTCTTCTACAAGCTCTTGGAACCCGCTCTCCTTGCCGCCGCCTCCCCTGAGCTTCCATCCCGCGTCGTTAATCTCTCATCCTCATCCCATAACATCCACGGAATCAATGATTCGGACAACTACAACTTCCAAAAGGGCAACTATGACTCTATTGTGGCCTACGGCCAGTCCAAGACGGCCAACATTCACATGGCCAACGAGATCGAGCGCCGCTTCGTCTCGCGTCACCTACACGCCACGAGCGTCCATCCCGGCGTCATCTCGACGGGACTCACTCGGCACATGCCCCCGGATGCCTTCAAGGGGATGGAACACATATACCCCACCATGAAGAGCGTTGAGCAGGGAGCCGCAACATCGGTCTTGGCGGCCGTCGGCAAGGAATGGGAACACAAGGGCGGCAAGTACCTCGTCAACTGTGCCGTGGCACAGCCATATGTGGAAGGGGACGACAAGACTATTGCGCCCGGGTATGCCCCGTATGCCTATGATGAGGAGAAGGCGAAGAGGCTGTGGAGCGACTCGCTCAAGATTGTTGGATTGCCGGACGAGGAGTAAGGTTTGAGGGATTGGCCGCTCTCAGTCTACAGTCAAAGTCTAGATTTTCTTCAATGAATAGATGTCTATGAGTCGGAGCTATAAGTTGTGCATATCTCGCTTTCCATTTAGCGCCATAATTTCACGTCCAAGTCGAGGGCCCCGGGGTTGGGAGGCTCTTTGCGTTGTTGCGATATCTGTTGCGCCCCTATTTTGGACCCTACCAGTTGCGAGGCGGCGGGGTCACTACACACACAAACAATACAAGATCTAATGTCTTGATCTAGTTGCGCATAATTAACCCAGTGACCCTCAATCAGGGAGATTGATGGGGTACGTCCCTATCAAGGAGAGACTTGAACTTCCTTCACCCAGCCTTTCACTAGTGATGCACCCCGATTAAATCTAATAAGTTAAATCATTAAACAACTAAACAAATAACCTATTTTCCTATAGTTAAATAGCTAAATACATAGATTTACAATATTTAGATATTTAGTAAACGTTTAAATAGATATTAAGACTCGAGACCTATAAAAAAAGAGTAACTAGGCTAATTAAAACTTTATATTACCTATTATAAATAGAAGTTTATAATATATAATATAAACGCTAATACTAGGAATCGAACCTAGACCCTCTATAATAAAGTAGAGACCCTAACTGATTAGGCTATTAACTACTATTACTAATAAGGGAAAAGACCTATATATATTAATCTACCGATTAGCTAGTTTCGTCTCCTACCCTAAAAATTATCGAGGCGTAAATCCCCTACTAAAGCAGTAATTCTATTAATAGAACTATCTATAACGTTACCTACCTATAACGTTACCTACCTATAATATTACCGCGATACTACCTACGCTATTAAAGCTATTACTACTACTACTACTATTATCGATATATCTATAACGGTCTTTAGGGCGCGTCTACTAGACTTAATTCGAACCTAACTTTTATACCTAACGCAGTCTAATTCCGACCTCCCTATAGCGATTTACTACGGCCAGCGCTTTACTCTCGACGCGATTATTACGAGGAAGGGCTCTAGAGGCCGTATAAGCTAGATTAGGGATTATAGGATCTTTATAACTAAGCTACTTAATATAGTAAATACTACTAGTAATAGCTTCTAGGTCTATAGTCTCTATAATAAGTTACGAGATCTAATACTCTTTAAGGCCTCTACTACGACCTCTACGGGTCTTTATCTTAGGAAGAAGTATAGGATATTCGAGAATTCTTCTATTAAAGACTCCTCTCTAAGCTTATCTAATATACCTCTCCCTCTATAATAGCGTTCTATTACTATTCTAAGAGCTTAGTTAGAGGTACTTAAAGAGCTCGCTCTTAGCTTCGTTATTACTATAAACTAGGCGTTTAACGTATTTAATAACCCATTTATACGTCGATTACTCTCGAAGCTAAATCCTTAAGTATCCGATAACCTACTCTAGAGTCGGAATAGTCTATAAAAGAGACTAAGTAGCGTCTTCGTTAGTAAGAAGAGATAGGTATAGGCTAAGCTACGAGTATCTCTTACGAAGATTTACCTCTCCTACGACTACTAGACCTCTCCGAATCGAATTATAATCCTTATAGTATCTATATACTATATTAACGAATATAGATAACTATAATAACGCCTTCTTATACTCTATAAGTAACCTAGTACTTATATAAGTAATATTATAACTAATACTATTATAGAGGTCGTAAGAGATTAGGATATCGTCGACCTCGTTAGCGTTATAGTATCCGATAACGTATTAATAAACGATATATATTCCTATAACCTCTTCTAACTTCTATAACCTAAGCTATACTACGAGGATATTACTAAGTAGTAGATACGCTACTATAGTTATATCTTAAACTTTATCGGTTACGCGTTCTTATATAGTAATAATAGCGAGACCTTTAAATAAGAGTCTTAGTCTCTCGATAATATAGATAATCTCGATAGCGTTCTTTAACTCTAGTAGAAGAAGGGACCTATTAGAAAGCTTTATAATATCGTTCGGTAAATAAGATCTTCTCTATAGCGAAGCTAGTACTTCTAACGTATTATAGTAGAAGTAGCTTAAAAAGGAGACTTTCTCCTTTATTAATAAATAGTAATAGAACTTAAGTTAGTACTTAATAATAATACTTAATAGAATTCGATATTATAAGAAGGAGCATCTGGAAGCCGGAAGATCCCCGGCTACACCTCGGCGAGCAGTCGGCGAGAGCTAGGCGCTAACTAAGCTAAGATTCGAGTACTCTCGAATCCAGAAGGCAAAGATTATAAGAGTGAACTTAGTAAGTTTAAGTCTACGAATAATATCTAACCTACCTACGTACGCTCGGCGGACCGACTCTCCGTAAACCCGATTCAGACCCTTAATTATATCCTTACAATTCTTAAACTTCTACCCTACTCTAGGAGAATTAGCAATACGAGATATCGAACCGAGTTACGCGTAGCACCCGCTAAGAGACCGTCGACCTCTAGTAAGAGGACGCGGAACTCCGAGAATAAGACACAGAGATACTAGACCAGGAGGACAGAGCAGACGCGCACTCCGCTCGCTCTCCCCTCGGCGTCCAGGCGGACATCGAACAACTCGTTTAACAAGAGTCACGACGCACGACGCGTTATCGGTTACGAAGCAGCAGCCGGCCGACCGCTCGGCGAGGATCCAGGGGCCGATCCAGGTCACCTGCCGATACTACGAGCGAAACACAATCGACGTACTAAGATAGATACGATAGCCGCGACCGCTCGACGATAAGTCGCAGAAGCAGTTAGGGGGATAACTCTCCCCGGAGAGCCTAAGCCGACGAGGTTAATAATACCCTTATACTTAATATCCTAAAGTAGTTCTAGGAGTAGACCTAGAGATTAGCTAGAATAGTCGTCGAAGAAAGGCTATATATTCGGCGACGCGACGAGAAAGTACTAGCGTATAACGTCGGCAGACTCGACGAGAATGCGACTACGCGAGAACGAGAAGACTAGCTAGACGAGATCTAAGAGGTCTACGAGGTATAACGACTAGAAGCGAGTACCGTATAGCGAATCTAATAGGCTAGAGGATAGCTTAGAAGGACGCTATAGGAATCCTAGCGCTCCTATTATAAAGGCCTCGCTAAAAGAACTCTAGAGTTAGGATAGACTACCGAGGTTACTTAGGAAGACTTTATTATATTTATACGATAATAATATCTAGTACTAGCCCTCTAGAAGTAGAACCTTCGGGAAGCTATCGCTAGGTATCGTTAGAAAGACGACTAAAGGCTAATAAAGTATTATTAGGAATAGGAGGGGCTCTACCGTACTATCGGCGAACCCTCGATAGGGGAAGCCTAAGTATTCGCATTCTTTAGGGGCCTTATTAAGGAACTAAAAGACGAGGCGTAGAAGTAAGATATCCTACGAGTCGAGGCTCGGGAGATTATAGAGCACGCGGAAAGACTCTAGGAGGTAACCCGAAGAGGCTACTAGAAGAGAGACTATAATAGTAGACGCGTACTAGATAGGCGCAGACGGGACGGCGATAAGCCGTATACCCAGGGCGATTATCGCTAGCGAGAGCGGGGGTTAGATAGGAAGCTAGAAAGCCGCTACCCTTATAGCGAAGGTAAGGCAGTCCCCCCTTATATTAAATATTATAAGTATAGAGGACTATACTACTCCCTAGATTATCTATAGAAGGACGAGGGAGGCGCCTATTAAGGGGGATTATACTAAGGAAATAGCTATAAGGGGAACTCCTACCGAGGAGGCCGAGGTAATTCGGCGATAGTTCGCGTAGTACGCGTCCCTAGTAAAGTTATCGGAGAAGTTCCGGAAAACGAGTAAGCGTTACGGAGACCCCGATATACGTAACGCTAGAACTTATATCGGTAGTTATTAGGCCGATAGCCTAAGGGCGAGCTATTATTATCTATTCGGGTATAGAAATCGAAGTAGTAGTAGATATAGATACCTACTTATAGATAGACCTTATTAGCGAAGCTTTCGCAGAGCGGCTAGCGTTAAAGCCCGCCTCGGAGCTTAAAATACTAGATATTATCGGTATTACTAGGTTACCTATTAAAGATAGGAAGGCCTATTAGCTAATATTCTTTCTCCTAGACTAATACAGCTACCCGCGCAGGGTACGCCGAGCATTCGTCGCTATTATCCGACTAGATAGCGAACCCCTATTACTACTAGGATAGAAGTCTATAGGCCTAGAAGGTATTATTATTAAGATAGTAACGAATAGCTAGTATTACGATAAAATCTTAATTATAACCCCGGAATCCTTTATTAATAAGGTTATATTAGGAGACGGAAAGGCATACGTTCGCTATATTATAGGTATCCTTTCGGTAGAGAAGCTAATCCTAATATTAGACGACGAAGACGAAGAGCTAGGATAATTAGTCCTAGAAGAGCTCTAAGAGTACGAAGCCGTCTTCGACGAGTAGTTAGCGAAGAAGCTCCTACTTTTAAGTAATACCGTATACGAAATCGTACTCTAGGAGGGCGCTATAGTACCTTATAAGGGCATATACCTATTATCGGCTAACTAGCTATAAACGCTCGCCGAATATATTAAGGAGAACCTCGTAAACGGAAGAATTAAATACTCTACTAGCCTAGTAGGGGCACCTATCCTATTTATACCTAAGAAAGACGGTACTATTCGCCTCTACGTAGACTACTACGGGCTAAACGAGGTAACGATTAAAAACCGCTACCTACTCCTACTAATTAGGGAGCTACTCGATCGCCTAGTAAGCGCCGAGTAGATTTTAAAGATCGACCTTAGAGAGGTATACTATAGAATCGCTATTAAGAAGAGCGACTAATAGAAGACTATATTCCGAACTCGTTACGGATACTTCGAGTATATAGTTATACTATTCGGGCTAACTAATATACTAACTATATTCTAAGCGTATATTTACCGAGCGCTTACCGACCTCCTCGATATAGAATATATTATCTACCTAGATAATATCCTTATCTACTTAAGGATACGCGAGGAATATATAGCGTTATTAAAACGCGTATTATAGTAGCTAAAGGATACCGAGCTATTTACGAAACTCTCTAAGTACGAGTTCTATAAAAAGGAAACTAAGTTCCTAGGCTTTATCGTAAGTAACGAAGGCGTTAGGATAGACGCTAAGCGCGTGCGAGCTATCGCCGAATAGCCTACGCCTAAGATATTTAAGGATATCTAAGTATTCCTAGGATTTATAAACTTCTATAGAAAGTTTATCCCTAAATATTCCTATCTCGTAAGGCCCCTAATAGTAGCCCTAAAAGGGAGCTAGAAAGGTATAAAGTCGGGAGACTTTACCTAGGGGGAGGAAATAGATTAAGTATTAAAAGAGCTTAAGCTCGCTTTCTAGTCGGCGACTATATTACGCTATTATAATATACGCCTCGATATAAGGATTAAAACGGATATATCGGTAAAAGCTATCTCTAGGATTTACTTATAGAAGCACAGCACGAGCTAGTATCCCGTCGCCTACTAGTCGCGTAAATTAGACGATACAGAAACGTAATAGGGTATAGGATAGTAAGAGTTACTTACTATCGTCGAGAGCCTAGAGTACTAGAGCTACTACGTAGGCGGACTCTAGTAAAAGCTCGTAGTACTAATAGACTACTAGGTATTAAAGAAAGTTATATAAGTACTAGCGTAGGACGTTCGCGGACGCCTCGCTAGATAGGTATATAGACTTACTATATTCGACTTTAAGATTTAATATAGGCTAGGGGCTACTAACCCCGTAGACGGACTCTCTAGGAGACTAGATTATATAGAGGGCGACCCTAATATAGATAACGTCCTACCTATATTAGTAAAGAAGCTAAGTCTAGTTAATAAGCTACTAGAAGACCTCTAAGTAAGGATCGCGAAGCTGAGCGCTCGCGGAGTAGCCGGCGAAGTATACGTATACGCGGTAAAAACACGTTTCTAGAAGAGATAGGCCGAGAGCTCGAAGAGCTATAGTTACCGAGACACCTCTATCTCGGGTAGTAACGTACCTAGTATAAGGGCTAACTATAGGACGAGTAGTCTATAGTATAAGACTGCCGCCGATACACCTAGCTATCTAAGAAGGAGCAGGGAGAGCGCGGATACTAGCCGAGGAGAGCCCGAGGGCTCTAAGGACTCGAGCGTAGCTAGGGAAATTAGAATTCCGGACTAATTTATCCTACGCCCTATTATAAGAGAACTTATAGCGGGCGAAACGGTACTATTAATACAGCTAAGCGAAGACCTAGAATATATAGTAAGAGGACTATAGGCCTCTAACGACCTCTATCGGGATATTACGAAAGCTCTACGATTAAAAGCCGGGTTAAAGGCGGGTTATAGCCTAGATAATAATAGGATATTATAGTATCGAAAGAGACTTATAATTCCCGAGGAAGCTTCCCTATAAGAGGAACTACTACGAATATACTACGATAATCCGCGAGTTAGCTACTTAGGCGCTAACCGTACGGCAGAATTAATAACGCGAAAGTTTTACTAGAGATATCTAACGGAAGACGTCCGCGCGTATATCGCCGAGTATCCGGCATACTAGGGCTCTAGAATCCCGAAGTATAAGCTATATAGACTTTTATAACTACTACCGTTACTATCTTACCTATTCTAAGAGATTAGTTTAGACTTCGTTATAGGACTGCCCGAGAGTACGATGAACGATAGGCGTATCTACGATACGATCTTAGTTATCGTAGACCGTATAACTAAGATAAGCTAGTTTATCCCGACTACTCGGCGGCTAAATACCGTAGAGTTAGCTACTATTCTATATAATAGGATAGAGTATAGGTTTAGGACCCTAGAGGGGATCCTAAGCGATAGGGATAAGCTTATTACGAGCTAATTCTAGGTAGACTTCTATAAGGAAATATAGATTAAGCGTCGAATATCGACGGCTTAGTATCTATAGACGGATAGGCAGATAGAGAGGGTTAACTAAGAACTAGAATCCTACTTCCGAAAGGTCTACGAGTATAAGCCGAATACGTAGGTAGTATAACTCCTAGAGGCAGAGTTCGCCTATAATAATACTAGAAACGCGACTATTAGAGTATCGCTATTTAAGGCACTTATAGGATACTACCCTCGAGTAATCGAATTCGTACTATTAATAACGAGGAATATCGTCGAAGGTATCCGCGAACGCTTAGCGAAAGTTACCGAGACTAGGCGACGCATAGCAGAAACCTAGTAATACGCTAAAGATAGCTAGGCTAAGCACTATAATAAGCAGTACTAACCGCTATAGCTTACTATCGGCGACTGCGTAGGACTCTCTACGAGGAACTTTAAGTTTAAAGCAGGATAACGGAAACTAGCCCTATAATATATTCGCGTACTAGTCGTCGAGCGTATTAGGTAGAATGCCTATAGGGTATAACTCCCTGAAAAGTACTCTAGAATGCACGACGTCTTTTCGGTATCCCTCTTAGAACCGTAGATAGGGCGTAAAGATATCGCTAATACGCTACTAGAATTAAAGGAAGACTAAGAAGAGTAGGAGGTCGAAGATATCGTCGCCTATAAGAAGGATAGGGACTAAACCTTCTTTATAGTTAAATAGAAAGGCTAGCTAGTAGAATATAATACCTAGGAACTAGAGCCTTACTTATAGAATAGTCGCGCACTGCTCGCTAGGTATATATAATAGCTAAAAAGAAAGTATATAAAATAGGATAATTAATCGTATCTCGAATATAAGACTACTAAAGGGGGGAAGATTACTACCCGAACTATTACCGACTAGTTATCGAAACTACCGAACCCGCTAGTACTACCGATACTACTAGACGCCTAAAAGTTACTACTAAAGACGTAAATACCGATAGGCGAGCCTTCGCTATCCTCCTCGGTAACTAAACTATTTCTAGACCTAAGAGAACTACTAGGGCGACTACCTATAATTATAGTAGCTTAGCCGGGGCAGCGTATAGTCGGCATACTTATATACTACTTATAGTTAATAGGCGTAGTATTATTAGAACGTACTAAGGGGTTAGTAACCTCCTAAAAGTCGCTACTTATATAGGGGAAGTCTAAACGACCCCCCTTACCGTCTACGGGAGTCGAAACGACGCTACTAAGGTCGGATAGGAGCGTAAGCACAGCGTTAGCTCGGCGAAGGTCGCGAAGGTATTAAGGCTAGGCAACCTCGTAGTAACGGCCGATAGAAGAAGCCGAGGGAGAATAATCGCTACTATAGCGACGCTAACGAAAAGTCAGCGAACGGTATACGAAAGGAAGGAAGGGGAAGCAAAACTCATATTAAGCTCGTAAGCCGTTATAGCCTACTCGCGATTACAGGCAGCCTCCTTAATCTAGAGCTAAGCTAGACGCTAGGCGAGCGCATTACTAGAGAGCGCTCTAATACTACTAGGATCGAGTATCTAACTAAAGAGACCGTTCTAAGAATAGCTAAAAGCTAAAAGATAATAAAGGAAACGGAAACGAGCGATAGGGCGCAGAGCATTCGGATCGCGTCGCTGAGTACGCGCAAAAGTCTTAACCTAAAGCTAGTACGTCTAAGCCGCTCTAAGGACGGCTTAGGGAATCTAGAAGGAGGAAGTTAGAAAAGGAAAAGTAAGGCGAAGGAAAGGCGAACTTATAGTAGTATACT
Organism: Verticillium nubilum; assembly: GCA_002851675.1. Classification (NCBI taxonomy): domain Eukaryota; kingdom Fungi; phylum Ascomycota; class Sordariomycetes; order Glomerellales; family Plectosphaerellaceae; genus Verticillium; species Verticillium nubilum. Next base: position 589,450 of record NMXI01000001.1, read on the forward strand.
TAGCCTTCTTAAAGTAATATATAGTATACTTATTAGGGCTCTTCTTATCGTAGACGCAAATAACGTCGGGATTAGCGTAAAGCTAAGTTAGGTAAGTAATATAAGGAGTACCGCTCTAATAGCGACCCTAGCTACGTGCCTTATTATAGCGGAAGCCTTTAAATAGGCGAGTAACTATAGGGATAACGGATATATTAGTTAAGAGGGAATAGAAGAACTAAAGAAGATTAATTAAAAAGTAGAGGCCGAAGACTCTATAAGTAGTTATTAGTTATTATTATTAGAGGAAGAAACTAACTACTAGAAGAAAGGAAGAGGACCTCTATTTATAGAACTAGTAGAAGAGGCTAGAGGCGGTAAGAACGATAACGGCGACGACCTATCCTAATAATTTAATAGCTACTAATTTAACTACTAATAATTTAACGGCTACTAACGAGGTAACCGCTAACCCTTAGTAACTACCCGACCTAGAATAATAGGGGACTATTATTAATAGGAGGGGACGCAGGAAAACGAAGGAGGAAAATAACGCCTTAAATATCGCAAACTAAGCGCCGACCGAATAGCAAAAGGAAGCAGAATTTCAGGGACGCAACTAATAATAGGAAACAATAGAAACAGACTCCCAATAGGCCCGAAACCAAGGGACCATTATATCGTCAGGGACTAACGATTTAGGGAAGGGGAATAGTTATAAGAAGGAGCATCTAGAAGCCGGAAGATCCCCGGCTACACCTCGGCGAGCAGTCGGCGAGAGCTGGGCGCTGACTAAGCTAAGATTCGAGTACTCTCGAATCCAGAAGGCAAAGATCATAAGAGTGAACTTAGTAAGTTTAAGTCTACGAATAATATCTAACCTACCTGCGTACGCTCGGCGGACCGACTCTCCGTGAACCCGATTCAGACCCTTAGTTATATCCTTATAGATATACTTTATACTTAATCGAGCTCTAAAGAAGAAGGGCGATATCTAAAGCTTTCTTATATAGAATATAGGCGAAGTCGATTTATATAAGCGAGTTCCTATCGAAGACTACCTCTAACCCGAAGATTAGCGCCTCCTAATAGAACTCTATATTACCCTTAAACCCCTCTATCGATAAATAATAAGGACGTAAGAATAGAGTAAGTAAGGGAGCTACGGCGCGCTCTAGGAAGTTCTCGTTAGGATAGAATATATCCTCGAGAGAATAGAGGAGTAGAAGACGTTCTTCGACGATATAGATAATAGTAATTAATAGTAGAGAAGCTAAGACTCTTCGAGGTCTCGCTAGTATATATAAAGATAGTAGAATTAACGATATTTATTACTTCTATTTATTTAAGTACTTCTAGACTATATCTATAGTAAATATACCGATATCCTATAGTATATTAACGCCCTTAGCGAAGATATATACTACTACTTCCGTCTCTCTATTACTAATATATAGTAGAAGCTTAACTAATACTATATAAAGCTTAGAGAGTCTCTTCTCTATATAGCTACTATTATCCTCTACCCTAGCCTTAGTATCTAGTAGCTTAAAGCATAGTAGTCGAGCCCTAAATAGCTTATCTAGGTTTATAATATATATATAGGCTTATATTATTAATAGGAATACTAGTATCGCTATTCTTCTACTTCTACTTTATTAGATTACCCCTAAGGTTAAGAATAAAACGGATTTAGCTAGCTCCGAATACTTTAACCTATAACGCTTTTATTAAATTTCGACGACTAGATATAGAGTAGGCGTTAGAGAGCTATAATACCTAACTCTAAGCTCGATTAATACCTTCGACTCGATCTATTATAAGAGTCTAGTATTAAGGATCCTATTACTTAGTAGAACGGGCGCTAGGAGACGTATCCTACTATTAGTAAGCTCGCTCTCGATATCTTAGCGATACCTATAATATTAGCAGACTACGAGAGGGCGTTTAGTCTCGCGAAGTTAACGATAACGTTATAGAGGGCTAGAATAGCTCTAGAGACGTTAGAAGAGCTTTAGTACCTTAATAACTAGCTTCGTCGAGGGGCTATTTAATTAGGAGGGCTATATTAGGGTATTAATAGCGTTAATACTAACGATTCTAGGTAATAGGTGAGTCCCTAACTATCGTAAGAGCTTTATTATCTAATAAATAAGTTAAATATTTGCAAATAGAGTCAAATAAATAAATACGTTAATTTCAGCGAGCTAAATAGTTAATACGAACGCTATATTTGACTTATTTGATCGGGGTGCAATACTGCCTTTCACCTTCGCGAGTGATTCCCAACAGCCAAACTACCCCTACAAAATTCCCAGCCAGCCAGAAACAGTCCCTGCAGACCAGATCGACCCGCCAGTTTGGCCTCTTTCGGCGAGTACCAGCACCCGTGGCACCTAGAAAAGCGCAGCGATGACGAGTTCGGAGTCGACCACAGGGATCGGAAGGGAGAAGCTCGCCAGGGGCGTTTGCTTGGGCATCCATCCATGCGGCCCGTCCAGATGAGGAACAAATTTGCGACAGAGGACGTAAAAGATCTGCTCTTCTGTCAGCTCTCGATCACGATGCATGATCTGATCCAGTGTCAGGGTCACGATATAGGCAGAGTGAAGAGGTCTCCAGAACGACACGCCGCAGTTCAATTCGTAGGTCTCCGCAGGTAAAACAGCTGAACTCTGGCCTCCTCCAGGTCGGAGGGAGGCCCTCCGCGCTCTTATATAGCCTATTTACAGCTCTTCCGCACGGACCTTGCGCCTTGGCAGGGGGAGCCCTGACATCCAGCTTCTCAGCCAGCACTCGCCGTCTCAGCCATGTCAGCGAACGGCCCACCAAGCACATGCGTAACCAGGGCACTGCCCAGGCGGTGCTGTACATGTATCTTCTGCCATCCCCAGTATGGTATGACCTGTCTGAGAGACATGCCGCCCGTCCAGTGCAGAATGCGGTCTGTTAGAGCTAGTATAACGAGGAGTATGGCGTTGCAGAAATAGTCGAACCGAACCAGGCGGCGAACTGCAGCCAAGAACACTGTAGAAGCTCGGATCTTGGTCCACAGTGTAGGAGGAAGAAGGTGGTAGGTTCGATATCGCGCCGCTAGCGTTAATGAGCATTCCATGTACCGTGAGGGGGGAGGGTTAAGAATTGACGTACATTTTGTCGAAGTGACTCAAGGAAGCCAATGGCTACGAATGCGAGCAAAGCGTGGATCAGCGCTGTAGGCTTTGCTGACTGCTCGCCAGGAATCTGGAAACAATCTGCGATGGAGCCGGTGGAAACAAGTAGGCAGGCCACGGCGGCTTGATGCCTACCAAGTGCCAGCCTAGTCTTCCTCGGGCGTCGTTGCCACGTATACGATGATGGAGCGTGAACATGGCCAGAGGTCCTGTGAGAAGCTGGGTAGCTGCCGAGATGTTCTGGGCTCGGAGGTTGAGTATCTGAAAGACGGCAACGGCCGAGACGGCTGCCGCCCAGTAGCCAATGTGGTAGATTGGTGCGAGCATTTTGCGACTGGAGCTCGAAGCAAACCCAGGCTCGCGACTATTCTTTTTGCCTTGCTTTGGGTTGTTAATATCGGTGAAGAGGAAGAGGTCGCTGCCCTCCACCTTGATGAGTAGGCCGAGAGATTTGTCACGAGGACAGACGTCAAGGTTATGAGCTGCTCACGCAGTGGTAAAGTTTATGCAGCAGGTTCACAGGTCACTTCAACGGAAAACTCAGATCGAGAGAGGGTAAATCGCGGTCATCGGGTTTGAGTGAACGCAGTCTTGAGAACGACTTCATCGATAACTGAGTATGAACAGCCAAGTCGACAAGCTCGCCTTATTTATGGGCAGGGAATGGCCTCAGTGCCAATTTCCTCAGTGCAGTATCCGGACAGACTACGCGTCGCAGCTGCGCAGTTATTAGGGTCGCTCACATCGCTATAGAGGGTTAGAGAAAAAAAAGTCCCCAGATCACGCGTGGCTTGGGTTGAAAGCTCAACATACCGTTGGACATCAATGAAGCACCAGTTCAAGGTATCCAAGACGGGACCGCTGCCCTCGTTGGTCACGAAGATGAGGCCGTTGCCATCCTGATAGTAATCAGCTTCGCAAGTTCGCATTGATTTGGTCACAGTTACTTACAGTAGTTCGATAACAGCATGTGCTGGATTGTCTTTGCGCGAGCTCGATGGGGTTGGCCAGAGCAAGCAAAGGGGCAAACAGGAAGATGAGCGCAGAGGAATGCATTTCGAATATTGGAAGGTTTCAAACCAGCTTTGTGAGCGGACAATTGGGTGAGTGGACTTTAGTGACTCGAAAACTGATTGAATGTTGCAACGTGAAGTCTGTCGAGGCCGCCTTTATACCACAACTGTACCGAGTCTAGAATGTTCACAGTTCGACGTGCTTTATTACCCGGGCCAAGTCTGGTCTGATCAGCAGACACACACCTCAGAACAGCATGTCAGTGACGATCTGGCTTGGATGCTATGACCAAGACATCGTCAGCGCGCCAAGCCACTGTGAGTGGAAAGTAGAATCGTTTCGAGTATAGGCCATAGACCAACTCGAGACGCGGAGGCACGCGCAACATGCTGTACCCCCAGAACGGGTGCCATCGGCGCTGCGACATGCTGACAGGTGTCTTTTAGTGCCCCGCAGTGACGGGCTATCTCTAATCTACCTGAGTTCCGATTCCCGGTTATTCCAACCGGTCGGCCTGGCGTCTGCCGCAGGTGGACAATTGCGGTTCGGTTCCTAATGGAGCAGCAGGACCGTGACCCTTGGCCACTACTCTCTACACTACGTCAGGGGGGCGAGGACAAGTTGGAAGTTATTAGACTACTTGATTGCATTGACACTGCCACTTTTGGCGCAGGGGAGGCCCTGATCTTGGCTCGAACGGGTCCAAGATGTCAAGTATGATGACAGCGCCCTCTCCCCCTCCTGGCTCCAGACATCGATACGTAGACCAGCAAGCAAGATCCCCCATGTCTGATCGTCCAAACGCGTCGTGCAGTCTCTTGGGGACGAATGCATAGCGAACAGAGAAGCCCACGCCAGGCAAACCCAGCCTGCCGGACTGGAGCAGGGGGGAACATAGGGACATGAGTCTATCCGCGTGCCCCACGGGATGTTAGCGACTTCCAATTGCCTCACTGCATGTCTCCTGCACTGCAAGCTTGATGGGTTGTGCTCTGCCAGGGCATTGTGAGCATATCTACGGTTCTCCTCAAGGCGAAGTTGTGCTCGCCGTGTAATCGACTTGGGTGTGAGTAGCTTCATGCGAATATGGCCGTGACTGACGCACAAGTCGAGGCGAGCAAAGCATCGGGAGCCCTTGGACCTTCAGGCCACTCTTTATTACAGGCAGGTGATTTCTGAACTACAGGCGCCGAGGTCTAAGGACTGAAAAAAATTGATCTCGGGCCTTGCTGCATCTTTTGAGGACACGAGAAAATGAATGCAGCGTCGCACTATGACATACTTTTCTTCATCCCTACATTCTGACTCGCTTCGGCAAATGCCTCGCGTCTGCTAGCCAGCACACCTGTGCTCGATTTCAGATGCTCAATTGAAGTTTATAGCAGCTCTGGGGCTGTGTACCCGACCTGTCGGCCCCGATACTGAAAGGGGAAATTGAAATACAGGGGTATGCCAAGCACTGGCCATGATACCCAAAGGCCAGATACCCAAAGGCCATGATACCGAGATCTGGAACCAAAGCAGTCATTCTCAGCGCCATTCTCGTCGTGTCGACAGACTGACGAGACGTCCCCAGCACTCGATATGGCTGCATGCCGCTGTCATCGTGCTTGCACCGAGTCAAGCCCTCCGCAATCTACCGTGCAAGGGGGTCTGTTAGTCGTAGAGCTTCACAGGAAGCAGATGAGCATTAATCTTCGAAGCTATGGGGCATCGGATACGCCGGAATCATCTGATGAAAAGCATAAGCTGCTTGCACTTGTTCCGAGGCAACTGCCTTATTTATCAATGCAAAGTCCTCATGCGACTGACGCGTGACGACCCAGCACTGGTAGCGCCGACTGCTTCTCAGCAAAGCCGTTCGAGATGTTTCGGCCTACGTCGATCAGATGTCTCGTTTTTCATACATTCGTTCTATCAGCTTTTGCCAACAGACCTGGGATCCAGTACCCTGAGCCTTACCATGGAGTGTCAGGTCTACCCAGGCACGGCCATCATGACCATCCGAAAACGCCAAGGGACGACTCCCAGGACCTGAAGACTCGTCAAGCCGAAACAATCGATGGTCTGACCGCAATCAACACCTTCACATACAACCAGGAGAGCTGGACGGCTTACGAGGATATCACACGCTTTGACGGCCCTCTGGTGCTCGTCTCAGCTTCTGGAGTACGCCGCGAAATCAAGAGACACGTCGAGGCAACTAGCAGCCAAGCGGTGGACCTAAACAGAACGGTGGAAGTTTATTTCGGCCTTGATTTTGCAAACGACATCAACCTCAAGCAAAACGATGTTCTGGCAGAGCGCCTCCTGCAGGACGGCGAACCTATCGAAGCTCATGTTCGCGATGTCATCAACCTGTCCTTCGGACCATTTGACGCGTATCTCGGAAACGTTCAGGCCAACGACACCATGACGTTGGATTGGCAAGCCAGCACCGTGAACTATGCGCCATGGGATGACATGCAGGAGGCTTCGGACGGCACCCATTCCGACGTATCTTTCGATGGCCTGCTTGGGGGGTGGCTGCCCTCGTGCCGCAAGATCTTCCGCGGTGTCAACGACACGACGGATTGGGTCGACATCACTGTGTTCGCGGACGTCGACTCCCAGGACCCCACGATTGTCCACATGTGGTACTGGACGAAGTGGTTCAAGAACGGCGTTGTACGAGCGAGCAGGTTTGCTCTAGATTACAAGGAGTTTCTGCCCCTGCGCGCACATCCCGAGCCTGATGACTTCTTCCCGGCCCTCATACGTCACGGTGACTACTGGGAAAAGCACCTCGAGGGTGGCATCTCTCTCACTATTCCTGATGAGACCTGGGCCGACATGGGAAAATATGCATTTGCTGCGGAGCTCGTCGGCCGTGCCGGAGGAGTGGGATCCCGGTATGGCGCTTACAACCGATTCTACGGTGGTTCCGAGTACGAAGGTTTTCAAGATGTTTTCACGACTTCTCTCACTGCCAACCTTGCTTGGGGTCGTTTCGAGCAGGCGAAGAAGGTCCTCGAGAACTACATGGATTGGTATGTCTACGACAGTGGCGAGATCAAGATGCGCGGACCGGCTGTCCCGCAGTTCGGGTTGTCTCTCTCATTGATTGCCCGATACCAACAATACACCGGCGACACTTTTTTGGTTGAGAAGTACAAAGACAAGATACTGGCTTGGGCCAACCTTCTCACTACCCGTCATGACGAGAGCTTGAGTCTCCCCGAGAACGACCCTTATTACGGCCTGATCTCGGGTTGGAGCGAGTCGGATGCTGCCCTCAGGACAAACTCGCAACTGTTCGACAAGCCCTACTGGAACAATGCCGCCTTTGCCGCTCGCGGCCTCAGGGATTTGAGCAAGATTGATACGTTTGCCGAGCACGCCCAAGACTGGACAATTCGAGCGGATCAGCTCATCAACCAGACATCAAAGACGCTAGACCACTTCATCCAACGCAACTTCACGCCGCCTTACGTCCCCGTGCTGCCGAACGAAACAACACACGTTCTCGAGGACCTAGCAACCAGGAAAAACAACTCGCCCCAGTGGTGGCCACACCGAGTCTACACCGAGCTTCTGCAGGCATCCATTCTATCTCCTAATCAAACGGACCTGGTCATCGACTCCATGCAAGCCTACGGCATCACCAGTCTGGGCGTCGTGGCCAACGTCACACCGCTGAGAGCCGAGACACGCGACATCCTCGGCTTCATCTCATACGGCTACGCCTTGACGTTGTTACTCCAGGACCGCATCGACGAATTCGTGCTCTTCCTCTACTCCCATCGATATCATGTTCACACCCGTGGATTGTGGGTTGCTGCCGAAGTCGCCGGAACAGGAGGCGGCTCTAGCACATACTGCCAGCCGTCGCAATTTGCGGTGCCTATCCTCCTCAGGGCCGCTCTACTGTTCGACCATCCGGATGAGGAGGTCTTGTTCGTCGGAAGAGGCATCCCCAGAGCATGGCTCAGCAAGGGAAAGGTCGCGGTGCAGAGGGCGCCTACGAGGTGGGGACTCGTCGATCTTGATATGCAGCTGGACGAGGAGGCCGGTTCTATCACGGCCGTTCTGGGCTTTGCAAAGGCACCGCCCGCTGAAGTGAGGGTCAAGCTAAGGGTGCCGGAGGGCAGCCGACTGAAGGATGTCAAAGTTGGCGGCAGGTCGGTAGATTGGGAGGGAGAGGAAGTGACCTTGCGTCTTGGCTCCAGTGAGCGGACGGTCACCGTTGTGGGCACCTTTTAGGGTGAGCATCAACATCGAGTCACTTTGAAGCTACAATTGTATAGGAATGAAGTTGACTGTATTGTGTTGTCCTCTCGCAAAGATTCCATGCCAAAATTGGTGTCATGGATTGTTCTCTGACGTCTGGCGATGTTGAGGTCAAGTGGCTCCTCACGGTCAACCAACCTATTACGGAAAATATGTTCCGCCTGGTAAACAATCCATTACGCACACTGATCAGGCCAAGTGAGATGACAGAGGCCAGTTTCGACATCATTGCTCTGCAAAAGAGGGTTATCAAGCAACGGGAGCCTATCCCGTCCCACACCCTCCGTCTCACGGCACCCTTTCCGACGGATACCGCCTCACGATACACGATTGTCGCCACGGGACTCAATACCGGCACAACCTTATCGCTAGTCCATCTTACCCCGCCTTTTGACATTCGTGCTCCCGTGCTAGGGGCATGTCGAAACGGCCTCGTCGCGCCGCGTGTATCGACGGATTGGGTACCGATGCATCGGCCTCTGATGACGATGAACGTGTTAATGGAGCAGGATATTCCCCCTTCAACGGGCTCGCCTTCAGATTCTGTAGACGACGCCTTGAAGAGAGAGAAATCGTACTGACAATGAGTCTCAACACAAAGTCAGCAATGATGCAGCTTCACAGAGCCCTACCACGCATCAGCCCTCTAGGAGCCCTTCGCGGCATCACCGCTCCCCGAAGCAGGAGACAACTCACCAGCCTCGCTGGGAAACCGGTCCAGACGGGAGAAAGGTCCCCAGAGCCGGCAAAAACAAAAGCGCCACTTTCCGTACTCCCCAACACTGTCCTGCTGAGATCTTGGTTCCTCGCCGCCATCTCATCCAAGCCCTTTCTCCTCCGCCCTTCGCTGGCGTGCCTGTCATGGCTCACAAACACATCTGGCGGCATAATATTCAACGTGAACAAGAATCCCATCTTGAGCTTCGTTCTGAAGAACACCTTCTACAAGCAATTCTGCGCCGGAGAGACGGCGTCAGAGGCGAGGAGCACCCTTCGGCAGATGAAAGACTTTGGATTCCGAGGGACGATCCTCACCTACGCCAAAGAGACCTCGTTCGATCAAGTAACCAACAAAGTCCATCGTCAAGGGGCGGCCACCGAGATAAACACCGGCGAATGCGAATACATCGGGCCCTGGGCCGAAGGAACGCTCAAGACAGTCGACCTGCTGGGTGACGGCGATCAGCTCGCTCTCAAGTAAGCAAGAAATCCCCGCTCCGATACTGTTGAGACTAACCCAGGGACAGGCTGACTGGAGCTGGCCCTCTCGTCTGCGACGCGTTGACCGCAGGACGGCTTCCACCCAAGCCGATGATGGACGTGCTTCACGAGATCTGCCGTCGGGCGAGGAGCAAGAATGCCCGCGTCATCATCGACGCCGAGTCCCAGCATTACCAGAAGGGCATCTTCCTGACGGGAATGGAGCTGGCGCACATCTACAACCGCGACGGCTGTGCGCGGATCTACAACACGTACCAGGCGTATCTGAAGAGCACGCCGGCAACCCTCGACTCGCACCTGAAGCAGGCCGCGGAGGGAGGGTTCGCGCTCGGCCTGAAGCTCGTCCGCGGAGCCTACATGGCTTCGGACAAGAGGTCTCTGATCCACGACACCAAGCAGGACACGGACAATGCGTACAACGTCATCTCGCAGGGCGCGCTCAAGTGCGAGATTGGAAGGTTCGGTGCGCCGGGCGGACTCCCGTTCCCCTCGGTCGACCTCTTCCTCGCAAGTCACAACAGGGAGAGCTTGGTGGCGGCGCACAAGACGCACCAGTCCCGTGTGCAGCTGGGCCTGCCGACTGTTCGGCTGGATTTCGCCCAGCTGCATGGCATGTCTGATGATCTCAGCTTTGATCTGGTGCAGATGGAGGCACGTGGCAGCTGTGCGCCGGGCGTGTACAAGTGCTCCACATGGGGCACACTCGGGCAGTGTCTGGCTTATCTGATGAGGAGGGCGGCGGAGAACAGGGATGCGGTTTCGAGGAGCAGTGATGAGTATCGGGCTCTGAAGAAGGAGGTCCGAAGACGGCTTGGGGTTTAGGTGTTAGCTACCTCCCCTCCCGTAAGGTAGGGTAAGGTACCCAGGGTACCTTGTCCTTGATCAGGAATACATGGCTATGAAGATCTATCGGGATCATGTCCTTGTCTGTGGTTCCCTCCATCGTTAATCAGTGCGACAAATCGGGAGGCGAGCCGTTGATACCCAGCTTCTCGTTCGGGAAGCACGGCGTAGTGGAAGCGGGGCAGCGCCGATGCGGGGATGCCGAGAAAAGCGCGTCACGGCATCACCCCCGCCTCCCGCCCCGCCTTCTCCGACAATTCAGTATTATCTCTCTGGGTTGATTGACCAACTTTACATCTAATACCGATCAGAATTAAGATAGCCCGTCAAAGCGTCATTTATTCGGCCAGCTACAAGTCAATCAAAATGGAAGTCGAAGGCAAAAATGGCTTGACGCTCTGTATGCTGGGCTGTGGTATGTTGCATATTGTTTGCTATCCGAGATTGTCCCTCCTTCTGACATGTCCAATTTCAGGAAACCTGGGTCTCGCAATCCTGCAGAACCTTGTGAAGCCCCCTCAAGCCGCAGATGCCACAAACCTGCCCATCCAGCGCTTCACCGTCTGCGTCCGCAGCAGCACAACAGAACAAAAGCTGGCAGACAAGTTCCGCGCCAACGCAGACGCCGTCACCGTATCTTCCGGCAAGAATGTTGAAGCAGTGACGCAAGCCGACGTCGTTGTTCTCGCAGTAGATCCCGCCGATGTGGCATCAACCCTCAAAGAGCAAGGCATGGCTGAAGCCTTGTCGTCCCCTAAGAACGGCCGCGTGAAGCTCCTTATCAGCGTCGCCGCAGGCTGGACTCGGCAGGACCTCGAAAAAACCATCTTCGGCACGCCGACCGACACTTCTAGCGCAGATGAACGGCGCGCATGGGTCGTACGGACGCTGCCCAACGTCGCCGCCCAGGTGGCCCAGTCCCTGACCGCCATCGAGATATCGGATCCCGCGCCCCCAGGCTGGGCCCTTGAACTGTGCGACACCATATTCAACCAGATCGGCAAGACGGTTCACATTCCTCCTACTCTGATGGACGCTACGACCGCCTTGGGTGGATCGACTCCTGCCTTCTTCGCTGTCATCTGCGATGCTCTGATCGACGCGGCCGTCGCCGTTGGCGTGCCCAGGCCTCTGGCCCATACCGTGACTTTCCAGTCCATGCTGGGCACGGCTACGATGATGCAAGGTGGTCTTCACCCCGCTCTACTCAAGGATCAAGGGACTTCTCCGGAGGGTTGCACCATTGGAGGACTCATGGTGATGGAAGAGGGCGCCGTCAGGGGCCATATCGGCAAGGCCTTGAGGGAGGCTGTCACGATCGCTCGGCAGATGGGCAAGAACCCTCACGTCAACGATACTCGCCAATAGAGGAGAAGCATCATCAATGTCATAATGTCATGAATATCTCCCTCATGTTGGCGTACCCTCTCGATGAATATGCGTCCATCCTAGAGCAGTCTTCACTTGGCCTTTATGTCGAACGTCTAACGTCTAACTTGCATTGGTTCTCTCTCGAAAGTTGTGACGAAGACTCTGATTGGCAATAACACCGACACCAAAGGCGGGTATAATCCTAAAACACCGCGCCGTCGTCGTCGAAGGGACAAACCGACGGACACGCCCGAACGACGTCAGGGTGCGGAGCAGGGTCTGGCTGGTTGTCGCTTGCGCCACGATGGCCCTGAACCAAGGTCAGACATGGCACTTCAACATAGCTTTTAGGTAGCTTACCTGTCCATGATTGTAAGTATTGGTGATATCAGCGCCGCAGATAGCCCGCCGGCTGCGATGTCGGCCGCCAGGAGCCTCGTGAGATGGTCTGGCAGACTCCTACTCCTTTGCTCCATCATTGGGGGTTCTTGGGGAATCTTGAAATCGGCCATTGAATCTCTCTACCAGCAATGGAATGAGAAAGCTAGGAATACACGCACATGGCGGGTTGCAAATGCACCACATCGAAAACCTTCCGACCCGATGATGCTCTTGCGTCTCACACATATTGGCTCGGCCATGGCAAGGCTTCACCTATGCTCGTGATCACTGATGCTCAATTCCGAAAGCCATAATGTTGCCACACAATATCACGGCTCGACAGCCGTGAATGTACCATCCAAAGATTTAGTGATCATGGTGGTGTGGGACAGAACATGACCCAATCGGGTCAGCCGCCGTTATGCGCATCCCCTCCTCCGATAGCCCCGTCACCGGCCGGGTGAGCATCCGACAGCGCCCCTCCGAATCAACCCCGCAGAGGGGCCGGGAGCTACCCCAAATTCTAGTATCATAGCTCCAGGGTCCAACATGTCAAGTCACGAATCGACCGCCAGCTTTGCTTTACAAGATCCCAAGCTTTGGCCTTTGTTCTGTCTGTTTCCTGGAGTACACTTCTTTTGATCATTTTCCAGTTCCTGTTCGCCACATCGCGCGTTTCGTGAATTTCACCCGCAATTGAATAAATCATCTCCAAGGACCTATCGCAAGCAACGTCGATATGCTCACAACGAGAAGCCTCATCCGTTCAAGAAAGATCCGATCTGCTGCCCTCTCGCTCTCGAGAACCGCTTCGGCTGCGCAAAAAAGAACAAACGTCACACTACCTTTCACTCTTCCTGCTGCCAGGAATGAGGCCAACGTATGTGACCCCTCCCGCCATGTAGCTAGTCTGGCTGCTGCTAACACCATGTAAGCCAACATATGTCAAAGGCTCCCCTGAGCGAGCCAGAGTAGAACAGGCCCTTGAAAAGCTCCGGTCAGAGCTCCCAGTAAAGAGCGGAATCTTCTACGACGGCAAAAGTCAGAACGTCTCCAGCTCCGAGGACCAGGTCGTGCCATCGGAGCACCAGAAGGTCTTCACGAACTACCCGCTTGCGACGAAGGAGCAAATCTCGGCAGCGATAGAGGCGGCCCTCGGCGCCAAGAAAGAATGGGAGGAGACTCCCTTTGTCGACAAGGCGGCCATCTTTCAGAGGGCAGCCGAGCTGGCGACGGGCAAGTACCGCTACGAGCTCATTGCGGCCACGATGCTGGGCCAGGGCAAGAATGTCTGGCAGGGCGAGATTGACGCGGCGGCTGAGCTCGCTGACTTTTTCCGCCTGAACTGTCACTACGCCGCTGAGCTTCATGCGAGGCAGCCCACCCGTGGCTCCGACGGCATTTGGAGGTAAGGAATAGTCTCTATCATGCTTACACTTGGTCAATACTTACAATTAAGTGCAGTCGTCTCGACTACCGTCCTCTCGAAGGCTTCGTCTACGCCGTGTCGCCCTTCAACTTCACCGCCCTCGGTGGAAGCCTGGTGTCTGGACCAGCACTGATGGGCAACGTCGTGCTCTGGAAGCCCTCGCAGTACAACATCTACGCCAGTCAGATCGTGTACAACATTCTCTTAGAGGCCGGTCTGCCACCCAACGTCGTCCAGTTCGTTCCTGGTGACGCCGAGACAGTCACCGACGTCGCGCTCAGCCACCACGACTTTGCCGGCCTCAACTTCATCGGGTCCTCGGACATCTTCCGGTCTCTGTACGGCAGGATCGGCGAGGGCATCGCGAAGAAGACGTATCGCGAGTTCCCCAGAGTGGTCGGCGAGACCAGCGGCAAGAACTTCCACCTCATTCACAACACCGCCGACATCCCCAGCGTCGTAAACCACACCATCCGTGGCGCTTTCGAGTACCAAGGCCAGAAGTGCTCGGCCACGTCCCGAGCGTACGTCCCTGAGTCTCGGGCAGAAGAGTTCATCTCCCTTCTGAAAGCCGGCGTCAGGGACGTCACGATGGGCAGCCCAGACGGCGACATGGGCGCCTTCATGGGTCCCGTGATCCACCGTCGATCATTCGACAAGATCAAGTCCATCGTTGACGCCGCGAACAAGGACTCTTCTCTGAAGCTGCTTGCTGGCGGGACATACGACGACTCGGTTGGTTTCTACGTCAGCCCGACCGTGTACCAGGCCGACTCGCCCGACCACAAGCTGTTCAACGAGGAGATCTTCGGGCCCGTCTTGACCATCCACGTGTACAAGGACGCCGAGTGGAGCAGCCTCTTGAAGAGCGTCGATCAGAACGGCGGTGGCTTGGCTCTCACCGGCGCCGTCTTCGCCACGGACCGTCGTGTCATTCGACAGGCGGAAGATGCACTCCGGTACTCGGCTGGCAACTTTTACATCAGTAAGTCGAACTCGCAGCCGGTCCCCCTCTTGCATCGGAACAACTGCTTACCAGGACTTGAACAGACTGCAAGACCACGGCTGCTCTCATCGGCCAGCAGTCGTTCGGTGGTGCTCGTGCTAGTGGCACCAATGACAAGGCGGGCAGTTCCGACATTCTGCGCCGCTTCGCCAGCCCGAGGATGATCAAGGAGGAGTTTTTCCCTCTGAAGGGGTTCAAGTACCCTAGCAACGATTGAGTGGAGTGGTAGAGTTTTCAATTCAGCTTGTCGCGGACACGTGTCCTGGTGTTCGCCATTAGGTCGGGTACACATCGTTCTGGGAAAGGAATTCGGGTGTTCCTGTTAGATAGTTCGCATTTTCGTTCAAAAATCAACGTCAGTTATCAACAAACAAGGGTACTTCGTGGTGACGTTGGTTATCTCAGTGACATGCTGCTAAACTTCGACGACGGTGCGCTCATGTTTTACGTCAATGACAAGCTTCTGAGTGCAGCAAATTATCCTCAAAATCAACGTCAGTTTTGATACCGTTGTCTATGGCAGCTTCAAGTCATTAGATCTCAAAACTCTAGCCATGCACGTCATCAGTGACATTTCCCTCAACACATCAACAGCCGCTTGCTTGCACGCTCGAGTTGTGCCCTTCTCCCCCATCCGCAGCAAACACGTCAATCAGGACCCTGATCTGCAGGAGACGGAGGTCCGGGACAATCGGCGACTTTGGCTGACGCAGATAACGGAAAGGCTTCCGCGTAAACCAATGCATCAACTCGGCTTGGTCTCCGACAAGTTTCCCGATAGCTCGGCATCCGTGAGGGCGGGGTAAGCAACGGACTCACTGGCCGGCTCTCCGGACTGTCAAGCGGGGATGCCCCGTCGCCGATACGGATATCGGATCGCTACGGTTGATGAACCGCTCCATCATCCAAGTCGATCCCTACAAATGAAAGCTGTAGGGATTACCGGTACCACGTATCATTCTCGGACAGTACTAGTCGTATCACAATCATCCCCCCCAAATCATGCCCCTCCTCAAGTCTGACCCCATCGTCATCGTCGGCGCGGGTGCCTTTGGTCTCTCGACAGCCCTACGTCTTCTCGAGGCCGGCTTTATCGACATCACAGTGTTGGAGAAGGACGATACTCTACCCTCGAGGTTCTCAGCCGCCAACGACCTGAACAAGATTGTGCGAGCCGAGTACGAGGACCCTTTCTACACAAAGCTCACGCTGGTAAGGAATTGACCCCCCCCCCCATGAGCCCTTGCCCTGCCTGCCTGGCGGAGCGCAGACCATGTGAACTCTCATAACTCATGGCTAACTTCCCAAAGGAAGCAATCCGCGCCTGGCAAACGCCCCTTTTCGCACCTCACTTCCACCAGACCGGCTTCCTGCACTGTGTCTCAGGCAGTGCGCCAGAAAGGGCCACAGCGACCCTGAACCGCTTCCACGACTCGGCCAAGCGGGATCCGTGGATCGAGAAGCACGTAGTTCCCATCGAAGGACCGGACGATATCCGCCAGCACACCTGGCAGTACAATGACGGCCCGCTCACGGGCTGGCGGGGATACCTCAACCGTCTCGGCGGCTACGCCCACTCAGCCAACGCCCTGCTAGGCGTGTATCGATTCCTCCGCGAGCGAGGCGTAAAGTTCTACTCGGGCGACCGCGGCGCCGTGACGGAAATCATCTACAACGAGCCCTCGAACCCAGGCACCCCGCGGAAGAGCACCGGCGTCAGGACGAAAACAGGCCACTTCCCCGCCAAGCTCGTCATCGTCGCCGCAGGCGCGGCCGCCGCCCGCCTCGTCCCAGAATGCGGCCAGCACGTCGTCGCCAAATCATGGTCCGTGGCGCACATCCAGCTGACCGATGACGAGGCCTCGGCCCTGCGCGGCGTGCCCGTGACGTATGCCAGGGATCTCGGCTTCTTCTTCGAGCCGGACCACAAGACGAACCTGCTCAAGCTCTGTCCCATGGGTGGAGGGTACATCAACACCGATCCCGAGACGGGCGTCTCGCATGCACCGCAGACGCCGGGCGAGAGCAACTTCATGCCGCTGCATGACCAGCAGCAGGTTCGCCGTCTGCTTGCGCAGACGCTGCCGGCTCTTGCTGATAGGCCGCTTGTCAAGCAGTCTCTGTGCTGGTTTGCTGATACCAACGACTCGGACTTCATCATCGACTATGTTCCCAATACTGATTCAACAGTGTTGCTCATGTCGGGTGACTCTGGCCACGGGTTCAAGATGTATCCGATTGTTGGCAACTGGGTCAGGGATATGCTTCTCGCCGCCGATGGCAAGCAGCCTATTTCGAAATTCAGGTGGAAGGCCCCGGTTTCGACTGGCGGCAAGGACTGGGGCGGCGCAGTGAGTTGGCGCTTGGGAGACACGAAGGAGTTGAAGGACCTGACGAATCCTGAAAGCTCAAAATTATAGATTTGAAGATGGTGCAGCGTTGCCCTAAGAGTTATCCTTCGGGCTAATCACTCCTTTCCAATCATACCTTCTGAGAAGTCAACCGCAGCATCAATCCCCGGATCGCGCCGCTTGAGTTCCATGATCCGTTGAACCGTGTCAATTTACTCAACATGATGGCAAATGCAGACGATAACACTCCGACGCCCCGATGATGAGTCAAATGTCCTTCCTTTCATAAAATATCCGCCGTTCCCGATACCTCTTTCAATGCAGTCCCATACTGCTATGCTCCATGATCGTTTCACACATCCAAGCCATGTCTTCGTCATCAATGGCATCTGCCACGCCCATTATCTGCTCCTTGCTGAAGCCAGCCCCAAAGTGATCTCCCAGCATGGGATCCACAATCTGTAATCTCGACGGACCATCATCGGTCTGAAGTTGCTCATGCTCGTCGCCAGCCGGGCCTCCTAATGCCAAGTCTGCCGGAGGTCCATCAGGCTCATTCGGGTCATCGTGGCTCTGCGGTGCTGGCACCGCGGCATCCGCCCCCGTTGCTTCCGGCGGGTGAAGAGGGGCCACCGTCCCAAAGAGTTCCAGTAGCTCATCCAACTGCAGAAGCTCGGCTTTGCGGAACTTGGCCACTTGGTTTCCGCAGTTGATCATGTCATCGAAAACGACAAACGCCCTCTGGAGCCATATCTGACCCCCATTGATAAACTGCGGATCTACTGCTGGGCCGAGGAGCAGGTTTGTCGTAGACACGAAGATGGCTTCAGTGTCATAAGGAAAGAATGCACCTGGTGAATGAGCCTCCTAAACTCCCTGCAAGATGCCGAGGCGAGCGATCACTTACCGAGCAGACCCTGATTCATCAAGCATTCGAGAATAGAGACCATGGTCTGAGAAGACTCGATACACATCCTTACGAGGTTTCGTACCGTTGGCAGAGACTCCAACGTGCTGAAGTACTCGCTGAATGAAGCGAAGCGCGTCTTGAGAAGGTAGAAAAGCAGCGGTCGCGTCACGAGCGTGATGCACTATGCACCGGTCAGGACGCCTTCACCTCCAAATGGCTCGAATGACGCTTACCCTGTGATACAACAAATGCAAGTGAGAAGCTGTCCTGGAGATTCCGTTCATGGTTTCCTTTGGCTGAAGAGGGAACGCTGTCCTGAGCTCCTCCGCGACATCGGCGATGTTGCCGAGGGTTTCTTTGGCCCGAGAAAGGTATTTCCGATGCAAGCTTCCTCCACCTCCGTAGAGTCCTACAGTCAGGTGGTTAATAATGATGCCACGAATATGCGGCTGGTGCTCTTACTTTTGTTGATGTCAGCGATGTTGCGGCACAGCTTGACTTGCATCTCAAGCGTCGCCATTCGCTGCATCTGGCCGTCAAACTTGGGCAGCGGGCAGTTGACGTCGTCGTCTTGGATCGTCAGCGGGAGACCCATCAAGGACGTGAATTCACGATCCAGGATGTAGACCGTCCACCATGCCCGCCGGCAACGTTCCACGTATCGATTACCAAGCTCCAATGGCGGCATTTCGGTGTGCCAGCCTTGAAACAGTGATATTCTCAGGGCCTCCCCAATCTTGGACTACTGTTATCTCGCGTTATAGACATGTTGAAATGCACATTTTCTTACCATAGAGTGGGCGTAATGGCGATGATCGATGCATTGTAGGCACAGTGCTGCACAACAGAGAATCTCTACCGAGAGAAGCGGCTGCTGGATGAGAGCGCCAGTATTGGGGAACTGTCGAAATACCGATAGCAGAAACTCTTGTCCAAAAGGCAAGTCAGTCCCGTGCCGTCGCGACTGAAACGCCTTTCCGAGTGCAATGACGAGGCAAAAGTGGATGTACCACAGACCAGTGGATGCGATGTCGGGGGTCGAATTTGCGTAGAACTTGTGACACGATTCCATAAACTCTGCCGTGTCGAAGAGGTGAAACAGCTGACAGCAGTTGAACTGAACTGTGTTGATCAAGAAGATGGCGTGGTCGAGGGTCGGAAGTTCGGGCGGGAGATTCGGATCGTCCGATCCCATCTTGAGGCGTCCCCAGTCGATTTCATAAACGCCGCCGTCAAAGATAAGAGCCTGTGGAGGCGCCGGAGAGTTGCAGACTTGCGAGTGGGTAAGATTCAGAACGCGGCGAGTGAAGGACCAGTTGGAAGAGGTGCCCAGGTAATCTGTTCGTCAGGATCAGGTCGAATAGCCAGTAGTGGTGCCAGCCTGGAAGACTCACATGTGACTCCCGCAGCGGAAGTGGTGAATTCCGCATGTCGGAGCGAAAGAGGATTCTCCACGGCAAGTGAAGCTGGTTCAGTGTGATCTGGGGATTCTTGCCGCGCTGGCGCTTGGAAACCTATGTCTTCTGACCTAGGCGTGGCATACGTGATGGAGGGGCCGCCTGCTGCTTCCTGTTGCCCTGTCTCATTGACACCCGAGCTTACTTCTAGTTCAAGGTATAGTCAGCTCTGGCCTTCTAGGTTGAGGATGGATATGAGATGAGGTCCTCGGTAGGGGGCTTACCCTCTTCGTTTGACTGTTGACCTGCCTGTTCACCAATTGGTGATCTGCGAGAATTCCTTCTCTGACGGCGCTGTTCCGCTTCTTGGACGGCATTCTGAAGGTCCATGATATACCTAGAGAGACCCATGATCAGGAGTGTCTGTTGAAGCTCGTACGCTGCATGGTCCTACCCTCTCGTCACGACGATTTTATGGTCGCGCTGATCAAACTCGCAGGCCACCCTCCTCTTCGAGCAGCCATCGCAAGGTTGGAGGCCGGAACATTTGATCTTCAAACGACGGCAGCGAACACATCTACACGTCAGTCAGATTTACTGGGGTCTTGCGTCTGACAGGCCGTTGAGCGAAGGCAGAGTGATACATACGCATTCGACGTTCGCTTGGAGACCCGGTCTTGCGACCGGGCCGCGCCGGTCTCCATGGTTGCACTCCCTTCGCCGGTACTTGGTCGTCGGTGTGGCATTTAGTAACAAGAGGTCTACGGCGAGACAAGTGTCTGTCAACCAGGCGAGAGATGATGATACTCAGCCATGGATTGATCGAGGGCTCACCTGGCTGTCGCTGTGACAGACGTTTGGCGATGATAAGAGGTGGAGACGCTGAAAGTCATACCCATGCGGGGTACGATTGGGGTGTTAGGAGGCACGACTCGCCTACCTTACCTTATGACAAATGGCACCCCAAGGTGCTGGCAGGTACGACACCTCATGGGCGCCTGCCATTCTTAGGGTGCCCTCGAGGATTCCTTCTCTATTACGAGTTGAGGAGGTTTACTGAAAAGTCAGGACAATATCTGACCGAAAACCATCATCACTTGGACCCCTGATTTACCTCGATTGAAATGGAAGGCTTGGTTTCCTCCTGGCGCCTTGTTTGCCTTTTTGCCCTCAGAGCAGGAACCTATCCCATCGCTTGCGACTAGACATGACCTGGTTCACCTGCGATCTTTGGTACTTACCTAGAGTGGAAACAACTACTGAGCAAACTTTTACCGACTTAATGACGTGGGAGGTACACAATATGGCATATTTTAACGTTCCATAGAACACATCCAGGTGATGTCTAACAACAGTCGATGGCATAAGCGACTTCAGCGCTGAGCATGCAATAGACCTACCGTAAATGGCTACCATCCTGCCAAGACTTCGGTGCGACTTGACCCATACATCATGGTCTGCAGTTAGAGTATCGAAAAAAATAGCATTTCAATCGGCTTGGCTGCATGCGACGGGCAGGTTCACCCTCGTACTGCGCGGTTGGGTGTGGTGTTGTTCAGAACGAAAGTGACCATGCCCATCCATACTATGTTCACCTCAGGTCATGCAACGCTTGTCTGACCAGTGATAAAGAACAAAACATATAAGCCCGTCATACAAAACCGTCGTCATGCACAAGGACTATCAAAAGTCCCGTGATAATGCTCCTAGTTATTCAGCTCCAGCCAACAATCAGGATGCGGAGTGTGCGGTGTGAACCGGAAGACTGGCGCATAGCCGGCATTTCAAAACTCAGCGCGGTGACTGGCCAACTTCAAGTCAAGTCAACCAACTCCTGGGAAAGACATTACCCGCTCGATGCTCCTCCAACGGGCGGCACGCGGCAATGCTTGACTGACAGTCAAGGTAGCAAGGGAGAGTCATGTCCTACTATCAGCCCCCGCTTCCCTGCCCCGCCGGATCCATTCCCGTCTACCACCTCCGCTATCGCGAACTGGTGAACTGCCGAGCTATGACATCGTCGTCGCGCGAGTATTTAGCAAGGAAAGCTGGGACGGCGTGACAGGCCTCCGGCGCATCGCAGTGGGCCTCGAACCCCATGGGGGAACACAGAGCTATCAAGGCTGACATCCTTCAACAAGGAGAGCCGTCGACGACTAGGGCGTGGGTTTGAGGGTGTTGCGATGCAAAACATGGCAGCAGTGGGGCGCATACGACATCGGGAGGCGATCCGTTCCTCTGAACGTAACCTCGGGTTGCCTTCCGTGGTCAACAGCACCCCGGCGGACGATACCTAGACAGGCTTTTGACGACGCTAAAGCATCATGGCTGGGACACTGGAACGGCTGGAACGGCTGCTTTTCGATGGCAGGGAATACTGCTTGACCAGTGGGCGAGTATCTTGACTACAGTGAGGCGGAGATCATCATGTTAATCGTCCAAGCTTTCCTCGGGCCCTCCGTGATACGGTCTCATATATCTTCGGCTCGAGTCTTGACTATGGAGACAATGCTGTCCCCAGGCTTTGCTGTTTAGTTCTATTATTCCCATTTCATCAAAGTCCTCGCGTGACACTATATCCAATACATCAGACAACATGTTCCAAACATGGACTCACAAGTCTAAACTGCACGAAGGTGACGCGCCTTCCTCCGAGGTCGGTGAAGTCATTGACGACCCTGCTTCATCTCACGATGCTGTCTTCGGTGACATGTCGGGGAAAGGCCCCAACTACCGAAATGTGAGCCCTTCGCCATGCTTGAGAACGTCCAATGAGGGGCAAAAAGACTGATGCCAAGCAGGTGGGATGGCTTGGTACTGTAGCTCTCATGATGAAGACACAGATCGGACTTGGCGTCCTGTCGATCCCCGCGGCGTTCGACACGCTGGGTATCGTCCCGGGTGTCCTTGTCTTGTGTGCCATTTCCGCCATCACGACATGGTCGGACTACATCGTCGGCGCCTTCAAGCTTAAGCATCGCGAGGTGTACAGCATTGATGATGCTGGCCAGCTTATGTTTGGCCGCATAGGTCGGGAGGTTATGGGCGTTGCGTTCTGTCTCTGTACGTCACAGACCTCTTATGTGAGGAGTCCTGAGTCCTGCTAATCGTAGAAGACTGGATCTTTGTAGCTGGATCGGGCATGCTGGGAATCTCCATCGGCCTCAATGCCGTCTCAACCCACGGCACTTGCACCGCAGCATTGGTCGCCGTGGCCGCCATCGTTGGATTTCTCCTCGGTAGCATCCAGACCCTCGGCCGCATCAGCTGGCTGGCATGGATCGGTCTGATTTGCATCCTTTCATCCAGTACGTTGTCTTCAGAACCCATGTGATGCCAGTCTGAGCTCCCTCTGACCTTCTCGCTCGCAGTTCTCACCGTGACTGTCGCAGTTGGCATCCAGGACCGCCCCGCGTCTGCGCCGCAGACCGGCGAGTGGTCCTCTGACTTCAAGGTCATCAACCACCCATCCTTCACCGAGGCAATCACGGCGGTATCAGCCATTGTCTTTGCATTCGCCGGCACACCTGCCTTCTTCGCCATCGCGTCGGAGATGCGCGACCCCAAACTCTACACTCGGTCCCTCATCATCTGCCAGTCAGGCGTTACGGCCATCTACATTGCGATCGGCTGTGTCGTGTACTATTTCTGCGGCTCGTTTGTCGCGTCGCCTGCGTTGGGGTCTGCTGGAACAACAATGAAGAAGGTGTGCTACGGCCTGGCTCTTCCGGGATTGATGGTGACGACCATTCTCGTGATCCATGTGAGTCCCACCTTGCCTGGTCTTGGTCAAGTTCTAGAAGCTGAGCTGATTTCTGAAAAGCTTCCTGGAAAATACATGTTCGTCCGCTTCCTCCGAGGCACCAAGCACCTCGCGTCCAACACAATCATTCACTGGGCCACTTGGTTCGGGTGCACCTTTGCCGTGACAGCCATCGCGTACATCATCGCCAGCGCCATCCCCGTTTTCGGCGGCCTCGTATCCCTGATCGGCGCGCTTCTCGGTACCTTCCTGTCGTTCATGCCAATGGGTTGCATGTGGCTCTATGACAACTGGGCCAGGGGCAAGACGGAGAAGACGTGGAGCTGGAGGCTGATGGTTCTCTGGAGCGTCTTCGTCATCGTGTCTGGCACGTTCCTGATGATCGCGGGAACGTATGGGTCTGTCGTGGGCATCATAGATTCGTATAGGGAGTCTGGAGGTTCGGCGGCGTTTTCGTGCGCCGACAACTCGAACTCGACTTGAGTGGGCGTGGACATGACTCTGAATGAAACGACAGAATGAGCTCGACTCCTCGTACTTCCTCGGTGAAGTGTCGGTGAAGATAGCAAGGATGCCCGTCCCAGATAAGAGAAACATTTAGTGGGGGCAGCGATACCGGTCACAAATTCCAGCTCTCAAGTGCCGACTCACACCTACGACTCACCCATCTTGATCATATCTTTGCCCATCCAACACTCACCCAATTGCCATCCAAACACGCCAATCCGCGCCAGTTTTGCTCCCAGGTGTGCCCGGAGCACCCTTCAAGCAACCATGGCCGGCTCATTCAAGGCGCTGCCTCAGCAATTGACCCTGACCCGCACCTTCACCCGCTGCTACTCCGTCTCCGCTGATAGCATCCCGGCGGCCAAGAAAAAGTACGTGCCGACGGAGGGCACCTACCCGCAGGGTTTCCAGGCGAGCGGCATCCTCGTCGGCGTCAAGCCGGGCAACAAGACCAAGCCCGACCTCGCCTTCCTCACATCCGACCGCCCCTGCGCCGCCGCCGCCGTCTTCACCAAGAACAAGTTCCAGGCGGCGCCCGTGACGTTCAGCAGGGACGTTCTCAAGCGCAGGGCCAACCGCGGCATCCGCAGCGTTCTCATCAACTCTGGCTGCGCCAACGCCGTCACGGGCAAGGGCGGTCTCGAGGATGCGTCTCTCATGGCCAAGGCGGCGGACGAGCAGCTGGGCGGCGAGGACAGCGAGGGTTCTTCCACCATCGTCATGAGCACGGGTGTCATCGGGCAGAGGTTACCCATCGACAAGATCGTTGGCAACGTCGGCGCGGCTCACGGGGCGCTGGGCTCAAAGCACAAGGACTGGCTCGCCTGCGCGACGGCCATCTGCACGACGGACACGTTCCCGAAGCTAATGTCGCGGACGTTCTCGCTGCCGTCGTCGCCGGGCGTAGAGTACAGGATGGCCGGCATGACCAAGGGCGCCGGCATGATCCACCCCAACATGGCCACGCTGCTGGGCGTCGTGGCGACCGACGCGCCCATTTCGCCGGGCGTCATGCCTTCGGTGCTGAAGCACGCTGTTGACAGGTCGTTCAACAGCATCACGATCGACGGCGACACGTCGACCAACGACACGGTGGCGCTGCTCGCCAACGGTGCCGCCGGCGGAAAGGAGGTTAGCTCTGTCGAGTCGCCCGACTACGCGGCCTTCCAGACGGTACTGTCCGACTTCTCTGCGGACCTCGCCAAGCTCATCGTTCGCGACGGCGAGGGTGCCACCAAGTTCGTCACGATCCGGGTGGTCGATTCGGCGAGCGAGGAGGCGGCACGCAAGGTTGCCAGCACGATCGCACGGTCGCCGCTCGTCAAGACGGCGCTGTACGGACGCGACGCCAACTGGGGCCGCATCCTGTGCGCTACTGGTTACGCGCTCATCTCGGAGCCGGGACAGGACATCAACGAGGTGGCGTCCATCGTGTCGGAGAAGACGAATGTGTCGTTCGTTCCTACTGATGGCAGTGCCGAGCTCAAGCTGCTGGTTAATGGTGAGCCGGAGATGGTGGACGAGGCGCGGGCTTCGGAGATCCTGGAGCTCGAGGATCTGGAGATTCTGGTGAAGCTGGGAACGGGCGACAAGCAGGCGACGTACTGGACGTGCGACTACAGCCACGAGTACATTACCATTAACGGCGACTACCGGACGTAGGAAGCGTTATGAAGTGGGAGTGGCACGATGGCTTGTATTTAGTAGCATATTAGACACTTGGTATGGCATGTTGTATGTCTGTTTCATGGCCTGTTTTTGTTGAATGTTGATGTTTGATGATGCATGTCTGAATTGATAACTCGCCTATTGGTTCAGTATTGGTAAGTAATAAGGTACCTTAATCAGGGCCGTACCTACCTGCACTCTACCTTACCTTGCAGCTACTTTACCTACCTACCTAGGTACCTAGGTAGGTATGTAAGGTACCTTACCTTAGGTACATACCTGCTTGGTAGGCAACAGAGGTCCTTACCCCAGAACCTCCCCAGCCAGGTGTACAGTCAGCAGCCGAGGCCCAGAGGCGGGGAAATGGCAATGCCCTGGCACCCCTGAACTTCTTTAGGCCACCTGCAGACGGGAACCCCAGACAAATGGTTCTTAGCGGCTAGATCCCCGCCCCAGCCCGCCTCGGCCGGGGGTCTCGTCTCCAATTCGAACCTCGGCTGCCGACCTCTACTTCATCCACCGTGTCCGCCGTCTTACCCTTTGGTGCCTCATCTTGAGCTTTCATCAACATTACGACGGGGACCATCGACGCACAACCCGACGTACCCACCCTCAACTCCATAACACATCATCAGAAGCCCAGAATCATCCGCCACGATGACGTCCAAAGTCCCTGCGATTGTGAGCTCCCTAACCCGCATGATGTCACAGCTCCTGCTCACACATCTCAGGTCCTCAATCGCCTCAGCGAGCGTGCCAAGGAGACCCTCGACAAGGTCGCCAAGTTCGTCGAGGAGGACTGTATCCCGTAGGTTCCCAGTCACTGGCCTCACTGAAATGAACCTTGGCTAACGACAACAGCGCCGACCCTGTTCTAGAGGCCCAGATCGGTGAGGGCGATGACCGCTGGAAGAGCCACCCCTCGATCGTCGAGGACCTCAAGGCCAAGGCCCAGAAGCTCGGCCTCTGGAACATGTTCCTCCCCAAGGGCCACTACAAGGAGTCGCCCGGCTTCACAAACCTCGAGTACGGTCTCATGGCCGAGTGGCTCGGCCGCTCCCGTGTTGCTTCCGAGGCCGTCAACTGCGCTGCCCCCGACACGGGCAACATGGAGGTCCTCGCCAAGTACGGCAACGACGCACAGAAGGCTCAGTGGCTGAAGCCCCTTATGGAGGGCAAGATCCGTTCCGGCTTCCTCATGACGGAGCCTGATGTCGCCTCGTCCGACGCGACGAACATTCAGCTGAGCATCCGCAAGCAGGGCAACGAATACGTCCTGAACGGCTCGGTAAGCATGGCCTGCCATTCATAACTGAACGCGGTTTTCACTGACTCTGTCAGAAATGGTGGTCCAGCGGCGCTGGAGACCCCCGATGCTCCATCTACATCGTCATGGGCAAGAGCGACCCCAACAACAAGGACCCTTACAGGCAGCAATCTGTCGTCCTCGTCCCCGCCGACACCAAGGGCATCACCATTCACCGCATGCTCAAGGTCTACGGCTACGACGACGCGCCGCACGGCCACGGCCATATCACCTTCAAGGACGTCCGTGTCCCCGTCAGCAACCTCGTCCTCGGTGAGGGCCGCGGCTTCGAGATCATCCAGGGCCGCCTGGGACCCGGCCGTATCCACCACGCCATGCGCACCATCGGCGCCGTAAGCTCTTCTTCACCGCAGTATCTTAAGGAGTGTGCTAACCAAGTCAGGCCGAGAACGCCCTCGATTGGATGCTCATGCGCATCAACGACCCTTCCAAGAAGCCTTTCGGCCAGCAGCTCGCTGAGCAGGGCGTCATCCTTGAGTGGGTCGCCAAGTCCCGCCTCGAAATCGACGCCGCGCGCCTTGTGGTCCTAAACGCGGCCATCAAGATGGACGAGCTCGGCCCCAAGAAGGCCCTCAAGGAGATCGCCGAGGCCAAGGTCCTCGTGCCGCAGACGGCGCTGACGGTCATCGACCGCGCCATCCAGGCGTTCGGCGGCGCCGGCGTCTGCCAGGACACGCCGCTGGCGGCATCGTGGGCAGGCATCCGCACGCTGAGGCTGGCGGACGGACCGGACGAGGTGCACCTCAGGCAGATGGGCAAGAACGAGAACAAGAGGGGCAAGGAGGTGACGGACAAGATCAAGGGGCAGCAGGCCAAGACGCAGACGTTGCTCAGCCAGTACAAGGTCCAGATCGCCCAGCCGGGGACCAAGATCAACAAGTCGAGGTTGTAGGCGGTGACTCAGGCAGCGAGGAGCCTCTGTGTTTCACTGTACTATAGCGACAAGGTGCATCGTCTGTTGGCACATGGATCTGGCTGGGGATGGATCTTCGCAAGAAACTCTGCCAGCGTGTCCAATTGAAATTGTTGATTCGACAAGAAGGGGGCATATTCGCGTGAACGAACTGACGGGCCTAAGAGTGAGAGAGTGGTCATGACAGAGTGATTGTGTTCTTCCAGGCCTGAACCTTGCCATTGGAGCCTGATTGATGAGTTGTCAATTATCATGGGGGGCAGGGCTCTAGTCAGGGAGGGGTTCATGGCTGGCAGTTTCGACACGGGTGGGCGACTGCCTGTCAATTGCAGTGACCCAGGGGTTCATTCCAGCGAGTTGGGAGGGGCAACGACGCTGCAGCGCGCCTGCTGGGGCTCGGGACTTTCTGCTGCATTCCGGGTGGCACTTGCTCCCCTGCCGCCCCCTGCACTTGCCCTGTCAAGAACCCCGTTGCCCCGTCGACCATGAAACTTCGTTTACTTTGCCTCCCGCCTGCAAGCACCCATCCCACCAGGCCGGACCTGCTTCGGTGCACTTTTTCACATCTCTTCACCCGACATTGCACGCAATCCTGTCAACGTCATAACATCTCGTCGCAAGACTCAGGACATTCAAATAACAGACCTGCTCCTCCACATTGCAACTCTGCATCTTTCGCCGTTCACACACTGCGACCGCAACCTTACCTCAATAGACACTGTCCAACCTCTTCAACTCGAGTCAGATATCTCCCTTGCTTGCATTCGCGAGACAATTCAACCATCTCATACCCACGGTCGATCAGTCTTCCCACCTCCAAGAACGAAAATCAGCCAAAATGTCTTCCAACGTACTCGCCGCCAAGGACGTCAACGCTCCCTTCGCCGACCAGACCGCCACCAAGGGCGACGTCAAGAGCATGGAATACCACCGTCAGGTCCTCCAGAGCAAGATGGAGCAGGAGAAGTACGACGCGCGCAGCAGCCCAGCCCAGCCCAAGCAGCATCAAGTCCTAACCAGCGTCGCCTACAGGTCCCAGCAGTATATCTCGCCCTCCGATAACATCATGAGCCCCTGTTCCGCAAAGCTCAACGCCCTGCGCAACAAGCAGATTGGCAAGTGAGTAGCGTCTCTTCACACTTGCATCTCAGTCGAGCTGTGCTGACACATACACAGGGTCAAGCCCAAGTCGCTCTTCGCACAGGCATCGTCTAAGAAGCTCGATGGCGACGCGCTGTTCGGCGCCAAGTCCCGGTCCATCCCCAAGAACGACTCTTAGGCACACATGTCTTCTCCATGCGTGTCTTATGTGTTTTTGCGACTTGGGAATTCTTTTCGGGCAAAGGTCATGACGGTCGGTTAGGGCGATTGCTGCGTTGTTTTTTCTCGCCAGTGGGATCTTCCTCCGTTTGTTTATCCAACCACTGGGTATTATTATGGGCGTTCAGGGCTAGGCATCATTGGCCTTCGGGGTGTGTTAGGATAGAGAGAAGGATCATGACGCGAAACGAACAAACTCTAAAGGGCTTCTTCCTCTTCTTCCTTCCGGAGGGAGCCCTTTCTTTCGGGCTATGTATTTACGGGCCTTACTGATTAGCCTGACTGCCGGCATGGGAAAATACATCTCCCTTTCTACCACACTCTTGTTTTTCTTCTTCATATGATTTCCACCTCATGCCTTCCACGCGCTCACAATCTCAACAACATCCTCGTCCGCCACCAAGTGACTCAGTCCCACCCGCTGCGGCACGTGCCTCGCGCTCGCGCCCCACACAAGCGCATACTTGAAGGTCTCCTTCAGGGTCCTGTGAATCTGGTCACACACGTCCTCAATAGTGCTGTTGCTCCTCACGATGAGCGCCTCGCTAAAGTCCGGCTCCACACCCTTGCGCTTCGTGTAGATGCGGATGAGCCTCAGCTCCTCCCAGCACCTATCGACGACGTCCTGGATGCCGAGGTCGAGCTCGCAGCTCATGACGACCGTGTGCGGTTCGCGCGCCAGCTTGTCGAGGAAGTCGAGCGACACGGAGTCAATCTTGTTGTATACATAGAGGCACTTGATGTACTTGCGATGGTCCTTCATGATGACATCGATGAGATCGTCGACCGTGGCGTTCTCATCGCGCACGAGGACCTCGCAGTTAAGGATCTTGTAGTCGCGGAGGATATTGTAGAGCATCTTCTCATCGAGGCGCTTGGGGGGGCTTTGGAAGGTGATCTTCATGCCGCCGGCTTGCTTGACCTTGAGGTAGATGTTTCTGTGCACGTCAGCAGGAGTCGTGATGAATGTGGAGCCCAGGGCCCATACGGCGGCTCGCGGTTGAGGCGGATGCCAACGGCTTCCAGTTCGGCCTCGAGCAGGGCGCGCTGCTCGGCTCGCTTCGTGGCATCCAGCACCATGAGAATCATGTCGCTCGTCTTGGCTGCCGAAATGACCTGTCGTCCTCTTCCCTTACCCTCCGCGGCACCCTCGATGATACCAGGGAGATCGAGAAGCTGAATCTCAGCACCGCCATACTCGAGGACGCCGGGAATGGCTGTCAGGGTTGTGAAAGAGTACGCCGCGACCTCGGACCTCGTTTTGGTGACCTTGGACAAGAATGTTGACTTTCCTACTGATGGGAAGCCGACGAGTGCAATTCTCGCGTCGCCGCTTTTGCTGACATCGAACCCTGCTCCTCCTCCGCCGCCAGCGCCTGGGCCGGGCTCGAGGAGTTGTGCTCGAAGACGGGCGAGTTTACTGCTACTGTTAGAAACTGCTGCCGCTGATCGGATTCTGTACTTTCTTACCCCTTCAAAAGACCCAAATGGTACTCTGCACGTCACTCTGGTTAATATGGTACGATCGCCGTTGGTATTGAAATGGCGTACCAGTTGCCTTGTTCTCTGCTCTCAGTTAGGTTTTGTCTCGATACAAAAGTCATGATATTTCTTCTTTCGTTCAACACAGATATCTTGAAAGTCAAGGTACTATGATCATGCGATTTTGAAGAGGTCATGAGACGAGGATGGGAACATACTCTGAGTCTTCCTCATCTCCTCCTCAATCCTGTTCCCTACATCAGTTACTGGTTTCACGAAGCTCTCCGGCTATCTCACTCCTTGATCTTCTCCGTAATGTTGACCATCTTTTCGGTTGCGAGTGGTGACTCGATCCAGACTATGCTAAATATGAGGATGAAATGAGGACGTCGTGAGATACAGCGGTCGTGTTGGGTGTAGCGTCAGAGAGATGCCTCGGGGCCTTCTAAGTGATGAACTCTTGAAATCCGAGTCTCCTCGTATGTGATGCGTCGATTCGAAAAAGAGCTCAGACACTTATGAGCTTGTCGTCGACATCCAGCGCACGGCGGTCGATTTGCAGACTTCTGAGGTTCATTCGAGGCGGGGCACTGAATGCCCACCCACACTGACGAGGGGCAGCGCCAAGGCAAAAAGTCCGGATGCGCATCGAAAAGCTTATCTTATCGCGATAAGATTTTGTCTGCAGCAGCCAGCCTCGCCAACGTCAGTTCGCCCTGCAAGCAACATCCAAACCCAGCATCAGCGACGCGCTCCCCGAGCAACCCAGTCCATCCACGAAACCACGTCAAATAGACTCCAGAGGCCACTGCTACAATGTCCGACGAAGAGAATGCTGTTGCCGCAGCGCAAAGCGACGCGCCAGATGCCACCGAGACTGCCCTGACGACCATGAGCACCGAAGTCGCCGCGTCCGCTGAGCGCAAAGTCAAGAAGATCATAAGGAAGAAGAGGCGCCCGGCGCGTCCTCAGGTCGACCCTTCCTTCATCACATCCGAGCCCCCGCCGCAGACCGGCACGATCTTCAACATCTGGTACGCTCGGTTCCCCTGCCCGACAACGAAAGCGCGTCGCTGACATTCTCCAGGTACAACAAATGGTCCGGTGGCGATCGCGAGGACAAGTACCTCTCGAAAACGCATGCAAAGGGTCGATGCAACGTTGCAAAAGACACGGGATACACGAGGGCCGATAAGGTGGTTGGGAGCTTCTTCTGCCTGTTCTTCGCCCGGGGAATCTGTCCCAAGGGCCAGGACTGCGAGTACCTTCACCGACTGCCTGGTCTCCACGATATCTTCAATCCCAACGTCGACTGCTTCGGACGCGACAAGCATTCAGACTACAGAGACGACATGGGAGGTGTGGGAAGCTTCATGAGGTAAGCTTTTCCGAACTTGCGACGTGGCACGTGCTCACATCAGACAGGACAAATCGCACGGTCTATGTTGGCAGGATACACGTCAGCGACGACATTGAGGAAGTCGTGGCGAGGCACTTTGCCGAATGGGGCCAGATCGAGCGCAGTAAGTCATATCCTACGAGACAGCCTCCGTGGCATTGACTGATTTGACCAGCCCGTGTCCTCAACACCCGCGGCGTCGCCTTCATCACATACAGCAACGAAGCCAATGCGCAATTCGCAAAGGAAGCAATGGCCCACCAGTCCCTTGACCACGACGAAGTCTTGAACCTGCGATGGGCGACCGCGGATCCCAACCCCATGGCGCAAGCCCGCGAGGCGCGTCGCATCGAAGAGCAGGCAGCCGAGGCGGTCCGGAGGGCTCTCCCAGCCGAATTCGTCGCAGAGATCGAGGGCAAAGACCCCGAGGCGAGGAAGCGGAGGAAGATTGAGAGCAGCTACGGGCTTGAAGGATACGAAGCCCCTGACGAGGTGCACTTTGCGCGTGGCGCCAACGCCGTCAACCCGGTGGGCCGACATGGCTATGAGCTGGAGCATGAGCAGCCCCTGATGCTGGAGGATGGCGGCGCTGTGCAAGAACAGCAACAACTGGCCCTGCCAGCGCCTGAGCAGCAGCAAGCCGGTGGCATCTTTTCGGGTAGCACGCTGGCGGCTCTAAACTCGGCCAGGTTCTCGGTCGCCGCGCAGAAGCCTAAGGCTGCCGCGGCTGCCGGGCCGCTTGTGGGCTACGACAGCGACAGTGACGAATAGGTGGTTCTAGGTGTACAAGATGTCTAATATAAGCGACTGTATGATACCCATCTATGTTCTCCCTGTGACAGTCAATTCGTAGGATGACGTGATTATGAAGCACAACCCCAGCGCGAGCCGATCCATCTTCGCAGCCCAGCAATCAGATCTAGCTGTTGAAAATACGCGAATAAAGAAGCTCATGCCTCCCAATCCACAAGTCCATCACCGGCATCGTCTGCCCCGCCTCCTCCACGGGAGTCTTCCACTCCCTCTCGATAGCCGCAGCAATCAATCTGGGCACCTCGCTGCTGCCCAGGACCTTCTGCGCCTGGTACGGCCCAAACATGCTCGCGCGCACGGCAGCCGACACGAGTGCCTTGACATGGCTGAGCATGAAGACGTAGGCCGTCTGGTGCAGCGTCAGGCCGACGAGGCTCGCGACGGCGCCGAAGAGGGGGGCGAGGTGTGCGTGGGCGGCAGGAGGCAGGCCATTGTCTGCCCCAGCTGCCGTCTTCGCAGAGGAGGGGGAGGAGTTGCTGGCTCGCAAAAGTGCGGCGTAGGGTTTCAGGGCCTCAACGGCGTGGCGCGGCAGGGAGGAGGCGAAGCTGCGCTCCCAGATGGATAGGAGGGCTCGACCCTGGGCTATGGAGGCGCGGCGGCCGACGGTACAGATTATGGCTGCATCGAGGGCGTCGTCGAGGTGAGCGAGCGAGGACGGGTCACGATGAGCGGCGAGGACGAAGGGCAGGGTGGTGGAGGCGTATGAGGAAATGGACTCGGGGAGAAAGACGTTGAAGGTGGCCGAGTTTCGTGGTGTGTGAGCCAGATAAGACTCGAGGCCGCTGCTAAAGGCGAAGGAACCGAGGGGCAGGGCCGAATCTGATAGAAGAAGGATATAGTGATTTGCCGAGGAGAAAGCATCTGGGCCGATGTGTGAGTGAGTTTTTGAGTTCGTGATGAGGGCTTCACTCACCAAAGGGGATTTCAGCAGGCCGATGAACGAGGGTAGTCTCGGGTTTCCTCTTGCTCTGCAGCCGTTTCCTGGCGGCTGCCAGTTTGGCCTCGAGAGCAGCTATCTCATTCTGGGTATCCTCAATGGATTCACCGTGTTCTGAATCCATTGAGCGGTTCCTGGTGAAGGTAAGGCCTTATCATGCCTTTTATTGGAGAATTCATCTTTTGCCCAAGTCGGACGGCAGGTCGAGGTAGCTTTCGGGTGATGCATTAGCGGCGCGACGGCGGGCATATCCACTATAAACCAACCACATTAACACAAAGGGCTGCCGTAGACCTTCGGGGTCTGTATTCGGGCTCTGGCATCATAGATGAGCCCATCTTGACTTCCATTGACATTGACTTTCACTTCAGCCGATTCACAACAGCACGACCTTTCACCTATCAAGTCCCAGTTACACGCTCATTTTATCACGAATTGAGAAACCTCGCAGCCATCGCTATCAAGACTGCCACCTTTTATACCAAACCGAGCCGAGGCGGGCGAACGGTGTCGAACCATTCGAGCTGTACCTCGTCACACGACACACCACCCATATCTCAGGCAACGACAACATGCCTTCTTACAGCCCATTGCAGACCACCGAGGCCAATGAAGCCGCGTGGGAAGCCACAAGGGGCGCCTTCGTCGGAGCCGCAAGGTGGGGACTGGTGGCCGCTGTCTTTGGTGGTGCAGCCCAATACTTCTCGCCCTTGTACAAGGGCATGACCATACAATTCAAGATGTAAGTCATGAGTTGCGCCATTGGCCCAGGATCGGCTTCTAATCTTGCCCAGCTACATCCAGATGTCCGGCATGGTGTTTGGTAGCATGATCGAGGCCGACTCTCGGCTACGGGAGTACGAGGCGCGCGTGAGGATGCAGAGGCGCATCTTGAGGGATCGGGCGAAATGGCAGGAGTTCGAGGATGCCTATTCAGAGCCAGAGCCCAAGAAGGACGGAAAGTAAAGTGCGCGGTCACATGGGAAGGGCCAGAAAATCGGTCCTTAGTGAAGAGCCGCATTGGCGAAGCTATCTTCAAAGACTTTGTGTACAATATCATAACCCGTTGTTCCTGGGCTTTTTGGTGTATCAACATCAACCCCGAGGTCCAGTCCAACGCCGATTCATGCAATTCATTACATTCGCTCCCTGTCCCGTCCGGTGTGGTCGTTCATTTTGTCGATATCTCGAACCTTTTCGGGTCCATGTTGATCTTGCACAGTCGCGCGACGCACCCGCTCAGCTGCAGCAGCGTCTGCACGCCCTCCAGGACCTTCATGTGCGTGAAGCCAATCTCCTTGATGAACTCAAGCTTTGAATGCTCGCTCAGTGTCGGAATCGTCTTCGTGACCTTGAACATGGTGCTGATTATGTCGTGGCTCGAGTAGCCCAGATCCCACAGCTCCCGCAAAATGTCCAGCGCAGAGTCGACGTTTCCCTCATAACACGCCTTTAGCATCGCCTGCACCTTGACCGGATGCGGGCTGTCCACAATCTTGAACACATTGTCTCCGCTCACGAAGCCAAAGCCCGAAAAAGTACTTTGCAAGTTGTTGATTGCCTGCCGCATGTCGCCCTCGGCCGAGAAGACCAGCGCCGCCAGCCCATCATCGCTGTACTGCACGTTCTCGGCCTCAATGATCTGCATGAGCCGCTTGACGACCTGCGCATCCGTCAGTCGACCGTAGCGCAGGATGGCGCATCGCGACTGCAGCGGCTCGATAATCTTGTTGGACTGGTTGCATGCAAAGGCGAAGCGGGTCGTGTTGGAGTAGATTTCCATTGTGCGGCGGAGGGCCTGTTGCGCACCCGAAGTCATGCTGTCGGCCTCGTCGAGAATGACGAGCTTGTGGCGGCCCTGGGGGAGGGTGACTTTCTTCTGGGCGAAGCCCTTGATTCGGTTACGGACGACATCGATACCTGGAGAAGTCTGTTAGGGCAATGTTGAGGTACAAAATGATCATGACATGACTAACCTCTCTCGTCACTCGCGTTCAATTCCAGAACAGCTTCTTTGTATGACTCCCCGAGCAGTTGCCTCGCCAGACATAGCACGCTCGTTGTCTTTCCGATACCAGGCATGCCCGAGATGATAACATGCGGCATGTTGCCCTCCTTCGCAATAATCTTCAGACGCTCAATAGTTTCCGTGTTGCCGACAACATCATCGAGGAACACTGGGCGGTACTTCTCAACCCTGCAAGCCTGGTAAGCTCCCATCTGACTGCCGCGGGGAGTTCGATTTTGGACTTACCAAGGGAGCTCGTAAGTCGGGGCGCCATTGGAGGCTGCTGATACTGCTGTCGTGGCCACCGACAGCGATGACTCTCCCGCCTCCTCCAGTTTTTGCATGTTCTTTTGGGCTGGCATCGTGTGTGTCTGTGTTGGGATTTGCTGGTCGTAAAGTTACACTGGAACCCACTGGGTGTACAGGAAAGTTGATGGTTTGGCAGGCACTTAACGCGATGGGGGCGACGCGAAGAAGCGCGAACGACGCTAGACCCTATTGGCACGCATGCCCCACTACAGCTTTCGATACCAATGTTCTCGTCCACCTGAACTTGCGGTGATGCCTCTCGCTCACATCGTACAACATGGTCAGAAGCAACACTTTACGAAAAAAGACTCATGTCATATCCCTTTAACTCATTGAATTCCCATCATGCTTTTGGCTATCTAATTCAGTCATCATCAAGGTCCGTCGCACGCTTCTTCGCCTTTCCGTTCTTCGGCCCGCCCTTGAAGTGCTTCTTGCTCGACATGATCTGCACATCCTTGGGGTCCAGCCCGTTCTCCAGCGCAATAATTGCTCTGGCTTTCCTTCCGCTCAGGGGCTTGGGGCCGGCCTTGCCTTGTTGAGAGTACTGGTGGCTGAAGGGCATCTTCAGATGGCCTGAGCTGCTGCTGCCGGGGCCGAAGAAGCCGTTATCGATCTGCTTCGACTTGGGACCGGCAGGCAGAGCAACAAATTCAGAGGCCATGGTGGACTCATCATCTCCCGCAACGCTCAAGTCCTCCATGACCGCGACGAGGTGGCCTCGCCGGTGCTCGGGCAGGTGCTCATCGTCGTAGAGCTCGGCGTTGAACTCCTTCGGGTCAACCGTGTTCGGAGGGGGCTCACAGTAAAGGAGCTTTCCAGAAACGTAATCCTTGAGGATATAGCGAGCAGCTCTGGACTCGTCGGGCTGACCCAGACCCTGCGTCTGGAATCCTCGCGCCCTGGCGTACGACCTGAGGAGTTCTGAGGCCGTGGGCTTTCCTGTGCCACCCTCCTCGAGCGCCCGGGTCCTGATGTTGATTCCGTACACGGCCTCCAGGAAGCGCTGCGGTATCCTCAAGGCGACGAGGGCGGCAGGACCGGTGAATTCCCTCAGCTGGTCGATGGGCAGGATACCGTTACACACGAGATCGGCCTTGGTGTTGGCGAAGTTGGGGAACACTAGACCCGGGCAATCGCAGAGAATGACCTTCTCGCTGAGATGGATGGTCTGGAAATGCTTTGTTTTTCCTGGCGTTGACGAGACAGACACCTTCTTGGCTCCGATGAGGGCGTTGATAGTGGACGACTTTCCGACGTTGGGGTAGCCTACGAGACCGACCGAGAGCTTGTGATCCGGCGCTAGTGGGAAAAGGTCAGTATGAATCCCCCTGATTCACACACCGGGGATAGACGTACCGGCATTCTTTGGTGCGTGGCTCAAGAAGATGTCCTCCAACTCCTCGACAGTCAATATCCTGATGTCCTCATCATCAACCTCGACCTCTGCCTTCTCTCCGGCCTCCTCCTCTTCTTCGCTCGACGCCTCGGACTCATCCTCCTCCTCGCTTGCCTCTTGTTGCGGAGCATTGGAGCTGGTACCCTGCGCCTGCGCCTCTGCCTCTGCCTCCTCTGCCTCGAGAGCCTCCTTGGCCAAGAAGGCTGAGAAGAACTTGTACGCAATACCAGTCTCCTTCAGGTACTTCGCCCAGGTCTTCCGTTGCTTGACAGTCATCATGTCGGCCTTGTTGATCAGCAGCAGGTTCTCCTTCTTCTTGTCGACAGCCTTGACATAGTTGTCGAGATCGTCGGATCGGAAAAGAATCGGGTTACGGGCATCGACAATCTGCACAATGAGGTCGGACCTCTCGATAACACGCCACAGCTGCCTCCACACCTCCAAGTTCCGCTCGAAGGGAGTCATAAGCAAGTCGTTGTTTTCCTGGAGCTCAGCAAGACCCCTGCGCCAGTCCAAGAAGCTCTCGCGCTCGAGAGTGTCCAGCTGCTCGGCCGTCGTGGTCTCGTCCCACTTCGGCCTCCTCGGCACCGTCAGCTTGCCCTTGTGAGCCCGCTGCTTGCCCAAGACATCGCGCTCCTCGGCGCCAGAAAGCAGATAAGGGTTCTTCTGGTCAGTGTGGATGATCTTGATGTTGCTCGACTTCTCGGCAGTGAAGTCCGTTCCAGCGAGCTCAGCCGTCGCCAGGAACTCGTCAAGGGCGCCTTGCTCAGTCACGGATCGCATCTTGACCCATGACGCCTCCTTCTTCTCATTTGTGACGTACTAGGGCTCATGTGAGAAAATGTTGTCGGCTGGCGACCGCGGGTACTCACCTCCTCTCCCGTCGCATGGTTGATACGCGTGATGGCGGAACCCCTCTTTCTGTCCTGGCCGTTCCCCTTGCCAAAACGGTCATTCATGAGGGTATTCCCCAGACCAAGGGTGTTCTTCTTGGCTTTCGGCATCTTGAAATCGATCGAAATATAACAGGCTCGAATAAGATGACGGTCGTCGATGGTGGTGAAAGGGTTGGGTTGGGTTCGACAAAGCGGTCGAGGATGAGTCGTCGTTCGTACCTGATGTTGCCCCGCTGAATAATGCGACGCGGGGCAAATTTTCAGTTTCGACGTCATTTGTGTGTATCCGCACTGTGATTAAGCCCAGGAACAGCACCAGAGACACAGTGTTATCCGTTTCCCTCGGCGGTATTCGACGGAAAGCGATTAGATAAACCCCACCATCAGGGAACTTTTCGTTCCCAAATTTTGGTTCGGGGGATTTGGAGAGACTGACAACACCACTGATCTTGTGTGCTGGCTGATGCCCAAAGTCGAGAACGCCTAGACGAGTTCATCGCACATTCCGTCCAACTCGCTGTCAAAACTCATTTTTCAAACGTCAATTTCCGGCTACAACACCACCAAGATGGCGAAAGGAAAGTGGATGTGAGTCAACCTTGACCCCGCGCGCCCTCGTCGACACGAATGCTCATCCACACCCAGTGACAAGAAGAGCGCGCAGCACTTCACGCTCGTTCACCGACCTCAAAATGACCCTCTCATCAACGACGAGAATGCGCCATCCATGGTGTTCAACCCGACCCCTCAGCGCGGCGAGCCCTCCGCACCCACCAAATCGAAGGCCAAGCACCTTGATGACCTAGCCTCAGAATTCGGCTCTGATATCTCGGCCATCCGCCAGAACGAGGGCGAGGCCGCCGAATATGGCATCTACTATGATGACACCGACTACGATTACATGCAGCACATGCGCGACTTGAACACCGGCGCTGGCGAGGCTGTCTGGGTCGAGGCGGAGGCGCCCAAGAACCAAGGCAAGGGGAAGCAGACCCAGTCACTCGAGGATGCGATCCGCGCGCTCGATGTGAAGGATGATCCCAGCTCACTTGGAGATGAGGCTCGGTTTGCGCAAGGTCTGCCGAAGGCAAACTACCAATCCCAGCAGGACATTCCTGATGCGCTTGCTGGTCTCCAACCTGACATGGACCCGCGTCTCCGAGAGGTTCTCGAGGCCCTCGAGGACGACGCCTACGTCGAGGAAGACGATGAAATTTTCCAGGAGCTGGCAAAGGACTCGCGGGAAATCTCTCAGTACGAGTTCGAGGATCAGTTCGGCGACGAAGACGATGGTTGGGAGTCGGACCACACGGCCAAGCCAAACAAGGAGTACAACGACGATGCCGTGCCCGAGCTTGTCACGGTTGATGGTGCAGAGCCTACGGAGGCAGACCAGAACGAGAACTGGCTGGAAGACTTCAAGCAGTTCAAGAAGGATCAGAAGAACCCTGGCGCCAAGCCCCGCGGCGCAGCAGTCGACGCCTCAGAAGCGCAGTCGTCCATGTGGACCACAACGACCATGGGAGGCCGTCGCAAGAAGCGCAAGGGAGCGCTGACCAACCCGTCGTCTTACTCGATGACTTCTTCATCCATGGTCAGGACTGAGCAACTGACATTCCTGGATGCCAGGTTCGATAGGATAGAGGAGGAGTACACTAGCGAGATGGGCGGAGGTGATGATCTTGGTTCAGTTTCGGCCGTGTCTACGATGTCGAGCGTGCAAGGGGAGACCCGAAACGACTTGGACAATATTTTGGACGACTTCCTGGGCAACTTCACCAAGCCTGGAAAGCGGACCAACAAGAAGGCGAGGCCTCAAACTGGCCTCGAGCAATTGGATGAGATCAGACGGGGTTTGGGACCTGCCCGTCTGCGGCCTCAAGGCTACAGGTAATGAAAGATTAGACGGCGGCAAGAGGCCCCCTAACGACCTAATGATACCCATTCTTCCAACCTTGAAGTGAATCGTAAGCTACAGGTGTGAGATGCTCGTTTTAGTGTCGTAAGCCTTCCCATCATGTGATGCTTGCGACACCCCCGACATTGACGTGGCCTACCTTGGTATTGAAATCGCCAACCATCAGTGCACTTGCAAGCTACCAATAAGAAGCGAGAATGGTCTGATACTGGCCTCACCAGACCTTGAAGTGCAGTGTCGAGAACAAAGAACAAAGACGTGAGTCACGCGACCATACTGACTGAGGCTTCAGACGAAGTATTTCCAGAAAAGAAGGTACGAAATCATGGCGCAGTTGATTGGCGAGCCAGATGTTCAACTTCACTCCTCCAGCGTCTGGCCAGCTGTAATGCCCTGAAAACAACCCCATTTTTAGCTCCCACTGCACATCTCCAGCACGACCCCGGCACAACTTCTCCAACACCACCCCCCTAGCTCCAACAGCTCGCGCCAACTAATGGCCAAGCTACCTTCCTAGGGAGGTCCTGTGAAATGGCTCCACTTGCGCTTAAGCTGCCGGAACAGTTCAATGTGCGACGTCCAGCCTCGTCTCGAAAATCTCCCCGTATGACGTCCAATCGTCCA
Source organism: Verticillium nubilum (assembly GCA_002851675.1). Taxonomy (NCBI): domain Eukaryota; kingdom Fungi; phylum Ascomycota; class Sordariomycetes; order Glomerellales; family Plectosphaerellaceae; genus Verticillium; species Verticillium nubilum. The sequence continues at coordinate 630,077 of NMXI01000001.1, forward strand.
TCCCCAACCACCGCTTCAACCCATCAACACCAACCTTCAACCTTCGATCGCCGCAGTTCCAAGCCGCGCATCTTCGACGCCTACGCTTCAAGCGCCGCTCACATCGCAGAGCCCGGTTCCACTGGCCTCGATGGCGCGGGCGACGCTCGTTGGGCCAAGCGCAATCGAAGGAAGACACAGCGCGACACGATGAACGGTTTTGGAGCGAAGCAAAGAGGCGACAGTCCCTTTGACGGCGCGAGCTCCGACGACGGTCGGAAGCGCAAAGGCAATGGCGCCCTCGACCGCAAGAAGAAGGTGACGACGAATGGCAAGAACGCGACTTCAGTGAAACCTCGACCATCGAACGCGACAGGCTTTGGCGCTGCTGGTTTCCAGAGCGCCGAATTGAACAACTACGACACCGACTCTGGCACCTACGATACCGAAGCGAACAGCCCGTACGCGAAGCGGATCTACGAGCAGCTGCGAAAAGACAAGATCTTCCCGCCAAAATGGCCGTCCGATCCTGGGAACCCAACGTCCAAGGCCGCCATGGCCAAGTACAGAGAGACGTCCAAGTCGTATCGCGACCGTGCGCGAACCTCCTTGATGGGTGCTGGCCTCATCGACGATCCCGACAAGCCAAAGCGACTGGAAGACGCCATCGACTTTAAGGGCATCTGCGAGGACATGTGCCCCAACTTCGAGAAGATCACACGCATCACCGAGTTCGACGTCCAACATGCCGAAAAGGACTCGCAGACCTCATTCCCCATTATCAGCAAGATGGTCAAGAAGCTGGCTCGATCTGCAGCGGGCCAGGAAGCCCCCCTCCCAATGGATGTTCGGTCGACTGCGGCGCTCCGACGGACGCTTGACTATTTGGTGGACTGCCTCCTCGAAGACGAAGACAATCTGCCAGCCCTGCACGGTTATCTCTGGGATCGCACGCGAGCAATCCGACGCGATTTCATCTTCCACTCGAGCATGAGCACCGAAGAGATGAAGGACCAAGTCTACTGTCTCGAAACCATTGCGCGGTTCCACGTCACTTCGCTCCACCTGCTCTCACGCCCCTCTGTGACACCAGAGGACTTCTCGGAACAGCAAGAAATCGAACAACTCGGCAAAGCGTTGCTTTCACTGATGCACGCCTACGACGACAGTAAGGCGCAGGGCCTCGTCTGTGAGAACGAACCCGAGTTCAGGGCCTATCAGCTTCTTTTCAGCGCCAACCAGCCAAATATCCTCGACAACGTCCAGCAGGAATGGGCCAATCCTCGACTTTGGAAGGATTCTGATGAAATAAGAACCGCCGTCTCACTGGTTGAAGCGCTGCAGAGCACTACGGATCTGCACGGCCCAATGGGCACCGCACCTCACGTGGCGGTGTCAGGAGCCTACAACACGTACTTCAAGGTCGTCGAGAACCCGCAGGTGTCGTACACCATGGCCTGTTTTGCGGAGATTCACTTTGGACAGCTTCGGCGATCGATGCTCAAGACGTTGCGACGAGCCTACTGGAGACCGAAAGTCCTCGCGAGAGATATCACGCCCGCGCTGCTGAACACGTTCCTGAGGTTCGACAGTGAGGATGAAGTGATTGATTTCGTTGAGGAACACGGCATGAGCTGGGTTCCTCTTGAAGATTCGCCGGACGATGAATACAGGCAATACCTGAGGACGACAGATGGCATGGAGTTTCCACGACTTCGCCATACCTCATCAGAGACCATTGTGGAGAAGAAACGAGGATCTCGGAGCCTCTCCGAAGTTATTCACCGTTCAGTTTTCGAAGACCCGTCGGCGGCTGTGATTCCACCTCAACCCGGTGCCGAGAAAGCTACGTTTATGCCGAGTGGGCTCAAGTCGCAGAGCACGACAAATTCTTCAGGCTTCCAGGGCTTCGGAAAGCCGACTAATAGTTTCGCACCTGCCCAAACAACCGGGACTCTGTCCGGACAAGGTACTTATACACAGATATGGAGACCTCATGGGAGGAACGTCAAAGGATGACAACACTGACTTTTGTCCTAGCATTCTCGAACGGGTTTCCGAAGACCAACGGGACTACTACGAGCCCATTTTCAACCCCTTCCTTCGGCCAGCCTTTGACGGCATCTGCAAGCCCGTTTCAAACAGCCCCCTCGCAACCCGCAGCTCAGAGTCCATTTGCCTCGCTGGGCACCTCCGCGGCACAACAGCCTACATTCAAACCGTCACAATCTCCAAGTCCATTCTCAACTTCACCTCTACCCACAGGGCCCCCCTCCAACGAGAAGCCACCGCCATTCGCCAGCCCCTTCTCCCAGGCGCCAGTTACTGCGGAGAAGCCGAAAGAGACGCCTGGCGTTCCCAACCCTTTCAGTGCGTTCGGTAAACCCACCGAATTAGCCCCCGCCAGCAATGCCACCGAAAAGGATACAGACGCTGTGGCATCACCATTCAGCAGCCCCTTCTCGCAAACGCCGGCTGCGCGACAGCCGCCCGATCAGTCTACAGAGTCCTCGAGCCCATTTGCAGGCCTCAACAAGCCAGTCGAGAAACCAGCTAGTCCGTTCGGACTGCCTAAAGCTGCAGTTGATCAGCCAAAGCCTGCACCAACTACAGACGCTGGTCAGTCTGTCCTGGGGCAAAGCAAGCTTTCAATGTTCCCAGGCACAAGTTCAGCCACGAAGACACCGCAGCTGGCTTTCCCACCAATGCCGAGCGCGGCAAACTCGTCAAGTCCTCCCAACGCGACACCCTTCTCCTTTCCGACTACCACTGGGGCTGCGAGCACGCCACCCTCAGCAGCTACAGTGTCGTCCGACAAGGGTGTGTCCTCATTCCCTGGCGTGACAGGCCAACCATCAATACCAAAGGCGGTCCCAGAACATGCCACTACCAAACAACCAGTGCCTGCTGAACCCCCTTCTTCAGCCCTGGGCTCTCTAGCGCCACCTCTGGTACCCCAGCAGAGTATACTAGGCGGTTCAGTTTCCACCACTCCGCCCGCACCGGCATCGCCATTTCCGGCGTCGGCTGGGACAGCTCCAATACCAGCGGCGGCCCCAGCGCAACCTCCCGCACCAAAGAGAGATCTCATGGCAGATTTCACACACTGGTTTGTCAATGGTGACCAGGGCCTTCTGCAAGAGTTCGAAGTCTTCATGGTCGAGCAGATTGTCAGAGATGCATATGATCAATTTATCAAGGATGAGGAGGAAAGGAAACGCAAAGAAGAGGAGGAGAGGGACTTGGCGGAAGCACGCAAGTTTCAAATCTACAACCTCAGCGTCAAGTTCTTCTACCGCTGGAGGGATATCGCACGGAAGAACCGTCTGCACAGACGTCGTGTCAGGGACCGGGAGGAATACAAGGCAGTACTGGCTGAGAAGTTCGCTGCTGAGGCAGCCCGAAAGAAGAAGGCAAAACAAGTCGAAGCAGCTCGACAGGCAGCTCTCGAGCGCAACAAGGGTATCGACCCCGTCGATGAGTTCAGGGATCTGCTCCAGATGCAGAAGGACAAGTCGCAGGACCATGAGGATGCACTCTGGGCCAGTGGTGTCCTGGCGGGGATTGACGATGAACGCGAAGCCATCGCCAACATCGTCAGACACCACATGCCCCCGCCTGCTGCGCCGGTGTCGAAGAAGTGGAAGAAGTCGCTGCCTCCCAGCAGTGCCAGCATGTCTCGATCCGAATCAGTCAAACCTGGAGGTACAAAGACCCAAGCTTTGAGGGAGAAGTTCAGCGCGAGCAGCACCAACAACTCAAGCTCCTTCCGACGCTCGCTCCCCCCAAACACGGGCAGCTCTTCCTTCCGAGCGTCCCCCTCGCCGAGCGACTCCTCCAAGCGCCAGAGCAGGGTATCCGACCGTTGGCGTCTAAAGGCTATGGGTCTCGTGACGATGCCGGATGGAACTGCTCTGCCCGAGTCGCTCGCCAACTCGATGCGATATGATGGAACGAGATTCGACGGGTGGGGTTCCTTTGGGCTGGACGCCAAGACGCACCACCGCAGTCGCAGCACGTCTGCGGATATTGGGGCCGCCGCAGCAGCTCGAGAGCGTTTCTCGCAATCGTTCCATAACATATCGGCTTCGGAAAACAAAGGACCCAACGGCACCTCGCCAACCACGATCAAGCGGAAGAGGTCGGTAGAGGATGATCAGAGCACGGTAGTCGACGGCGACACGAAGAAGAGGAGGGCAGCCGGCAACTCGGATCTCGAGAAGATCCTACGCGACGCCAAGGAGACGCTGAGCGCGCTGAAGAGTTCGAGGATGGAACTGGATGAAGGAGCAGGGTGGTTCAGGGAGCAGAGCGAGATGATGCAGCAGGAGGAGGCACTGAGCAGGAGGAGCAGCTCGGCATGGGGTGACCGGCTGTGAGGGATGGGGAGAACTGTACAAGGGTATTAGAACGGATTGCATTGCGTCGAACAAAGCAGGCCAGGCGTTTTAGGAGACGTTGCGCTTCGACGGAAACTGGAATGAAAGGACTGGCAGACATGCTTGGAAGCGTGTTTTGTTTTGAAATACCATGGACTGCGCGATATGGGTCTAAGTGTTGGATTTGCAGCTGTGCTAATGACATAAGTGGTTCAATCACGTCTGCTTGTACAATCCCATGATCACTCTGGCATGTAACTGGAAGCAGACTTCTTACACACTGCTCGTGCATCATGATTGGCATTAAAGCTCCATATCCCTCCAGTCCATTACAAGCATCTTCAATACATCACCCCCAACCATTACCAAGTAAGCTAACCTAAACTCTCCGCTCGGCCCCAAGCCCAACCAAGAACCATCTACCTCCTCTTCGGCGAAGGCGGCGGCGGAAACGAAGTCTGCAGCGTCCGGCTCTCCGTCGGGCTCCCGCCCCCCAACGGCGCAGGCGGCCCCCTCTTCTGCGCCACGGGCGCGATGCTCTCCCTGCCCAGGAGGATGTTAAGCACCTGGCCCTGCGGATGGCTCTGCCTCGGCGACGGCGGCACGGGATCGCCCCTCCTCGATGCGGAGACGGGCTGCGGCCAGCCACCTTGCGAGATGAGGGGGCTTGCTGTCGCGCCGGAGATGGGCGAGGCGTAGGACTCCGTTGCCGGGCTGCGCGGGGGGCGGGGAGGGGCGGAGGCGCCGTAGGAGGCTGTGCGGGGGGCGTGGTGGACGGGGAGCAGGGCTGTTGTTGAGCGGGTGGAGGTTGTTGATGTGGGCGTTGTGTAGTCTGTTGGCGAGGGTTTGTAGAAGGACGAGTTAGGTTGAGGGGGTAGCATGGTGCTGAGGGAGAGGTTGTCCTTTGTGTGTCCTTGCTGTGTCTTCCCGGGCCAGGTTTGGGTGTGTGGTATGCTTGAGGATGACTGGTTCCATGAGCCCATGTTCGACGAGATGGGGTTTGAGCTCAATGCCGCGGCTGGGTCTGCGAAGGGCTTCTCCTTGGTGACCATTTCTTCCTCCTGGATGGGGAAGAAGCTTGGTGATTTGGGTGTCAGATGGGTCTGGCAGCGAAAAGAGAGCGAAGAGGCTGGTCGGTGTCGGCGAGCCCCTTTTGGAGGTGCTCCTCGGCCTTCACGGCGAGCTTTGCGCTTGCGATGGTGCATGTAGCCGCAGCCGCTTGCGAGGAGAAGAAGGACGAAGCCACCGATGGCGATACCGACTATTGCTGGGAGGGCGAGCACTGATCCTTCGTCGACATTTTTGCTGTCGAGAGTTGAAGGGTCGATGACCTCTATCGCGGTGGCACTGAAGATGGTGTCGTTGAGGCCGATGAGTTTGCCGGATTCGGGACGTTGCTGGCAGCCTGCATCAAGGGCCACAAGGACTGGTATCATGTGAGCTTTTAACGTCGGCCTCCGAGCTGGGTTGACGTACAGTTGGACAGCAAGTGATGTTCACCGCCGACTTTGACACAATCCAAGCATCGACCATAGGCATCGGTAGTCATGGCCCCTCCATCCGCATCGCAGTATCCGTACTGCGAAGGGGCCTTAGCATCCGATAGATCGTCGGTCAATGCATCTTCCAACGGCCCGCAGGCAGAGGAGGTGAGGCAGGGGCCTGAGCCAATGCCAGTCGCGTTGGGAAAGCCAAAGATGCAATGGCCAAGCGTGTATCTGAGGTTGTCTGCAGGATTTAGTAGGGTCGCTGATGATCCAGGGGTAGCTTGGCTTACACAAGAACCACAGTTGATCACTTTCAGAGACTTCCTGAAAGGGACTCTCTTGTAGACAGGTTAAGCATTGTTGGAATTTCCGACCCTTGGCTCCGGACTGATAATCGGAATCATCGCAAGTGATGTCCTGGGCCTGCGTGGATGATGACTCTGGGTCAGAGCGGTCAAGATCATCGGCATCCAAACAGAATTCCGCGCATGGCGAGTTTGGCGTGACCTGCAACGCCGAGACAAAGACAGCAAGAAGAACAGCAAGGAGCCATCGAGTAAGGCTGGCCATGTTGTCTCGCTTGAATGTTCGATCCTCGGAGAAAGAATTGAAGAGAACGTAGGAGCAAAAGAGTGCAGATGAAGTGGACTGCCAGAGCCAGCTTCACAAACGTATTACTTGTATCGAAACGGGGTATCTCAGAATGGTTCAGAATTAAAGAGCGATAGAAGTGAAAAGCAGCGAGGATCAAAGCAAAACAAAACAAGAGTCCAAAAGCACAGCTCAAACGGAAGACAGATGACAAACACGAGAACCACAGCCGCCCTCGATGGCGGGCTCAGCTGGTGGTGATATATGCCACCCGTGCCAACCATCACACGTCGTGGCGCCTGTTTGCTGGGAGCACGGAAAGACAACCCGTCACGGCGGGTCGCCGCGATGATTATCGCGTGACAAGCGCGAGACATGCAATGCCCATCTCGATTGGGAGGAGATGCTCACAGCTCGACCACAAACGGTGCCTCTTGGGCTGGCTGCCGCTCACAGCAATCGATAGCGGCAGATGTTCATGCAGCAGGGGGACCTTTCGTGATGGCTGGCGGCGACCTCATGCGACCAATGGCCGAGCCTCAGTCCGGGGAATGCAACGCCAAGCAACATAAGAGGAGACTTCGACACTTGCAGTCGCCAAGAGGCTTCCGCTGCTGAAGAGTATGAGAGGCCAGCCGTCGCAGCTGTAGCGCTCACAGCCGAGTCACCTGCAGAATGCCCGGAGCGAGATCGAGACAGCATGCTCGATGGAAGCACAGGCGGTGAGATGGGCGCCGTTGACGGGCGCTTGCGTCAGAAGGCCAGGGTTGTGGCCCATGTGGGTGAGGCCAATGAGGGTCGTGGGTTTGGTCAACGAGTGATGGTGGCAGCGAAACGGGCGCGTAAATGATCAACACTTGCTTGGGTGACCAACGCAGAAATGGTGAGCAAGGTTCTAGTAATGCAGTCCGACAGCACAGAGGCGCGTTTCTTTCATCCATAACCTTGGTAGAGTGACCAAAGCGGGACGATGAGCATCCTTCCAGCATCGTGAAAAGGCGGCAGAGAGCGAGACGGGAGGTTTACCTTTGATGCGGCAATGCCCAGCCGTCTCCGGGCTTCGGCTCCGTTCGTGACCCTAACCCCAACCCTAACCCTGGCTCACTCCATTTCCACCGCCAATACCGTGGGAACTGGAACTCCATTCTAGACATCAACAACGCAATTCGAGGCTGGATCTGCTGAGGAACAGAAACCAGCGCCTCCAAATCATGATGGACTGGGACGGTCCTTTGAAAGGTTTCCTGATCAAGTTCTCGAGATCTCGAACCCCACAACGCCAGCACTGTAAAACTATCAATCTCAGGTATGGTACGCCATCACAGGAGATGCTGCTTGTCACAAATGAGGAAGGGAAATAGCAAGAAAAATGCGAACTCATGCGGCTGCCCTTTACGGTTGTAGGATAATTTCTTGTAGGAAGTAGTCGACCTTTCAAGAATTGCCACAACCACCTCCAGGTTGATGATAATAAGCATATGTCATTCATATTCGTAAGGACCCTAGGTCGGCACTACTTGCTACGACATGTGCTATCCAAGCTGGTGACCCTAATCTTTCCTCGGGGCATACTATCTCATCCCAGTAAGGTCGAAATACATCCTCCCCATGCAAAGTCTCCGACCACAAAACGCTCTTCATAAGTGCGAGGACATCATTCCACCCTCTCAGTTGAAATGCAGCAACCGCAGCTCGAGCTCTCTCAACGAACCACTGGTAATGTGCCGATCTCGCCGAGGCCACCAGGCCGACAGTGAAGAACCAGACGTCGAATGGGGAAGAGCCAAGTCGGTCGTAATTCTCAATGAGTCCTGCGATGACTTCGTTCATGATGACGGCATGAGAGTAGTATGTCGGGCCTTGGATGATGAACATGTAGAGTATAGTTGCGTAACGAATACATTCGTTCAAGGGCGATGATGAAGCTTCCGACGGGTCTGGTTTCGAAAGTAGAAGGCGATGAACGACGAAACATGTGAGGTCGTGAAGTCGTGTGGTTGAGAAAGGTGCGTGTTGCGCCTTTTGGAAAACATTTCGCAGGCGATTAATAACGTTGCTGACGGCGTCATCAATTTCGTAGGAGCTGAGGTCGATGAGATGGTCGCCGAGGGTCGCAGACTCCATCTGCCACTCTGGGATAGGCGGAATGCCGTCCCCGATACCGACGTCGTTTTGTGTGTCGAACTGGGGATGGCCCATGATGAGCATCGAGGCCCTGGATAAGCGTCAGGGTCGTAACATTTCTGCCGAAGGGGGAGTGTCACCTACCAGCTGACCATCCTCGCTGTAAGAGGACTTGTCTGTCGGACAGCATTGATGCCACCCCTCAGCTCGACCAGTTTCTTGACTCCTTCGACATGCGTGTGGCTCACTGCAATATTGCCCTTGCCAAACTGGAAGTTGTGAGAAGGGCAGTCAGCCATGGCGAACATACCGACTAACCTCTATCGTTGCCAGTGTGATGACCGAGTTCATCGTGCCATCCTGCACAGCCAATGACACGTCCTCGACCTTCCTCCGAAGCAGAGCCACCGAGTCATCCATGAGTATATCAGAAGACTGGAAGCCCTTCTGGGCCAGCAGCTCTTCATCCAGACATGCCGTCTGCAATGAGACGTGGAACAGGGCCGGGTCACCCAGAGCAAGCGGCCACCACGAGATGAGGAACGGGTTTGACGTTGCGCTCAGGTCCAGGGGGTAATATTGGAAAGCGATCTTATTGTGGACTAACTTAGTGAGCCAGACTGTGACCGACGACGAGAAACGAAACAAATAACATACAAGTACATACAGCTATGGATGAGACGTTGCACCTGTGCCCTCGGAAGCCTCGTCTGCGGGTATGAGTCAAATGGATCCACCGATCCAAACCTGTACGTGGTCAATGTGCCAGAGCCATCGAACGACCGCGTCGACACTCTGTCTCCTCTTCCGGGCCGCCCGGGAGACGCCGGCCATGCCGTCAAGGGCTCGTTTGCGTAGAGGCACTGGACGTTGCGTTTCAAGCAGCGGGAGCAGCGCGGCGTGCGCAGGTCACAGCTGTGCTTGGATCGTGCGCAAGCAGCACAGGACCGACGAAGCGTCTGGCGCATGATGAGGGTAGGGTGAGTCGATTCCTCTGGTCAGGAGAGTGACCCAGGAGCAGGACGAGATGCAGTGTCGAAGTCGAACGAACCCCCGGAGGAATAAGGTGGACTAAGTACGTACTTGGGCCGCTCCTTGACCGAAAGAGGACTAGACTCCGCTGTCTGCATTGTTGGACTTGGCGCATCGAAGGGAATCGGAGTCTAGTCCTATTCAGGTCGTCTGTCGACATGTTCATCGTAACGTTATGCCCTTCACCATGCCCTCGGGACGCCATCCGATTACTTGCAGCTCGTCCAAGGAGCCTTTCTGACGTGGGACACCCTGGCTCTTGAATTGTTCTGTCTGAAAATGGAACCATTTTGCGGCCCGAGCAGGGTTCGTCAGGGTCTGGAAATGCCTTCGCCCGAGTGTCTGATCCAGTTTGGAGGCCCACCAACAGACTGAGCCATCGATCAGGGGCGTCATATAAGAGAGGAATAGGATGCCCGTCACAGAATCTTGTGCTCGAAAGCTTCAGTTGACTTGGAACTAAACCCCCATGATGGACACCGAAATCCTCAACACCACCGGCACTCCGCCTGACCTGCCACAGTCATGGCCTTCTAGCACACCCCAGCTGCGGGACGCCCTGCCAGAGTTTCTCGCAGGATGGTCAACATGGCAATACGTCGTGACGTTCTTGCTCGGCGTTGTTGTCTATGATCAAGGTAGTCTCCAGCATGGTTCATGGGGAGGGCTCGACTAACATCATCCAGTCATGTACATCAAGCGGAAGGGATCGATCGCCGGCCCTCCTCTGAAGATCCCCCTCATGGGCCCCTTCATCCAAGCTCTCCATCCCAAGTTCGAGTCGTACCTCGCCCAATGGGCTAGCGGGCCTCTGAGTTGTGTGTCCGTCTTTCACAAGTACGAACTGCCATCCACTGCTGCTCTATCTCCTTGTTGATGATACTGACACTCGGTGCAGGTTCGTCGTCCTCGCCTCCGACAGAGACATTGCCCACAAAGTCTTCAAATCGCCCTCTCACGCCGAGCCCTGCATCGTGCCCATCGCCAAAGACATCCTCGGCCACAAGGCCTGGGTCTTCCTCCAAGGCAAAACCCACGCCGAGTATCGCCGCGGCCTGATGCCTCTCTTCACGAACCAGGCGATATCCACCTACCTGCCCGTCCAGGACCGCGTCCTAGACGTCTACTTCTCCAAGTTTGTCGCCGCGACCGAAGCCAACGGCGGCCGTGCCACGCCCTTCATGGGCCTCTTCCGCGAGATCAACTGCGCCCTGTCCTGCCGCACCTTCTTCGGCGACTACATCTCCGACAGCGCCGTCAAGAAGATCGCAGACGACTTCTACCTCGTCACGGAGGCGCTCGAGCTCGTCAACGTGCCGCTGTCAATGTACGTCCCCTTCACCAAGACGTGGCTCGGAAAACGCACCGCCGACGCTGTGCACGTCGAGTTTGCAAAGTGCGCGGCCGCGTGCAAGGCGAACATGGCCACCGGCGCGGCGCCGACGTGCATCGTCGACCAGTGGGTGCTGCACATGATGGAGTCGGAAAGGTATCGCGAGAGGGTCGATGCCGGGGACACGGAAGCTGAGAGGCCGAAGAACATGATCCGCGAGTTTACAAACGAGGAGATCAGCGAGACGCTCTTTACGTTTTTGTTCGCATCACAAGATGCGTCGAGCAGTGCTACGACGTGGCTGTTCCAGATTCTCGCGCAACGGCTTGATGTGCTCGACCGGCTGCGCGAGGAGAACTTGCTCGTCAGGGGCGGCGATCGGAGGAAGCCGTTTGACCTTTCCATGTGGGAGTCGATGACTTACACGCACGCCGTCATCAAGGAGCTCCTCCGCCACAGGCCGCCGGTCATCTTTGTGCCGTACCTTGCGACGAAGAACTTTCCCGTCACACCTAGCTATACCGTGCCCAAGGGATCGATGATCATCCCGTCGTGCTACCCGGCGCTGCACGACCCGAACGTCTACCCGCACCCGGACGTTTTCGATCCCGATCGTTGGATCACCGGGGATGCCGAGTCCAAGACGAAGAACTGGCTCGTCTTTGGGGCGGGACCGCATGATTGTCTTGCAAGGCGGTATGTGCCGCTGTCGATGGCGGGGATGATCGGTAAGGCGGCGTTGGAACTCGACTGGGAGCATCGTGCTACGGAGCGATCTGAGGAGATTCGAGTGTTTGCCACGCTGTTCCCCATGGTATGTTCTTGTTTGACTTGATGTCTTGTGTCGAGCTCGAGTTTGCTAACATGTCACAGGACGAGTGCCCATTGACGTTCACAAGACGCGCTTGAGCCAGAGATGTCATTGAATATAAGTAGGATATCTCCATGGCAAAACTTATCGTGCTGCTTCTGCCACAGGCATCGTTCTGTAAAGATATTCTGCAAAGATGTAATAGTCATAATCATTACCCAGCTCTGTAGTCTGGTGTCTATGGGCATCAACCCAGCCATGCGATGTCTATATCTAAACCCTCTCAATCTTCATCTTCACCAATCCAACTCAATAATAGCATCCAAACCCACCACGGCATACCGCGTAGCAAACAGACACCTCCCCTCGTCGCAGTTCGCATGGAACATCATCTGCCCGCCGTTCGCAACGCTCGTCGCACCACCAGGACTCACAAGCCCATAGTCGCCCGTCTTCAACAGCGGCCTGCTCGCCCTGACATACGGCCCCTCAACCCTCCGACTGACGGCGTAATTAATATTATACTTATCCGAAGCATAACACCAGCTGCTGAAGAAAAGGACATACGTCCCATCCTCAAGCCTCACGATATCCGGCGCCTCAACAAGAGGACCGTCCTCTTCCGTCCGGTCGAGAATCTCCACGGGACCCCCTATCTTCGTGAACCCATCCGACTCGACCTCCTGCAGCATGATCGGCGTCGCAACAACCGGGTCGACAGAGTTCCCGCAATCCCCTCCGTTCCCATCATGGTTCCCGTCGACCTTGTACACGACGTACCTCCGCCCGGTGCCCACGTCCAGGAACCCAGCGGGATCGATGGCGCCCCCCTCATCGAGATGACAAGCCCACGGCTCAGACATCGGGCGATACGGCCCCGTCATGTCATCCGCCAGCGCGACGCCGACGCAGTGCTTCCCTTCCGCGTCCGGCAGCTCGCCCGAGTAGTAGAGGACGTAGCTGTCGTTCCCCGTGCGCCGGACGTCAGGCGCCCATGTGTTCCGCCCGCTCGTCCACCCCTTGTCAGGCATGGCGTCGTCTTCAACGTACGTCCATGGGCCGAGGGGGTCCGGCGCGACGGCGGCCTGGACATTGCGGCCGGCCGAGTTTGTGGCGAAAGAGTACCACTGCCCGTCGTCATCCTGGAGGATGCATGGGTCTGGAAAGTCCCTCTCGAGCTGGACGTCGCCCGTGCCGGCAGTGTCGTAGGCGTAGAGCGGCAAGATGGGGATCTGAGTTGGAACGGGGGAGGCGACTGTGAGGGGGAGGAGTGTCGCCAAGGCGGTTGCCGCAATGAGGCTCTGCGCCCGTGATGGTATCATGGCGGCTGAATTAAGGAGATAAAATCGATCGACTGCTCTATTGGTGTGACTGTGCTGATCTGCGGCGACCTCATCCAGACAAGCCTCAGCTGGGCCATCTCACACCTAAGTATCCCGCCCGATGCAGGCACAAATGGCTCTCTCTCTCTCTCTCTCTCTCTCTCTCTCTCTGTCCCCCTTTTAGTCTCTCCCCCCTTAAGCCAAGGGCTTGACTGACGCAAGGTCGCATCCCTAGCTTCTGCTCCCGGCCGGAGCGCTTCAAAGCATAAGCCTCACGGCGAGGTCATCCCGTTTCCCGCGTCATGCCCTACCCGCCGCCGCCGATTGCCAGCGGGTCGGAGGTGAGGGAGCCATGTCATCGAGAAGAAAAGTTCCGATCATGCTTCCCGGCAGACCCCACCCACCCCCCCCCCCCCCCNGGACAATATCTCAGCCCTTCTATCGGGGCCGCGGACGACGGAGAGCGAATCATCGACTTTGGGCATGGCGCGGCCCGACCGGGAAGTTCCCTGCGCTGAAAGGGGAAGGGGGAAAAGGGGAGATGCCAGCGACCATCATGACAGCTCAGGTGTGCATCTTCTAGCGAACCCAACCTCACCACGTCTCCATGACGTGGAAACAGTGGGCTTGATCCGCCTCTAGGATCCATCATTCTGGAGTCGTTGGAAACATCCGGCAGCTCATCCAACGGACTCGACAAACAGGGAGCCACCTGGATGTCTTAGCGGGCGTTAGGTTGTGAGTCGTTAGGCTCGGCTCACCGAACTGTTCGGTCATTGAGAAGACGGGACGAAAGACATCTCGATGAGACCCAAGAAGACCGAAGACCCTGAGGCTGAAATATTGGTGTGGTGGGTGGTGGGACAGACATGGAGATCGGAGAAAGATCTGCGTCGGCCCCTGAGACAAGAGACGGAAGATGGGCCGCATGAACGTCATTGCTTCGCCTTGCTGTGCCTGTCAAGCGTCGGCTTCTTTCTGCCTTGTCCTTTCGCATTGGGCATGTCGAATTGCGTGTTTCGCAATGTTCTGGGCCCGGCGGTCCATGTCAGAATGTATGCATGCCGGCAGTGAGGGTTCGAGCACACATCTTCAGCCCTCACCTTCACCTTCACCTTCACCAACCATCACGGCTTGTGCTAAACAACATTGTTCTCGTATCACCATCTACTCCGATCCAGACAACAAACACAATGTTCACAAATTCATCCAAACGCCTAATGCCCAAGCCATTTTAGTGGTACAACGGCCTTGCCACCCCAACGGCCGATGCAACGGAGAAAGTGGTATCGCGCCAAAACCGCCGTGTCCCAACGTCGTAGCCCCAAAGAGAGTGTCTTAATCGCTCTCCTCGTCGCTGTCGCCCTTGGACTTCTTCGCAGCCTTGGCCGCCTTCTTCTCCGCCTTCCTGCGCTTGCGCTCGGCCTTCTCCTCGGCCGTCTCGCCCTCGTGCTTCTTGCGCTTCTTCGAGTCCTTGTCGTCGGCGTCCGAGGCAGCAGCCGGGGTGTCGGCGGTCGTCATCTCCGTGTCGACGGCGGCTTCGGAACCAGCCTTGGCGGGAGTGGCAGGCGCGTCGGCCTGGGCGCCGCCGCTGAAGTCCTTGTACTCCGACACCCACTTGGCGGGTGTCGCCTCGTTCGGCCTGCCGTACTTGTCGAGCTTGCCGTCGGCCTTCATCTTCTTCTTCTCCGAAGCCTGGGGGCCCAAGCCCCACTTGCGGGGGTACAGGTCGCGCTCCATGATGCAGCGCTTGATCTTGGCAACGACGCCGTGGTCTGGAATAGTCAGTAAAGATATTTGTGCAGTGCACCTCTGTTCAACATACCGCAAGTCGACATCTCGACGGTGGACATCTGGGCAATACCCAGGGCAATGGCCTCGCCCTTGGTGGTCATCATGACAACCTCGTCGTGGACCTCAATCTCAGACTCTGCGTGACGTTAGCGGTGATCCCATCCACGACGAGCGCCAAAACATACCGTAACGGAGAAGACCGGGAAGCATGAGCTTGGCACCGTAGCACACAGCGTTGACAGCGCTGTCCTTGACAACGATACGCTTGTAGCTGGTAAGGAGAGTCTCCAGAGGGGAGATGACCCTGCGGAGGTAAGACTCGTCCCTGGTGTTGTCCATGGTCCACTGGGCGTCGAGGACGTCGTGCAGGGTGACGAGACCCTTGTTCTCGTCCATGGCACCGGAGCGCACACGACGCAGCTCCTGCATGTGGGCGCCGACACCGAGGAGGAGACCCTGTGATGCTCGTTAGTCGACTGTCAGGCCGCAGTGGCACGGTCAAAAACATACCAGGTGGACGCAGAGGGTACGGATGTAGGTTCCGGCCTCGCAGGAGACCCAGAAGACACCGAGGTGGCGGTCGTTGTCGAACTCGATGACCTTCGACTCGTGAATGGTACGAATACGGAGCTGACGCTTGACGGCCGAGATCAGGGGAGGACGCTGGAACAGAGCACCAGTGAGGGCTGCAACCTGTTAGTCTGTGCATGGGTGAGGAATCGGCATGGTGCGCTTACTCTCGAGGGCACGAGCGAACTGGACCTGACCACCGGGGAGCTTGTCGTGCAGGCGGATGACGCAGACATATTCCTTACCGGCACCCTGCTGGCTCTTCACGAGCCTGGTGGCACGATCAATACTGGACCTGTTAGCGATAGGTAACCAAGGAAGAAAGGCACAAGACCTACCAGACGATCAGGCAGCCCGTGACCTTGGGGTCAAGAGTACCGCTGTGACCAGTCTTCTCGACACTGCAAATCGTTAGCAATAATTCGGCTAGTTCCGGGTGCGCTGGCGAGATTGTAGGATTCTCCGTGGCCTCTGCTGCGTAGGATAGTATCGTCGTCAAGACAGGGTTTGGGACACCCGGCGCATCGTTGGACAGACAGGCGTGTGCATAAGAGAGTGCCGAGACATCGCTCCCACAGTCTTCAAGCCGTGTCCGCCCTGCGACAATTGCCCAAGTCAATGCCCCTGACTAGCAGAAACCACGTCGAAATCCCCAAATCCGTTGTCATATCGCGTCGTCAGGGAGAAACCGTACCGAAGCATGCGCTTGAGCCAAGCGACGACCTCGTGAGAGCTGGGCTGCGAGACTGTCAGATCAATTGTTCCCCTCATCTCCCGCAACCTTCTCGGTGAAAGGATGGACGCACGTTCGAGGGCTTGTCGAGGTTGATGACACCGCTGGAGATGTACGACTTGATGTCACGCTTCAGAGGGCTGCATCCGGCGGGGATGGGCGTGAAGTGTCCGGTGCGAACGAGGACTGCAGGCAACCCGTTAGCAAAACAGTAACATCCACGGCCAAAGGTGTGAAGACTTGCGCTTGTCATAGTTCTTGAGCAGCAGAGGCCAGCTGCTGGTGTCGAGCTGAGGAGTGGCGGCCTGGGGCTTGATGGAGTACTCCTCCTCCTCGCCGTGCTTCACGATTTCCATGGTCATGTTTCGGGCCTCGGGTCGTGCCTTCTTTCTTTCTTCGCGACTTCCTATCTGCAACGGGCAATTGACCTCGTGGGGGGGACGAGAGTCTGGTCGAGCAGTGGCTGGTCGGGCGTCGCGACTTGTTCTTGCTGGTCGAGCTTTGTTGGTTGAGTTCCAGCGGGACGAAGCTTCCAATTTTTTTTCTTCGACTTTGCTGTGGGGGGAGCTGCGACCGAGGATGGGACCTCTGATTGGTTGGTGGATCAGCACCAGCCACAGCGCCACCATCCCAGCCGCGCCTGACGTTTCGGTCGTCTTATCTTTGTTCCTTATCTGGCTGACGCTTTCCTCAACTCCAGTGTGAGGAGGGCCTGAAGAAGGTATGAGCTGCCATGCAGGTATCCTCCGACCTGATACCCCAGAATGCAAGTGTCTGCAGATAGATGCCTGTATGTTGGCCCAGTGGTGAGATTAATATATCAGGTACCCATCTTCTTTGCGTCCTCAGAAAAATTGTGTATTTTGAAATGTTTGTCCCCAAGATACTTCACTTGACGCCAGTCTTCAGCCCGAGTTGTCTCGCACGGCTTGTACCGGAAACACGATGGCTTGGGCAGATCATCTAATTTCTCTCCTTCGTCGCAGACTTCAGGATGTGTTGATATTAGACACTCAGTACAATCAAGGTCAACAGACCCAGGTTTCCCATATCCGACCTTTGGATGCGCAGTTGGTATAAAACTCCAGACTCCTCCCCCCGCGACCCCAAACATTGATTTGTACACCGGGCCTGGTCACCATGCATACCCTTTCCTCCGATTATCCTGTGGCGAATCATGGTAGTCGGCCGGGTTGTACTGAGCGTACACCGGTCTCTCCGGCTGGTGTATCGGCTGCACGTCCAAGGCGGGGGCAAGGTGCTGTCCATAGTTTCCCTCGACCTCCCTGAGCTCATATGACTCTTCCCCGACGCCCTTGCCCTTCATGTCTTGCTGCCACACAGGCGAAGGCTCGGGCCCGCCCAAAGCGATGCCGACTTCTTGCGGTACCGTCCGCATCGGCGGCTTATCAGCCGGCCAAGGCATGTTGTGTCCGTCTACAGCTGTGTCTGGGCTGTTGTACTGTGACGAATAAGGAGAGAAGTACCTCTGGTGAAACTTCTCCGTGTGTGTACTCTGAGGCGAGGTGTCCCAGTCCCTCAGTGGCTTCTGGCTCTGTGGTGTGTCGTCCCAGCCTCGAAAGGGATGCTGGCTTGATGGGCTTTCGAAGTATTCGCCCCTAGTGGTGTTTATTGGCGTCGGCCACGCAGCCATGGCCTTCTTGACCTTCTCGTCGTAGGTTTTGAGGAATGATCGGCGTTTCCTGCGGCCGTTGCAGATGATGCAGAATCCAGCGACAACCAGGATGAGGAGAAGCGCTCCGAACGCAATGCCTACTCTGGCATCGAGACTCAGAGGGCCGGGGTAGTAATTGGGGATGTTTGTGGCGACTGGCGTTGGTTCGGTGATGTTGACCGCGAGCGTGGTGAACGGCGGCCCATCAACGGATACGCTGCTTCCGTTGATAGGCATCTGCTCGCAGCCGGCTTGCAGGACAGTCATGACTTCCGCAAGTTAGCAAGATGGTGAATCCGGGCCACTTTACAGAACTTACAGTTGGCAAGGTAATGGTTGCTACCAGCACGGAGACATGACGCGCACCGAGGTAGCTGGTCATGGATCCAGGTTGAACAATAGCCGTACGCCGTGCCATTAGGCTCAAGCTCATTGTACGTGACCGCGAGCTGCAGCGGCTCGCAGGCGGTGCTGATCTTCCGTCAGCGCTGGCAGGTAACTTGAAGTACACATCAACATACCTCGTCAAGCAAGGGCTTGATCCGACATCTTCATTGTCCGGGTAGCCAAACAGGCAATATGATACGGCATATCGAAGGTTGTCTAGTAGCAACAGTCAGCACCCGATTCACAAGCTTCGCGATTCAGATCGTAAACTGACATAGAGCCCATTGTGTGTCGGTTTGGTCGCCGTCAATGTAGCCACTGGTGAGCTGACATGTCGTACACCGCTCAAAGACACCACCTTCAGCGCTCGTGTCGTAGTCTTCCTCCTTGCACACCAACTCATCCGAGCTGGTCGAGTCGAGAACATTGCCGCAGAGAGTCTGGCAAGGTGACCCATCTGCGGCCATGAGCGCCGACGTGCGGCTCAGGCACAGCCCGAGCCAAAGGGCACCGATAGCAAAGCGCATGTTGAAGGGTCTGACGCGTGTCGACTTCTGGTTGCTTAGAGATTTCGTCCCCGGATTCAAGGTGGGGTATGATTCCGTTCGGATTGCCAGACGTCCGTATTCGTTCTCACATGCCGACGTGGGAAACAATCGTAGGTCCCTCAACAGAGATGTCTGATGGAGACTGAATGCGACGGACGACGAAGCTTGCGCAGAGATACTCAGAATTCAGAGCTGGAACGGCCGGAAGCTCGAGCGCAGAACAACGTGGTTCTCATATGTGCGACATGAAGTGAGAAGCGGGGATTCTGCGATCACGCCGTGGAGGTGTGACGGGGTGACGAGAAGCGCTATGAGTGCTGCAGGTTGTGAGGAAAGCCGCATGGCGTTGCAGTGTTGGTGCAGGTGATGGGCAGCTCATCACACAATCCCGGTTGCCTCTTTGGTGGCCCGCCAGCCGCCCGTTCGGCCAGCCGTCACTCTACCCTACCCATGGCCCATCCATCACCCACTCGTCAGCCCTCTGCTTGGCTCCGTGCTTTCGCTTGAGCTTGTTGCTCGACCGAAGGAGGTGAAGATGTGAGGGGTTGGGGGTGGACTGGGCGATTGGGATCTTCGATGGCGCCCCGACCTCTGATCCTTGACTCGGGGGGCAGTTGCCGCTGTGGTCGAATGTGCCATATCCACATGAACAAACAAGCCGCCAATCAAAGCCAGCAAACCGTTCAAATGCGCGTGCTACATGCAAGGGCTCTGCTCCAATTCACACGCTACTGGCGAATAGGCTCGCGGGAAGTGTTTCCTGCTTGGTGATTCGCTTGCTGCTGAGCCTGTGCTGAACTGGAGGCGGGCGATGTGGTCAAGTGTATGACAGGGGTAGTATCGGTGTCCGTGGCGGCCAGACCACAAACCACGGAGGCCGTCCAATCGTTCACCACTCTAGTCAATCTTCAAGTCCCATCGCTGTCCGAATTGGGCGAAGACTCTACCAAGCCCTGGCTCTTCACGGAATCCGCCTCTGAGGTGCGGAAGACGTGTTGGTTCTCTGGGCTTGGCAGTCTATTCTCCCGCCTACCTGCCGCTCAGGTGCCGCTTCACTTTCACACCGGAACGATGCAGCACGCCACACTTTTACCACGACGTCTTTCTCTTCGGAAGGGGGTGAGTCGCGGTCAGGGCCTTGTCAAGCGCTGAACATCTTCACCGTCAAGAAAACTGGCGGTTTGATCGGAGAAAGCAGGTCTAATTTTCCTGGTTAGGGGGCTCATCTAGTCTTGGTTAAATCCAATCAAGCAGCTTCGTAAATGTCATTTCATCTCATCAGTGAATTATTTGGCTACCTAATACATACATGTTCTCGTGAGCGAACAATGGCGTGCTGGCCAGCACCTCTAACTCCGCTGCGCTGAACAGTGATAAAGAATGGATATCAAACGTTGGGCGGCGAATTCATTCGTGAAGAAAAATAGAAGAAATCAAAATGCAAGACAAGTCATCGCGCTGGCCCACAAGCCTGTTGCTCCTCCTGAGCTGCGCATCGCCAAATACCAGTTCGCCGTGTCTTTTGGCTTCCCAGATTACCCGTAAACGCCGTGCATGTCTGCCATATGTCCCTCCTTATTCTAGGCGGCCACGCTGTTGGGTGCAGTGGCCATGCTCATGATATCCCGCTCCACAGCATCTGGAGAAGGTGCCTTGGTCCCTGGACTGGGCGATTGCACACCGTCCTCCTCGAATGATGCCTCTGTCTCGTTGACGAATACTTCTGCTTTCGGTGTTCGGGTCTCGAATGATGGGGTTGACGGCGAGCGACCAGGAGTCGAAAGTGTGTCGATTGTCTCGGCCAAAGACCCGGAATCGCTGCAGGCAATACCATCCGGTGTCGACCGAGAAGCCTGACTCACGACTTGCTCAAGGTCGCTAGTACTTGGCAAAGGTGAAGTTCTTGCGATGGTAGATTCCGAACCAGGAGACGAGTCCTGGGCGGCGGCAGCCTCAGCGGTGGTGTCGGGGCTGCTTGATGCTTGGGCACCGTGAACAGGGCAATTAGGGCAGACCACGGATTCGACAGCTGCAAAATCTTGTTGAGCAGCAGCTGGAGAGCCAGTGGATCCACTGGACGAGCCAGATGCCCGGCGTTTGTATTCTTGCTGCAGCTCTGAGCGGGCCCTATCGGGCGAGAAAGTTCGGTCTTCTGGGGATGACCCAGGGGGAGAGAATGTAACCCCTCGAGATGCAGACCGAGATGGGGGACGCATTTTTGTTCTGTCCATGGCAGTTGGCGTCCTGGATCGCTCACGAACCCTTGAAAAGTGCGGCTCCCGTTCCTCAGATATCGACGCAGATCTAGAACGATGGTCCATGCGGGACATCGGTCTCGGCGAGTTATGTGCTCCCGGGCGCGCGAGCCCCGACTGAGGCCGAGTCGTCTCGATGCCGAAGATGCTTGGGCTTGCGCCGATTAAAATAGATGCTGCGGCTTCGGTCGGACGGCTTCTGCTGCAATTACGTGACTTGGGTGAGCTGGGTCTGTCAGGAAAAGGAGACTGAGTTTCCTCGTTCCGGTTCCGGTTTGCGGACTCTGCTCGTTGGGATATGCTGTCCAAATGCTGTGACACGGCAGCTGCCATGTCACGATGGGCAAGGCTCGAGTCTGGACGCTCATGGTTCCTGTTTCGGCTGGCATTACGGGACTTTGGTGACGAAGGACGCGCAGGTTGGTTGTCTTGGCCGCTCTGGTCGCTCGTTGGGGGAGATCTGCTGGAGCTTCGATCTCGTGTTTCGCCCATATTCGAGTAGCGCTCATCTTTCCTCGAGGTGCGTGTTGCACTAGAAGATCGCATCGTGTTCGAGTTGTGTGCGCGTTTCACCGGTTCAGTCTGCATCGCTGGGCCATTGGAAGCTTGCGGAGTTCTTCTTCCAACGGGTGACGGCGCAAACGGCGGCCAATCGTTGGGATCAACCGGGGTGTGTAATGCGGCATCGATGGGGGTTCGAATAGAAGTAGACGAGGGGCGCCAGAAGTACCGAGAGGCTATCGGTGACATGTCATCGAAGGGCGTGATAGGGCTGAAAGAATCCTCGGTATGAGTGATCGTGACCTCGCCTCCGTAGATTTGCATGTCCGGAATTGGTCTGGGATATCCGCTCAGAGGTAGGCCACTGTCCGGATAAGGGGTGCTTTCCGCTGGGGGCCTCTCGTTCGACTTGATCGATTGATTTGAGCGGATAGATTGAACCGACTGAACCGAGCGAACCGAGTGAGTTGATTGCGTACTCATGGGCTGAGGACTGACGGCTTGCCAGTTGCCAAAGGGCGGGGATTGTGGGATGATCAACTTGGGCCGCACGGCTTGCGGAGTGGGACTCGGCGCTGTTGGAGTTGGAATATCGTGAGAACCAGTGGATTTGGCTGATGTTGCTGATGTTGCTGATGTGGAAGAAGCAGGATCTCGGCGTGTAGGATACTGTGGAATCTGAATTTGCGGGTTCGGTCTTGTTCGTTTTGTGGAAGTCGCTGTCGCGGTATTGATGGCACTCCCAATGGCGGCTTGTGAGGTGGGAGGCTTGCTGGCCGATGATGGCTCTTGCGCGCCTTCGCTCTTGGGCGAGGAACGCGCTTCATGGAACTTTGGTGGCTGTTGTCCCGGCGCTGGCGACTGCGAGATTTTCTGCAGCTCCCCTTGAGCTGGTTCTGAACTATCGGCATCCGGACGGTACAGGAGTTTGGCGTATGGAGGGTTGTCGGTGTCGACGACGAGAAGCTCCTTCTCGCCCCGGCCAAGCAATCCATAGACCTTGACCTCGCCGTCGTGGATTCCGACAACTGCACTCGTGCCGGCGTAGACGGCTTCATCCTCGGTGCCCGTGCGGTTACAGAAGACGACGATGATTTCCTCGTCGTTCTCAGATCTAATGAGAGGTTCCAAGCGGGTTACCCAGTATGTCAGGGTCTCCATGTCGGGCTCGTTAGGCATGCGACTGAACATCCTGCTGTCCTCGCGGGTCATCCAGGCCATGGAAACAATGACGAAGTTAGACGAGTACTCAAGAACGTGGAAGGCGAACTCGAATGCGTGCCATGGTGCTTGGAACTTGTAGGGGCTAAGGAGGTTAGTTCGGTGCTCAGATGTTAGGTTGCCTTCGGAATCTCACTTCAAGTCCATGCCTGGAGGCAAAGAAAGTTAGCAAGTTGTCTGGAATATCAGCTTCGCAAGAGTCACTCACAAATGCCCATCGACGTGTGACCCAAGCCAGGGATGTACCCTTCAAAAAACCCTGTGTCACCTTCCAGCGCCCATGTCTCGTCGGTGTAGTACAGAAAGCTTTTTCGATAGTTCGCGACCGTCTCGCCATCCCCGTTGACAATGATGGCCGAATTGTAGTATTCGGGGCCAGTTGGCCATTTGGGTGAGGGGTCGACTTTTTCTGGATACCCAGCAGCGACAACACAGTTGTATTTCAGGGCGGTGGTGCGAGCCCATAATGCTGTGATGCCGGAACCAGATGGCTCAAGATAGGGTGCGATGTGCTCCAAGGACTTGAAGTTGTAACCTGGATAGCGTTGTCAGCCATGTTCCATTGCTAATGTGCCCGCCCGCGCAACCACGGCCACTGTAGGCAGCCTTGGGCTGAGATGCTCATGCCGCTTCCTGTCGCGCACCCGCCCCCTTCGCTTCATCGCACGAACCTGAAAAGGCCATTTCAGGCAGGACCAAAAGGTCGAGTTCCTCGGGGTTCGCTCTGCTGAGGACAGCATCGGCTCGGTTGAGGTTATTGTCGACGTCGCCGACCTGCGGCGCGAACTGAACACAACCAATCCTCATCGTGAGATCCGACCAAATTCATGGACTGACGCAAGATGCCACAACGCGAGTCTCTCTAATGGGAAATGACGAAAGACGAAAGACGGTCGCGCGCAGCAATCTTGGGGCGAAAGGAAATAACAAACGTCAGCAAAAGATCACGCCGCTATTTCGAGGTGTGTTCAAGATGGGCCAGAAGCGATATATGGGGTAGGGTGGGAGAGAGAAGGGGGGAGTAGACCAAAATGGTACATGGGGGGGCGGGGAACTGGCAAGCAACGAGCGCGGGCGGAAGTCCATGAGGCTGAGGGGCCGTGGCCGCGTCCAACGAGAGGGCGACACTAACCGCCCATCTCACCTATCTGGCCCCGGACCGCATCCCACCATCAGCCTGTCCATGTCCCCCAGTCAAGTGTGACGCCTGACGCGAGGGCCGGCCACTCACAGCTGCTCGAGATGTGAGATGGCGCCAACGACAGGAGACGGCATGCGGGCATTTGGCTTGGGATGCTGGTGGTGCTCGCTGGAGCCAATGCAGCTCTCATCAAGGGGACGAAGGTACCTACCAGTCGCCTAGCGCTTCACATCACTGACGCCCGCCAATGTCTTCGCCAACAGCGACATGCAGACCGCTTCTATGAGGTGCCGTGATATTGGTAACACGAGACGACGGGCGCTGTAAGCCTCTATGGTGGCCTTACCATGCCCGACTCGGTCATCCATCCTAAGGGGTCCGGGGGCTTTCTGGTCAGATCGAGCATCAACCGCGGCAAACAGCATCAGCGTGCGATGGAGAAAGATATGTAAACCATCGATCGAGAAATTCAGTGACAAAACTTCAAGCAACTGACGCATCCTTTGAAGAGCTTTTCTGGTCGATAAGGCCATCGTATCGTCGTGTCTGTGGGCGTTGGTGGACATGGCCGTAGGCAGAGAGAGGGAGAGCAGGGAGGCCTAGCGATTTCATCAGAAGCCATTTCCCCTCCTAACTCCAGTGCAATTCCCAAGCCTTTGGGTGAAAGTGGATCAATAGTCAACGAGCGCACGTTCTCATTTGTCCTGTAGCAGAACCCCCTCTTCGCTGCAGTCGAGGCCACATGGATTTGGGATCTGATTCGCTTCTGTCCCGCGTGATGGAGACGGGGACTTCCTCTCATCCAATTGCTGAGCGTGCGCCTATATAGGCGCTCAGTCCTACCAGATATCTGTGCCGCCGTGGCCATCACCCAATCCGCCTCGAAGCAATCGGAAGGAGTCGTCCTCTTATTAGCTAGGGCCGGACAAGCTGCAGATATCCAAGTGTGGTAGGGCTCATGGGTCGTGTGAGCCGTCTTTGTATCTTGTTGGCAACAGGGCGTTACAAGCGCTCACATTGTTCGCAAGACACTTAGCACACCTTGGACAATCTTTCCCCTCCATTCGCCAGGAAGGGTAATACCGGAATGTTGCGCCTACACACGTGCTCAACCGTTGATGCGCGTATCAGCAACGCCGCAAGGCGTCCTGCCAGCCGATTTATTTCTGGTCGGCACCACTGGTAGACAGCCACCCCAAAGAGTCGGTGAGAACCCAAGGAACGATCGGTGTTGCATTCCGGCAAGAAAGGTTTCAAATGCCATGTAAATCTTTACTCCTTCTCTGATGACATCCAACCAAGAATGAGTCCTCGTCGCCAGCCCCGTGATCAGTACTTTTCTGTCTTCTCCGGCCCCCTGTCACCAAGCCTGGTATTGTCGTTGACGTACCGAAAGCCGAAGAAGGCACGCCTATCCCGTTTCTCACTGCATCAACGTCAGCCACGTGCTCTCACCCAACATCCCCAAAACACGGTCACTCACTTGGTCAAGGTCATGACAGCCACATCCTCCTCAGCCTCAGCATTGTAGCCCCAAGAGACGCCCCACTTGCTCCCCTCGCATGGCTTGTCGAAGAAGCTCATCTTCCCCGGATCCTGCCCCTTCTTACCGCTGTACGACACGACGCACAGGACCGAGTCAAAGTCAGGATGCTCAATGGTGAAGATGAGGGCCATACCGGGCGTCTCTTCAGACTTCATGACATCTGCGGAAGGGTAAGTGCCCGCACCGCCGGATATTCGACCCCCACTTACAGCGATACACATCCCCGAGCGACCATTCTGAAGCGTACTCCAAGCTATCGAGCGTGCTGCGAGGCACGGCACGCACTAGCTCAGGCGGCCTCTGGAAGATCTGATAATCCTCCTCGCCAGTCGTGGTCCCCGTCATGAACTTGGTTATGTCGATCCAGCTGCTCTCATCATCAGCGAGGGCGCGCCACGTCGCCTTGCCTTCCTTGTCGAAGCCGACGACCGTGATAGAGACGTCTTTGGCGGCCCACATGCGGACAATCTCGTAATCGCTGGCCTCGCGACACTGTGTCTTCGTGAAATCGGCATTCGTCCCGAATACATCCTCTGTAGCCCGGCCCTGTGGCCCGTCAACACTGGCTTCGCAAAAAAGCGGATTCGAGCCGTCGGTGGACGTGATGAGTCGCTGAACCCTGCAGTCATCGTCTGCGGCTGAGCAGGCCCGTCGGCTCATGAAAACGGTACCGACGCCAGGCTGTGCATTAAACTGGTACCCAGGTGGCAGGATGATGGCGAAGCCGAGTTGGACAAAGCCTAAGAGATACAAGACTGCGGCGACAGACATCGTCATAGGTAGGCACTGGCGATAAAAGGGTCAGGAGCGCGTATGGACAAGTCTCAGTCGCGAGAAACGAAAAAAGGTGCAGAGCCGTCTGAGGAGACGCTTGCTTTGCTTTTTATGCCCGCAAAGAATTGTCATCTTCCGCAAAAGTGGCAAGTGCGAGCAGCGACACTTGTGCTGAGCTTCAAGGCGAGAAGCATGCCGTGACACCCAAGTACAGGCTTCGAGCTAATGAGTCTGCCTGTTTGCATGGTGCGCCGGTCAACGGGTACATGCTGGTGTTTGACCAGAGTAGCCCACAATGTTGCGTCCGTATGATGCCAACACGACGGCTAGGCTCCATACAAACACAAAAGCGGCAAAGTCCAACATTTCGTTGCCTCGTCAACATCAACGTGAAGGCCATTGGAGCACAAGAAGAAAGAGATACCATCTCACTCTCTTGAAGTGGGAGCTTGGTGCATAACGAACGGCCAGCATGTCCTCACTCAGGCTGGACATGTTCCGGGTCTCAACAGCCACGCCAAGGTAAATCACTGGTGGTGCCTCTCGGAGGTGACGAATACAACGAACCAGCCGGCATCGCTGCTATTGCAGAGCAGTGGATACGTGTTTGCTTGCCTCATGGTGTACTTACGATGTTGAGTGGGGGGCCACAAAGATGAGAGACGACCGCAGATGAGCACCGTGAGGAGGTACCACAGTACAGACTCAAACAGGTTCGCTATCAGGCCACAATGCCTAATCATATTCGAAACCGATCCAGAATATGTCGGTTGGAGCTGGCTGGAGACCGGCCAGGATTGGTGTTTGTCGAAGTCCACTTCGGCCCGAGACAGGGTGTTGGAGGATGGTGCCGATCGTGCTGATTGCCCGATCGATAGTGTGGTACAGGTCGAAACTTGTCCTGCTGTCATCCGAGATATACCACAGGTTCCACATCGGTGCGCCGAGGTGATGCAAGATGCCGGAGGATGTGTTCAGTTATACCGAAGACGTCGTCAAGGTTGCAGAGCATGTTGAAGCGGCGTTGGCGAGGGACCTCATTGGCGATGAATATGGCAGATTCACCCGCTGTTGGTCTACCTCAACGGAAGACGAAGTAGATTTGGTCAGGGAACCGAGGGTAGATATATCTTCGAAATGCTGTCGTCGAGAAGCTGCCACCTAAAAATAACCCTCGAGTTGAACTCAAGTGCCGAAGACAAGTTGCCAAAAACAGATGTGATGGCGTATTGGTTCTGGAGCCTGGACCGCGCGGCATGATGGCCTGATCTTTTGGTAATAGGTTAACTGGAGTGGATCCATACTCATGAACTTTGGCATCTCAAGCAGAAGTGACACTGTCTGCAAAGAGGATCAGAACGGGTGTCTTGCAGTCGGCATTTGCGGAGGTGGGTGGAAGGCGAGTTGGAGCTGGTGGAGATGGAATGCTAATAGGAGTGGGAAGGAGAAAGGAGAGGAGAAGCAGTCTAGCGCGAAATGCAGCCACAATCACATCACACTCGCTGCTGCTATTCGTGGCTGTCATTGCCGCGGGTTCGGCTCGAGGTTCAACGTGAGTGGAGAGACAACCGCCAACGCGGCTACTGCCTACTAGTCCCTGTCAAGCTTTCAACGTGGAGCTGCCAGATCTTTCGAAGTGGAGCTCCACGAGGGGTTGATCGGTCATCAAACTGGCCTGACTGGCACGGGGAGATCAAGCGGATGGCTGGCCGGTGATTTTCGGTCAGGGGTGAAATATTACCAAGCTTCCTTCCTTCTCTGCTAGCTGAACGCACGTGAAGGGGCGGGGTTTGGGCCATTTGGAAGATCCCGCCAATACAATGATAAAGCAGGCGCGGAAAGAAATTCTTGGACACATGCGAAGCTGGGTGTGGCATGGACTCTGTGCAAGGGGGGTAAGGACGAGGAGCAAGTGGCCTGATTTCCCCGCACACGTCGACTCTAAAAGCTGGGCAGCCTGGCGTATGCAGTCAATCAGATTACAACACAGACCAAAAGGACCAGAAGAGGCCAGCGGGACGGGAAGGGCAGGCCGGAGAATGCCAGCCACCAGCTGGGTCAGAAAGCCCGAAGCCCCTCCATTCGAACAACATCTTGGCGCTTCAGATGGCTTGGAGGGGTGGCCGCGCCGAGCGGCCAGCGCCTGCAAGAACCATTCATTTCGGGCTGTTGCGTTTCAACCTCCCCGCCTTTCTAGGCGGTTTCGCCCAATGGCGACATTTCGTTTCCCCTCATCCTTGTCGATCTACGTGACTTTGGCGCCCGGAATCTCGCCAACGACATGTTATTGGTTCGACACGATCGCGTCGAGAAGGAAATAAGGACACACAGAGCTGTCATTGGCCAGTTGCCATGCCTCTCATCTTGGGCGTTCGGTCGACCCTGGCGATTCTATTCTCAGAACACATGTGCTTTCCCTACTCGTCTGAGGTAGCGTTCTCGATGTTTTTGGGTCGGCTGGATGTTGGCCGCCCGGCTGGCCAGGCGGGTTGCCACCTTACTTGCACCATGAACCACACCAAATTTACACGCCCAGCTCTGCTTGCAGCGAGCTTGTAGTGGCGATCCCTGCAATCTGAAGGTTCGCTTCGGTGTCTGCAGCCTGCTCACATTCTGGCATATATCTCCATCACTCTCCCACAAGCGACCATGGGTCCGATTTGGATGAAGCCTCTTCCACCTTGCCAGCCTCGTGGCCATATTCCTCTTGCGGACAGACATCTTCCTCCTTCCTTTACGCGGATGAAGTCCTCTCGTGCTGGCTTGATTATGATCTCCAGACCTTGAAATCGCCTAACCTCGACCCTTCGCCCCCTCCTCGGCTGTCTACCACCTTCCGCCCACATCACCTCTCGCCTCTCCCATACAAGGCTCGACATGGCTCCTCGAAACTTGGCACGGGCTCTAGGCCTGCTGTCCCTCGCCTCGACTGCTCTTTCATTATACGTCACACCGCAATCTGACTGCGCTGCGTTATGCTTGGGAAGCGCAAACGAGACAACAAGCTCCACGGAAGCTTCCATCTCCTCTTCTGACATTGTCTGCATGGATTCCGAATACAGCTCTTCTGCATCAGGAATCAGGTATCGCAACTGCATCGACTGCTTGAGTAAGAGCCAAGAAATAGACGGCGACGAGACTGACCTGCAATGGATGCTGTGTAAGCTCCGATCCCTCTCACCACCACATACAGCTCATACTAATACTATGTGACTTAGACAACATGCGCTATGCTCTGAATACATGCATATTCGACGAGTCAACAGCTGTCAACTCGCCCTGCATCATCAACTACGGCTGCGAGCCCCTGGAAGACGCTGTGAATACAGGTCTTACCACACCCGGCGAGCAGAACTTCGACTACTGCACTGCGGACGACGGCGCCTTCTCAAAGAAGTGGCACTGGTCCTGTGTTTCGTGTCTCAAGGGCAGCGGAAATCAGGTCTATCTATCCAACTGTAAGTACCCGTCGGTTAAGTGCCCTGGTGTGACCCGTCCAGGCTGACCTTTGCAACAGTCCTCCAGACACTTAAAGCTGGGTGCGAGCAGAAACCTGAGCTCGGAGATGTCCTCACCATGCGTGGAGAGATCTTCTCCAAGTCATTGTTGAACATCACAGTCACCAACACCACCCTACCCGGCGAAGGAGGGGCTGACTCGTCCACCATGACAACCGGTACTATGGTCGGAATCGGCGTCGGAGGCGGTCTCGGCGTCTTGGGAGCTATTGCCCTCACTGTTGCCTGCTGCCGTCGCCGTAAGAAGAGACGAGCCGCGGAACAAGATGATCTCGATCGAACACCCCCTCCTGACAGGAGTAACGCCAGTTCCTTCACGGCCATCAACCATAGCCCCTTCCTGCGAGACCACAAGAAGTCTCCCTCCATCTCCACAGAGTACGAACTGCAGGAGAAGCAGAGGAATATTAACAACGCCGACTACTACGACAGGATGGAGGAAGAAGCACGGATCGGTCGTGCGAACGCAAACTACAACTTTGACCCCCGACTGTCACAACACGGCCCCGGCAGTGCCATGCCAACACACCCGGCCTACAACCCCCGCATGACCATGAGCCAGCCCGCAAAGTTATCATCACTGGCCCCCGTCTTGCAGCGCCCTAGAGCAAACACGCCCGACTCATACGCCCTTCAAGCCTACCTCAACGCCGCCGAGGACGGGGCTCCTGGAAGCATCCCCCGTTCCAGATCCCAAACCCCTTCAGGCCGTGGCTCACCCCCCGCTTCGAACGGCCGCTCCTCCGCCGAGCCCCCTATCACGAACACCAACGCCTCCCTCCCAGCCCAACAGCTCCCTGGCGGCATTCCCCCTCCCCCTCCAGGCCCACCTCCACCCCAAACACATGCCTCGGCGTCAAAGACGCGCTCCTCGAAGACACCCTCCCTCATCCTCCCATCTATCCCCCGCATTCGCATGCCGAAGAGGTACGCACCCCCAACCATCCACGTCGAGGGTGCCACCCCCGTCGACGGCTATCGCCGCCCAGCCGACGAGATGCAAATCTCCGACCCCATCTCCCTCCACGAGGCGCGCTTCACGGACAAGCCCCTTGGCGGACCCGTCGTGCTCGCTGACTCGGCGCCCAAGAGGAACATTGATCCTCGGGTGTACGAGAATGATCAGCCGATCAACAGCGGCAAGAGTACGCTTTTCGGATGGTCTGGGAACTAGCACCGATAGGTGTATGAATGAATTGGGAAGCTATTAAGGAGGCAATTTTTTTGATTGGAGTTCTGGACATCAAGGATCATGTGTATACAGCGAGGCGTATTCTTCACGAGACAAGTCCATGGTATACGTGGGCATTTTTGAAATGATATTCATTAATTCATCTTGTTCCCAACCGTTTGTGAATGCTATGCTCCACGTCTGACAATGCTCTAATCACCCAGACGTCTACCAGGGCCCCTGGTCCTCCACGCCTCGGGAAGGGGACCGCTCCCGGTGGCGGCACCAGTGGTGCGCCCCGTTGCTGGCTCAGCGGCTCGCGGACGAATAGCAGTGCCGAAGTTCCGCTCGAGGATGCGAGGCGTCTCGACGAATCGAGACAGGAACGCGGGTGTGGGCAGCAGGTTCCGCCCGCCAGTGAAGGTCGGGTAGATCCTCGTCAGGAAATCGTACAAGTGGGCGGCGAAAAAGCCGATGAGCTGCATGAGGAAGGTCATGGCGCCGCCAGGGAAGAGCAGAGACATGCCCATCATGGCGAAGGGCATGAGCTGCGCGGGGATGGTGATGAAGTAGATGCTGGCCTTCAGGCCGCGCTGGTCTTGGGTCACGGTGCGGCACATGGCAAGGATCAGGGCTGACAGGAAGAAGCCGCCGCCGAAGAGCCAGGAGGCTACTGTCTGCGAGGAGAGGATTAGCTCAACTCGAAGCCTGATCACTGTGGTCGATCGATGGTTGACAAAAAGATGGCCTAAAAGGCGAAATGATGTAGGGAGTCTAAGAACCGCCCGAGCAACATGGTTGTTGCGCGGGACATCTAATAAACATCCCACCATTCCCACGCCGCAGACCAAGCCCTAATGAGGTAGCGGACCGGCTGTGCCGTGGGGGTGATCTTCCTCGTTTTCAGGAACCGCTGTAGCTGTGGGAGACACCACGCGGGCAGATAGACGAGGTGCTTTTTTCTTGTGTGATTTGATAGAGTACATGGGTCACAGGGATGGGCACGACGGGGCGAGATGAGCAGGCAGTGGCTTACCGTGATGACGCCGCCAACAAACAGAAGATACCAGACGACATCCTCCTTTTTGGAGAAACGAGGATTGCCGATTTCGAGGGCGCTCGTGTAGTTGTACAGGAAGTACGTGTCAAACAGCAGGCTCAGCTGGGGACCAGTGACAAGGAAGTTCGACCATATCCTCCAGGCTTGAGGAGGGAAGGTGAAAAGCTTCTCGGGCATAAAGGTAATCCAATGCGCAGGGAAGGCTCCCAAATATACGGAGATCGAAGTCACGAATGCTGCTGTTGCGACGGTTCTGTTGCCATTAGCATTGTTCGTGGAGTAAATGGGGAGGAAATTGATGCTTACCTGGCGATGGGCGGGGCCCGCCAGTATCCATCCAACATGTCCGACGACATACTGGCAAGCTGGGTCAATCAACTCGATTGAAGAAGATCTTTCAAAGATACGAAAGAGTGTCCGCGATGCTTCGACTGGAGTTGCAGAAGGAAGAGAGACACTACCAGCTGAGCGGGTTGCGACAGGCTGGTGTGGACAGTCCAAGGGCCAAGGTTCAGGATTTGGTGAAACTGTGTCCTCGGAAGGTGAGGATGGTAGAAGAAGGAAGAAGAACGCGAAGCGCCATAAAAAGGGCAGGAGCTTTTTTTTCTGCCGTGGAGAGCTCCCCACAGCTCCCGGTTCGGGAAGGAGCGGTGAGTCACAATACCCGACATCGGATTGGTCAACATTCGCCTCTGGACCAGCAATTGTCCATTGACTGGCGTCCTTTTGGATAAGACTTGGATATCTTGGATATCTTTTGAGAAAACACATAGTGCAGGCATCATTCATTTGTCTGAACAACCGTCATTATGTCTTCTAAAACAGCAAGCCCTCGATGGGCGGCTATGGCTCGTGACACAAACGAGACCAAGATCCAGATTGCCCTGAACCTCGATGGCGGGGACTTCCCACCCGACACCGACTCGCGGTTGACCTCTGCGAAAGACGAGGGCCATGCTTCTCAGTCAAGCAAGTCCCAGATTATCAGCGTCAACACAGGCATCGGCTTCCTCGACCACATGCTCCACGCCCTGGCCAAGCATGCTGGCTGGAGTCTGGCGCTGAACTGCAAGGGCGACCTGCACAGTATGTGCCCCTCCATTGCCCCTCCATCTGCCGCTCAAAGCCTTCGAGACACACGCTGAGCAGCAAAATTAACAATGTTCCAGTCGATGACCACCACACCGCCGAGGACGTCTGCATCACCCTCGGCTACGCCTTCGCCCAGGCCCTCAACAGCATGGCCGGCCTCGCCCGCTTCGGATACGCCTACGCCCCTCTCGACGAGGCCCTCTCCCGCGCCGTCATCGACCTCTCCAATCGCCCCTACAGCGTCATCGACCTCGGCCTCAAGCGCGAGAAGATCGGCGACCTCAGCTGCGAGATGATCCCCCACTGCCTCCAGAGCTTTGCCCAGGGCGCCCGCGTCACTTTGCACGTCGACTGCCTGCGCGGCGAGAACGACCACCACAGGGCCGAAAGCGCGTTCAAGGCGCTGGCAATCGCCGTGCGCCAGGCCACCACCAAGGTTGCCGGCAGGGAGGGCGAGATTCCTAGCACCAAGGGCACTCTGAGTGCGTGAGCAATATACCATGTTTGAATTGGCCTGAGAGCATGCGGCACCCGGCCATTTACTGCTTGTCACGGACGTGGTTCTCTTCGTGTTCTGTGGTGTTGTATGTGAATCTCAATCATCAATTTGACAAATACTAAAAGCCTGCCCAACTCGGACCCTGAACGCCATGCTGTCCTAAACACACATCTTCCATATCCAGTACAGCCAGCGCTACAATGGCTAGCCCCAAAACATCTCCCCAAAACACCCCGTAACCCAGGCACGTATCTCTTCAAGGCTTGACGTTCTCCTTGTTGAGAATATCGCTTAATGCCCGCCTTTTCTCAGCTTTCCGCTGCTCAATCCGAGCAATAGCTGCCGCTCGCCTCTCTGGGGGGATAGCGCCCCGTGACATGTTCGCTCCCAGCATCGTGCTAGCCTCGGCATCTGGCACACCAAGACGAGCGAAGCGGTTCTGCAGGAGATCGATGTCGCCGTGGTCTCTATCCAAGAATCGATGCCGCGGGGCAGGCGTCGCGCCTGAGGGAATGGCACTAGAACTCTGAATCCGCTGATTGATGTCGGTGCCAAGGTGCTCTCTGTTGCGAGGGGATCGGGGGATGAAGGGCTTCCAACGTGGCCTTTCCAGTTCGACCCTGTCTTCGAGAATGTTGAAGGATGGTTTCGCCGGCTCGTCTTCTGATGTGGTGGCCTTCGGTTCGTCTTGCTCTTGAAATTTGTCTCCCAGATCGTGAGAAGGCCTCTCATTCAACCTCTTGCCGAGCGACTGCACCAGATCAAAGCTCTCCTTCCCCGTGGCGACGCCAACGTCTTTTTGTACGTTTTGCGTCGGCGCTGGTTTCGCCTGCGTCAAACGGATAGGATCGCTTGCTGCGCGTGTCGTGGGCTTGACCTCTGCAGCTGTTTGTGACGTCCCCTGCTTCAGCACCCTGATCTCCTTCTTCAAATCAGAAATTTTGTCTGTCGCAGTCTGCAAAACACGCTTCGTCTCCTCTTGACGAGCTGCAGCCTCGGCTTGGAAGGCTTCGTATTCCTCCTTTAAGCGGCGGATCTCCTCATCCTTCCGGCGGATCTCCTCTCGCGCCTGTTTCAGCCCTGCATCGGTATCCAAGGAGGAGTTTGTTGCAGGCTGGAATTCGCCCCGAGTCGAGTCGGAAGCTCGTTGTTCGGCCGCGCGGAGCTCGGCCTTCAGTCGCTTGACTTGCTCGCGAAGGTCGCCGTTCTCTTTAACCTGCGTACGGGCCCTCCTCAACTCGCGTTGAGTTTCAAGGAGCGTCTTCTGTGTCCGTGGTGACGCAGCTTGGCGGCGACGCTTGCTCTGAGTATCGGCATCGTCGTCCTCCGGCTTGTCGGTCATAAGGGACTCTACCTGCTTCAGCTGGTCCCTGTATTGCACGGCAAGGGCAGTCTGCCTGGCCAGATCTTTCATCAGCTGCGGATTCTCGTCTTCATGGCCGTCGAGCCGTCGCGTGGCCATCTGTGCCGCCATTTCGGTGATTTTTTTCTCCATCTTCACAATCTTCTCCTGCTCTTCTTTGAGCTTCTCGTTGAGATCGATGGCTTCGGCGTCTTTCATCTTCGCATAGGATTTTGCGAGTTGCTTATACTTCAGCAATTTCTCCATCTCGGCACGCGCATCGTGGTGGTACTGTTCGAATTCCGACTTCCAATATTTGCCCGACCTGGAAAAGGGTTCGTTGAGGTCGACGGTGATGTCGTGCATGCAATGGTCATCGTCCTCAGCTTCCTCCCATTCCTCTTCTGAGCTGTTGATGTTCGCGCTCCTCCTCGCTGGCGAGGACCCAGCTGCGGACTTTGAGCGACGTGACTTTTCCATGGTCTCGGTCAGTCGGGTGCGCTTTGATGCCGAACCCTCGTCTTGTATGTTGAAAGAGTTCGGGAATTTTCCATGGCTGTTGTCGCGCGACCTGCTCTTGCCGCGCGTCGGGTCAACCCGATCTACGGTGTTGTGGTCGAATGACACTCGCTTTCGACGGGATGTTCCGGTGCCGGGTGTCAGCAATATCCCCTGGGGCTTCAGGGGCGTTCTTGAATCATTGTCGTCCATCCTCGATTCGGTTGTGTGCTGGGCAAGTTGGGCGAGTTTCGGCGCGTTGTCGTCGACGCGAGCTGGCGTTCCAAAGATGGCGCTCTTAAAGGCTCGGGCAGCGAAGACTGGTGCTGGCGTGTCTGGTTGTTCGGCAAAGGTCGTGTCATCTGGAAAAGGAGTTTGTCAGTTCATACGTCGTGCTGATCGCGACCTGCAGTTCATTGATTATTACCTGACGCGACGGTCCGGGTCTGTCCTGACGCGCCCTCCAGACCTTTCCTGAGAACCCAACCGAGCATCCTAAGATAGCGGTATGAAAAAGGTCAAACGACCATGCGATTTGGTAGAGAGAAAAAGATTTGGTGATAATTTCTGATGAGTCGTTGTGTATGTAGTCGGGATCGTGGGGCGTTTGCAACGGGGAGAAGCTGGGGGGATGTCCTCGTGAAAGCCTGGCATTGTTTACTTGGTTACCCCAAATGGCTAGAGGAGCAGTCGCCGCGACAGACAGGTGTGGGCTATCGCGCTAGAGCCTGGAACATTCGATTCTGTGATTGGCGGGTTGAGGGGTCGAATTGCGGGTCACCAAGCAGAACCACGTCACACAGGGAATACCGCTGCCCATGCGGCGACCCCGCTATTATCAGCTGGGCTGGTAGCGCTATTGCAGCCTGATGGTCCCTGTGAAAGGTGCTGATCCTCAAACCAGTGCAAGTTTCGACATGCGGGTGACGCTTCGCTCATTCAACACCACTTTTCAAACATTACCAGACACTATTACACCTACGAAAATGAGCTTCCCACAGTAAGGACTCACAGCTTTGGCTGTGAGTAACCTTTCGCTCCCTTCATCGTCTCATAATGGCGTGGAAATCATCTGGGGCGTGGAACAAGCCCATCATCAATTTTCCCCAGCCCACCAAGGATGACTCGAGCTTCCCTGGCCTCAAGGTCACGAGCCCAGAAGCCGCCGGCACTCCTAAAATTGAATATGAGGAACTCCAAGAGAATGAGCTCATGGTGTTGGAGGCAATTTACGGCGACGACTTTGTGAAGCACACAGATACGCAGAGCGCTTGGAAGGTACCACGCAAACAAAAAGCACCTGCTTGATGCTGCTGTTGTCTCATCTCATCATCGCTGACCGTGAACAGAAGTCCGAACCTTCCTTTGATATACGCATTCGATCTTCTGCTGACGATGATTTTGTCGTCACTTTGGGCGTGGTGCTCACCGCCACTTACCCCAAAACTCCACCCGTCTTAACGCTCAAGGACACTGATGACATTCGTGATGTCACCCAGTTCAAGATCCAGAAGTATCTCGAAACCAAACCCAAGATCTTTGCCCAAGAGCAGCAGGAGATGATGGACCGCATAGTGGAGGGGGTTCGCGAGATTCTTGAGGATGCTGCCCAGTCCAAGGCCAAAGGCCACAAGTTGCCGTCCTTGGAACAGGAGCGTGCAGCCCACGAAGCAGCATTAGCCGCACAGGCCCAGAAGCAGCAAGAAGCTGATCAGCGCAAACGGGCGGAGGAGAGCAAAGAGGAAGAGAGAGTACTTGGTGGTCTGCTGCAAGAGGAACTCAAGCGCCAAAAGGACAAAGCCAAAGAATCCAGGAGGAAAAGCAAGCCGAATGGGTTTGGTTCGGTTCCTCCCATGGGCATCGGTCATGACCTCGAAGACGGTCAGATCATCTTTGACCAACCTTGTCGAGCCACCGACAAGACTGGCAACGAAATATTCTTCCAGGCCGTCTCGGACAAGACCGAGCACGCCAGCGGGCCCATCTCGACAGTCTTCGTCGTGCGGCCCGTGTTACCCAGTGGTCAGGAGCGTCCGTTGCTGGCTCTCAAGGAGACTCGGCTACGGACAGCTGGCAAGGACACATCTGTATTCAAGAAACAGATTCAATCCCTTGAGTCACTGCTCGAGTCCCTGAAAGCTGTTCGACACAAGAATTTGCTCGATGTCCTCGATTTCAGGGTGGATCGGGAACAGGAAAATGGGGACGGCAAAGCACCAAGCCTGTGGACATTCACGATCCTAACACCTCTGGCAGAAAAGGGATCCCTGGACGAGCTTCTTGATCTTGCTGGCCATTTGGAGGTTGGTAAGGTTCGTGCATGGACCAGAGATCTTCTGGATGCGCTGAATTTCCTGCACAACAAGTCTGTGGTGCACCAAGACATACACACGGGAAACATTCTTCTCTTCCGTGAGCCTACCGGGGAAGTCGTCCCCAAGCTGGCCGATGCCGGCTACCAACGAGACTTGCACGGCATGTCTGCCAAAGCTCGGGCTCTTCCTGGTCTGGCATCAGCTCGGTCGGCGTATTGGTTGCCGCCCGAGATCGCTGCCGTTTCGAGACCAAACTACACTGCAAAGACTGACGTCTGGGACTTTGGTGTCGTCTTCTTGCAGATGATCTTCGGGTTGGACGTACCCAACAAGTATCACGCACCTGCAGCACTTCTTGATGCGCTTTCTCTATCGAACCCCCTGCAGGAGTTAGCGACGAGGTTCTTCAAGCAAGATGTCAAGAAGCGCCCGCGACCCTTCGAGTTGAGCTCAAGCGAATTCCTTGCAACAGACGCGCCGGTTTTGGTTGAAGAAAGGATGTCAATTGCCAACAGCTACCACTCCAACGATTCATCGCAGATGCTCATGCCGAGGCTGAGACGCGAGTCCACAAATAGGAACATGAACTCGTCGTCCAGGTATAGGGAAGACTTTGTCGAGGAAGGTCGCTTGGGCAAGGGAGGGTTTGGTGAAGTTGTCAAGGCCCGCAAGAAACTTGACGGCCAGATCTACGCCATTAAGAAGATCAGCCAGCGATCACAGTCAAGCCTGACTGAGATTCTCAAAG
Organism: Verticillium nubilum; assembly: GCA_002851675.1. Taxonomy (NCBI): domain Eukaryota; kingdom Fungi; phylum Ascomycota; class Sordariomycetes; order Glomerellales; family Plectosphaerellaceae; genus Verticillium; species Verticillium nubilum. The sequence goes on from NMXI01000001.1 coordinate 668,523, forward strand.
AGGTTCGCCTCCTGTCACAGCTAAGCCACCCGGCTGTGGTGCGATACTACAACACTTGGGTCGAGGAGATCCCTGACGTCTCAGAGTCGGAAGGCGACACGTCAACCGAAGACATGGGCACAGATGCCTCCATGGAGACTCTATCTCAACAGCCCGAGATCATGTTCGCCACTAGTACGGGAGGTCTGGACTTCATGTCCTCGAGCGGCTACCCACAGGTCGAATTTGGATATGAGGATTCAGACGGCCTCGATGACGACGATGAAGAGGACGACGACGAAGATGATGATGAGTCTTCGTCAGACATGGAAGACGGGCTTGGTCCAGCTTCACCGGTGACGGGCAGAGACCTCGTCGATGGGAAGAGGAACCGTGTTCAGCGCGCCTATCGGACGGTGCTATACATTTCCATGGAGTATTGTGAGAAACGGGTATGTAACCGCACCCGTACCCAAGACCATACCCTTTTGGGCAGCAATATTTACTAAAGTTTTCATAGACACTTCGCGATCTCATTGCTAGAAAGCTCTACCAGAACACGTCCGAGCTATGGCGTCTATTCCGTCAAGTCTTGGAAGGGCTGGCGCACATCCACGGCCTCAGCATCGTGCATCGCGACCTCAAGCCCGAGAACATCTTCATCGCCCGAAGTTCAGACGGTGTCGACAATGTCAAGATTGGCGACTTCGGCCTCGCAACTAGTGGTCAATTTGCCGTTGATAGAGGCACCACAAATGGAATGGAGGCAGATGATGTCACCAGAAGTATCGGCACTGCTTCGTATGCAGCTCCTGAAGTTCGTTCTGCCGCCAATGGAACGTATAGCTCCAAAGTCGATGTGGGTATCATCAAACCTTTCATTGTGGAGAGGCATGTTAACGCATGATAGATGTACTCCCTGGGTGTTATATTCTTCGAGATGTGCTACCCTCCAATGCTCGGCATGCAGAGAGCTGAGGTGCTAGGCCAACTTCGACGCTCGCCGACGGTGCTTCCCTCCGACTTCAAGCCTGCCGAGCGAACCCAGACAGAGATCATCCTGTCCCTACTGACGCACAACCCAAGGGACCGGCCTTCAAGCTTCGAGCTTCTCCAAAGTGGCAAGCTACCTGTTCAGATGGAGAGCGAGACCATCAGGCGCACTTTGGCTGGATTGGCAGACCCGAGCTCTCCATATTACAAGAAGATGCTGTCAACGTTGTTTTCACGTCCCGTGGAGCAAGCCAAAGACTACGCCTGGGACATGCATGCTAGCCCGCCAAGTCAAGCTGACCTCCTCAACCAGAATATCGTCAAGAAGGCACTCATATCGATCTTCAGGCGGCACGGTGCTCTCGAGATGCCAAGGAGTTGCATATATCCGCGGTCATCCCACTATGCCGACAACGTTGTGAAGTTACTCGATTCCAGCGGTACCGTCCTGCAGCTACCCTACGATTTGACCATGGGTCATGCTCGAGCACTGGCAAAACAGTCGGGATCTCCAGCAATACAGCGAACGTTCACGTTTGGCAACATTTTCCGCGATCGACAAGATACTGGACAGCCACAGATGCTAGGGGAGGTTGACTTTGACATCGTAACGACCGACACGCTAGACCTAGCTCTGAAGGAGGCTGAGGTCCTGAAGGTGCTCGATGAGATCGTTTCTACGTTCCCATCCCTATCGTCCACGCAAATGTGTTTCCACATTGGACACTCGGAGCTCCTTCAGCTCATTTTCGAGTACTGCAGAGTGGAACCCAGTTCTCGTCGTGCTGCAGCCGACGTTCTCAGCAAGTTGAACATACATGGTTTTACATGGCAGAAAATAAGAACCGAGCTACGGTCTCCGTTGGTGGGCGTCTCGTCGACTAGCGTGGACGAGCTGCAACGATTTGACTTCAGGGGTACGTCATCGACAAGTATGAATGCATGAGCTGACCAGTTGTAGATACACCCAGCAAGGCGTTCTCTAAGCTGAAGACGCTGTTTGAAGGCTCCGATACCTACCAACAGGCCTCATCTACCTTGGCACACTTGAAGGAGGTTTCCGAGTACGCGAAACGTCTCGGCGTGGTAAGTAAGATCTACGTCAACCCCCTCAACAGTCTGAAAGAGAGTTTTTACACAGGCGGCATCCTCTTCTCTTGTCTCTATGATAAGAAGATGAAGGATGTCTTTGCCGCAGGAGGTCGTTACGACAGCCTCATCAAGGAGTATCGACCCAAGGTCGGTGGGCAATACGAGGAGCGACACGCCGTCGGCTTCAACCTGGCCTGGGAGAAGCTGGCGCGGGTTCCCAAGACAGGAGGCAAAGCTTTCCTCAAGAAGACCGAAGAGGAGAGCCAGAGCATCTTCACGGCAAGACGAGTAAGCATCAGTGAAGTCCCTACACCAACAGGTCGACCTGCTCATACAAGCCCAAAGTGCGACGTCCTCGTCGGCAGCTTCGACGCCGCCGTCCTGCGAACTACGGGTGTTGAGATCCTACAGATTCTCTGGGCGCACAACATCAGCGCCGAACTTGCAAAGGATTCGCGGTCACCCGAAGACTTGCTCTCCAAATACCGTGATGACAGCTACTCATGGGTCGTCATCATCAAGCAAGACGCGATGCTAAAGGTCAAGAGTCTGGGGAAGAAGGATGTCCCCGATGTCGACATCGCCATGGCGCAGCTGTTATCCTGGTTACGTGCCGAGATTCGTGAGCGAGACTCGAAGGCCGTCGTCAAGCTGCGAGGCAACCAACAAGCCGAGGCGGCAGCAGCAGCTGAAAATCATGTCGAGCAGGACGTTCGAGTCCTGGTGGCACAGACCAAGAGCAAGAAGTTCAACCGCCGAACTGTAGTCGAACAAGCCCAGGTCAGCGCATCTACTTTGGTGCAATCATTCTTGGATGGTCCGATCCTCGCTGTCGAGACGGCTGACCAGGTCATGGACCTGATCCGTGCGACCAGTCTGTCTGATGGCGAGAGCTGGCGGAAATTGGAGCACACGGTGACCACGGCCGAGAAGAAGTACGTCAGGGAGATTCACGACATGCTGAGCAACTGGCAATGGGCATGGGAGAAGAAGAGCGGCAGTCGCCATGCCTTCCTTTACAACTTCAGAACCGGCAACTGCATCTATTATGACCTTGGTGCTTGAGTCCTTCGACCTTGGCAAGGAACTACTGGATAAGGTAGCCTGAACAGTAGGAGTGTGGGCGAACGGAGCCCTGCAAGTTTGCTTGCATACAAATGATTGTTTAGTCTTGGTCTAGACAGGACACGAGAAGAACGATTGATGATATCATTTGATTTCCACTATCCCCACCGTAGCACGTCCGGGTTGGTAGGGAAAAGTTTGCAAGACTGTCCAGTGATAGCGAAAGATGTCCGGGTCGAGAGTCGAGACAAAAGTACGTACCACCTTGATGACCTCCGTTTTCTGCGAGGACCGGCCTCACCGACAGGCCGAGTCCCAGAGAGCCGGACCGGGTCCCAGAGCCGGTACTGGATACAGGAGTGGGGCATGTGCTTCAGCCATTTCGCAGCAGAAGCAAGGCCTTGAGCAAGTACCTGTCCTGTGTACCTCCCCGCCGAGTCCCGTGCGAGACAAGTCCTGGCCTGCGCCTGCGTGCGAAAGCCGGTGGCGCCGCAAGGCAGGTGCCCCCTGGTTGGTCGCCTTCGCCTCCCTGTGTGCCCACCTGAAGGGTCCCGACCCAGAGACCCTCCTCATCCGTCACTTTCCTTTGAGGCGAATCCGAGACACGCCCAACCACGAGCTGATGCCTCCTGACTCTGCCGCCCGAAGTCGCATCTAGTGCCTGCCCGTTCCTCCAGGATTTCCAGACTGTCCTGAATCAGCCAAAATCTCGACGGCTTGCCTTCCTCTTCACCTTCGCCTATTTCCTCTAACAACCTAACAACCCCTCCCGGCACATCCCACCCCTCCCTGACCCTGTTACGACTCACGACCCAGACCGATCCCCAGAACGAACCGACGACACTCCGACCAAGAATTCTCGTGACGCCTCGGTGAGCCACCAAAGAACAGAACCTCGTCATCTCAGTCAGACTCAAGAAACACCTCTTCACACCGCCAGACGAATCGACACAGCGTTGGTCGAGTCGCACTTCACTCCCTGCCACCCCCCAGTCGTCACCGAATCCCGAACTCGGCACCTCTTCGTCACTCGTGGTTTTCCTCGACCCGGAACTTGTATACGATGGCGCAGAAGCGGCTTATGAGCGAGCTGCAGACGCTGCAGAAGGAGAAATGGGTCTACATCGATGTTGGTATTCTGTGAGCTACCGTGTCAGTCCATGGACACTGACATTCGTCCCCACAGGTTGATGAGCAGAATGTACTGAAGTGGAAGATCGGTCTTATGGTGGTGAACCCGGATAGTGTCTTCAACGGCGCGTATCTCAAGGTGCGAATGATACTCTATCTCTCCTCACTAATATTGGTTGAGGCTAACTCTCTCACGTCTTCAGGCGACCATGACCTTCACATCCGAATATCCCTATCAGCCGCCGACCTTCCAGTTCCAGACTAAGAACATTGTGCACCCCAATGTCTACTCTGACGGCAAACTGTGTATTTCCATCCTTCACAAGCCAGGAGAGGACGAACAGTCTGGCGAACAGGCTTGTGAGCGTTGGTCGCCGCTGCAAGGTGTTGAGTCCGTCCTCCGGTCCGTTCTGCTGCTTCTCGACGACCCCGAAATCAACTCGCCCGCGAACGTCGATGCCGGAGTCCTTTACCGCGACAGCCGCGATGAATACAACAAGAGGGCCGCGGAGAGCGTATTGGTATCCAAGAAAGACATCCCTGACGGGGTCAAGTTCCCCACAACCGCCGATCTTGAGCCTGTGCCGCAGAAGGCCATGGATGACGATGCCTTCTGGAACGAGACGGACGATGAGGGTGATTTCGATCTCGGTGGCAGCGACAGCGACTTTGAGATGGACGAGTATAACGAGGACGAGGAAGATGACGATGCCGACGACAGCAGCAACACGGCCGCCGGCAAGAAGGACAACACTCAAGCATAAGGAACCATCATTTTGATTATGCTCGGGGCGACAGATCTACCGAGCGGAAATTGGCTTATTTGTTACTTGGTTTTGCTTTTTGCTTTTGACTTTCAGCGAAGGACGTATGCATAGCGAACGGTCCATGGCGTTGAGAGGCAACTTTTACCTGGCGGCGACCTGGGGTAGGATGGGAGGATCACCAGCAGAATCCGTCACTTGAATCCGGTGGACGGCTTGGGTGTCGTTGAGCCCAAGCATCGTCATACATAGAATACTCGGAATGGGCAGCTTATTAGAGCAGCCCGCAAGGTCAATTCAACGGTCAATATTGTAACCATGAATTCACAAATGACCAACTTTAAGATCGACTGACTGTGAAAAATATGCAGCCATAAGGTGAATGGATGTAAGCAAAATCATGATTACAGTTCTTCAGACCATGTGATGACCCATTGACCCTGGTGATTGAAGGCGATGTGACGAAAGACGAGATGTTCCAACAAGCGCTGTGCTTAGTGAGCGATGGTCGACAGTGGCAGTGCTGGAGCGGTCGCCAGGCCCTACGTAATTGTAGGAGCCACAGGCAGACAGGGTCGTAGCACGGGGCATGGTCAGACTGTCAAGGTGTCCCGGCGCTAGCGCATGTGAACCATGCAGCTCTCGCCTCGACAGCATCGACCAAGCCACAGCATTCGAGATTCATCTTCATTTCCACCTGCTTTTCCCTCTGGCAACCCTCTGTTTGTCTTTTTTTGTCTTGGTGGGCTCTCGTCCATTCTTTGCATTGGGCTGCTATCCAGCTAGCTTCCATTCCATCCTTCGCATCGCTCGACCGTTCAAAACCCTCCGCCGTGCCGACTGTCAGTCGACGTCGATCCTCCAAGCCAACCGCTGCTCGACCTGTCTCGATGATGCGCAGTACGACACACCTTGCCACCCCATAGGAAGCCCACTCGAGGGCACCATCACGATCACGAATACAGAGGGAGCAGTAAACCTAGATCCCTCGAAACAATGGCGCCAGAGCCCTCCGACGAAGATGTCACCAACCTCTGCGCCATCGCCAACATCAGCGAGGCGCAATATGGCAAGGTGGTGCGGAATGCGCTGCGGGTGCGTACCTAAGTCCGCGTTGTGCCAGAAGCGTCATGTTTCCTGACACCTCGCGCAGAATAGCAGCAACAACCCGGATCAGGTCATGATGGAGATCTTTGACGACCTGGAGGCCGTACGTAGACGGCCCATAATGGTTCGTTTGTGTGTGCTTGCGCTAAGAGGTGATGCGTAGTTCGTCAGGAAGAACACATGGGATGAATCTGCGTTTGGTGCGAGTCGCGACGGCGAAATCAATAGCGCTGGTATAGGTCTGTTTACCCGTCGCTGAACGCTTGGGGGAGGACACTCACGCTTTGGCAGCCTTCAACATCGACGCGCCTGACAATGCTGTCATCCAAGGCGTCACCCCGCCCCCGGAATCGAGCTACTGGCCCGGCAGTGGAGCTCCCTCGCGACCTCCTTCGAGAACAAACAACAAGTCGCCGCTTGGTAGGATGATAGACTGGACCGTCGGGGATCCAACTGGTACTGGACCTCGTTCGTCGCGAGGACTCCGTGGGCTGACGATTCCTAGGACCGAACAGCTCCGCCCAGGAGGACGAAGATCTACAGCGAGCCCTGGCCGAGTCGGCAAGGGAGTCGGGCATTGCGCCGCAGGACAGTGGCATCATGGATGGCATCACCCCGACATCAACAGCACACTTTGGCCCGGCGAATCGTCATGATTATGATCCGAGCAACTGGGCAATGGTCCCTGCAGGTCCAGCCACCCGCGCCCGAACTGCACTAGATCCTGTTCCATCGAAGAGGCAGAGAGCGTCCGACGCTCCTACCTTTTTGGTGCAACAGCCAAATGCTCGAAATGCCGGACACCGCTTAGGCGCCATATTGTCCATCATGCACGAGATCCCCTTATCTCGAAATGTTCTTCTGCAGACTGGACGCCCTGCGGAGAACTACGGCCACAATAAGGAGTGGTGGAAAGGTCAGGCCATTTACCCGGCTCACCTGGCTGCAGCGATGAACCAGGGCCAGCCGGTGCCCGACGACGCCAAGCCTGACTTCAACGAGGAGATCCACCGCCTCATGGCTTTTCTCGATGCCACGGACCGCAGCTATGGATCCGTAGAAGTCATGGCGGACCTGCTCGACGGGACGCATGCCGGCCGCGAGAGGCAGTTTTTCGACGTTCTTAACGAGAGCAATGAACCCGACGTCCTCAAGCCTCTGATGCACGATGCCCTGAGCATGCTCGTTAACACTTGCGAGGTCGTCGAAAGCGTCGACAGATTCTCGTTCCTTGACTTCGAGCTTAGTGCCCATCAGTGGTCGCAAGTCGAGAGCTTCTACGACGTGTGGGATTGCTTGGCCTGGGACGAGTCCATGACATGGCAAGAAATCAAAGACGATACGAAGATGACTGTTTTCAGAGAAATGGGCGAGGTCATGACGGTTTTGCTAGATGGGGATTGCCCCGACACCATCGACATACCCGAAATCTGGTATCCGGAAAGATATCTCGAGGCGAGGAAGGAAGACGCACGAGCGATTCAGGAGCAGCTGGCCTGGGCGCTCGCGAGGCTCTATGACGCCACGGCGCTGGAGCACGAATACAAGAACTGGGACGATCCAGTGACGCATAAACAGCACGACAGGCGCGATCTACTTGTTCGGGCGGTTGAGCAGTATGAAGGTTTCGTCAAGTACCTCACCGGATTGGTGGAGTTTGAGGATTTTGCACCGCCGAACGAGGAGGTCAGCAAGCTGCTCAAGCTGGAGACGCTACCACCGCTTGCAACAGATAACGAGAAGGAGATGCTGGCTCAATGTCAGCAGGTGCTCGCTCGGTGCAGGCACAAACTCAAGGAGCTCGATGCCAAGATGAACAGTTCGTGGACCCTTCATCGTGCTCATTCCACCACCTGCTGACCCGACGATAGAACTCAACGCCGACCGCGAATACCTCAAGCAATATCGACGGTATCTGAATAAGCTGCTCACTGACCCGGACCCGGAGCAGACCGGAGAGCCTATCCCGTTCCATGGCAAGAAGTATCTTCTTCGGGGCGTGGCCACTGGGCGGGACATTATGTACATTTGTCGGAGGACCGAGCCTCAGTTGATTGATATTGGTCAGACTACGCAGCCTCTAGATCAGTGGTGGCGACTTGCGTACGTGGCTGGCGATGAACAGCCCGTACAAGTGGAGGTGAGTACTACACAGCAGTGACAAATATTTCAAGCACTGACAGACGCACAGAAAGTTGGATTTGATGTGGTGAAAGAGAAGATGTTGCGAGAGTCGAAGAACCCACTACTCGTCTACGCCACAGAGGATGCGTTGAACGCGCCTCGAATGCCCCTCTCAGACGAGCTTCAACGGTTCGTGCTGGCGGAGAACAAGACCTTCCGCCAGGAACTGAGCCAGGAAGCGGACGACGATGACGAGGACGTGCCCTTGATCAACCCCAACATCTCGCCCATCTCCCCTTCCAAACGAAAGTACCGCGCGAACAGCGTTGATTCTATGGACACGAACCGGGCATCTTTGGGTAACAGCGAAACGAACTCTAGGGCGGGGGATTTCGATGACATGGATGCTTTTGGTATGGCCAGCGAGGGCATAACCACTCATGCACCGGACTCGACAGCCCCAACAGCCCAACCAGGAGAATACTCGGAAGCAGAAGGCTTTGGTGGCCGAAGCCAAAGCCAGGCGCCAACGTCACTCTCCCGCGAGACGACACAATCAGCAACGAGCCACAACACGGCACCTGCACTGTTCACCCGCTCATCGACAGGTCATTCGGTGCAGGAGATGGCGGAGAGGGAACCGAACAATCAGCCCATTGAGCTGGAGGCAACCAGCAACGAAGTCAGAGTGCCTGAGATGCAGGAGCGCGGGGGTAATGGATCTTTATTCGGTAGCAGACATCCGTCGGCGAGCTCTGCGTCTGGCCGGAGAGACGCTGGGGCAGATCCCATGGACATGGATGCATCGCTTTCCCGGCAGCTTGACTAGTCCTCTGGCCGACGGAAAGCAATCAAAGGAAGAGACCGGTCACCAAGCAGGTTAGGCCTGCGGCAGAAGATGAATGAATGGCTTGACCATCTAGTCGACCGAAAGGGATAACGCCCAAGTTGACTTGGTTGCTGAGCGTCTTGGCCGATGCACATCAAAGCAGCAGGCCCCGATTGCGTCTAATCGGATAGCGTTAGGAGAATTCGTCTCAGCGTGACATACAAATATGAATCAATGTTGACCACACAATTGCACGAGGCTGCAATTCAAAAGGAGTTGAATGCTCAAGATGTCGCGAGAGGGAGACTGTGAGTTGTGGAAGGTTCCAGAAGGTTCCATGTCCGCGTTCGGTCGGCGGTGATGTCACCCTTGGGCCCCAGTCGTGAGAACTTGACCTCACAACTCGTGCTAGTGGGCAGAGGAGCATTGACAGGAATATGTTGGAATCCTGAATTGGCTTCTTTGACCTCACGCGACCCTTTTTCCTCTCCAATATATCTTTGTACGACTTTCTTTGTAGTCATTGAATTACCTTGAGTTGTTCAAAAACATTGACATTCAAGTCATCGAAACACAAAGACCACCGAGTCTTACCTTGCACCACCTCGCTGCAAGCAACTGGACGCAGACCCTTAGCCCCACCAATTGGGCAGCTGCTCGACAACCCAAAGCAACAAGGCACACACTCGCCTTACTTTTGACGACCCGACACACCACATTTACTCTGCTTCAGCCTGGTGATAAGTTATTTCTGCCTCGACTCGTTCCTGCTTCATTCCATCTCTGTTTCGCGCTCGACAGCACAGTAGAAGCAACATCAGCTTGGGACATCAACCAGGACTGCCCCGCATCGTAGCTCCATCACCCATCACCGGCAGCGAAAGCCTGACAGACACACACCGACACAATGGTGAAGGAGACGAAACTCTACGACCAACTGGGCGTCAAGCCCGAGGCCACCCAGGAAGAAATCAAAAAGGGCTACCGGTAAGTTCCCACAAGACCCCCCGTCAACGAAACCCCCCTTTCCGAAGCATGATGGCTGACAACCCCGCTACAGTAAGGCAGCCTTGAAGTGGCACCCCGACAAGAACAAGGACAACCCCAACGCCAGCGAAAAATTTAAAGAATGCTCCCAGGCGTACGAGATCCTCTCCGACCCCGAGAAACGCAAGACCTACGACCAGTACGGCCTCGAGTTCCTCCTCCACGGCGCCCCGCCCCCAGATGCCAGCGGCGGCGCTGGCGGCGCCGGCGCCAACCCATTTGCCGCTGGCGGCATGCCCGGCGGATTCAACTTTGGCAACGCCGGCGGAGGTGGCAACACGCGGTCGTTCCACTTTAGCACCGGCGGCGGCGGCGGCGCGCAGGGTTTCAACTTTAGCAGTGCCGACGACATCTTTGCCGAGTTTATGCGACAGGGTGCCGGTGGCGGCGGAGGCGGCGGCGGGGAGGATTTCCAGGACATGTTCTCCTCGTTTGGCGGAGGGCGCGGAGGGAGGTCGCGGGCGCGGCACTCGTCGGGCGGGTTTGGAGAGTTCTCGCCGCCGAAAAGGCGGGAGGCTACGCCCGAGGTTACGACTGTCGAGAGGGCGCTGTCGCTGACGTTGGAGGAATTGTTCAAGGGTGTGACGAAGAAGATGAAGATCAAGCGCAAGCTGTTTGATGAGAGCGGCAAGAGGACGACGACGGACACGGTGCTCGAGGTGCCGATCAAGCCGGGTCTGAAGAAGGGGAGCAAGATCAAGTTCAAGGGTGTTGGTGATCAAGAAGAGGGAGGCCAGCAGGATCTGCATTTCATCCTGGAAGAGGTGAGTTCCCTTTTTACCCCAGACTGTCGAAGACATGGTTGAAGAAGCTAACGACTCTCAGAAACAACATCCGCTGTTCGTCCGCGAGGGCGACGACCTCATCCACACAGTCGACCTCGACCTTAAGGAGGCGTTGACGGGCTGGAAACGAACCGTGGCCACGATCGACGGCAAGCAGATCAATCTCGACAAGGGCGGCCCGACGCAGCCCGGCAGCTCAGACAAGTATCCCGGACTGGGCATGCCCGTGTCGAAAAAGCCGGGCACGCGGGGCGACTTTATCATCAAGTACAACGTCAAGTTCCCGACAAGTCTGACAACGGCGCAGAAGCAGAAGCTTCGGGAGGTTTTGTAAGCGTGCGAGTAGGAGAGCGGACCCGGACTCAGGGGCGGTTAGGTTTTTTTAGTCATGAATTGGCGTTACGGGCGCATTGCGATATTGGGGAGCTGAGGAGACAAGCCTTGGGGGTTTTGATAATCACGAATACGCTGTCTACACTCATACAAGATACCAAAGATACAAATTGAAGTTTGTTTCAGTCTGCATTAAACGTTCGGCATGCACACCATGGATAAATGTAAGACGATGTCTTGTTCAGATACGCTGACCACATCTACACGGCTACGGCAAGGACCCGCGTGTTCCCGCAACCGAGATGAGTGACAAACAAACAAAGCTGCGGCCTTTTTTTCTCGAGGGTGCATGTTCGCGGCCGCGGGTCTCATGGTGCAAGGGGGGCACGAAGGAAGTGGGACGACAGAAGGGCCGCAGGGCAATGGCGAGACGCAAAACATCAGACGTTGCGTCGCAGGGACATCGGGAGGGGTCCTTCATCGGGTGCGGGGCGTTGAGACCGGTTTTGCTGCAGTACGGCACAGGTACGATGTACGGTGCCGGAAATGCTCGTCTGCATTAGGTTCGAGGTGTGATGAGGGCCGACTGCTGCATGTGCTGACGTGAAGATCCCGAGACTCGGCATCCAGGGTTGACAGGTGATGGGTATGCCTCATTTCTCCTTTCTCGACGTACCTGTGTCTTGTTACAAAATGAAGTCGTCGCACGACGGGAAAGAGAGGCCGAGGGCGTATCTTGCCCCTGGCGTTTACACTGTAAAAAGACGCGACGTTGGATGGAGGGGCACTTCGGCCCATGACGACATTGTACAGGGGTGGGCGCAGCGTATTGGGCGCAACAGCGGGGTAGTTCTGAGGTGCACCTCGCCCTCGTTGCGCGCGCCGGCTCACTGTGGTCGGGCAGAGGCAGTCGCATTCGAGACACGGGCTGTTGGGGCTCCAATGAGGGGTTAATTGGCGTCTCTTTCAGTGGCAGGATGCACCCGCCTCGGGAGCAACAGGCAGCCGGGGCGCCCAGGCCAACCACCATAGGTCACTTAGAGGACGGGGACGGGAAGGGCGAAAGGGCAACAGCGACTCTCACGGGTCGAGATCCCGCCTTGGTCCTGGACTTCCATGGATCTGGAATTCTGGATCTACCCAAGTGGTTCTTTCTCCCTGACCGATATGCTGAGGCGCGCCCGGGCTGACCACCATTACGCTCTGCCTTTCTCATCGATTCCACTCTTGCTCTTAAGCCGAACACTTTCCACTTTTCAAGCTTCCCTTGCTCTACTGTTGGCTCGTCCTTCTCCCTTCACTTACTAGCCATTCCACCGTCTATTTGCCTTTACTCACTGATACGCGATCGTCACCAGTTCGTCTTGTACCACGTTGACCACACACCACATCACCCAATTCGACCTTTCTCTACCGCCATCATGTCTCAGGTATACCAATTCCTCACTCTCTTCCCATCAAGATAACCCTGTTCTGACAGCAGCCTCCAGATCACGACCCTCCTGTTTGACTGCGACAACACGCTCGTTCTCTCCGAGGAGCTCGCCTTCGAGGCCTGCGCTGAGCTCATCAATGAGATCTGCGAGAAGCATAATATCGAGCAGCGCTTCACCGGCGAGTCCCTGATCAAGGAGTTCGTCGGCCAGAACTTCCGCGGCATGATGATCGGCCTCCAGAAGCTCTACAACTTCACCATGGAGCAGGAGGAGCTTGAGACGTACGTCCGCCGCGAGGAGGATGCCGTCATTGCCAAGCTCAAGGCCTCCCTCGTCGCCTGTCCCGGCGTTGACCAGCAGCTCGAGGCCCTCCAGGCCGGCGGCAAGTACAAGCTCTCCGTCGTCTCCTCCTCCGCCAAGCGCCGCGTCTGGGCCTCGGTTGTCAAGGTCGGCCAGGACAAGTTCTTCAAGGAGGACGAGGTCTACTCCGCCGCCACGTCGCTGCCCACACCTACCTCCAAGCCCGACCCCGCTATCTACCTACACGCTCTCGACAAGCTCGGCAAGACGGCTGCCGAGTCGGTCGCCATTGAGGACTCCAAGAGCGGTACCCTGAGCGGCACCCGTGCCGGCATCAAGGTCATTGGTTACGTCGGCCCCTACCCCGCCGACAGGCAGGCCGAGATGGAGGGTGTGCTGCGCGACGCCGGCGCCGTCGTCATCATGAAGGACTGGAACGAGTTCCCCGACATCCTGGCCAAGCTATAAGTGCTTCGCGGGCGACGTGTATGGAGTGTGGGATGCCCTGTCGCCTTAATGAACGCGACGGCAGGGTATGTGTAACGGACAACAGCATTACAGGGTGCAGCTTCCGGGATGGGCCAAAAACGAGAAGATGACGGGTATAACACAGCTTCATCTCCTATAGTCCATCAAAAAACTGTTTACGCTCTGCAGCGACGCCCTCCCGGGGTTGGCCTCAGGATATGCCGTCATGATGCTTCCTAAGCGATTCCTGACCATGTCTTTGTTGAAGATGGTCCTCGTGTCGCGCGTTCGGTAATCGTCCTGCTGGTCGAAGCACCAGAGGCAGATGGCGAGGGCCACGGCAACGGACAGGTCCTTGCCCGTCTCGCACACTACCAGGACCATGGTGCCCTCTGCGAGAGCACCGTCTGCTGATTGTCGTGGCTCAAGATACCGCGCGACAAACGAGCAGATATCAGGAAGCGCCGCCCTCAAGTTCCGGCTCGCAAGCTTGTGCTTGCCAATTCCAACTTCCATCACCGTCGGTGCCTTCACCCACGTCTCCTTTCCCGTCACTGCCGGCGTCAACTTGACAACACACCTCTCCTCTGCGTCCCCCTCAAGCGCAGCCAAAGTGCAAACCGCCACTCGCGGCGCGACATTCTGGGCCCCTGTTCCCTTACTCGGCTCACAAGCATCGACCAACCGTCTCACAAAAGAAGGCAGCTCGCCTTCAGGCGTGGCGAGCAACCCCTCGACGTTTCCCCAGAACAGCTCTGCAGTGAGCCCACACGCCCAGTTCTCCGTATCGTCGCCCGCGCCCTGGACGTACACGTACCCCGCCTCCCTGAGCTCTCCGCCCGCGACGCGGCGAGAGGCGGTGCAGCAGATGACGGGGTGGGCGTCCTCAAAGACGGGGCCGGGGGTCGCTGACGGAGGAGCGTCGGGGGTGATCCACAGGGGGCGGAGGGGTTTTTTCAGGTGTGCTTTCAGGGGGGCGATGTCGAGGTCCAGGGAGAGGAAGGAGGTGAGGAAGGATGGGAGGAGGGCCGCGATTTGGGCGTGTTCGGAGGGGGAGACTACGTTTGGTGGGGTGTGGAGGGTGTGAGAGTCCGGGAGGGAGGGAAAGAGAGCGCGGTTGAGGACGGAGCACCAGATTGGGATCGTCTTTGAGAGGGCATCCGGGATCCCTAGGTCTGTTAGATGGAAAGGTGAGCGGGTAAGAAGGGGCTTACGTTTTCCGCGACGGGTCGAGTCAACGATGATGCATCTAGAGTCGTCAGTGTGACCAGATCAAGTGCCGGGATTAGTTATCTTACCCATCGCAACGTCCAATGATCTCGAGAAGATGGAGGTTCAGCCTTCTCGTGCTGAATTTCCATGCATTATCGTGGCCGTCGGTGCTTTTGAAGTAAGCGCTCGCTGACTTGTTACTGGGCCGTATGTACCAGCTTCCGCAGCGCTCGTTGGCAACGAGGGGGCGATGAAGAGGCATTTTCTCTCCGGAATCATCTTTTCGATCGTTCAGCGTGCCAAAAGCGGCCGCCACCTCGCGGACAAACTCGGCGTCGTGGACGATGGATCGCAGACGATTTGAGATGGATAGGTCGCCGCGCTTGAGATCGGTAAGGAGGTGGGAGAGATTTGGATGCTCCGAGGCGGAGGGAAATACAATGTCAGATAAATTTGCCATTTCGTGAGAAATGTTGAAGTTGTTGGAGTGAATATTGAGCGCTGGGTATGTCGCCCCCAAGTGAGTTGACGGCTCCATTGATGAAGTTTCACTGGCAGAATTGGTGATGCACAAATTCGTACGGTGCGGGTCGGGGCGGAAATGATATCAGCACTGTTTCGACCCCTTTTCGTCTACACACCAAGCCCCCCCCCCCCTCCCCCCCCCCCCC